>CM074728.1:94649526-95249526 GCA_037306005.1 Rhinophrynus dorsalis | reverse complement strand
TTGTACAAATATGGGATAATTAACTTCCTCTTACAGATCATTGTTTTAGGATAGGAAACCCTTGCCTTTACAGTGCATAGTGACCACAATGCCCATCATGACCAGCATACCTGGGAACTCTCAGGGTTTGACCCTGAGACTCAGGGTTTAGACTCAAATCTTAGGGTGAAGGGCCAAATTCTCTGGGTGAGAGAGGTATGTGATACCTACTACAAGATTTGCCACCATTAAATGTTTCTTTAGTATCTAAACTGGTGCCATTTGTACCAGAAAAGCAGCAGGAAATGTCCTGCTGGTCTTATTTGTGTTTAGGCAGTGAGATCTCTTAAGCAGGTACATATTGCATAAAATCTGCATTATAGGTAGGGTTGCACCGATACTAGTATCGGTGCCGATACCAGGATTTGCGCAAGTACTTGCGCAAATGCGACCAATGCCAGCACCGATACCCAGTGTCAGGGTCGGTGCTGCAGAGAGGGAGCCCGGGGAGCTCCCCGGTCGCCTCTTTTCCTCCTGCACCGTCGGAGCGTTGCCGCGGGTTACCACGGCAACGCTCCAACGCTGACCTCTGCCGGGGCTCGCGAGAGAACAGCGAGCACCCAGCAGAGGAGGGTAAGGGAGGCAAGATGGGGGCAGCGGGTGTTGAAAGAGGCAGAGAGTGGGGTCAAGAGGGAGAAAGAGGCAAGAGGAGGAAGGATCAGGAG
Source organism: Rhinophrynus dorsalis (assembly GCA_037306005.1). NCBI lineage: Eukaryota > Metazoa > Chordata > Amphibia > Anura > Rhinophrynidae > Rhinophrynus > Rhinophrynus dorsalis. The sequence goes on along the minus strand of CM074728.1, from coordinate 95,248,822 downwards.
ACAAAAGGAGGGGGCCAAGAAGAGGTAAAAGGAGGGGGGATCAGGAGAGAGAGGCAAAAGGGTGGGATCAAGAGTCAAGGAGGGGGAGAAAGGGGGATCAAAACAGAGAGGAAAAAGCCAAGGCAAAAGGAGGGGGCCCAAGAGGGGGAGAATGAAGCAAAAGGTGGGAATCAAGTGGAGGAGAGAGCCAAAAGGGGAGAATCAGTGTGTGTGTGTGTGTGTGTGTGTGTGTGTGTGTAAAATATTTCAAGTACTCACAGATACCTATAATTTTTTTTTTTTTTTTTTTTTTTTTTTTTTTTCCGGTCATTTGCCAGTTTTCCAAGTACGTAAAGCATATAGGTACTTGGAAAACCGGCAAATGACTGCAAAAAAAGTATCTGTAATTGGTATCGGTGAGTACTTGAAAAAAGTATCGGTACTCGTACTCTGTCTTCAAAAATCAGTATCGGTGCATCTCTAATTATAGGAAGCTTTAAGGGTTAATATTCGAAAGATCTCAGGGTCAGCTCATTTGGAAAGTTCCCAGGTATGATGACGAGTCACAAAGGTTGAATGGGGCTGATGGGAATTGAAGTCCACAATAGCTGTAGAGCCAAACGTAGCTGTCCCTTATTCTTGTGCAGTGATTCCCAACTCCAGTCCTCAGGGCACACAGCCAAGTAAGGATTTAAGAATATCCCTATTAAAGAGATGGTAATGTCACAATATAAAGTTGTTTTTCTTTCATTATAATTTTTAAGAATGCACAGTACCATTGTAAAGGGGGGGGGTCCTTATGCTGACACAATATTGTCACTCGTCCCGATCCATCTAGATCAGCATTAAGATCTGAGGAGACTGAGTGATGTAGGGGAAACATTAAACTAAAATTACAAGAAGACTACAATGGTACCATGCATTACATAAAAGTATAATGAATAATCGATCGTGATTATCCACCTGTGACTGAGCAGGGATATTCTGAAGATCGGACCTGTTGGTGTGCCGCTAGGAATAAAACTGGGGAAACCCTGTTCTAGTCATACGTCCATCGTGTTTATGTATTTTTTACTTGCTTTTCCTGTGAATCCTAACCTATTTAGGCTGATAATGTGGTATGCTGTTTTTTCAGATGATAAGAAAGACATTGACCATGAAACGGTGGTGGAAGAGCAGATTATTGGAGAGAACTCTCCACCTGACTATTCCGAGTACATGACTGGAAAGAAGCTGCCGCCAGGAGGAATACCAGGCATCGATTTGTCTGATCCCAAGCAGTTGGCTGAATTTGCAAGGTAGATTTTTGTGTGTGAGGCCACATTTCAGGCCATGTGCACCTCTAGAGGACAAATAAGCATTTCCATCGGCTTAAATTAGACTTTGCGGTATGTTGGATATCTAGCATATTTCATTGGGAATCTTTATCTGCCCCCTGTGGGACCTGGTCTTCAGCATTTATGTTTAACCCTTTGAGTGCCAGAGGGAGTATCCAACGTGTTGCAAAGCAAGATCTTAACCGTTTGAGTACCAGAGGGGTACCAGAGGGGTACTTTGCAATGCGTTGTGTACCCCTCTGGCACTCAAAGGGTTAATGAATATCGCTCAGCTTGATGTCCTCTAACCATATAGGTTTCTACCAAAATATAAAAACCTGAGCTCTCAAGTGTGTGTAATCTGGTTTTGCTCCATACTGAAATGAAGCTGATTGAAGAGCAATGCTTTGCTCGCCTATCTGGCACTCAAAGGGTTAAGAGGAGGTATTCTGGGACTAATAAAAATTCCTCTGATTGCCCTTGTGTTGCGTACCCCTCGGCACTCAAGGTTAAAGCGGAACCTTCACCTTCTATAAAGTCGCCCTCCAATAATTAGTTATATGGCGAATAGATTCATAATACTTCTATTAGATCTCAGAAGTACCCGATTCTGAAGAAATCCTTAATCTTCGGAGACCGGAAGACAGGCATCAGCGCCGACATCTTGTCTTAGAGGCATCTGTGCGCCTGGTCTCCTCTAAGAAGTGTTGCACTGTGCCAAAAGCCACTGGAAGGGACTGACGGCGCAGATGGCACTAAATTAAGAAGCCTGGCCATTAGTCTCCGAATATTAGGGATTACTTCAGAATCGGATATATCTGAGAGATAATAGAACTGTTATGAAGCTAGTTGCCATATGCCTAATTATTGTAGAGGTAACTTTATACAAGGTGAACGTTCTACTTTAAGTCTACAATTCTGATATCCATTGCAGGAGTGATCATTCTGCTTGTTTCTACCACTCATGTGTTGGGCATAGAATGTCCAACAAAAAGTTTTTTACATTTAGAAGAGCTTAAAGGGATAGTAATGTTACAATATGGAAAATAATGCTGTGAATCTGAATGAGAATCCAAATATATTGATCCTCTTTTTTTATAAATATTTAGTAAGTACATACCCAGTTTTTAACGTCTTTTAATGTAAGGGAATGCAAAGCCATTCGTGCATCTTTAAAAATCCCTTGTAGCTGCACGTTCTCGTGTGTGCTCCCTGTATCTAGCACGCTCCACTTGTTTTACCCGATGGGAGGAGGGGGGACCTTGCTCCCTGTGTGTTCAAGTATGAGACGCTCACCGAGTATGAATAACAAGAACAGTTAAATCGGAACTGCGCATGTGCCAAAAAAAAAAAGTCCTCCATGGGTCTCGATGTTGTGTTAGCCGCAGGACATCTGGAAGGATGGGGCAGATTTGCTTTGCTAAACTAGTTCTGCCGAGCCTGTAGAGACCGCAATAATAACTGGATGTGCTAATTCTGGAAAGAATCCAGTCTGTTTGCGGTGAACTCCGAGTTAACCCCTTGAGTGCCAGAGGGGTACGGAATGCATTCCATACCCCTCTGGCACTCAAAGGGTTCATTGAGCTGAGCCTTTCCTTCCTGAGATCCCACTGCAGAGTGTTCCATTTCAGAACAGGGAACATCTGAACTCGTTCACTGCAGAATCCTGTTCAGCGACTGTCACTGTTACAGGCAGACGCACACATTGCTGGCAATGCGCACTGACACAATGACAAATAGACATCCTTGCTCCGCTACAGCCCCCAGCCGCACTGACACACTCAGAATACAGGCACTGGTCCTGGCCATGAACTGTCAGTGTGCACACCCCAGTCCGGCCCTGCTTACAATAAAGTATTTGTTTCAGTATTATGCTATTTCTGATCCTCCGTCTGGTCCTGCGACCAGGATATCCTGATCAAAGATACTGACGGTCACTTCAGTGCAAGGACATGGAGGGGGGAACCGTATCTTAAAACATCTCTCAAACCATACATTTTGGAGAGCTATGACTTTCAAGTATTGCTTTAATTGCTACAATCTCTTACAATAGTATCATGTGCCCTGAGGGAATACAACTTTGTATCTCACATGAAGGAATTTATTACAGGAAAATATGAAATATAATAAAAGCCTACTATTAAATAAATGTAGCATTGTTTTTAAATACCATATACTGAGAAGAAATAGTTTGTAAGGGCTCTGCTATGGTTCCTGATGCACTTCACAGAAGGAAGGATAGGCAATGCACTGTGGGTAAAGAAAACATCATTGCATGAAGATCTGGCAGAAGGGGATGGAACTCCAGTGGCTGCATAGTTACGACACTACACTGAGTGGGCATGGCTTAGAGCTACAGAGCACAGCTGTTTTGTCCTTCTAGAGATTACGTCCGGTCCCAGGACCAGATTTCTGAGCTGAGTCCTGAAGCGGTGACTTATGGAAAAGGGGCAGGTGGGGGAAACCTTAACGTGCAAAAACTTTTTAATTATAGAAGTGAGGGCGGAAAGACAAGGATAGGGTGGTTTAGTTTTTTAATCCTAACAATTTTATGAAGAGTGAAAATGAAGTATTACTATCCCTTTAAAAAGCTGAGCTAAATGCAAAAAACAGTATCTCTCAAACCGCTATGGTTTAAGAGATGCAGGCATTTAAAGTTTGATCTCTCCTACTGACAGCTGTAAAGCTGTCAGCAGGAGATCCATGTTGGCCGACACGGAGGAGCTTGAGCAGAGCCGCGATCTTGTTATTTACCACGAATCCCTTCATTGGAATGGTCTAAAATGTGTGCCTGGTTTTCAAGCACACAATTTAGATCATTCCAAAGGAAGGATTCCTTGTAAATAACAAGATAGCGGCTCTGCTCAAACGCCTCTATGTCAACCGACACGGATCTCCTGCTGACAGCTGTCCAGCTGTCAGTAGGAGACAGCGAACTTTAAACACCGTTATCTCTTAAACCATAGCGGTTTGAGAGATACGTTTTTTGCATTTAGCTCTGCTTTTTAAGCTCTTGTATATGCAAAAAAACTTTTTTGTGGCTATTACTAACACTTTAACCTTTTGCGTGCCAGAGAGGTATCTCACATATTGCAGGGTACCTCTCTGGCACTCAAAGGGTTAACCCCTTGGATGCCAGACACTTCTTCAAAACACTGCAATATAACTTAAAGGCTCCTATTGCCCATGAGTGTTTCTCTTCGGTTCAAGACCTGATCTCTTCAGTCAGTACTGGATCTCATGCCTATGGGGTTAGAAATGACAGGTGCTGGCAGGACCCCAGGGCCTAAAACAACATCTGCTGGTCTTCTCCCCCCCCCCCCCCCCCAGAACACTTCCATGTGCAGTGGGTTGAGTTTGAGGTCAAGAAGCTTTGCCAGCAACTATCAGTTATAATGTGTCTGCTTAAAAAACGTTGTGCAAGTTCACAATTTCTTTGCAGTTTATTTGTGGTAATATATATAACATTGCCGTTGCAACCTGTATTTGGTTATAAAGCAGTTGTTGAATTCTAAATGCCAAACTCCTGCGTGGTCTTAGTTTTGAACTTATTTTTCTTTTTCCGCTAAGAATGAAGCCTAGAAAAATCAAGGAAGATGATGCCCCACGAACGATTGCTTGTCCTCACAAAGTAAGTACCTGTGTAACGAAGTATGAGACCAAACCTGGGGAACGAGCTGCTGCACATTTTTTGTTGCCTTTTTTCTTTTGTGCCATAATGCAGTTCACAAAAATCATTCATTTAAGGTTAGTAATGTTTCAATTCAAGTTAAAGGAATAGTAATACTTAATTATTACTAATCCCTAAATTAAAGTCCTATTAAAAATAAATGTATTGTCCCCACTGTCATCTCTCAAACCTTTATGGTTTGAGATATGATCGCTCCTGAAGTTGCCCTCCCCCTTCCCCAAAGTCACCGTTGTAGCTGACTGAAGGGAAATCCGGTCATAGATCATCAGGCGGCTCTGCAGCAGAGCTGAGATCGCATTAATAAAAAAAAAAAAAAAATCTTTCACTAAAACGGTCTTCTACATGTTCTTGCAAACCAAGCACAAACCAAACACACGTAGAAGACCATTTCAGTGAAAGTTTTCTTTTTTATTAAAGCGCTATCAGCTCTGCTGCAGAGCCACCTGAAAGTCATACGTCTGGCTTCCCTGCAGTCAGCTACAACGCTGACTTCAGGGAAGGGAGCGGGCAACTTTAGGAGTGATCATCTCACAAAGCATAAAGGTTTGAGAGATGACACTGGGGGCAATACATTTATTTATAATAGGATTTTAATATAGGGATTAGTAATACTTACGTATTACTAGCCCTTTAAGCTACAATACCACCTTTATACTGTGTTACTAATGCTCTGTTACTTTTCGAATAGTATATTTCCTCAGAAATTATATAATAAATGCCGCTGTTGTAAAGTCAGTCTTCTTTGCCTTGGAACTGAAGGAGGACCGGCTGAGGGACAATATTCATTCAAGAGATAGTAATATTTAGATTAAAAATTCTGATATTGTAGCAATTCTACATAGAAGTAGAATAACCTTCCATCCATTTCTTAAGATGTTATAGTTTGCGAATTTGTAGCATTAAAGTTTCCCCCTCCCTCCCCTTTCCCTGACGTCGGCGATCTAGCTAACTGCAGGAGAATCTGGTCCCAGGACCAGCGGTGGCTCTTCAGCAGAGCCAAGACAGCGCTATTTATAATGAAATACTTAATTGGAATGGTCTGCAAAGTGTACTTGCAAACCAGGCACACTTTGTAGGCCATTCCAGTGACTTATTTCATTATAAATCGCGCTGTCTCGGCTCTGCTGAAGAGCCACCGCTGGTCCTGGGACCAGATTCTCCTGATGTCAGGGAAAGGGGGGAAACTTAATTCTACGAACTGGCAAACTGTAACGTTTTAAGAGATGGGAGGCAGGTTATTCTATTTCTGTGGTTAATATCTACCATTTTAGAAATTTTTAACCGTAAGTATTACTATCCCTGTACAGTAAAAACCTGCGCACTTTCGTTATGGACAGCAGGATTTTCCTTATACTGGATGAAGGAAGGTTGTCTGACGTTGCGATCTGTCCCGTCAAGTGACTGGACCTCAGGTCTGTGGAGAGGTGGCTTACCACATGTCTGCATTAGAAATATAACAGACCATTAGTATACAGGATAAGGAGGGATCGTAGCTTCACTTAAATCAAAACATTCCTAACCATTTGAATGTCAGATTGGTACACAATGCATTGGGCACCCCATCTGGCATTCAATGGGTTATGGGCCAAAAGGGGAAAAAAAAAATGGCACAATTCTGTGACAGACCAGCTGCACCTTGTGGGGGGGGATAATCCATTGATTTTAAATAGAGCTTTATAACCCCTTGAATGCTCTAACATGTTGCCTCACAATGAATTGTAGACATCTACCATGGACCAATCAGAAGTTCAGGGATTCTTTTCCCACTGTGCTAATGAAAGAACTACATGTGCTTTTGTTTTGAGCTTCTTAAAGGGATAGTAATGTTTCACAAAACAGCAGCTCCAATTAATCTTCATAATATTTGGGCCATGGAGAGTGTGATTTCAATACTGTCAGAGTTGTAGTTCAAGAGTAACTGAACGATAAAGTATCCCCCTCCTGTCCTTTTTACCTAGTGTAACACTGCGTAATACTTTATCATTCAATTACTCTTGAACTCTACAACTCTGACCGCATTGAAATAACGCTCTCCATGGCCCAAATACAAAGAGGATTAAGCTTTGCTGCTTTTTTTGTGAAACATCACTATCCCTTTAATAATAATCTTACTTTATCTGTGCAGAAAACAGCCTCTGAGTCAATTCTGTTTTGGATTGGTTTTCTCAAAAATAAATGAACACTAATTCCAAAAAAATGAAATAGGTTAATATGGCTAACAGGTAAAAATGACTTGTGTTACATCCCTAAATTATAAACTAAAAGTGCTTTTTAGCACATGTATAAATTCACATGTTCAGGGAGCATTTTTTTTACTGTTGGTTGTGTATTTAAGGGTATATAACCCCAGTTTATTTTTAAATGATTGAGTTGCTTTAATCTATATATTTTTTTTTTTTTTAATTTTTTTTTTTTTTTTTCTGGAGATCATGTGCATGAAGGCAGAAGAAACTTATCAGTGGGAAGAATTTGGCATCCTAGAGTGCTGTAACAAAGGATCATGTCTGCCTCCGTGTACATGATCTCTGGTACTAATGAATAATTCACCTTGGTGAACCAGTCCACACACATTTGATACCTAGTGGCCATTAGGATTTCTCTTGCATCTGATGGGGACACGGACTGTGGGGTAAAGAGGTTGGCTAACTGTTTAGTGTCCCTAGGTATGTGGTTATATCCCTACTTTTCCTACTCCATATTGAAATGGGTGAGAATGTGGCATTTGAATACTTTTTTCAGTGTTGCTGCTGATTTTAAACATATGTATCATCCTAAGTTGTATTTCTATGCAGCATATGAGTCAAGACAGCAAGGCACAATATCTTTCCTGTATCCTCTTTTTTTAGTATTGTGTCTAGTGTGCACTTGGGTACAACACTGTATACTTATAATGTGTAAGCGAGGCACTGGTGTTTGCTGACCATTTAGAGTGCCACTTTTTCCCCTGGGTATGGATGGGTAACTGCTGATTAGTATGTTGTGGTGCCTGGCTTATTTACACAGTTGCCATGTCAGAGTACATGGAGGTTGAACCTAGCCAGAAAGACTCTAAATCACTGGCTCCTTTTTGTTGCTTAAAATGTAACTGCAAGTTATCTGGGAGTTTTAACGCCTTAGTGACAGCTGCGTGCAGACGCGGCCGTCACTTAACGCCCGTCTACCTTTTTAGATGAATCCGGAGTCCCCAAACGGCGTGCAGCCGTTCGGGGATCCGGATTTCCTGGACGTTCATGTGCGTCCTCTGTCACTAAGTGACAGCCACAGAGGACGTACATGTAAGTCCATTGTCGCAAAGGGGTTAAATACTGAGCGCTCCAACTCTTCTAACATAGTAACATAGTAGATAGTAACATAGTAGATAAGGCTGAAAAAAGACATGCGTCCATCAAGTCCAGCCCATGCCAATAACACCCCTGTTGATCCAGAGGAAGGCAACAAAAAAGCCCTCTGGAGCAATTTCCAATGTAGGTGTGTGTGTGAGTGTGTCAAATAGTTCCCCGGCTCAATATCCTATTTGCTTTGAAGCCATCTGTCATAACTGTCAATATTGTTCTGTGCTAGATAGGCATCCATTGCTTTTTTGAATGCAGTTACATTATCTGCAAGCACAGCATCCCGAGGCAAAGAATTCCATAGCCTTACCGCCCTTACTGTAAAGAATCCCTGCCTGTGTTTTAGTCGAAAGCGCCTTTCCTCAAGTCTTATCTTTATCCAACACACTGTACTTCTGCAAATGGACCGTGCGGTCCCTGAAAGTGTATTATTCAGTCAATTCAATCCATACCTGAAAGACTTTTGGTAAAATCATAAGAAAATGGTTCACAGAACCACATCCAAATTCTGTGGAAAGGACAGTATGTTAGAAGAATGGTGTAATAATAAGAAAATGAGATTGTGTTTGCCAGAATTTCACATTTCCTTGCTCACCGAGGGAATAACAGCGAGTGTAGGCAGACCCCCGTTCCTTGTCTGGACATGACAGTGTGGAAAAAGACAACTCTCTTCATACAACTGAGACACTTCAGGTATCTGGAAAACAGTCGCAAGGCGATCACTGCAATACAGGAAGCTGTGACTTTTCTGGCATAGAAACATCTAGAACAACTCCATGTAGATGACTGGAAGCTACTAGAGTATAAACTGGTAACTCCAAAGATGCTGAATTGCAGCTATCCATTTATTAAACTTTGTGTGCCTAAATGGACACTTCCGTTGATTGACACTTCCATCTGACTTCTTTCAAAATATGCTACAAAACTGGTTCAGGATGCAGTTGTTTTCAAATGTTCATCTGGTAAGATGGAAAGTTATCTGAAAACTATCTTTACTAGGGCCATTTACACACTGGCTACTGCACCGGTCAGCAGAGCCATTGAAACACAGCAAAACAAACTAATTCCAGCCATTTAATATGACACCCCCAAGGAAGAATTTATTCAGATGGTCACCTATTTACAGGAAGCCACATCAATATGTAGGTGAAGCAACAATAGATGAGGTAAGGGTGGCAGCCCGTTGTACAACTACATCTCACAGAATGGTATGGTTAATGGTATGGATGTTGATGCTGCTTCTGAGTAGTCTTTAGTGGCCATACCTTTTGAGGATTCTCTTACTTGGACAATAATTGGTAGCTCTTCAAGTGGTAAAGGTACACTGCTGCCACCAACCAGACTCTGCCACTTTGATCAAACAAAAAGGGGATTATCTTCTTGTCCCTGTAGGGATTTAAAGAATCAACCCCCCAGACAGGCCTCCTTTTCATATGTCTTCGACAGACATCCATCAAAGCCAGTCTGGCATATCAAAAAGCAAAATTACCAAATCAATAATCTTTCAAGCCCTCTTCCTGAAGATGGCCTCTAGAGTCTTTGCTCATGAGTAAGTGCTCTGTGCTGATGGCTTTGTTGCACCTGACTGGTGCCTGTTCGTAGAAGTCTCTCCTAAAGCTTAAATCACGGGTTGAAACTGCACAAAGTACTTTTACTGGATGTTTTTTATATTCATAAAGGAATTGATGTTTTTATAGTTCAAGACTAGGGATGAGCGAGCACCCCGATGCTCGGGTGCTCTGACCGAGCACCCCCTGATGCTCGAGTGCTCGGCCGAGCACCCGAGCCCCATTCAAATGAATGGGAGCACTCGAGCATTAAACCAGGCACCCCCTGCTCTGATGAGCGGAGGGTGCCTGGTCAATGTCCCCCTTCATCTCCGCTATGCCCCTCTTCCACAATGTCCCCCTTCATCTCCTATGCCATAGCGGAGATGAAGGGGGACATTGTGGAAGAGGGGCATAGAGTCTATGCCCCTCTTCCACAATGTCCCCCTTCATCTCCGCTATGCCCCTCTTCCACAATGTCCCCCTTCATCTCCTCTATGGCATAGGAGATGAAGGGGGACATTGTGGAAGAGGGGCATAGCGGAGATGAAGGGGCACATTGTGGAAGACGGGCATAGCGGAGATGAAGGGGGACATTGTGGAAGAGGGGCATAGAGTCTATGCCCCTCTTCCACAATGTCCCCCTTCATCTCCGCAATGCCCCCTTCATCTCCGCAATGCCCCCGTACCTCCATTCCCTGGTGGTCCAGCGGAGCGTCTTCGGATCTGTGCCTCTTCCGGCACAGATCCTCTTCACCCGAACATGTCGGGCGAGCACATGGCGGTACTCGTACGAGTACCGCCATGTGCCGAGCAGAGCGATGCTCGAGCCGATCCGAGCATCGGCCGAGCACGCTCGCTCAACACTATTCAAGACTACTCTGGTGGCATTAACCATTATGTTGATGATCATTCTACATTTTCTTTTATTCCAGAGTCAACCTCCAGTTCTTCTATTGGGGGTAAAACTCCAACATTCAATGGAGAACCATTTCAAACAATTTGGTTCTAGTAGTGGTGATGGGTTATCAGATCCACTTCAAATCCTCTCATCCAAACAAGTTTTTCATGTCCAGAATTCCAGGGGAAAGGAATAAGAAGTTATCTTTCCAAAAAGTTGTTGTTGCTTTCCTCCTCCTTATGAGTTTTCTTACCAGTACCGGCCAATCAGAGGCTCAGAGGATTCCATTCCGACCTTTGATTTTGTCCTCCTAAAAGGACAACTGTTCCCAATCTGTGTTGAATCTAAAGGCATTGAACAAATTAACTTCCCCAGTGGAAGATGGAATCCATATATTCTGTATTTGTTGCCATGGAACTGGAATTCCTTTTTATTTCTGGACATCAAATGTGCTTATTTACCCATTGCCATTTAGGCTATCAGTTTGTTGTGTCTTTGCCTTTTCAGCCTAGCCATGGCACCAATAGTTTTTAATAAGGTATTGGGCTCCTTACCAGCTTTTCTTTGAACCATAGACCTAAACATAACACTTTCTTGGACTGATTTTTTTTGTTCAAGAGCAGGTCATTTCAGACTTTAGTTTCATCTCAATTGACCGCTGATACTCTGTAGTTAGATCATCAGTTTGGAGAAGTTCTACTTGATAACCAGTTGCTTGCCTGCTTCTTCTTGGTCTAATTTTCAACAACTCTATTCAGAATATACCTGCCACCAGATAAATGCGTCTCTTATGAACAAGGTTTCCAATCTGACTAAGGTAAGGAAGCTGCATATGGGCCATATGAAATTATAGGGTACCATGAAGGTAATACTAGAGACAGTATCCTATTCTTGGTTTCATCTGAGACCTCTTAACTGAATATCTACAGAAAACAAACACATTGGTATTTTCAGCCACTCATCAGTTACTCCAATCAGTATATTGGAAAGAAGTTATTCACATGGTGCTTATTACATAAGCTATACTCTTGAAGGACCATCCACTCAAAGGTCAGTCACACAAAATGACTGAGTTTGCCTACATAAAGCACCAAGAGGAGCAACAAGGAGCTTGGCAGGTAGTTGGATACTTCAATGGACAGACACATTCTGGTGATATTGTACATTTATATTCATGTAACATATGCAAAATTGGGAAGCATACTTTCTCAACAGATCAACACTGGGTCAATGGAAATGGGAGCTAGAACAAATATTTCAGATTATCTCAACCCAGAGAGATCTGATGGCTACTTGTCTCTGCCAAAATTGCCAGATTTGTTGCCTAGACTTGAGATCCAGAAGCATTTGCAGTGAATGAGATGAGAATACAGTGTTGTTCCAATCAACTGTTCTTTCCGCCAGTAGCAACAATTCCCAGAGTTATAGCAAAGGTGAAACAAAGGTGGTGGTCTCTCTCCAGAATGTCCTTGATGCGCTATTGATAGCTCACTAATGGAAATATCCATAGCAGAAGCATGGTGACAACCAGTTGCTAGATCTCAAACAGGTTCTCGTTTGTCAACCAAATCTAACCAAATTAAAAGGTGAACTAGAAGCCTCAATGACAATTTTTTTTTTCCTGAGGTTCTAAAAATAATCATGTTCAGGGCTAGAAAACCTGTTTCAGGTAAAATCTATTACAGGATATCTGAAGGGATAGTAATGTTTCACAAAAGACGCTGCTCCAGATAATCTTCATAGTTTGGGCCATGGAGAGTGTTATTTCAATACTGTCCGTAGTAATTCGAGTAATTGAATGATAAAGTTTCCCCCTTCCACCCCTTTTACCTAGTGTAAGCCGCCTCCCCTCAGATGTGGAATCTGGTCTGTTGACCAGACCACAGCAAGGGACAATCTTCTTACTGGTGAGCATAAGGGAACCGTGCCCCCTTGACAGGTTTTTCCATATGCTCACTGAAGATTCACTCTCTGCAGTCCATCTGGACAGTCTTGCTGCTCTGAGGTGAGCAGTGTTACATCAGTAATAGGAGGGATACTTCATCATTCAATCACTCTTGAACTGTAACTGTGACAGTATTGAAATAACACTCTCCTTGGCCCCAAATACTATGAAGGTTAACCAGACCTGTGTTTTTTGTTTTGTGAAACATTACTATCACTTTAAAATGTATTTCCTCTCGTGGCTGTCAAGAGTAGAATACACATCCCTGGAACTTAAAGGGATAATATTACTTAAAAATTACTATCCCTTGTATTGTAGCCCTTAATAAACGGAGTTAAATGACACCAGTGGCATCTCTCAAACCTTTATGGTTTAAGAGATAGCCGCTTTCAAAGTTTCCTCTCCCCTGCTGTCAGTGTTCTGCTGCCAACAGGAGAATCCGGTCTCTGAATCAAGCGGAGGCTCTTCAGCAGAGCCGATATCTCGTTATGGAAGGAAAAATGATTAATTGAAATAGTCTTCTACGTGTGCTGGGTAACCAAGCACATGTAGAAGACAGTTTCAGTTAATCTTTTTTCCTTCCATAATGAGATATCGGCTCTGTTTAAGAGCCTCCACCTGTCCCGGGACCGGATTCTCCTGCTGGAAGCAGAACGCTGACAGCAGGGGAGAGGAAACTTTGAAAGCGGCTATCTCTTAAACCATAAAGGTTTGAGAGATGCCACCGGTGTCGTTTAACTCAGTTTATTAAGGGCTACAATATGAGGGATAGTAATTTTGAAGTAATACTATCCCTTTAAGAAGATGACTGGGAAAAGGGTCTGAATCTTTTCACTCCAAGCACAAGTTTCCACCTTTGTGGTATTGTTTCATAGAAAAACTGGCATACTAGAAATCCAGATATTCCTACAAGGGGACTGTTTGTACAGTTCACTGCTAAAAGATTTTTCACGTTAATCACCTTATCTGATTTTCAATCAAGATAAAGCATTACCGAGGACGGTACCTGTGTTTCAGCCAAATAAATAAGATGCTAATTACCATTAATTATTTCTATGCCGTAAAACAAATATTAAATTAAGTAGACATGGCAAGATATCAACCTATACCCCCCCCCCCCCCCCCCCCCCCGGGTCTAGTGTAGGACATCCCCATTGTCCCTGTTGGTCCTTGTCCCCCACCAATAGATGCAAGAGAGAGGGGATTTTTTTGATATACTTGCCAATAAATCCTTTTGTTTTTAGTTGTGGGGCAAAGAACACCCCATCCAAGGAAAAATCTAATTTATTGATGTTAGATGCCCTGCTGTTTTATTTTCTGTAATACTGACTTTGCCTTCCTATGATTAGCTATGTGATAGTTCATGATAAGGGGGGGGGGGTAAAGTAGTGGGGAGGGAGATGAGTTTTGTCTTCAGATTGGTTAACTACTTAAAGTGGCTTCTGCTCAAGGGAACTTTACCCCACACTCCCTATGTCCTGTGTTGGTTTGAGAGCGAAGGATTTATCGGTAAGTATAAAAACTTTTGTGAACAGATTAAGGAGGTAAGTGGCAGTTTATCTGGATATTGTTTGTGCTCCTTCTAACCTGCTGTAGAAACTACTGCTTTTTTTTTTTTTTTTTTTTTTTTTTAACACGGTAAAAGCAACTAAAAATATGATACTGCACAGGCAAGATAAATGAGTTATTTATTTTTGTTTTACATTAATTCACAAGATGTATATCTTTTATTGTGAGAGAAGCCATGTATATATATTTTTTTTTTATTTTAGGGATGTACCAAGATGTTCAGGGATAACTCTGCAATGAGGAAACATTTACACACACACGGGCCGCGAGTACACGTCTGCGCTGAGTGTGGGAAAGCCTTTGTTGAAAGCTCCAAACTTAAGAGACATCAGTTGGTTCACACTGGCGAGAAGCCATTTCAGGTATTATTGTTCAACATAATTTATCTCAGAATTTTTTCATGCAAAGACCATATTTACATGAATTTAATCGCTCCTTTTTTGTTTTTCATCCCTGGTAGGGTGTAGCTTGAATGTATTGCTCTGTGTAGGTCTGTGTCCCCCTTTCTCCTCCTACCTCTTTGTAGAAGGCAGCCGGGTAGATGAACATTATGGCAGAATCTCACCTGCTTTCTTGCTTAAAGGGATAGTAATGTTTCATAATAAAAACAGCTCTACTTAATAATCATAGTATTTGGGCCGTGTAGAGTTATTTCAATTCTGTCAGAGTTGTAGTTCAAGAGAAATTGAATGATTGTTTCCTTTTACTGAGATAACACTGCTCAGCCGGAGCAGAAGGGAGGTGCCCAGGTAGATTGCAGAGAGGGACAATCTTCAGTTAAGATGAGGGTGGAAAACCTGAAAAACTTGTCAAGGGGGACAGGACTTTCATTGTTCTCATAGGAAGAAGATTGTCCTCTGCCATTATCTGTCTGGTCTATCAACCAGATTCCACATCTGAGAAGAGATGGCTTACATTAGGTAAAAGGAGGGGGAAACTTTATCATTCAATTACTCTTGAACTACAACTCTGAAAGTATTGTAATAACACTCTCTATGGCTCAAATACTATGAAGATTAATTGGAGCTGCTGTTTTTGTGAAAAATTACTATCCCTTTAAGTCCTAGGTATTGTCAGGACTTGTCTTTCAATCCTCAGAAATGCATCCATATGTGAGTCTGCATATTGTAAGACTGGTCATGGCAGGTCCTGAAAGGACCAGGGACTGAAGCAGGCAGCAGATTCAAACATGCTGCTTACTGATTCCTGTACCAGGCAACCTCTTGGACCTACGATACAACGTAGAGGGAAGATGGGAGACGACTTTAACTGGACTTCCTGCCGGATCAGATCTTCTACTGATCAGACTGGCAGGCTGTGAATATAGGGAGATCTAGAATATAAAATAAGGTTGTTTTCGCATTCGCAAACTCCTGGACAGACACTTGCCTTACATTCAAGCACATATGGTACACCATGATCGTAAAGAATTTAAAAACTTCTTTAAAAATTAGCTTATCTAGAAAGGTGCCCTTCATACAGCAGCCATTTTTATCTATGTACAAGGCTGGAAAAATATCAGATGTTACCCAGAGGAACATCTAGTCCAGCCAACTTTGTGTCATGTCTTTTCTGCTGTCAAGTATCCATTCCTGTCTGTGTATATATATTTTTTGGATTTAGATGTGCAGTTTGTCTGCATCTAGTGCATACCTCTTCATATCAAACAGTTGTCTTCAGTAACCCTTAATGGTTCACGGGAGTTTCCAGTATTTGCCTGTTGTAAACTGGAACAACTAGCAGATTTACATCAGCATACAAATACATATATATAAGTATATAGATATAATTGCTACATGAAGGACAACTACCTAGGTAAATTCTCGAAAGAGCTGTTGCCTGGCTGCCAGTCTCTGCAGAAGTAGGATTTCTGACTAATGCGGTAATTAGGCTTGTTAATAGTACAACTAAGCTAATCGCTAGAATGATAATTATTGGGGGGGGAGCTTTATTTGGGGTGATCCTCTTAAACTACAAGATCATTTTGTGAGTCTTGGATTATACACCCAAGTGACTGATTTGTGTGTCCCTGTATTTCACTCTTCTCCTTTCCTTTTTACAGTGTACATTTGAAGGCTGTGGCAAGCGATTCTCTTTGGACTTCAATTTGCGTACTCATGTGCGGATTCACACAGGGGATCGGCCCTATGTTTGTCCTTTTGATGGTTGTAATAAGAAATTTGCCCAGTCAACCAACCTGAAATCCCACATTTTAACACATGCCAAAGCCAAAAATAACCAGTGAAACTCCACAAACGTAAAGACGTCTTACTTTACAAAGAATCCTTACAGGTGTATGATTAAGTACGCCTCTCCTTTGTATATCGTTTCCAGGGATGAATTTTAAAAAAACAAACAAACAAAACCCCCCTCATCGGAGACCGTTTTGATAATGAACTGTAGTATACTTATCGGAAGGAATCATCTTTACGATTCAGTGCTTAAGATGCTGTTGCCCTGTTATCCTGTTTCATAAGTGTTTTTGTAAAGTGCTCCTTGCCCCATCGTCCCTTCCCCCAAGCAGGAGAACAATGTCACTAATTTACATTGACTTTCTACCACAGTACTAAAAATTGGACTTTTCACACTTAAAGACTCTCACCCGTTGCTGAATTATTTTTTATTATAATTTTATTTTTCTTTTTGTAATTAAGTGTGCATATTGTACACTATTTGGGGATATGTTTAGTAATGCTATGTGATTTCTTCTGAAGGTTGATAACTTTGCTTGCAGTAGATTTTCTTTAAAAGAATGGGCAGTTACTGTACTAAATGCATACTTCAAAAGTATTTTCCTGTAAAAAAGAAAAAAGAGGAAAAAAAAAAAACTAGGTTTTGTTTGCGATCTTTATTTTGGTTGTACTTTTAGATGTTAACACCATTTTTGTATAATTGTATCGTATATAGCTGTATTGGAATCATGTAGCATCAACAGTTAGATGTGATTTAAGCTAGTGGTAATCAATTAAGTCCATTTTAGTCCTTTATTTTTGGGAGGGGGAGGGAGTGCTGCCAGACACCGATGTTCATTGTAATTTTTATTTGCCTGTTCAGTTTCAGAAATTGGTGCTCAGTTGTAGAATGTATTGTATAGATGCAGAACTCCCTTCCTTAGTAATCGGACTGTATTCACCCTAAGGAACAGGACAATTATACCATAGTCCCAGTGAGAGAAAATATTTAAATGTATTATCCATGGTTGGGCAACAGCTGTTAGATAAAAGGGATAGTATACAACTGCAAAATCACCCCCACAACTAAAACCAGCTTAACTGTTTTGGCCTTGTGTTCCTAACACTAATGTGGTAGCACAGGGGTTTAAAGGAGCAGTAAACTTTTATGAAAAAATATATATATTGTAGGGATTTTCCTATTGCGTAAGATAAGGGTACTCCCACTGCTGAGAGATTTATATTTCCAGAGTTATTACAGTTTAAACCCATGTGTTTTTTACATTAGCAGTGCCCTCTAGTAGTCAAATGCTAATTAGATTTCCTGTTACATTCTAATGTAGAGGAAAGTCAGAGACATACAGTTTTCCATAGAATGTGATAGAAACTGCTGAGTCACTTCCTGTCAGTTAGAACTATCAGGAAGTAAACACAGTAAATTCACTTCCTGATTATTTGAACTGATATAAATTTTGAATAAAACATCTGACAGCAGTGGGAGTGACCTTGTTTTATTCAGCAGGAAATGCTCTATAAAAAAACTTTGTTTTCATGAAAGTTTACTGCTCCTTTAATGCAGATCCAGTGCTGTAAAATGACAACTTTGAACAGAGTCAGTCTCTAATTCCTGTTTCTGATTGGTGACTGGTGCCATGAGATCGATGTTTCAAGCTCTCTGAGTAATCTGGTTTGCTCAGAGCTGAAATCCCTTGATATCCCACAATTTAGACTCCAAGCAGGTGCATTGGTTCAATGAGATTTGAAATGTCAGTCCCAGCTACCAAAGTGCCAATCACCAATCCGAAGCGGGAAGTAAGCCTGCTTCTGCCTTATTCTTTATTATTAAAGTACTGGATTGGCCATGCAATTGGTTATTAATCCCTGAACTGCCAGACCTGGTTAGTGTTGGTCAGGGATACGTGGCCAAACAGCACATTTTAGTTTGGGGTTTGATATATTAGTCCTTTAAAACACCCATCATCCTCGGCCAGTATTAATGGCTAGCTGAGAATGATGGGGGTTTTTGTTCTACCAGCAGTTTCCAGACTGCCCCCTACTGGTAAAAGTACAGGTTGACCCAAAACAACAAATGACCACAGCTTTTTCCATATGGATACAGCTTATTTCTATTTCTTTTTTTCTTGCAGTTAATGTGTGCTACTACACTTTAGCAAGGTATTGCAAGATTTTCATCTTTTTGTTGGTTCCTGAGCGTCGATGCAGTCTGATGCAATCCCTTGTTTTCAGTTCTTAGTTTTTCTACTAAGCAAACTTAATATATTAAGAAAATCTCTCAAATGAAATTAACATGGTGTCTACAGGTTTTGACACTGTTCATATTGCTTGCATTATTGTAGCTTTTTGTAGATTAATTGAAAGCCAATCCTATCCATGCAAGACAGCTTCGCCATCCATTAGGAATTTGGCAGTTGATCACTTAGTCTTGCAGGAAACAATGAGGTGGTATTTGTGGTAGGTGCTGAAATCTTGGGAGATAAGGTTGATGTTCCCAAAAAGTCAATGTATTTGGGAATAAACTGCATGGAAGGTTATGATGCATAAGGATGTTATTGTCCTCTCGTTAACTCAAGCAATGTTTTACTGCCATCTACATTTTGGAAAGATTAAATCTGGCATGGAAAAATCTCTGGACACACACCATATACACATGATTAATTATTGAATATTATTGGTCAAGAAAGTTTCCTACCTGTGTTCACAAAACACTGGGCATAATTTTTGTATTTTAATACTGTAAATACATTTATTTCCCAAAAATAATTTCAGCTTCTATTTTGATTTTTGAAATGTGGACTATAACATGTACATGTGATTTAATTTTCTTCTTGATTATTTTATTGTGGAATTTTCTTTGTGCCATGACAGAAGAGTTGGGGTTTTGGGACATGGATCTTTGTGTATTTAATATTGGACCTTATGTATATAAGCAAATGAGCAATTCTGAATGCAGTATTGGAGTTAAAGTGGAACTACCACATTGGCTAAAGTCGACCTTCAATACTTAGGCAGGTGGCAACTAGCTTAATAATAGTTATTTTACCTCTCAAAAGTACCCCCTTGTAAAGTAATCCTTAAGCTTCTGAGAACTTAAGCCAGGCATCAGCGCAGACATCTTGTCTGCGTGCCTGTGCTGTCAATCCCGGACTCCCTTCAGAAGCCTTTCACTGGTCCGAACGGCACAGGAAGGGACTGACGGCACAGGCGCGCAGACTGCAGTAACATGCCCGTCAGTCTCGGGAGAGTAAGGATTACTTTACAAGGGGGTACTTTTGAGAGGTAAAATAACTATTAAGCTAGTTGCCACCTGCCTAAGTATTGCAGGGCGACTTCAGCTAACGTAGTAGTTCCACTTTAATAAGTCAACGAGTAACAAAAAAAAAAACTATCCTTAAAGGGATAGTAATGCTTAAGTATTACTAATCCCTATAGTAAAGCCCTACTAAAAAAAACATATTGCCTCGAGTGTCATCTCTCAAACTTTTATGGTTTGATAGATGATCGCTTCTAAAGTTGTCCTCCCCCTTCCCCGACGTCAGCTTTGTAGCTGACTGAAGGGAAATCTGGTCATAGATCATCAGACGGCTCTGCAGCAGAGCCGCGATCGCATTAACTTAAAAAAAAAAAAAAAAAAAAAAAGAAAACTTTCACTAAAACGGTCTTCTATGTGTGCTTGCAAACCAAGCACACGTAGAAGACCATTTCAGTGAAAGTTTTCTTTTTTTATTAACGCGATCACGGCTCTGCTGCAGAGCCCCCTGAAAGATGTATGACTCTCTTCCTTTCAGTCAGCCAGAACGCTGACTACGGGGGAGGGAGAGGGCAACTTTAGAAGCGTTCATCTCTCAAACCATAAAGGTTTGAGAGATGACAATGGGGGCAATACTATAGGTATAGTAGGTATAGGTAGGGCTTTACTATAGGGATTAGTAATACTTAAGTATTACTATCGCTTTAAAATATGGCTCTATTCAAATGATACAAATGCTGTATTTGAAATAAACCAAAGTGGCTATAATCGCCTGTGGGGGGGTATTGTACTGCTCACCACACGGATAAAGTTGTCCGCTCGCTGCTCTCCAATCCGTACTCCTTGAAAGGGGAGAAAACAACAGCAAACGTGGAAAAATATTGGGAGCTCTTAACTCTTTAAGTGCCAGAGTGGTACGGAATGCATTGCTTTGCAATGCATTCTGTACACATCTGGCACTCAAAGGGTTAATATTCAACATATAATTCTGATATTGTAAACCAAAATGTGCTCATAGTTAAATTACTGGCTGTATATAAAACCACAGGGGATTGGCCTGTCCATGTGCTCTGGTATATACAGGAAGTGATCAGCTCCAAATACTTCAATGAAACTTGATTCAATAAAAGAAAAAAAAAGATATATATACTCCATTTTAATCACATATTTAAAATATACAAATAGACCAATGTGTTTCTGAATCAAAGATCCTTTCTTCAGGGTCTGACGATAATCAGACCCTGAAGAAAGGATCTTTGATCCAGAAACACGTTGGTCTGTTTGTATATTTTAAATACGTGATTAAAATGAAGTATATATATATGTTTTTTTTTTATTAAATAATATTTCATTGAAGTATTTGGTGCTGATCACTTCCATTTTTATTAATCGTGTATACAGCAAAGCACCTGCACAAGGGCTGGCCAGTTCTCAATGGCTTTATCAGGGCTCAAAATTTCCACTAGCCAATGGCGAGTGAAAATTTAGCCCTGGCGAGTAGAAAGTCAGCCCTGGTAGGTATGTTATGGCTTGCAGTGGCAAGTAACTTTTCAGGTCTAGCTAGTAGCAAAGGACTGCATACAGCAGGTAATACTTCAGCTAAGAATACATTTGGTTTACTGTATCATCTGGGTCACGTGCTGAATATTAACACCCCAGTTTTCTATAGTTCTAAATCTGAATCAAAACAAATAAAAAAAAAAAAAATTATATAAATTTAAATGGGGCTTGGAACACCAAAATGTTGAAAAGCTCTTTAGCAATCGAGGGGTTAAACTCTGCAAATATACTGGGAATCTTTTTTTCCCCTGTGATCACTTTATATGCCCCAGAGCTGCTCTATTTTGTTTATACATAAGGGCCATTGACCTGTGAATTCTTAACACTGTGAGTGCCAGAGGGGTATTGATGTTTCAAACAACTCTTGTGCTGGGTGGAAATCCTGCATATGTGAGTGATGTGACATTAGGAATGCCAGTCGCAAATGCGTGTGCCCAAGAAAAGGAAATCCTCTCACCCCGATATTAACCACATACATATCACATTAACATAGTAATTAATCATGAGGTGCATTTGTTGTATGATCACCCACATTTTTAGGGAACTCTTTGCCCTCTCTTTAAAGGGGATCTGTCACCCCTACAAGTTTGTCTAAAACGTGTGTGTGTGTGTGTGTGTGTGTGTGTGTGTGTGTGTCGATTAGATTGAAAACTGTTTTCATGTTAAAAAAAAAAATAATATATATTATATATACATAATAATTTGCCCAAATTAAACATCTAAAGATTACCCTTCTGCTTCCTTCTGGATAGACTGGGGTTAGCAGCTCTGTACCACAGTCCGTCACTACCCTGCTCCCCTCCCTCTATCCAGCCTCTCCAAACTCCATGATGGTACAGGACTGTCATGGGTCCTTAAGGGATTAAAGGGTTATTAGCCAATACCTACTCATCCCAAAGTATAGTGTGAAAGTGGGTGTATGAGTATCTTCCTCATTTGGGTCATATGTGAAATGTGCCATATCACCTAGCGTCTGTCTTGTGGGGAAACTAAGGGGACAGTAATGTCCCATTAAAAAAATGCTTATAGTTTTGTAGAGGTTAAAACAAATAAACAATGCTCAAATCCTATCTTTGAAACAGCTATGGTTTGAGAGACATTCGCATTGAAAGTCCCCCCCTCCTTCTGCCATCATGGCTGTGCTTGACAGTAGGAGATCCCAGTCCAGGGACCAGCCGGCGGTTCTGCAGCAGAGCCAAAATCGTGTTATTGGAAAATAATTACTGCATTGGAAAGGTCTACAAAGTGTGCCTGGTTTGCAAGCACACTTTGTAGACCATTCCCATGAAGTAATTCATTTTAAGTAATGTGATTGTGGCTTTGCTGAGGAGCCTCCTTGAATTGGACATCAGGAGAAGGGGAACTTTGAATGCGAATATCTCTCAAACCATAACGGTTTAAGAGAGAGGATTTGTGGCATATAGTTTGTTTTTTTTTTGTTTGTTTTTAATGCCACTACAAAACTAGAAGTATTTTTAAGGGACATTACTGTCTCTTTAAAAGCTTAATTGCAAGAGTCTCATGGTTATTCAAATTGAAAGTCTTCACGTGTGGTCCAAATGGCATTTGTAGTATCAAGCAACCTGGAAAACAAATCTGTCTGGGCTAGGAGTGGACAACGTGTGGCCCTCCTGTTCAGTACTACAGTTTCCATCATCCCCAACCAGCTGTTGTCTGAGGAAATTGTCATCCTACTTTGTGATGAGGAGAGAGGCAATTATATTGCAACACTTATCATAACTAACACACACACACACACACGCACACGCACGCAACACTTATCATAACACACACACATTGTGTTTTTCTTTCTTATGAAAGTTTCCAGTCATAGTTGTCATTTAAAGGGGTCCCAATCCATAAATGACTGAAGAATCTGCTCCATTGAGGAACTCCTTACAGGTTGATTGGAGGCCCAACGGACTCTCCTGCCTTTTCTTCCTTCTAATAACAAATGCAGAGCACAGAGATGGGAAGTGAAGGAAAGGATTGTCTTCTGTGGTCTCTGCTCATATCTCTGAATCAATCCTTTCCATGATCACTGGACTGTGGAATCTCATCACATTTCAGTGCAGCTATTGGTCCGGTCTGCCATCTGCTTCTTCCTCTGCTACATCCAATATATAGTGTAAAATCTCATGTATAATACTCGCAGGTTTGCGCTTTTATCTTATTGAAGCTGGGGGGGGGGTATTATTCACAAGAGAGAAAAAAAAAAATTAGATATAAAATATTTATCATGTCTGCTTCTCCTTCCCTTCAGCTCAGTATGCTCACCCCCTCTGGTGGCATCTGGGACATCAGCGCAGCAAGCGGCATGCAAGCAGTTGCCTCCCACATCTTTCTTTGATGACTTGAGTTAATGCAAGATAATGGTAGAGACCTGCAAGGACCTCAAGGTCTTTGCAAGGCACTACTGTAGAGGTCTATGCATTGGATCTTCAGTAGTGCCTTCAAGACCCTACGTGTCATCAAAGGCCACTAGCATTATCTTGAATTAACACAGGTCCTCCCAGGGTGATTCAGGAAGCGGGTGCAAACGCAGCATGCTGCCCACTGCACAGATATCCCAGATTCCTCTGGAGGGGTCAGTAGAGGGAGGGGAAGGTGGAAGCATATTGTGGTTGAGGAGGGAAAACAAGGATGCGTATTATACTTAATGCAAAATTTTTTTGTAAAGTTGATACCTTTATTGGCTAACTAAACAGATTTAAAATGCAAGCTTTCAAGACTTCTTAGGTCTCTTCCTCAGGCATGTTATACAGATAAATATGAAAACTTCTCTCTTAAATACAAGTATATATTACATTGTTTATAATGGAAATCAGATAACAATGTTAGTCCAGATACCAATCTGATTTCCATTATAAACAATGTGATGTGTACTTGTATTTAAGAGAGAAGTTTTCATATTATCTGTATAACATGCCTGAGGAAGAGACCTAAGAAGTCTTGAAAGCTTGCATTTTAAATCTGTTTAGTTAGCCAATAAAGGTATCAACTTTACAAAAAAATTTTGCATCCTGTATTTCTACGGCTAACACGGTACCAACTCTCATCTATTATTATACTTAGGCACTTTTGTTTTCCTCTAAAATGGGTATAATTTACACCTGTGGATTGGGGGGGGGGATAAAGGGAAGGAACACTTTATGGGTTATAGGATAGGCTAAGCCATCTTCAACTTTAAAGGGGATCTCTCACACATATAAAAGTTAAGTTCATTAGGTACAGTATTTAGCAATAGCTATGAAAATGTTATTTATTAAAAAAAAAACCTATTGAAATTATTGATTACATAGTGCCCTGAGCCCTACTCCCACATGCACTGGTCTTGCTGCTCTGCCTCTGCTCCCTTCCCACTACCCAGTCTCCTCCAATGAATGCAGCTTTCTGCCTGTAAGCTGGAGCGCTCTCATTGGCTAGATATCGATTTCTGCCAATGAGATCGCTTCAGCTTACAAACAGAAGCCTCTGTCATCAGAGGAGGCTGGGTAGTGGGAAGGAGCAGAGGCAGTGCAGCAAACTGCTGCAAGAGCCGTGTATGCGGAAGTAGGGCGCAGGGCACTATGTAATCAATTTTAACCCAAGTGAGGGTTGTTATTTTAAAAATAAATATATATATATATATATATATTTATTTTTTTTAATTTCTATCACTATAATACTGTACCTAATAAGCCTAACTTTTATAGGGGTGAGATCCCCTTTAAAAAGGGTTAGTAATGTCCAACTATAATTTTATCCTGTGTTGTAGTTTTTTTTTTTTGTTGTTTTTTTTTAAATTACGTAGAGCAAATCCCATCCTTCAAACCTTTACGGTTTGAGAGATATTCACCGCTAAAATCCTCCTATTCTCCTGACTTCAGTGCTCTACTGACAGCAGGAGATCCTGGTCTGGGGAGCAGCCGGCGGCTCTGCAGCAGAGCTGAAATAGCGTTATTTAAAAAGAATTACTTCATTGGAAAGGTCTACAAAGTGGGCTTGGGTTGCAAGCACACTTTGTAGACCGTTACAATGAAGTAGTTCTTTTTAAATAACGCTATTTTGGCACTGCTGCAGAGCCGCCTCTAGTCGGCTGACACGGATCTCCTTCTGTCAGCTTGACAGCTGTGTGTGTGTGTGTGTGTGTGTGTGTGTGTGTGTGTGTGTGTGTGTGTATATGTGTGTATAAACATCTCTTGAACCATAAAGGATTGAGAGATGGGATTTGTTCCACATCATTTTTTTTAAATATATAATCTAAAACACAGGATAAAATTATAATTGGATATTACTGACTTTTTGAGAGGGGGTAAATGACACTGCAGGGCTGCTTTGATTTCAGTGGAGCCCTGAACTATGAATGTTCCCAGTTGAAGATGTGAACTCACCATGCACAAGCAAAAACATAAGCAACTCTGGAGCAAATCAAATGTACTGCAGGAGACGAAAATTCCAATTCGTTTAACCCTTTGAAGGCTAGAGGGGCATCCAACGCATTGCTTTGCAATGCTTTTGATACACCTCAAGAAGTCAGAGTTAAAGCTCGTAACTATTGAATACAATTCATATAATGTACTAATGGAAAAGACTGTGTACACCGGCCAAGGCCCGCTGAGGTAAAGAGGCCGGTCCTGCTCTGCGTACTGCTGCTGCCACCTCACCAGTGGCGCACGCGATGCAGTCATGCTCAGTAGAGACTGGCCAAACACACACAGTCAGTCTCTACTGCGCATGACTGCATCAGATAAATATTCTGGCCTTTTATGTTATAGGATATTATAAATGTGTGTGTGTTTTTTCCTTCATTGTCGGGTTTATCTGGTCGAGTAAAAGATGGGTAACTCTCGCTACTTTGTATTCCAAAAAAGTTAATGGCGCTCAAATTTGCATTATACTAAGTGCATTACTTTCATTGGCTGAAATATTATGGGGACGCTGGTGTAGCACCAGTCAACGGACAGCTATAATCCTTTGACCATAAACTTCCATAGGATGCTGTGGCAACGTCACTACTGTTAAATTTCAGGCCATGGAGTTATTGCACTCAAAAAACACGTTTTGAGCTGCAATAACTTTTTAATAAAACAGCCTTGGGAGTATTTTTGTTTTACTCAACAGGATAAATGTAAGAAGCATTACTATACTTTTAAATGGTGCTTTTAACCCCTTGGATGCTAGAGAGTTCACCAAAAGCAGTGTGGAGATAAGAAGGTTCTGGTTCTGGCCTTGATTTGACACCAGAGTAACTGGTATGGATAGATAAATGTATTAGTGTGGACTTTTCAGAGGCAAAGGTAAGTTTCTATGCACAAAGTAGATTTGTACCTCTCAGTAATGGAATGTAGAGCTCTCTACAATCAAAGAGATTAACTAAATAGCGGGATGAATGCACCACTCCGATAACAGGCACTAGAATCAATGTTTAGTTCCTATGTCTACGTAATGTCAACCCCAAATCTTCTCCTTCATGTCATTTAGGGCAAGGGGGTAGTCTCTGTGTATTGGGGGGGGAGGAGGCAGTAGTCCTTTCCTCTACACCTTGCTTAGGTCAGTCTATGAAACGAGACAGAGCAGGGGCATCACAAGTTTTTTCCCAGTCGTGGGCCATATGATTAGAAAGCCATAGGTGTGTGGGCCACATTATTTATTATTGTTTTTATTGATCATTATGGTGAATTATAGTCCCTCAGCTATTCAAAATTGATTTTTTTTTTTTAAATATTGATCAGGTCAATGACAATACTGATATTTAACCCCTTCGAGACCATTGACGTGCCAGGACCGTCCTGGCACGTCATGGAGTTCAAGGCTCCCGGTGTGGCTGCACGCCGCTCTGAGAGCCCTGAACCTGAAATACTTAGAAAAATCCCCGTGGTCATCAAGTGCTGGCTGTGCACGCTGGTCCTTAAGGTGTTAACGGCCATCTATTCTTGAACTGTATGGTATTGGCAAGCATTGGATTAGGTCTTACTGGTCTACCAGTTCATTTGTGCTAGTTAATTAGGTATAAAGATTTTTTTTTTTTTTTTTTTTTTTTAAACCCTTAATGACTGATGTTCTAGGACAGTCATTGATGAATTTGACTTAAGGACCCATGACGGTCCTGGCACATCCGGAGTCTGCAACTGAACGCTCCAAGACCGGAACAGTCAATGAGACCAAAGTGGTTCTTAAGGGGAATCCACTCCCCAGGTCTGCAGTCATTAAGGGGTAAAAAAAAAAAAAAACCCTCGGGTGGGCCACACATGGTTTTCCATGGAACAAAGATTAAGAACCACTGCCCTAAGGTAATAAGAGGAAATTGGCAGAGAGAAAAACCCCCACCAAGCTAAAAAAGAAGGTTAACCCTTTGAGTGCCAGAAAGGTGTACAATACATTGTACTGCAATGCACTAGCTACATCTGGCACTCAAAGGGTTTAAAAAAAAAAAAAAAAAAGATAGTTACATTGGAACTGTATACATTAGAGAAGAGATGTCTAAGGGGGGGGGGGGCAATTTCTACTTACAAACATATTTAAGGCCAATTTGAAGAACTCTCTGGGGAACGTGCTACTCAAAGAGCTAAACAGAACACAGAGGCATCCATTAAAGTGGAACTATCACCCTATATTAAGTCTCCACCCCACAGTAATTAGGCATATGACGATTAGGTTCTTAACAGTGCTATTAACAGGCACAAGTACCAAGTTCTGAAGTAATCCTCCTCCTGAGACCGGCGGCCAGGCTTGCACACAGACATCTTGGCTTATAGGCACCTGTGCTGTCTGTCCCGGTTTCCTCTAGGAGATGTTGCATGGTACCTTAAGGTACTGGAAGAGACTGGCGGCACAGACGGCCCTAAAGCAAGAAGCCTGCCTGTCAGTCTCTGAAAAAGGAGGATTACTTCAGAATTTGGTACTTGTGCTCGATAATAACGCTGCTAAGAACCTAATTGCCATATGCCTAATTATTGGGGGGACTTAATATAGGGCTATAGTTCCGCTTTAAGGCTGGAGTGGGGAGAGAAAAAAAAATAAAAATCTGCAAAAGCGAGGATTTCTGGGGTTTTTTTGTTTTTTTTACACTAAAGAAGTATATTTCTTTGTCCCGCGGGGACTGTTCTCATATACTGTAAATAATTTCAAAAACGTATTGGATTCATTTCTAGCTGAGAACAATATAGAGAATTATGACAGTCTGTTTCAGTGCAGATAGGACAATATCGGACTGCTTTTTTGGAATTGATTATTTTTTCTTCTTATTGGAAATGGTTTCAGTGGTTATTTTGTTTGATTTCCACCGTATCAACAAAAAGAGAGCAAAAGTCGAAAGGGATAGTAAAGATTAATGTGGAAAAATGTTTAACAGGGATTACCCTACTGGAGTAAAATGTGGTTACTCCCTCTGCTGAGGGATGCTTTATTCAAAGATTATTGCAGCTCAGTCTTGTATATTTGGGTTCAGTACTTCTATGGCCTGAAATGTTATGGAGGCGCTATTGGTATAGTTGTCTGATTAGTTCTGAGTTGACCATAAACCTCCACAGGATGCTGTAGCCACAGAACCATTGTAAAATTTCAGGCTGCCAGATATGCTTAGTTTATTTGCACATTAAAAAGTGTTTACGGATCCATTAACCCTTTGAGCGCTAGAGGGGTGTGCAGTACATTGCTTTGCACACGCCTCTGGCACTCAAAGCATTAAGGGCCATATGAGACCTCAGGGCAGCTTCTAGCCCATTGAATGGGCAGGCTACCAGCTGAGGATGATGGGAGCAGTCCAAAGGAGCAGGAGAGACTGATGTTACCCACCTGTCTTTATTAAAACACATATTATATTGGTATGCTTTTATTTGTTTCATATTTATCATGAGACAAACCCAATATCACAAATGGATCCGCTGTCAAATATAGTATATATATCTTACTTTGTTTTATTCACTGTTTTTCAGGACACACATACATGGTCCAATAGTGCATATAAATCAGTTTCACAGAGTGAATGTGCTAGTCACTAGACCGAGCGCAGTAAAGGTAAGAGACCCTAGATACGCAGTTCACTAAATTAAAGAGGAGTCATTCTGGTTCGAACCAACTGCACCGTGGGCAAGTAATAAATCGTTTTGATTTAAATGGGGTTTTTAATTAATTGAATGCTAAGAGAGGTCTCCAATGCATGGTTCCGTTTATATACATTCATAGTGTCGTACGTTTTTAGCCTTTAAGGACCAGTTGGATATGAAACTTGCATCTGGACAAAACTAGAGGGACACAGGTTTAGACGTAATGGAAGAAAGTTTTACTTCACTGAGAGGGTAGTAGATAAGAGGAACAGCCTACCAGCAGAAGTGGTAGAAGTTAATACAGTGAGGGAATGTAAGCATGCATGGGATAGGCATTAAGCTGTCCTGAACATAAGAAAAGACCAAGGACCAGATAAGGTTTGATGTTTTTACAGCAGGAAAATGGGCGACTAGATGGGCTGAATGGTTCTTATCTGCCATCAAATCCTATGTTTCTATCTAAATACAGTCACACATTCCTATTCGTTCACATATATTCCAAGTACATTAACATTTGCATCCCCACACCTTCACATGTATCCATGCACATTCTTATGTATTCCCATACATGTGCACACACATATACATTCACATATATTCACATGCATCTTCACACATTCAAACATACTGACCTGTGTTGATATCACACTGAGGCTGGTTCAATGAATGGTTCAGAACAGCAGAGTCTGCCAGGTTTGTACTTGTAATATAACTATTTTGATGGAGTATATATATATATATATGTGTGCATGGTACATGAAGCACGTTTCGTAGTCCTCTGACTACTTCATCAGATCTAGCACCAGCCAAAAGATGCTGATGCTAGATCTTATGAAGTAGTCAGGGGACTACGAACCATAGTTTAACAAGCCTTTGTTCTTATACTAAATAATTTTATTTTATTGGATATTTTATATTTTTTTATATTGTGAGTAGCACAATAAAGGATTTTGAGATAAAACAACGAGCGCTTTGTGGACCTTATAACTTCAAGTCACCTGAACAGAGACAGGATAATATCTCTGTATGCCTGGTTTGTTGTAGTTGGGTATATACCCTTCCCCAACCATCATACTTGTGAGTATTTATTTCCCCTATACCATCATCTCTGTTATAAAGATAACAGGCACCATTGGGCGCCCTCTTTTGTTTCTTCTGCATATTTTATAGTTCCGGTGAGCTGTACTGAGGAGCTGCCCAGCTGTAAGAGAGAACCATACTGTTGTGGGGACAGTGACAACACCCCTAAAGCAAGGTAATCAGCTGACACATTGGTGTTTAGTTGATCACAACACCTTGTGAGTACGTTTCCTTAGTGACGGGCTGGTGTGAAAAAGATTTCTATTAAAACATTATTACACCATAAGCACCTTATTTTATTTTTGTTTTTCATTGAAATTGCAGCTTCTGTTGATGTAAAGCTTGAAACCAAGACAAATCATGTCTGATCTTTTCCACCTTTAAAGGGATAGTGATACTTTATTATTACTATCCCCCATATTGTAGATATTTGTAAAATAATTTAATAGCCCCCAGGTTCATCTCTCAGACCTTTATGATTTAAGAGATAACTGAAGACAAAGTTCCCCCCTCCCTCCCCCTTCCCTGAAGTCAGCGTTGTACTGACTGCAGGGGAAGTCTGTCATACGACAGGCTTGCGGCTCTGCAGCTGAGCCGAGATCCCATTAGTGACAAATAATTATTTCACTTAAATGGTCTTCTATGTGTGCTTGGTTTGTGCTTGGTTTGTAAGCACATGTAGAAGACCGTTTCAGTGAAATAATTCTCTCTCACTAACGCGATCGCGGCTTTGCTGCAGAGCCACATGATGAAAAATAAAACCGGATATCCCTTCAGTCAGTACAACGCTGACTTCAGGGAAGGGGAAGGGAGGGGAAAATTTTGCCTTCGGTTATCTCTCAAACCATAAAGGTTTGAGAGATGAACCTGGGGGCTATTAAATTATTTTGCAAATATCTACTATATGGGGGGTAGTAATAATAAAGTATTACTATCCCTTTAATAAGAACTTGTAACCAACAGTACTGAAGTGAAAAAGATATTAATAGTGTCTTGGAAAAACTGTCAATGCCTTGGTTAAATAAGGTTGCAAACCCTTTAAAGGGGAACTACCACCCCGCAAAAACTTTCTCTTAATTAAGTCTTCATCTGGCGACTAGCTGCTTAGTAGCGCTAGTTGTCAGAAATATTACCTGGTTTAAAAGATTTTCGACTTATTCGGAGGCTGACAGTAGCAGGAAGCACGGACATCTTGCTATAGTGACGTCAGTGCGCCTGCGCTGTTAGTCCCTTTTGGAGTAGTTGGTAGTAGGTGGTAGTTCCCCTTTAACGAATACTTTGTGGAAGCACCTTTTGCATGAATTAAAGCAGTAAGTCTTTTTGGGTCAGTCTCTGTGCCAGGCACACCAGCTTTTGCAGTTTTATACCACTCTTCTCTGCAGTCCACAGATTTACTCTAGGATTGAGGTCCAGGCTTTAACTGGGCCGCTCCAGGACATTGGTTGTCATTTTTGTAAGCCATTGCTTGGTTTATGTGGCAGTGTGCGTTAGATTATAGTGTTGAAAGATGAAATTCCTCTTTAACTTCAGATTTCTGATAAAGGGCAGCAGGTTTTGCATCAAAATATCTTGATATTTGGAGATACTCATTTTCTGTCCCTGCTGATGCCGTCACACCATGCTTGACAGTAGGTATTGTGTTCTTTGGCTGATGAGCGGTGTTGGCTTTGCACCAAACATATCTTTTAGAATTAAGTCCAAAAATTTCTACACTGGTCTCATAAGACCAGAAGACGTTTCCAACATGGTTTTGTGAGACTGAATTTGTCTTCCTGCAAAATTTATACACACTTGGATGTTCTTTTTCTGGAGAGTAAAATGGCTACCGCCACCCTAAACCATAACTCAGACTTGTGAAAAATACACAAAATTGTTGTAATATGCTGGGTGAAGCCAGTTACTGCCATAAATCCTGCCACTCTTACCCTTTGAGTGCCAGAGGGATACGCAACGCATTGCTTTGCAATGCGTTGCATACCCCTCTGGCACTCAGAGGGTTAAAGGGATAGTAATGTTTCTTAAAAGCAGCAGCTCCATTTAATCTTCATAGTATTTGAGCCATAGAGAGTGTTAATTCAATACTGTCAGAGTTATAGTTCAAGAGTAATTGAATGATAAAGTATCCCCCTCCCGCCCCTTTTACCTAGTGTAAGCCACCTCCCCTCAGATGTGGAATCTGGTCCACAGACCAGACAGCTCACAGCAAGGGACAATCTTCTTACTGAGAGAACAATGAAAACCCTGCCCCCCTTGACAGGTTTTTCACTTATGCTAACTGAAGATTGTCCCTCTCTGCAATCCATCTGTACACCACCTTGCTGCTCTGAGGTGAGCAGTGTTACATCAGTAAAAGGGGCGGGAGGGGGATACTTTATCATTCAATTACTCTTGAACTACAACTCTGACAGAATTGCAATAACACTCTCCATGGCCCAAATACAATGAAGATTAATTGGAGCTGCTTTCAGTTGTGTAACATTACGATCCCTTTAAAGGGGAACTATCACCCCTATGCAAATTTGGCTAAAATGTAACTTTATATAGTGACTAGCTGGCATACTAGTGTCATTCCAGCTAGTCACTATATAAAGTTACTTTTTAACCAACGTATTGTGGTGATAGTTCCCCTTTAAGGCAGTCATTGGTCTTTTGGTAAGCTCTTCAATGAACACTCTGCTTGCCCAGTCATCACTTACATAGGGACAGCCTGATCTATGCAGTGTCCTGCAGTTTCTTCATAGCGTTCCACGATACATGTAATGCCTTCAGAATTCTATTGGATCCCTCTCCTGATCGGTATCTTTCAGCAATAATATCCCATAGATCGTTTCTTAGCTCCTTGTGGACCATAGAGAAAAAAAAAAAGGATCAGATGAGAGCAAAACACTCTGAGCTCAGCACCTGCGATGAGCGATCAGCCTGCTAAATCGATTGTATTTACAGGAACAATTCGTATTTGTAGAATAATATATATAACTGTCCACATGTAACCTTGACAATAGAAGATCTCCGTCTCATAACATAATTGAGCTGATAAATGGAGCCACCTTATCATTGTATATTCCACACGTATCTTGTTAGAAATGCTTGAAAAAAGGAACAAAGGTGAAGAAGCCCTGTAAGTGTAAGACAGTAACATACAAATCCCCAGAATGGACCCTACTCAGCAGAGAATGGCATTAACCCCTTAAAGGGATAGTAAACCCCCCCCCCCCAACAACTTGACAGCAAAATACAGCAATCATAGAAACATACTGAACGCACTTAGTCCCATCTCTCAATCCTTTATGGTTTGAGAGATGTAAGGCAAGACAGACCTCCACTCCCTCCCCCTTCTCATATGTCCGCTGTATAGCGGACGTCATGAGATCCGGCTTCCAGCACCAGACGGCGGCTCTGCAGGAGTGCGGTCATCTAGATATCTCCGTATTATTACTTCATGGGTATGGTCTAAAACATGTGAATGGCTTGGAAGCACATGTTGTAGACCATTCCGATGAAGTAATTATTAGGATATATCTAGATGTCAGAGCTCCTGCAGAAACGCCGAAAGTTGGCTGACCGGATTCTGCCTCTGGCAGCTTTACAGCTCGTCAGGCAGAAGGGGGAGGGACCGGAGGACTGTCTTGCCTTACATCTCTCAAACCATAAAGGTTTGAGAGATGGGACTAAGTGCGTTCGGTATGTTTCTATGATTGCTGTATTTTGCCATCAAGTTGTTGGGGGGGGGTTTACTATCCCTTTAAGGACCGGCCATTTGCGCACTCGGCCGGCACTTAAGGACTACGGACCATTTTTTTTTCCGTGCATCGGGTCATGGCTCCCCGAATGGCGTGCAGCCAAGCGGGGAGCCCTGAATTCCATGATGGTCCTGGCACGTAGTGGGTCCTTATCGTTCCCCAACCCATGACATGCCAGGACTGTCAAGGTTCCTTAAGGGGTTAAAACAGTCTTGAAATATAAATAAGAGAACTAGATGAAATGTCCCAAGTTGTTATAGTTCAAATAATGTAGACAAAACCAGTATACCACCACACAATAAATCTTATTCCCAATGTGTTTGGTGAGACTTGGCTCACTTCATCAGGGTAGTTCCTTGTAGACCATTGCTATCTTTGAGGTATGAAACCCAAGAGACCTTCAAGGAAATCCCACAGAAACAGCCTATTTTCTTTAGGGCTAATCAGAATCAAGCCAGATGATGTCGGGTGAAGGCTCCTTACCTTTGTATATGATTTGGAATGTGATTGGTTACAGGCCCGGACTGGCCATTGGGCATACCGGGCATTTGCCCAGTGGGCTGGTCTGGGCGTTTAAAAAAAAAAAAAAATAATCATTAAACGGGTTTGGGCCATCTTTCACTTTCTGAAAGACGGCCACCTCATTACAAGTTTCCTGGTGGGCGAGCAATCAAAGTGCGGCCATGCGGCGCACCACACGTGATTATAAGCTCCGCCCACGATGGGCACCATGGGCTGCTCAGCCTTAAATGCCTGGGCCTATTTTTTGTCCCAGTCTGGGCCTGATTGGTTATATCTGAACACAGCTACAAATCCCATTGTACAGTGTGTGCACACTTATACAACCAAGGCAGATGGTCTTGTTATATTTAATTATATTTCCAAAACTTGATCCATTTGTTTTTCCACTTAACCCTTTGAGTGCCAGAGATGTATCTAGTGCATTGCAGTGCAATGCATTGGATTCCTTTCCAGCACTTAAAGGGTTAGATATTGTTGGCTACAAGATATTACTAAAAGTGAATAAGGTCGGACATAATTTGGCTTGTGGGTTTTCTGGGGGTTGAATCGTGATCTAGCAGCTATTTGAG
Source organism: Rhinophrynus dorsalis (assembly GCA_037306005.1). Classification (NCBI taxonomy): domain Eukaryota; kingdom Metazoa; phylum Chordata; class Amphibia; order Anura; family Rhinophrynidae; genus Rhinophrynus; species Rhinophrynus dorsalis. The sequence goes on along the minus strand of CM074728.1, from coordinate 95,213,605 downwards.
TGTTATAAGCTTATGGTGACTAGCCCACTTAGCCATTAACCCTTTGAGTGCCAGAGGAGTACGCATGTGCGCCCCGCTGGCACTCAAAGGGTTAATTTAATAGCAGGCCTGAAAACTGAACATGGAGTTCATAATAATAATCATACCTGTAGGATGGACAATATTTTTGGAGCAAAGGTGACAACCCTATGTCCACAAAATTAATTAATTCCCAAATCCAACTTATTCTTTGCTTTGTTTTTGCAGATGGAAACAAAAAGCCGTGATGGACAAACTCCTGCTGAGACTGGAATTCCAGCCGAGTGATGGACAAAGCTTTAAAGTCACAGACACCGGTCATCTCCAACCCAAAGATGGAGTGATCTGCAGACTGACACCTAGAACAAGTACTAAAACATGAGCATCCAACAAGTGGCCCATGGGCCAAATGCGGCCCACCTCGGATTTAAAAATTTTATTTTTGCTGATTAACTAGCACACAAACTAGTAGTCCAGTAAGATCTAATCCACTGCCTGCCAGTACCATACAGTTCAAGAAAAGATGTCATATTTTTGAATATCCGACGGGCTGTAATGTACCATTGTTATTAATATAAATAAATAAATGCAGCTCTCACACGTAAGCATACTTGGGAACTCTCTGGATCTGCCCCAGTGACTCAGTTTTTTGCAGTGAGTTACCAGGTCTCTTGGGGCAGAGGCTGATTCTTCGGTGGTGGGAGTTTCTTATGAAACTATGCACACGTCTCCTACTTCCCGACCCTGTTCTTCCCACTTCCTGCCCATGTCTCCTCCTTCCCATCCAATTCCTCACACTTCCTGGCCACTTCTCCTACTTCCCACCCTGTTCCTGCCACTTCTCCTCCTTCCCACCCTGTTCCTCACACTTCCTGCTCACGTCTCCTCCTTCCCATCCTATTCCTCACACTTCCTGCCCACTTCTCCTACTTCTCACCCTGTTCCTGCCACTTCTCCTCCTTCTCACCCTGTTCCTGCCACTTCTCCTCCTTCCCATCCTATTCCTCAGACTTCCTGCCCACCTCTCCTCCTTCCCATCCTATTCCTCACACTTCCTGCCCACTTCTCCTACTTCTCACCCTGTTCCTGCCACTTCTCCTCCTTCTCACCCTGTTCCTGCCACTTCTCCTCCTTCCCATCCTATTCCTCACACTTCCTGCCCACCCCTCCTCCTTCCCATCCTGTTCCTCCCACTTCTCCTTCTCACTCTGTTCCTCCCACTTTCTGCCCACTGCTCCTTCCCATCCAGCTCCTCCCATTTCCCACCTGTTTCTCCTTCCCACCCTGTCCCTCCCATTTTCTACCCATTTATCCTTCCCATCCTTTTCCTCCCACTTCTCCTCCTTCCCACCCTGTTCCTCCCACTTCCTGCCCACTTCTCCTCCTTCCCACCCTGTTCCTCCCACTTCCTGCCCACGTCTCCTCCTTCCTATCCTATTCCTCCAGCTTCCTGCCCACTTCTCACCCTGTTCCTGCCACTTCTCCTACTTCCCACCCTGTTCCTGCCACTTCTCCTCCTCCAGGATGATGGGACTTGTAGTCCCCAACAACAAGAAAGCATTAACATTTCCATTTTATTATCACAGATATCTTTTGAAAGTGTTTCACAAGGATATGAGTTCTATATTTTTAGGGCTTGATTCTTTAACCCTTTTATGTCACATGACATGCCAGGACAGTCACGCCGGTCCAGATGTTAAGGACTAATGATGGTCCTGGTATGTCATGGAATTCTGGGACTGCAACGCTGTTGCACTCCGCTCTGTCATCCCAGAATTCATTGCGAGAAAAAAAAAAAAAAAAAAAGTGCCATGGTTGAAATTGGGTGGGCGGCTGTTAAGGTGTTAATTGTATAAATATAACATCTATTTATTGCCAGATTTTTTTCTCATCCATTTGTTTACGTTGACAAAGATTTCAAGTTATTAAAAACAAAATATATAATGTGTTCATTTTTGTTAATATACATTTTTTTTTAATAAAAATATTCTGGGGGATGCACCAATCTGCTAATACAGGTCCTTTGATGTTATTCTCCAAGTCCTATATCGCAATTGAAGGTATGCAGTAGAGAGTATGTTTGCTCTAGTGCAGCTCTGCTCAACACTCACGTCACCGAACATTTATATGTCGCAGAACCAAGCATAAAGGAGCAGTAAACTTTTTTATGTATAATAAGGGTACTCCCACTGCCGAGAGAATTATATTTCCAGAGTTATTACAGTTTAAACACATGTTTTTTTTACATTAGCAGTGCCCTCTAGTGGTCGAATTCTAATTAGATTTCCTGTTCGATTCTAAAGGAGAGGAAAGTCAGAAAAGTCAGACATACAGTTCTCCATAGAATGTGATAGAAACTGCCTGTCACTTCCTGTCAGTTAGAACTATCAGGAAGTAAACACAGTAAATTCACTTCCTGTCAGTTAGAACTATCAGGAAGTAAACACAGTAAATTCACTTCACGATTATTTAAACTGCTATAATTTTTGAATAAAACATCTGACAGCGATGGGAGTGACCTTGTTTTATTCAGCAGGAAATGCTCTGTAAAATATGTGTTTTCATAAAAAAAGTTTACTGCTCCTTTAAAGCGGGACTATCATGATAATAACATTGCCCCCAATACATTAGTAACATAACGATATGCAAAACCATACTGTCATTAACCTTAATACGTCCGCGTTATTGCAGAAAACCAACTTCTTCAGCAGGCATCCAATGCACAGAGCTTACAAGAGAAGCTCTGTGTTCCTGTGCCATCAGCAACTTCTGGTACCTTAAAGGGATAGTAATACTTAATTATTACTAATCCCTATATTAAAGTCAGATTAAAAAGAAATGTATTGCCCCCTGTGTCATCTCTCTAACCTTGTTGCCCTCTCCCTCCCTCTTCCCCTTTAATTATTACTAATCCCTATATTATAGTCATATTAAAAAGAAATGTATTGCCCCCAGTGTCATCTCTCAAACCTTGTTGCCCTCTCCCTCCCCCTTCCCCAAAGTCAGCGTTTTAGCTGACTGCAGGGAAGCCAGCCGTACGACCGTCAGGCGGCTCTCCAGCACACCCACGATCGCGGTAATAAAAAATCTTTCACTAAAACAGTCTTCTACGTGTGCTTGGTTTGTGCTTGGTTTGCAAGCACAAGTAGAAGACCATTTTAGTGAAAGTTTTTTTTTTTTTTTATTAACGCGATCTCGGCTCTGCTGCAGAGCTGCCTGATGATTGTAAGACCGGATTTCCCTTCAGGCAGCTACAACGCTGACTTTGGGGAGGGAGAAGGGAACTTTAGGAGCGATTATCTCTCAAACCATAAAGGTTTGGTAGATGACGCTGAGGGCAATACATTTCTTTTTAATGGGACTTTAATATAAGGATTAGTAATTATTAAGTATTACTATCCATTTAAGGTTTCAAGGAATATCACCACCACTCCGGGCAGTACACGGGACAGACAGTGCGGACTCAGAGGTACCTTTCCTCTAAGATGTCTGCGCTGTTGTTCGCTGGTTCCTGCTGCAGAAGTTGGTTTTCTGCAATAACGCAGACTTATTCAGCTTAATGACTGGATGGCTTGGCATATCATTACGTTACTAATGTACTGGGGCAATGTTATTATCATGGATGTTCCGCTTTAATGTGTCACACTCTTCCGAATGCTTCCATTAACCCTTTGAGTGCCAGGGGGTATCCATTCATTGCGAAGCAATGCGATGGCTACCCCTCTGGTGCTTAAAGGGTTAAGGCTCAATTTGTCACAGAAATCTAGATTTTTCAGCTACGCGTGTCACATATTGGAGAGTTGGCCGAGAGCATCGGATTTATAACCAAAGCAGAAAAAACACTTTCAGCAAAAGTTATTGTTGTTAAGATCACTTATGTAAGAGAAAATAATAGAACAGTTATTGGTAAATTAGGACTACTAATTTTTGGTTCACACCTCTTTGGAGGGGCATCAAGAGGAGGTCCTGATCCCCCCCAACATGATCTGGATACAAAGTAATGGAAAAATGTTATAACTCTGTGTGTGTGCCACAGGGGGTCCAAAGCAATGCGTTGGACACAGGGGCGGACTGACCATACGGGCATTCGGGGGGCCCTCCACAGCCAAATGCCCAATTACTATGTTAATGTTGGACTTCATGTCCTCTTGCCTGTAGGGACCCACCCACGCATATTTAAAGAGGCAGCGCCGGCTGCACTGTTCTCCGTGAGGCATTGAGAGGCCTCAGTGTGAACAGCTCTGGCCACTGTCCCAGTGGTGTACTAAGGGGGGGGGCGCCCCGGGTGGTAGGCATTAGAGGGGTGCAGGACTTTGCCCTTAGTTCCAAAGCAGCAGCAGTTACCAGCCGGCAGCTGCTGCCTGGAAGGAAGAATCTGAAAGTCTCACTTTCACTTTCCCACCTGACCGAGCCAGCCAATTGCATCGCAGGACACAAGGCGCAGTAGAAGCTACCAGTGGGTGGAGACAGAGAGTGGTGAAACAGAGATACGTAGCACCACCTCTCCAGTCCAGCCAGAACCAGTGTTGGCTGGTAAGTTAATTAAAGTCCTTGATTAATAATTGGCATTTTAGAACATTAATGCCAATTATAAAGTTAGAAAAAAGGTATTGGCTGGGTTGGTAGGCTGGAGCAATAATTTGGGCGTGGGACAAAAATGTGGGTGGGGCATAACTGGGGCAAGGTGAAGGGGGCCCATTACCTCCACTTTCTCGGGGGCCCAGGGTGCTGTCAGTCCGACCCTGGTTGGACACCCTGTGACACACAAAGTATTATTTATTTTTTTTGTTCATTATGTTTTGTTCAGACCTCATTGCAATGTGTGCCACAGAGGGTTATTTTTTTTCCTATTATTTTTGATTCAGTTCTCTTTGAGCAAGGTCTGTATAAAATGTAATGAAAAAAACACAACCACCACCCTGTATGCTTTGTAATGTATTGAACACCCCGTGGCATGCACACTGCCTCCAATCCCCCCTAAGCCCCACCAGCCTGGTTCCAAAGCTCACTGGCAACCACATTCCCCCAGCCTGGGTCCGTTGCCCACTGGTAGACACAGGCAGTGTATGTGTGAGGGACACACTGATTCCCAGCCTGATTCCAGTGCCCACTGGTAGTCACGGATCAACCATATGCACTTTATGTCCCGTCACCCCCCCAGCCTTGTTCTCCTGCCCACTGGTAAGTCAGACATACCCACATATACATACCCCCCCCATCTATCTCCACTGGCAGTCACAAGTCAGCACACACAGAGAGAAGAGTGCACCACAGAGGTCTAAACACTAGAGGGAGACCTGCCCATGACTGTTGTGACAAAAGGAGGTGCCCGTGGTGGGCTGCAAGATAATATGCATCACACTCAAAGCCTTAGATTAGCATTACACTACAACAAAATTGCACTGCAGGTCCAGACTGATGTCAGTATCAAGGCTCAGTTCTCTCTCTATTGTTTAGAGCTCTGTCCGGAAGCCATTTTTCTGTAGCCCAGCAGAGACATCACTTTGTGACAGTAGTCTATGGGCCGTTCTTCTAGTGTTTAAACCTCTGAGTTCAGGAATCTTTATTCCGGGACATTGTACTGTCCTAGAAGGGGACTGCCCGGGACAAGGGACAAACATTTAAAATCCGGGACACGTGGTCACCCTAGCACACACACTGGCTGACCCCCTTAGCCATATAATCACACATACACTGTTTGCTTTCCCATCCTTGTTCATGCTCCTGGCACCCAATCTGGTATGTCAGTTCAAACCAGTGGGGTGCCATTTTTCTGACAGTATACACTAGGACATCACATGGTGTTGAACCATCCTATATAATAAAAGGCCAGATTATGTTTGTCCCGATGCAGTCATGCGCAGTAGAGACTGCCCGCGTTCATGATTGCATCTCGTTGAGCAGTGAGGTAGAGGGAGTACACAAAGCAGGACCCGCCTCTTAACCCTTTGAGTGCCAGTGGGGTACGCAACGCATTGCAAAGCAATGTGTTTCGTACCCCTCAGGCACTCATAGGGTTAACATTTCCCGGACCTTGGCCTGTATACACAGGCTTTTACACTAGTTTTAGTATGTTTGAAGTGACTGATGTGTCAATAAAGTGTTTTCCCCTATAGTGTCACATTCTGGAAATGGTTGTGAGCACTAACTTACAGGGAAAGACAAGTGATCCTCCCAATGTGTTGAATACCTCTCTGGCATTCAAAGGGTTAAGGGGACCTGATATCCCATCAGATGACAGAATGCTAATGAAAAACCACACACTGCATGGGTAATGGATTTATGTGCAGGGTGCAGGGTGTATAAGCACCCTGCCTTTATTAGATATCTGGTCACTTTATCTATGGCACCGTTGGTTTGCTCCATAACTGCACTTTTAACATGACAGATAAGCCCAATGTGTGATATCGGCCCAGCACAAACCATTTAGTGTGAAGTTCCACAGCGTGCCGCAAACAAGGGTTGGTTTCTCAAAAAACGGTTTATATTGCAAACAAATTATAATGTGCTGAGTACACTTGTGGCACTATACAAACATTAATTCATACAAACATGTTCAGAACAACATATAATCAGATTTGAAATATCTTTAAAGTTAACTTAACGTATATTAAGGGGACAGGGTCCTCCTTAACCCCTTAAGGACTACGTGATGTGCTATAACCGTCACGGTCCTTATACCCTTAAGGACCACTGACGGTCATAGCACGTCACATACTTTTTACTTACATCGCTCTACCGGGAGAGCTGTAAGTAAAAACGGAGCCTAAAAGTGATCCCTCCAAGACCGGAGCAATCTCTCTTAGGCCTCAAAGTGGCGCGCCGGTACGCGTAACAGGTCACGTGTACTGGCACGTCGGCAAGGATCAAAGCATTCCTTAAGGGAAGGTAACTTCCCTGGACCTCTGGTCCTTAAGGGGTTAAAAGCCACATATCCCTATGGTAAATTTCACTTTAAAATGCTGAATAAAATCCACTCTCTCTTTAAAGGGATAGTAATGTTTCACAATAAAAGCAGCTCTAATTACTCTTCATAGTATTTGGACCATGGAGAGTGTTATTTGTAGTTCAAGAGTAATTGAATGATAAAGTATCCACCTCCCGCCCCTTTTACCTACTGTAACACTGCTTACCTCAGAGCAGGAAGACTGTCCAGATGGATCGCAGAGGGGGACAATCTTCAGTGAGCATAATGCAAAAACCTGAAAAGCCTGTCAAGAGGGGCGGGGTTTTCCTTATGATCACAGTAAGAAGGCTGTCCTTTGCTGTGATTCCACATCTGAGGGAAGATGGCTTACACTAAGTAAAAGGAGTGGGATAATTTATCATTCAATTACTCTTGAACTACAACACTGACAGTACAGTATTTAAATAACACTCTCCATGGCCCAAATACTATGAAGATAAATCGGAGCTGCTGTTTTTGTGAAACATTACTATCCCTTTAAGAAGCTCAATGTACCAGCACAGGTGGTTCTTTCATTAGCTCAGTGAGACAAGAATCACAGAGCGTTTGATTGGTGCATGTGTGCAATGTCAGTCTGCAGTTTCAGTGTATTGCAGGACGTTTTAGAAACTATCTTAAATTTGACTGGCAGCAGAAAGTGGTGTCTTTCTCTACTAGTTCCTGATACCTAATGTACGGTGGCTGGGAAGAGTACATGTGTGTAGCTACATACCTGGTAATGTTTGAATTGAGCTCGCCTGAGATATTTGAAATATTAACCCTTAGCACTACTACTGGTGCTATGTCAGTGTTTACTGTAACCCAGAAATGATCCAATCTTCAAGTAACCTTTAACACGTTGCAGTTCTCATACACTTACAAGACCAGCAGGACTTCTTCCTCTGCCTTTTTGATTGAAATATCACTAATTTGGACATTAAATCAGTAGTAAATTGATGTAAATCACTGGTTTCTACTCACCCTGAGAATTTGAACCTTCATTTGGTCCCAGATTTGGAGTACCCAGGTATGGAGACAAGAAGGGCGCCTCTTGGGAGTATTTGGAGGTAAGTGATCATCCACCTTTCTGTTTTCTTAACACACCATGCCCATATTGCAACATGAGAACATACCTGCCAGATGTATCTGATTGTGGCTCCCTGGATCCTGTTTGTGAGTTTTTTTTTTTTTGTTTTTTTTGTGGTTGTTCCTGGTTTTAACCTTTTGAGTGCCAGAGAGGCATCCATCTAGGGTGACCACGTGTCCCTGATTGCACGGGCCAGCCCTGGATTTTTATATGAATATCCCTTGTTCATACCTCCCAAGTGTCCCTCTTTTAGACCCAAATCCCTCTTTTCCACCTTGATGTTCCTCTGTTTAAGAGATCAGACTGTGTGGTGTGTATATAAATGTATCACCCTGGTGTCCCTGTGTTTAGTAGATCAGACTGTGTGGTGTGTATAGAAGTGTATCACCCTGGTGTCCCTGTGTTTAAGAGATCAGACTGTGTGGTGTGTATAGAAGTGTATCACCCTGGTGTCCCTGTGTTTAGTAGATCAGACTGTGTGGTGTGTATAGAAGTGTATCACCCTGGTGTCCCTGTGTTTAGGAGATCAGACTGTGTGGTGTGTATAGAAGTGTATCACCCTGGTGTCCCTCTTTTTAAGAGATCAGACTGTGTGCTGTGTATAGAAGTGCATCACCCTGGTGTCCCTGTGTTTAGGAAATCAGACTGTGTGGTGTGTATAGAAGTGTATCACCCTGGTGTCCCTCTTTTTAAGAGATCAGACTGTGTCAATAGGTCATGAAATAGCCTAAAAAGTCTTGGTAATGCCATGTCCACCAGACACGCCCCCAGCAACACCCCCCTAAAACACAAGTGTCCCTCTTTGACAATTTGATATGTTGGGAGGTATGCTTGTCCTGGGCAGCCCCTTCAGGGACAATACAAAGTCCCAGAATGAAGACTTCAGAGCACAGCGTTGTGAACACTAGATGGAGAACTGACCATTGTCTTCTGTAACAGGAAGTGATGCCTCTGCTGGGCTTAGGGTTGCCACCCAGCCGGTATTTTACCAGCAGGCCGGTAAAAAATTGGCTTCTGTCCAATGTTAAGTCTATGGAGGGAATGCCATGTCCGGTATTTTTTTTTAAGAAAAGGTGGCAACCCTAGCTGGGCTCCAAGAAAATGGCTTCCAAACAGAACACTAGAGGTATAAATGAGCTTTGATTCTGACACCAATCAGGAGCTGAAGTGTAATTTTGTGTTGTAGTGTGATGTTAGTTTAAGGCTTTGTGATGTATATTTTCTTGTAGCCCACCACAGCTATGTCTTTTTGTCACATAGTCAATGTGACTCAAAGGGTTAGGACCGCATTTCAATCCCATTCTATGTACTTGTCATTAAGATGTTAACCCTTCAATCGTCAGTATCTAGTGCATACCTCCCAACATTTCAAATGGCGAAAGAGGGACACTTCTGTTTTAGGTGACGTTTCTGGGGGAGTGGCTGGTAGACGGGGCATTTTCAAGAATTTTTAGGTTATTTCTTGACCCATCTGCACCTCTTTGTGTAACTGATAAAGGATTTAGAGCAAGACCAAAAGTATTTTAATTACCCATATTAATGTATGTTTTATTGCTGTGGAGCAATGTAATACACACCACTCATTCCGATGTCCAAAAAAGAGGGACAAAAGGGTAGAAAAGAGGGACAGAAGGATTTGGGTCTCAAAGAGGGACACTTGGGAGGTATGGTCTAGTGCATTGGTCTGCTATGCATTGGACACCTGTCTGGCTCTTGAAGGGTTGAAAACAACCTGTCATTTCTCCATGTCCTCCCCTCAGTGAGGATCTCCATCTTGAAATAATTTTGAAAGGTTATTAATCCTTCTCTGTTTATTCCGCCCCATTGGTGGAAATATGTTTCAGGCGCGTAAGACGGTAGAGAGAGGTGATATTTATTTATTTATTTTTTGAACATGTAATTAATTCCGTATCTTTATCGGACCAAATAAAAAAACTACCGACATGAGGTTCCCCAACTACTAAGTCAAAAAGGTCTACAGCTATTAATCATTTGATTACTGGAGGGTGTCCAATGCATTGCTTCTGCAATGCATAGGGCTTCCATCTGACACTCAAAGGGTTAAAATGCAAACCAAAATCATGATACAGGTAGTTTTAAATATATTTAACCCCCTTAAGGACCAGCGGTCCCGGGGTGTGTGGTCCTTTAAGGACCACATAGCGAAGTTTGACGTGCTGGCACACGTGACTGATCACGTGTGCTGGCATGCCGAATGGGGGACTGAGCGATCGCAGGAGTGCTGTGAGTAGAAAATACATGACGTTCCAGGACCATCAATGGTCCTTTAGGCAAAAATAGCAGTAATGGTCCTGACACGTCACTGGACATTAAGGGGTTAAAGAGACTAAAAGGGGGTAGGTAACAGGTCCATTTTAAAGGGCTAGTAATACTTAAAATGTAAAAATATATGTTGTTGGGTTTATCCCCCTGAGTAAAACAAGGGGACTCCCACGGCTGAGAGATATTTTATTAAAAAATGATAACAGCTCAAACTTGAACTTTTTAGGTGCAATATCACAGTGGCCTGAAAATTTACAGTGGAGCTGTTGCTACACCATCCTATGGACTGCTCTGGTTTGTAGACCATAAATCTCTATAGGATGGTATAGCAACAGCGCCACTGTAAATTTTCAGGCCACTGTGATATTGCACCTAAAAAGTTCAAGTTTGAGCTGTTACAATTTTTTAATAAAACATCGCTTAGCAGTGGGAGTACCCTTATTTTATTTGGGGACATAAACCCTACAACATATTTTTTTTTACATCTTAAGTATTACTATCCCTTTAAGAGATTATGTGCTTGGCCACTTGTTAATATTCTAAATTGGCTAACATTATAATCTAGACGTGCCCTTCACCTCTCTTGCTTGGTTTATAACCTCTTCTCTAGAAAACTACCAGACCACCTGATCAGTATGCTCGCTCCAGCTCTCCATACTAACTATAACCTCCCCTCCACTGCTATCAACTCACTGAGTATTCCACACTACCTGATCAGTATGCTCACTCCAGCTCTCCATACTAACGATAACCTCCGCTCCATTGCTATCAACTCACTGACTATTCCACATTACCTGAGCAGTATGCTCACTTCAGCTCTCCATACTAACGATAACCTCCGCTCCACTGCTAACAACTCACTGACTATTGCACACTACCTGAGCAGTATGATCACTCCAGATCTCCATACTAACTATAACCTCCGCTCCACTGCTAACAACTCACTGACTATTCCACACTACCTGAGCAGTATGATCACTCCAGATCTCCATACTAACTATAACCTCCTCACCACTGCTAACAACTCACTGACTATTGCACACTACCTGAGCAGTATGATCACTCCAGATCTCCATACTAACTATAACCTCCGCTCCACTGCTAACAACTCACTGACTATTCCACACTACCTGAGCAGTATGATCACTCCAGCTCTCCATACTAACTATAACCTCCGCTCCACTGCTAACAACTCACTGACTATTCCACACTACCTGAGCAGTATGATCACTCCAGATCTCCATACTAACGATAACCTCCGCTCCATTGCTATCAACTCACTGACTATTCCACATTACCTGAGCAGTATGCTCACTTCAGCTCTCCATACTAACGATAACCTCCGCTCCACTGCTAACAACTCACTGACTATTGCACACTACCTGAGCAGTATGATCACTCCAGATCTCCATACTAACTATAACCTCCGCTCCACTGCTAACAACTCACTGACTATTCCACACTACCTGAGCAGTATGATCACTCCAGCTCTCCATACTAACTATAACCTCCGCTCCACTGCTAACAACTCACTGACTATTCCACACTACCTGAGCAGTATGATCACTCCAGATCTCCATACTAACTATAACCTCCGCTCCACTGCTAACAACTCACTGACTATTCCACACTACCTGAGCAGTATGATCACTCCAGATCTCCATACTAACTATAACCTCCGCTCCACTGCTAACAACTCACTGACTATTCCACACTACCTGAGCAGTATGATCACTCCAGATCTCCATACTAACTATAACCTCCTCACCACTGCTAACAACTCACTGACTATTGCACACTACCTGAGCAGTATGATCACTCCAGATCTCCATACTAACTATAACCTCCGCTCCACTGCTAACAACTCACTGACTATTCCACACTACCTGAGCAGTATGATCACTCCAGCTCTCCATACTAACTATAACCTCCGCTCCACTGCTAACAACTCACTGACTATTCCACACTACCTGAGCAGTATGATCACTCCAGATCTCCATACTAACGATAACCTCCGCTCCATTGCTATCAACTCACTGACTATTCCACATTACCTGAGCAGTATGCTCACTTCAGCTCTCCATACTAACGATAACCTCCGCTCCACTGCTAACAACTCACTGACTATTCCACACTACCTGAGCAGTATGATCACTCCAGATCTCCATACTAACTATAACCTCCGCTCCACTGCTAACAACTCACTGACTATTCCACACTACCTGAGCAGTATGATCACTCCAGCTCTCCATACTAACTATAACCTCCGCTCCACTGCTAACAACTCACTGACTATTCCACACTACCTGAGCAGTATGATCACTCCAGATCTCCATACTAACTATAACCTCCGCTCCACTGCTAACAACTCACTGACTATTCCACACTACCTGAGCAGTATGATCACTCCAGATCTCCATACTAACTATAACCTCCGCTCCACTGCTAACAACTCACTGACTATTCCACACTACCTGAGCAGTATGATCACTCCAGATCTCCATACTAACGATAACCTCCACTCCACTGCTAACAGCTCGCTGAGTATTCCACACTACAAGATAGGAGCCGGTTGATCTGTCTTTTTCTTCGGAGCTTACAAAGTCTGGAATAACCTGCCTGAAAAAATCAGATCTTCTCCCAGTCTAAAATTCTTAAAAATAACTAATTCTTTATATCTACAAACAATATGCAACAGTTTATAACATTTTTATTGTGTATGTAAATATAATGTCTCTGTATTTGCACAAATACGCAACTCTTTTGCTGTAAACACTCCAGGACATACTTGAAAACGAGAGAAATCTCAATGTATTCTTCCTGGTAATCTAAATAAACGTGTGTGTGGGTTCATGTAGGACTGTGTACGGAATGTCTGTTGTGCAGTACTTTCTGCTGGTGTAGGGATGTCTGTTGTGCAGTACTTTCTGCTGGTGTAGGGATGTCTGTTGTGCAGTACTTTCTGCTGGTGTAGGGATGTCTGTTGTGCAGTACTTTCTGCTGGTGTAGGGATGTCTGTTGTGCAGTACTTTCTGCTGGTGTAGGGATGTCTGTTGTGCAGTACTTTCTGCTGGTGTAGGGATGTCTGTTGTGCAGTACTTTCTGCTGGTGTAGGGATGTCTGTTGTGCAGTACTTTCTGCTGGTGTAGGAATGTCTGTTGTGCAGTACTTTCTGCTGGTGTAGGGATGTCTGTTGTGCAGTACTTTCTGCTGGTGTAGGGATGTCTGTTGTGCAGTACTTTCTGCTGGTGTAGGGATGTCTGTTGTGCAGTACTTTCTGCTGGTGTAGGGATGTCTGTTGTGCAGTACTTTCTGCTGGTGTAGGAATGTCTGTTGTGCAGTACTTTCTGCTGGTGTAGGAATGTCTGTTGTGCAGTACTTTCTGCTGGTGTAGGAATGTCTGTTGTGCAGTACTTTCTGCTGGTGTAGGGATGTCTGTTGTGCACTACTTTCTGCTGGTGTAGGGATGTCTGTTGTGCACTACTTTCTGCTGGTGTAGGGATGTCTGTTGTGCAGTACTTTCTGCTGGTGTAGGAATGTCTGTTGTGCAGTACTTTCTGCTGGTGTAGGAATGTCTGTTGTGCACTACTTTCTGCTGGTGTAGGGATGTCTGTTGTGCAGTACTTTCTGCTGGTGTAGGAATGTCTGTTGTGCACTACTTTCTGCTGGTGTAGGGATGTCTGTTGTGCAGTACTTTCTGCTGGTGTAGGGATGTCTGTTGTGCACTACTTTCTGCTGGTGTAGGAATGTCTGTTGTGCAGTACTTTCTGCTGGTGTAGGGATGTCTGTTGTGCAGTACTTTCTGCTGGTGTAGGAATGTCTGTTGTGCAGTACTTTCTGCTGGTGTAGGAATGTCTGTTGTGCAGTACTTTCTGCTGGTGTAGGAATGTCTGTTGTGCACTACTTTCTGCTGGTGTAGGAATGTCTGTTGTGCAGTACTTTCTGCTGGTGTAGGAATGTCTGTTGTGCAGTACTTTCTGCTGGTGTAGGAATGTCTGTTGTGCAGTACTTTCTGCTGGTGTAGGGATGTCTGTTGTGCAGTACTTTCTGCTGGTGTAGGGATGTCTGTTGTGCAGTACTTTCTGCTGGTGTAGGGATGTCTGTTGTGCAGTACTTTCTGCTGGTGTAGGGATGTCTGTTGTGCAGTACTTTCTGCTGGTGTAGGGATGTCTGTTGTGCAGTACTTTCTGCTGGTGTAGGAATGTCTGTTGTGCAGTACTTTCTGCTGGTGTAGGGATGTCTGTTGTGCAGTACTTTCTGCTGGTGTAGGGATGTCTGTTGTGCAGTACTTTCTGCTGGTGTAGGGATGTCTGTTGTGCAGTACTTTCTGCTGGTGTAGGGATGTCTGTTGTGCAGTACTTTCTGCTGGTGTAGGAATGTCTGTTGTGCAGTACTTTCTGCTGGTGTAGGAATGTCTGTTGTGCAGTACTTTCTGCTGGTGTAGGAATGTCTGTTGTGCAGTACTTTCTGCTGGTGTAGGGATGTCTGTTGTGCACTACTTTCTGCTGGTGTAGGGATGTCTGTTGTGCACTACTTTCTGCTGGTGTAGGGATGTCTGTTGTGCACTACTTTCTGCTGGTGTAGGAATGTCTGTTGTGCAGTACTTTCTGCTGGTGTAGGGATGTCTGTTGTGCAGTACTTTCTGCTGGTGTAGGAATGTCTGTTGTGCAGTACTTTCTGCTGGTGTAGGAATGTCTGTTGTGCACTACTTTCTGCTGGTGTAGGGATGTCTGTTGTGCAGTACTTTCTGCTGGTGTAGGAATGTCTGTTGTGCAGTACTTTCTGCTGGTGTAGGGATGTCTGTTGTGCAGTACTTTCTGCTGGTGTAGGGATGTCTGTTGTGCACTACTTTCTGCTGGTGTAGGAATGTCTGTTGTGCAGTACTTTCTGCTGGTGTAGGGATGTCTGTTGTGCAGTACTTTCTGCTGGTGTAGGAATGTCTGTTGTGCAGTACTTTCTGCTGGTGTAGGGATGTCTGTTGTGCAGTACTTTCTGCTGGTGTAGGGATGTCTGTTGTGCAGTACTTTCTGCTGGTGTAGGGATGTCTGTTGTGCAGTACTTTCTGCTGGTGTAGGAATGTCTGTTGTGCAGTACTTTCTGCTGGTGTAGGAATGTCTGTTGTGCAGTACTTTCTGCTGGTGTAGGAATGTCTGTTGTGCACTACTTTCTGCTGGTGTAGGAATGTCTGTTGTGCAGTACTTTCTGCTGGTGTAGGAATGTCTGTTGTGCAGTACTTTCTGCTGGTGTAGGAATGTCTGTTGTGCAGTACTTTCTGCTGGTGTAGGAATGTCTGTTGTGCAGTACTTTCTGCTGGTGTAGGAATGTCTGTTGTGCACTACTTTCTGCTGGTGTAGGAATGTCTGTTGTGCAGTACTTTCTGCTGGTGTAGGAATGTCTGTTGTGCACTACTTTCTGCTGGTGTAGGAATGTCTGTTGTGCAGTACTTTCTGCTGGTGTAGGAATGTCTGTTGTGCAGTACTTTCTGCTGGTGTAGGAATGTCTGTTGTGTAGTACTTTCTGCTGGTGTAGGGATGTCTGTTGTGCAGTACTTTCTGCTGGTGTAGGAATGTCTGTTGTGCACTACTTTCTGCTGGTGTAGGGATGTCTGTTGTGCAGTACTTTCTGCTGGTGTAGGAATGTCTGTTGTGCAGTACTTTCTGCTGGTGTAGGAATGTCTGTTGTGCAGTACTTTCTGCTGGTGTAGGAATGTCTGTTGTGCAGTACTTTCTGCTGGTGTAGGAATGTCTGTTGTGCAGTACTTTCTGCTGGTGTAGGGATGTCTGTTGTGCACTACTTTCTGCTGGTGTAGGAATGTCTGTTGTGCAGTACTTTCTGCTGGTGTAGGAATGTCTGTTGTGCAGTACTTTCTGCTGGTGTAGGAATGTCTGTTGTGCAGTACTTTCTGCTGGTGTAGGGATGTCTGTTGTGCAGTACTTTCTGCTGGTGTAGGAATGTCTGTTGTGCAGTACTTTCTGCTGGTGTAGGAATGTCTGTTGTGCAGTACTTTCTGCTGGTGTAGGGATGTCTGTTGTGCAGTACTTTCTGCTGGTGTAGGAATGTCTGTTGTGCACTACTTTCTGCTGGTGTAGGAATGTCTGTTGTGCAGTACTTTCTGCTGGTGTAGGAATGTCTGTTGTGCAGTACTTTCTGCTGGTGTAGGAATGTCTGTTGTGCAGTACTTTCTGCTGGTGTAGGGATGTCTGTTGTGCAGTACTTTCTGCTGGTGTAGGGATGTCTGTTGTGCAGTACTTTCTGCTGGTGTAGGGATGTCTGTTGTGCAGTACTTTCTGCTGGTGTAGGGATGTCTGTTGTGCAGTACTTTCTGCTGGTGTAGGGATGTCTGTTGTGCAGTACTTTCTGCTGGTGTAGGAATGTCTGTTGTGCAGTACTTTCTGCTGGTGTAGGGATGTCTGTTGTGCAGTACTTTCTGCTGGTGTAGGGATGTCTGTTGTGCACTACTTTCTGCTGGTGTAGGAATGTCTGTTGTGCAGTACTTTCTGCTGGTGTAGGAATGTCTGTTGTGCAGTACTTTCTGCTGGTGTAGGAATGTCTGTTGTGCACTACTTTCTGCTGGTGTAGGGATGTCTGTTGTGCAGTACTTTCTGCTGGTGTAGGGATGTCTGTTGTGCAGTACTTTCTGCTGGTGTAGGAATGTCTGTTGTGAAATACTTTCTGCTGGTGTAGGAATGTCTGTTGTGAAATACTTTCTGCTGGTGTAGGAATGTCTGTTGTGCAGTACTTTCTGCTGGTGTAGGGATGTCTGTTGTGCAGTACTTTCTGCTGGTGTAGGGATGTCTGTTGTGCACTACTTTCTGCTGGTGTAGGGATGTCTGTTGTGCACTACTTTCTGCTGGTGTAGGGATGTCTGTTGTGCAGTACTTTCTGCTGGTGTAGGGATGTCTGTTGTGCAGTACTTTCTGCTGGTGTAGGAATGTCTGTTGTGCAGTACTTTCTGCTGGTGTAGGAATGTCTGTTGTGCAGTACTTTCTGCTGGTGTAGGGATGTCTGTTGTGCAGTACTTTCTGCTGGTGTAGGGATGTCTGTTGTGCACTACTTTCTGCTGGTGTAGGAATGTCTGTTGTGCAGTACTTTCTGCTGGTGTAGGAATGTCTGTTGTGCAGTACTTTCTGCTGGTGTAGGAATGTCTGTTGTGCAGTACTTTCTGCTGGTGTAGGGATGTCTGTTGTGCAGTACTTTCTGCTGGTGTAGGAATGTCTGTTGTGCACTACTTTCTGCTGGTGTAGGAATGTCTGTTGTGCACTACTTTCTGCTGGTGTAGGGATGTCTGTTGTGCAGTACTTTCTGCTGGTGTAGGGATGTCTGTTGTGCAGTACTTTCTGCTGGTGTAGGAATGTCTGTTGTGAAATACTTTCTGCTGGTGTAGGAATGTCTGTTGTGAAATACTTTCTGCTGGTGTACGGATGTATGATACAGTGGACAGCTGTTGATGCTCGATATTTTGATTCCCAGGGAAAAGTGTCCCCTAGAGATGGTTCTGAAATGTTTTATGTACAAGAGAGACATTGAATTAATAATGTGGTGGGGACACAATTTGAAGTATGATCCTTTTTGACATGGGCATGCTACAATTAACCTTTTGCGTGCTGGAGCGGTATCCAATACAGTGCAACACAACGCATTGGATACCTCTCTTGAGCTCAAAGGGTTAAAGGGGATGTATCGACCCCTATACAACTTTGTCTAAATAGTTTTGTTATAAAATGAAAATTTTGAAAAGTGTATTTAAAAAAAAAAAGCTTGTTTGTCGAAATTGAAGGAATAAATACTGCCCTCACCTACTTCCGGACAGACTGCCATTACCAGCTCTGTACCGCAGTCTGTCACTCTGCCTCTGCTCCACTTCCTCTATCCAGCCTCCTCCAATGACTGAGGCTTTCTGTCTGTAAGCTGGAGCGCTCTCATTGGCCAGTACTTAAGGACCGGTGACGGTCCTGGCACATCATGGAATTCATTGCAACAACAACAAAAAATGACGCGTGGTACTTAGCTGCTGGCCGCAAACTGCATTTGGTCTTTAAGTGTTTAACCCCTTTGCAATGAGTGACGGGCCAGGACTGTCACACATTTCTGTCCTTTAAGGATAGGTGACAGACCTGGCCATACATGGGACCTCTCAGCGTTTGACCCTGAGACTCAGGGTTTTGACCCAAGGGCCAAAATCTCCTGTTGTTACCCAGTATATGATCTGCACAAAGGAGCTGCTTCTTTACTCTGTACATTGGTGATATTTCTATCAGAACACCTGCCTGTCTAGTATGTGTTCACGCAGTATTATCTCACAGTTGTAACATGCTAAGTATCCCTTGTGGACTGACTGGGGTACCTCTGAGATGGCCCAAATAAGAACATTTTACTTACAACTTTTGTTCAGGGAAATTGTAAGGGTTAATATTTCAACAGGGTCAGACCATTTTGAAAGTTCCCAGCTATGATCCTGGCCTGTCATAGACCTCCCAGGGTGGGCTGTGATCATGCTGGGACAGACTGTTTCAGCCTTTCCCCAGCGGCTCGGTAGATGTGGTATCAAAATAAAGCCCTACTTATGCTTAAAAAATTGGATATAATTATCTGTGTGTGGACTAAATGAATTGGTGGAAATATACAGTAGAACAAAGGCTTAGTAAAGAGGCTTAGCTGTTTCACTTTGCAATCTGAATAGTGTCCCCCATGAGCCATACGGGGTCTGTTGAAGACCATAGTTTATTTTGAGGAGGTGTGACCTAGAGGCAGATGTCAACAGAGATCAATAGTTGACTAAGTTCACACTGGCAATTTGTACTGAAATTACACAAAAAAATATTATTAGCATGCATTTATCCTTTTTTTTTTTTTCAATACGATTTAAATAATATGAATTTCTAAGTTTCCACCCATAATGCTATCCGTCACATTCAAGACTGCAGCTTCAACACTGCACAGTAACCACATTAACCCCTTAAGGACTACGTGAAGGTACTATGACCATCACGGTCCTTAAATACTTAAAGGGATAGTAATACTTAAAATGTAAAAAAAAAATATGTTGTAGGGTTTATCCCCCTGAGTAAAACAAGAGTACTCCCACTGCTGAAAGGTGTTTCATTCAAAAGTTATTCATTTTCAAAGTTGAATTTTTTAGGTGCAATATCAAAGTGGCCTGAAATTGTACAGTGGCGCTGTTGCTACACCATCCTATGTAGATTTATGGTCCCGGGACCAGAGCTGTCCATAGGATCGTGTAGCAACAGTGCCACTGTACAATTTCAGGCCACTGTGATATTGCACCTAAAAAATTCAACTTTGAAAATGAATAACTTTTGAATGAAACACCTTTCAGCAGTGGGAGTACTCTTGTTTTACTCAGGGGATAAACCCTGCAACATATTTTTTTTTAAATATTACTATCCCTTTAAGGACCGATGACGGTCACAGTACGTCACGTACTTTTTACTTACAGTGCTCCTCCGGGAGAGCTGTAAGTAAAAACGGGGCCTAAAATTGACCGTTCCAAGACTGGAACGATCTCTTTTAGGCCCCAAAGCGGCGCGCCGATACACGCAACAGGTCACGTGTACCTGCGCGTCGGCAAAAATCAAAGTGGTCCTTATGGGACTGAAACGTCCCAGGACTGCTGGTCTTTAAGGGGTTAAACTGCGAGATTTGGTGCAGTAACATTGAAATCGATACAAATGCACTGGTAATGCACTGACAGACCAAACGTCGCAGCAAGATGTGTTCTCTTGTGATGTGCTGTATTTTTCAGCAGTGTGAACAGTCCCATGTGACACAATGATCACAGCTTAATTTTCTAAATTTAGTTTTTGTATGCATAGTGTTTTCAAATCATTGCTACTCAGTCATCAGTGTGAAAATAGGCCTAAACAAGAAACTGCAGATATAAGGATATGTGATAAGACTGCCATTTTAAAGTAGCAGTAAGCTTTTTATATGAAAACCTATATATTATAGAGCTTATCCTGCTAAAGTAAAACAAGAGCAAGCCCACTACTGTCAGCTGTATTATTCCAATATTATAACAGTTCAAATAATCAAAGTTAATTACAGTGTGATTACTTCCTGAAAAATACCGGCTGGGTGACAACCCTAAGCTGACTGTAAGTCATTCGGCAGTTTCTATCACATTCTAAGAAGGACTTTTTGTCAGTGACCTTCCTCTCAGTCAGAATGTAACAGAATAACCAGAACTGGCCACTAGAGGGCACTGATAACATAAAAAAGGCAACGAGTTTTAAACTGCAATAACCCTGGAAATATGAATCAATCAACAGTGGGAGTACCCTTATTTGGTACATTTATTTAAATGCGTATTCTGCAGAGGACCCAAAGTAACTATGCAGTGTGTGTGTGTGCGCGCACGTGGGTGTGTGTGTTTCATTCACATCATGCAGTAAAATGGCCAGCTGTTGACATTAGATAT
Organism: Rhinophrynus dorsalis; assembly: GCA_037306005.1. NCBI lineage: Eukaryota > Metazoa > Chordata > Amphibia > Anura > Rhinophrynidae > Rhinophrynus > Rhinophrynus dorsalis. The sequence goes on along the minus strand of CM074728.1, from coordinate 95,192,833 downwards.
ACCTGGCTGCTACATAAAGGACACCTACCTAGGCAAGTGCTTCTGTAGACAAGTTTGTCAACTGTTCCTTCGGCAGCAGTAGTCATTTGCTGGACCTACAGCTTTTGGAGACTACGTCCCCAACCAGCCAATGGGATCATAGGAGTTGTATCCCCTTCAGCTTGTGGTCCAACAATCAACTACCTCTGTCCAAGGGTAATGCCTCTTAACCCAGGTTCCTGTAGTAAAATGTATACAACTGTAATACCAGTGGCTTCCACAAGATGGCAGCATCTTCTGAGGTTTTGCAAATAATTGCTACAAGGGCCCACACTTATAAAAGGAAAACTGGGGTTATTTTGGAGTAAACCAAGTACACCATAGTGGGGCAAAGGAAAGTTCCTAAGTTCTCATGCCCCTGGATGGAGCTTTTTAACCCCTTAAATGACAGAGAGACCTCCAATGCATTGCTTTGAAATGCATTTGAGACCTTTCTAGCATTCAACGGGTTAAAAGTCCACTTTTACTTAACTAGAATTTTTATATGTCACCTCTGGTGCAATTGGTTTAATCTAGAATAAATACAGTTTGCTTTTATAAATATGGGCCTTGCATATTAACCCCTTAAAGACTGGGAAAATCTGGGGTGGACTGCACTTAAAGGGGAACTTTCACCTGAAAAAAACTTTTTACCATCTGTTGAAACACATAACCAGTATCAGGAAACGGTATGCTTACGTTTTATTTTCCAGTGCTATTAAAGATATTTGATTTTCCAAGACGAGCACTTCCGCATTCAGCGGCACAGTGCAGCTTCGGCACATCTCTCAGGACTTCCCAGCACTATTACAGCCTCCTCCCACCTCCCTCCCAGCTGCCCCGGCGAGCGCGTTCACATTTCACTTCGGTGTGGTGTGAACGGCTCCTACCGTTATAGCAAGCTACAATTGGCATTATAATGAGGTTGCAACCTCATTATAATGCCAATTGTAGCTTGCTATAACGGTAGGAGCCGTTCACACCACACCGAAGTGAAATGTGAACGCGCTCGCCGGGGCAGCTGGGAGGGAGGTGGGAGGAGGCTGTAATAGTGCTGGGAAGTCCTGAGAGATGTGCCGAAGATGCACTGTGCCGCTGAATGCGGAAGTGCTCGTCTTGGAAAATCAAATATCTTTAATAGCACTGGAAAATAAAACGTAAGCATACCGTTTCCTGATACTGGTTATGTGTTTCAACAGATGGTAAAAAGTTTTTTTTCAGGTGAAAGTTCCCCTTTAAGGACCAGAGCAATTCTGACCTTTTTGATTGTGTCTTGGTTCAACAGTGTTTTTCTCTCTAAGTCTTATTTCATCCACACAAATTTATATACAATTTACACAAGTAGGGCTTTCATTTGATACCACACTTATATGGATAACCCACCATTTATTTTATTAAAATTAAATAAAAAACACAATTTTTATTTTTTTCTCTTATCATTTGGGAGCAAACGGTTACATTTTTATGGAGACTCCATGAAAGGTATGACCGTTCAGTCATGCCTACAAAATGGTCAGTTTTAAGTGGGCATTGTACCCCTGGGTGAAAATCCCCATGTCCCTCTTTCCCTCCCTACTTTTTCCACTTTTTTTATTAGGAAGACTTGGTGGTGTGTATAAGTGTATGGAATTGCTCCACAACAATCACGTTCCCATTATTTTTTATTTACAGTTAGCAGATTTGTTTTATGAGTAGTATATTTTAATAAACAATTTGCTCTGTTTGAAATGTTAAAAAAAAAAAAAAAAAAAAAAAAAAAAAGTTGCTCTAAGCAGGTCAGAAATGGACCTGCATCCAGCCAGCCCCCAGCACTGAAGGGGTTAATACCCCCATCTACTGCATTCTTTTATTTCACTATGTGTCTGCTCTCTGTTTCTGTCTCCCTTACTTTAAAGGGATAGTAATACTTCGTTTTAACTTTATTTTATTTTGTAGGCATTAAAAAAACATGAAGAATGATATAAGTCTTATCTCTCAATCCTTTATGGTTTATGAGATATTCACAAGCAAAGTTTCCCCTCCCGCCCCTTTTACCTAGTGTAAGCCATCTCTTCTCAGATGTAAATCTGGTTGTAAGACCAGACAGATAACAGCAGGGGACAATCTTCTTTGTATGAAAACAATGAAAGCCCCCCCCCCCCGACAAGTTTTTCAGCTTTTTCCCTTATCTTAATTGAAGATTGTCCCTCTCTGCAGTCTACCTGGGCATCTCCCTTCTGATCTGGTTGAACAGGGGGGGGGATACTTTGTTTGTGAATATCTCTTAAACCATAAAGGTTTGAGAGATAAGACTTGTATCATTCTTCATGTTTTTTTAATGCCTACAAAATAAAATAAAGTTAAAACGAAGTATTACTATCCCTTTAATAGTAAGGAAGAGAGAGGCACAGAGCAGACACAAGTGTCCTAAAATATGAATTAACTGTGACTCTCTTTAATTCCACTTGGCATCCATGTGTAAAACTTGTGCAAACATCTTTATACTTATCATGTAGCGCAGATACTCATGAACCAATAATTGTTTGCCATAAATATTATTATTATTATTATTTTTATATAAATTATTTTTATAAACAGGCCCGGCCTAGACCAGCATCACATGAGAAATTACAGGCAGTACAGCGTAATACAAATAATAGGTTGCATTGTGAAAAAAACATATATACAAATAAAATATCAACATTACATGAAATGAGCAAGGAAACAAGTAAAGGCCAGAACAGCCCGGCCTGGTATTTTCTCACTTAAAACCCTCCCAAAAAAACTTCACCCCAACCACCTCCCTCCCAGAAAGAAAGACCCATAGCCCCCACACACAGTTCTCCCCCCCTTCCTTCCCCACCAAGGTGACCAAACCGTGTGAAAAGCAACCATTCTCCAGCTATCACTTGATTATGTACTATTCACAACCCTCAAGGAGCTGTGACCACCCAGATCACCATTGTCCCCATTTCTTATCGAATTTATGGAGGGTACCTCTGTGACGATGTACAAGTCTATAATGCGGCAAGTTTTGGGCCACAAGATCTAACCACAATCCGCGTGTCGGAACCCTGTCTGCCATCCAGAGAACAGCCACCACCTTCCTAGCCATAACGAGGAGCTCACTACGTAGGGTCCCAACATGGCCCCCACCCGTATCGTCAGGGAAAATGGATAGCAAACAAATTTTGGGGGTAAAAGGTAATGGTTTCTCCAGTATCTCTGCGAGAGCGTTCACCACCTCCCTCCAGTATTCCTGTACTTGCGAACATGCCCATATCATATGTAAATACGTACCCTCCATGTCCCCACGTCTATGACAGAACCAGCTCATTGAGACAGTCATGTGATGAAGACGGACCAGTGAGTAAGCTCTCAGGAGCAGGGGGCCCTCTGATCCTTCTGTTCTCCACAGTTGATTGTACTATTTAATACCTCTGTATATCTATTCTTAATTGTAAAGCACTGCGGAATTAGTTTGCGCTATATAAATAAATAATAATGTGCAGTGGAGGATTTTCATTTGAATCAACTGGTGTCTAGTAGTTGTCTGTACCTGAGATGGAGCCCTGCATGCCTCGACCCATTCCCAATCTTCGAGTGGACCCACATCCATTTCCCATTTGCGTCTCTAACACACACCCCTCTTCAATATTAACTTTTCTCCCTACCCACTTATAAATAAATGAGAGTGGCTTCCTTGGCTGTTTAGTCTTCAGAAGATATCACAATGGAAAGTTAGCCGCTTCTGGAACTCCACCCCGCAAAAGATCTCCCAAGGCGCGACGCAGGCCATAAATATTTTTTAATATATGCATCAGCCCCATGCGTTGCGTACCCCTCTGGCACTGAAAGGATTAAAGGCATGGCCCATTTATGTGCTGAGTCAAGAAAGGGGCCCTGAAACTGCACTCCTTAACCCTTTTGAGTGCCAGAAAGGTAATGCATTGGATATCTGTTTGGCACTTATAGGGTTAAAGGCGCATGACGTCAGTTCAGGACAGGTTGCAGTCCAGATCTGTACCACAGCCTGTCCATCTTAGTCTATTCCCCCTCCCCAGTTTTTCTTATCTCAGTGCATTTACACGCAATCGTGGACAGTTTAAAGGGAGCTCTGTGAAACTCAGGAATGACTGCTTCCTCAGAGCATGTGAGACTAGAATTTAGGCTTCAGGAAACAGAACATTTTTAAAGAAGCTGCATGAAATATGGGGGGGGGGGGGTATAAAAATGGAGTTATAAAGAAGCTGTCTGTAAAACTGTCACAAAGCAACCTAAAAATATGTATAAATTTATAGCAATGTTTACACCAAGTGTTAACGCCAGTCGGTCGATTTTTTTTTTTTTTTTTTTTTTTTTTTAAAAGGGGAGTAGAAATAGTCTGGTCCAAATAAGAATTTTATCAGAATCTATTTTATAAAGTATTGTCTCATTTAAAAAAAAAAAAAAAATGAATCTTGTAGCTATTGAAAAATTTAAACTAAATGATCCCAGTCCCATCTCTCAAACCTTTGAGGCTTCAGCAGAGCCGAGATAATGAGATATAAAACAAAATACTTAATTGGAAAGGTCTACAAAGTGTGCTTGGTTAGTAGACAGTTTGTAGAAAGTTCCAGTGAAGTAGTTCATTTTATATCTTGCGATTTCGTCTCTGCTGAAGAACCTCCACCGGACCCAGAACTGCAATCCCCTGCAGTCAGCTAGAGCGCTGACATCAGGGAAAGGGGAGAGGGGGGAACTTTACTTGCAAATATCTCTCAAACTATAAAGGTTTGAGAGATGGGACTGAGATCGTTTTCAATAGCTACACGATTATTATTATTATTTAAACCCTTTGAGTGCCACAGGGGTAAGGAACGCATTGCAAAAAAAAATTTTCCTTTAAAGAGATAGTAATACTTAAAAAAAAAAAAAAAAAAAAAAAAAAAAAAAAAAAAAAAATAATAATATGTTGTAGGGTTTATCCCCCTGAGTAAAACAAGAGTACTCCCACTGCTGAAAGGTGTTTTGTTCAAAAGTTATTACAGCTCAAAGTAGATTTTTTTTTAGGTGCAATATCACAGTGGCCTGAAATTGTACAGTGGCGCTGTTGCTACACCATCCTATGGACAGCTCTGGTCCATAGACCATAAATCTCCATAGGATGGTGTAGCAACAGCGCCACTGTACAATTTCAGGCCACTGTGATATTGCACCTAAAAAAAATCTACTTTGAGCTGTAATAACTTTTGAACAAAACACCTTTCAGCAGTGGGAGTACTCTTGTTTTACTTGGGGATAAACCCTACAACATATTTTTTTTTTTTTTTTTTTTTTTTTTAAGTATTACTATGTTGTAGGGTTTATCCCCCTGAGTAAAACAAGAGTACTCCCACTGCGAAAGGTGTTTTGTTCAAAAGTTATTACAGCTCAAAGTAGATTTTTTTTAGGTGCAATATCACAGTGGCCTGAAATTGTACAGTGGCGCTGTTGCTACACCATCCTATGGAGATTTATGGTCTATGGACCAGAGCTGTCCATAGGATGGTGTAACAACAGCGCCACTTTACAATTTCAGGCCACTGTGATATTGCACCTAAAAAATTCAACTTTGCTGTAATAACTTTTGAATAAAACACCCTTCAGCAGTGGCAGTACCCTTTTTTTACTCAGGGGGATAAACACAACAATATATATATATTTAGTATTTAGTATTACTATCCCTTTAAGGACTGGTGACGGTCCTGACATATCACGTACTTTGTACTTACAGCGCTCCTGCAGGGTTGCTGTAAGCACAAACTGGGTCTGAAATTAACAGTTACAAGACTGGAGTGGTCTCCCTCAGAATCCTATCCAGTGCACCGGTACACATCTCGGTCACGTGTGTTAGTATGACGACCACGATCAAAGCGGTCCGTAAGGGAAGGTCACTTGCTTCCATGTGCCTAGAGGGATTCCGCTGCACCACACCGACGAGGCCCACATAGGCTATAATGTACGTCTGTGGTTTGCGGTCTCTCTCATGCAGAGAGGATTTGCCTGACATTTCGAAGCTGTACTGTCTGTGAGCAGGACCAGTCTGATATGGATATGGAGATTTCCTCTCTGCAATGACTCATGGGAGTGAAAAACGTGAGTTGCAGCACCATTGAGAGGCTACCGTGCCTAGAACAAGACACTTTACTTTGTTCTCGCTTGAAGGGTGCTCCTCACAATTGTTTGTTCCCCTGACCACTGGTCATTAAGAGGTTAAGGTATGAGACTGTGTTGATTCTGCACAGCAGTTGTAGGAGAGAAGAGAGAGAGAGGGGATATGATAGAAACATTCAATTACATGAAGAGATTCAACAGAGTGCAGGATGGAAGTACATTTCAAAGGAGTAAAAATGTAAGGACAAGAGGCCATATAGGGTAGTAGATAAGTGGAATAGCCTAACAGCAGAAGTGGTGGAAGTTAATACAGTGATGGAATGTAAGCATGCATGGGATATGCATAAGGCTGTCCTGAACATAAGACAAGACCAAGGACCAATTAAAGTTTGAGGTTTTTACAGTAGGAAAATGGGCAGACTAGATGGGCCAAATGGTTCTTATCTGCTCTCAAATTCTATGTTCCTATTTCATTTATTTTAATTTACAACTCTTGCGCAAAATCAAGGAGAGCCCTAAAACCTGCACTGTCTCTGTCCTTTAGAAATGCACTTTGAGACCCTTGGCTTTTCACCATGTGAATAAATATAGTGTAAAAATCTGCAATGCCTTGGCTTGCAGACACTAATAGGAACACTAGGTGGTGCTACTATCATGCTACATGTTACTATCAGCACTCAACCTGTTCAAGTTAACAGAGACTAGGTGTAAATCCAAATATTAACTATTAAAGTGCAACATTCACCTAAAATAAAAGTGTGACCATGTGTTTTAATCATTAAAACAAGCTTAGCTCTGTTTTTGTTTTTTAACTCGCTTACAAGTGGAGATATTAAGCCTTCAAATCAGGCACTTCTGCGTTCTGCTGCACCCTGTATGTCCCGCATGATGCCTCAGGACTTCCCAGCTGCCCCAGGGAGTGCTTTCATTCTCCCCTTGTTGATGTATTTCTGTGGGCTAACGTTACAGCAAGCTCCGTTTACCATGCTACCATGAATGTGGGTAGTTGATTGTTGCACCTCCAGCTGTTGGAGACTACAATTACTGGCTGGTTGGGGATATTGGTATTTTTAGTACCAAGCAATGACAGCTTGCAGAACCACAGAGCATAAACGCCACCAACTGCACATGGTAATTGTAACTCCAGAGGGGTATACAATGCATCTTGCACGATCTGACAGTCAAAGGGTTAAAGACAAGAGTAGTGCACAACACACTGCTTTGCAGTACATAGCACATCTCTCTTGTTTATAGAGACTTAAGCAGGCTCATGCTCTCCCCTGGCTTCAGTTTGAAAAGGTCATCCAGACGCGGACCCCTAGCTCTCGGTGAGTAAAGGGTAATACAGACGCGGACCCCTGGCTCTTGGTGAGTAAAGAGTAATCCAGACGCGGACCCCTAGCTCTTGGTGAGTAAAGAGTAATCCAGATGCGGACCCCTAGCTCTCAGTGAGCAAAGTGTAATCCAGACGCGGACCCCTAGCTCTTGGTGAGTAAAGAGTAATCCAGATGCGGACCCCTGGCTCTCGGTGAGTAAAGGGTAATCCAGACACGGGCCCCTAGCTCTCGGTGAGTAAAGGGTAATCCAGACACGGACACCTAGCTCTCGGTGAGTAAAGGGTAATCCAAAAACGGACCCCTGGCTCTCGGTGAGTAAAGGGTAATCCAGACACGGACCCCTGGCTCTCGGTGAGTAAAGGGTAATCCAGACACGGACCCCTGGCTCTCGGTGAGTAAAGGGTAATCCAGACACGGACCCCTGGCTCTCGGTGAGTAAAGGGTAATCCAGACGCGGACACCTAGCTCTCGGTGAGTAAAGGGTAATACAGACACGGACACCTAGCTCTCGGTGAGTAAAGGGTAATACAGACACGGACACCTAGCTCTCGGTGAGTAAAGGGTAATACAGACGCGGACACCTAGCTCTCGGTGAGTAAAGGGTAATACAGACGCGGACCCCAAGCTCTCAGTGAGTAAAGGGTAATCCAGAGGCGGACCCCTGGCTCTCGGTGAGTAAAGGGTAATACAGACGCGGACACCTAGCTCTCGGTGAGTAAAGGGTAATACAGACACGGACACCTAGCTCTCGGTGAGTAAAGGGTAATACAGACGCGGACACCTAGCTCTCGGTGAGTAAAGGGTAATACAGACGCGGACCCCTAGCTCTTGGTGAGTAAAGGGTAATACAGACGCGGACACCTGGCTCTTGGTGAGTAAAGGGTAATACAGACGCGGACCCCTAGCTCTTGGTGAGTAAAGGGTAATACAGACGCGGACACCTAGCTCTTGGTGAGTAAAGGGTAATACAGACGCGGACACCTAGCTCTTGGTGAGTAAAGGGTAATACAGACGCGGACACCTAGCTCTTGGTGAGTAAAGGGTAATACAGACGCGGACACCTAGCTCTCAGTGAGTAAAGGGTAATCCAGACGCGGACACCTAGCTCTCGGTGAGTAAAGGGTAATACAGACACGGACACCTAGCTCTCGGTGAGTAAAGGGTAATACAGACGCGGACACCTAGCTCTCGGTGAGTAAAGGGTAATACAGACGCGGACACCTGGCTCTTGGTGAGTAAAGGGTAATCCAGACACGGACCCCTGGCTCTTGGTGAGTAAAGGGTAATCCAGACGCGGACACCTAGCTCTCGGTGAGTAAAGGGTAATCCAGACGCGGACACCTAGCTCTCGGTGAGTAAAGGGTAATCCAGATGCGGACCCCTAGCTCTTGGTGAGTAAAGGGTAATCCAGACGCGGACACCTAGCTCTCGGTGAGTAAAGGGTAATACAGACACGGACACCTAGCTCTCGGTGAGTAAAGGGTAATACAGACGCGGACACCTAGCTCTCGGTGAGTAAAGGGTAATACAGACGCGGACCCCAAGCTCTCAGTGAGTAAAGGGTAATCCAGAGGCGGACCCCTGGCTCTTGGTGAGTAAAGGGTAATACAGACGCGGACACCTAGCTCTTGGTGAGTAAAGGGTAATACAGACGCGGACACCTAGCTCTCAGTGAGTAAAGGGTAATCCAGACGCGGACACCTAGCTCTCGGTGAGTAAAGGGTAATACAGACACGGACACCTAGCTCTCGGTGAGTAAAGGGTAATACAGACGCGGACACCTAGCTCTCGGTGAGTAAAGGGTAATACAGACGCGGACACCTGGCTCTTGGTGAGTAAAGGGTAATCCAGACACGGACCCCTGGCTCTTGGTGAGTAAAGGGTAATCCAGACGCGGACACCTAGCTCTCGGTGAGTAAAGGGTAATCCAGACGCGGACACCTAGCTCTCGGTGAGTAAAGGGTAATCCAGATGCGGACCCCTAGCTCTTGGTGAGTAAAGGGTAATCCAGACGCGGACACCTAGCTCTCGGTGAGTAAAGGGTAATACAGACACGGACACCTAGCTCTCGGTGAGTAAAGGGTAATACAGACGCGGACACCTAGCTCTCGGTGAGTAAAGGGTAATACAGACGCGGACCCCAAGCTCTCAGTGAGTAAAGGGTAATCCAGAGGCGGACCCCTGGCTCTCGGTGAGTAAAGGGTAATACAGACGCGGACACCTAGCTCTCGGTGAGTAAAGGGTAATACAGACACGGACACCTAGCTCTCGGTGAGTAAAGGGTAATACAGACGCGGACACCTAGCTCTCGGTGAGTAAAGGGTAATACAGACGCGGACCCCTAGCTCTTGGTGAGTAAAGGGTAATACAGACGCGGACACCTGGCTCTTGGTGAGTAAAGGGTAATACAGACGCGGACCCCTAGCTCTTGGTGAGTAAAGGGTAATACAGACGCGGACACCTGGCTCTTGGTGAGTAAAGGGTAATACAGACGCGGACACCTAGCTCTTGGTGAGTAAAGGGTAATACAGACGCGGACACCTAGCTCTTGGTGAGTAAAGGGTAATACAGACGCGGACACCTAGCTCTTGGTGAGTAAAGGGTAATACAGATGCGGACACCTAGCTCTTGGTGAGTAAAGGGTAATACAGACGCGGACCCCTAGCTCTCAGTGAGTAAAGGGTAATCCAGACACGGACACCTAGCTCTCGGTGAGTAAAGGGTAATACAGACGCGGACACCTAGCTCTTGGTGAGTAAAGGGTAATACAGACGCGGACACCTAGCTCTCGGTGCCTAGTTAATCCAGAGAGATAAGATGTGATGCTGTAGAACAGGACACATTGCTTCTGTTCGTGACCAGAGCCTCTCACATCCTTTGGCTTGTCAGTCTGAAACTGCCAGCAACTGTCATGTCCGCCTCCATGCACCTGACATACGGGACTGATTGAAGATGTTATCTCTTGAACAAAGGCACGGGGCAAGATCCATAGGGGCCAATAGGATTTTTTTCTTGCCCTAGCATGGTAAGTGGGGATTTATTATTCAGAGGTGGTATTGCACCTTTAATGAAGGACATCTAAAAATGTAGTTTTGCAACCCTGAAGTCTATGTTCATAAGTATCCTGCATTATCAGGGAGATCTGGTCATATTAGATTAACCCTTTGATTGCCAGAAAGCATGGGAGTCTGCAGGTGGGGGGCACTTGCACCTTCATATTAACATAGGGGCTGGTCTTGGGGTCATATTATATCTTTGCTCCCCCTGGAAAAATGTCTGCGGACACCCCAGCCAGAAAGGTATCCAATGCATGCTGTCTAGGACTCAAAGGGTTAAGGTAAGGGGTTGTCTGTATTTAACCTTTCCAGCCTTTGGAGACTACAACAGATGGAGATCCAAAGATGGACTACCTGTGGATTAACCCTTGAAGTGCCAGAGGATCAATGCAGTTTTCCACCCCTCTTGCACTGAAAGGGTTAAGGGCATATGAATCGATGCTGCTCTAAAACCTGCTTCAGCCATACCCCTTTCCATCCATACGTCAAGACAAAGTGGGAGAAGGTTTGTACAGGATTAGCGCATCATGTACATAAATCCACTTGGGTTCAGCGGACACACAGGCCATAAGTATGAAGATGAAAGTGGAGCAATGAAATCCAACCACCATAAGTAGAGTGACCACATGTACCATACTTAGTAAATACATAGTAACATAGTAAATCAGGTTGAATAAAGACACAAGTCCATCAAGTTCAGCCTTTGCCTCATACCCTAGTGACATGAGAACTGTATACAGCTTTCCTGCTGCCAAATAAGTTAGTCTTTTATCTCTGATCTAGTGCAAGTTTGTGAGTGAGTGGGGGTCAGTATGCATCAATAGACATCACTAGACTGGGAACTCTCCAGATCTGCCCCGGAGACTAAGGGTCTGAGAGTGCATTACCGGGTGTCCGGGACAGAAGCTGATTCTCCAGATGTGGGGAGTTTTCTTTAAAGAAGAACTTTCATGTTAATTACATTGCCCCAGAATATATTACTAGCCTAGGGATATGCAAAGTTATGCTATCCTTAAGCTGAATAAGTCTGTGGTATGTCAGTAACAGCTCATCTTCTGCAGGCATCGGGCTGCACAGAGCTCACAAGAGAAGTTCTTTGCGCCTGCGCGGTCAGTCCCTTCCGGTGCCTTAAAGGGATAGTAATACTTTGTTTTATCTTTATTTTATTTTGTAGGCATTAAAAAAACATGAAGAATGATATAAGTCTTATCTCTCTCAAACGTTTATGGTTTGAGAGATATTCACAAGCAAAGTTTCCCCTCCCGCCCCTTTTACCTAGTGTAAGCCATCTCTTCTCAGATGTGGAATCCAATCCATAGAGCAGACAGATAACAGAAGGGGACAATCTTCTTCCTATGAGAACAATGAAAGCCCTGCCCCCCTTGACAAGTTTTTCAGGTTTTTCCCTTATCTTAATTGAAGATTGTCCCTCTCTGCAGTCTACCTGGGCACCTCCCTTCTGCTCTGGCTGAACAGTGTTACATCAGTAAAAGGGGCGGGAGGGGGATACTTTATCATTCAATTACTCTTGAACTACAGCTCTAACAGAATTGAAATAACACTCTCCAAAGTCCAAATACTATGATGATTAATTAGAGCTGCTTTTATTATGAAACATTACTATCCCTTTAAGGCACAAAGGAATGTCACCACCAATGCTGGCAATGAATGGGACAGACAGCGCAGACTCAGAGGTACATTTCCTCCATGATGTCTGCGCTGTCTGTCCTCTGGTTCTTGCCGAAGATAAGCTATTACTGAAATACCACTGACTTATTCAGCTTAAAGGGATAGTAAAGTTTCAAAGTAAAAGCAGCTCTGATTAATCTTCATAGTATTTGGGCCATGGAGAGTGTTATTTCAATACTGTCAGAGTTGTAGTTCAAGAGTAATTGAATGATAAAATATACCCCTCCTGCCCCTTTTACTGATGTAACACTGCTCACCTCAGAACAGCAAGACTGTCCGGATAGATCACAGAGAGGGACAATCTACAGCGAGCATAAGGAAAAACCTGTCAAGGGGGGCAGGGTTTTCATTGTTCTCACAGTAAGAAGATTGTCCCTTGCTGTGAGCTGTCTGGTCTTAAAGGGATAGTAACACTTAAAATGTAAAAAAATATATGTTGTAGGGTTTAACCCCTGAGTAAAACAAGGGTACTCCCACTGCTGAAAGGTATTTTATTCAAAAGTTAGTACAGCTCAAAGTAGAATTATTTAGTCGCAATATCACAGTGTTCGGAAATTGTACAGTGGCGATGTTGCTACACCATCCTATGGAGATTTATGGTCCCGGGACCAGTGCTGTCCATTGGATGGTGTAGCAACATCGCCACTGTACAATTTCAGGCCACTGTGATATTGCACCTAAAAAATTCAAGTTTGAACTGTACTAACTTTTGAATAAAACACCTCTCAGCAGTGGGAGTATCCGTGTTTTACTCAGGGGGCTAAACCTTACAACATATATTTTTTTTACATTTTAAGTATTGCTATCCCTTTAAGACCAGATTCCACATCTGAGGGGAGGTGGCTTACACTAGGTAAAGTATCCTCTTCCTGCCCCTTTTATCATTCAATTACTCTTGAACTACAACTCTGACAGTATTGAAATAACACTCTACATGGCCCAAATACTATGAAGATTAACTGGAGCTGCTGTTTTTGTGAAACATTACTATCCCTTTAAGGACAGTATAACTTTGCATATCACTAAGTTAGTAATATATTCTGGGGCAATGTTATTAACATGAAATTGTTTTAAAACTCTGTACACTTCTGCTCCTTCCCACCCATTTCCTCCCACTTTTCCTCCTTCCCCACCCAGATGCCCCCAGTCATGGATGAAACCCGCACTTTATTGCCACAATTTGAGGCAATTATACTCCCCAGCAGGATCAGAGGAGTCCATTGCAGGGAGTTCACAAATGAAAGTTCCATGTATGGACATCAGTGCACAACCTGTTCTTTATCTGGCACACCACACTAAACACCAGAGGGAAGTCTGACCACTGACTGCTGTGACTGAAAGTGATGTCTGTAATGGGGTACAAGAAAATGTACATCACACCCAAAGCCTTAGATTAGGATTACACTATAACAATCACACTAGAGCTCCTCTTATATGGCCGGATCAAGACTTATTTCTCTCTCTAGTATTCAAAACTCTGTCTGGAAGCAATTTTTTGTAGCCCAGCAAAAGCTCTGGAGTCTTCACTCCAGTACTTCGTATTGTCCCAGAAGGGGACTGCCCAGGACATGGGACACACATTTAAAATCCACAAATGTCCTGGGCAATCCGGGACATATGGTCACCCTAAAAATTCCCAAATGCTGATTGTTCTAAAAGGGCGTTTATACGAGTAATAAACTTTTTTTATGAAGGCCTATATGTTCTAGAGCTTTTCCTGTTGAGTAAAACAAGGTCACTCCCACCGCAGCCAATTGTTTTTATTCAAAAGTTCTAACAATTCATATAACCAGGAAGTGAATAACAGTGCATTTACTTCCTGATAGTTCTAAGTGACAGGAAGTGACTAAGCAATTTCTATCATATTCAATGGAGAACTGTATGTCAGTGAATTTGCTTTCAAATAGAATGTAACAGAATAACGAATTGGAATTTGTAAACAAAACTCTGGTTTGAACTTTAACAAATCTGGAGATATACATCTCTCAACAGTGGGTACCCTCATAATGGGAAAAGCCCTACTATATTTTTATGTGTATGTATGTATGTATGTATATTTGTGTATGAATATTTATATATATATATATATATATATATATATATATATATAATATATATCAGGGCTTAAAATTTGAAGGCCTTTGCTACTAGCCAGACCTGAAAGGTTACTTGCCACTGCAATCCATAACATACCCACCAGGGCTGAATTTCTACTCGCCAGGGCTAAATTTTCACTCGCCATTGGCTAGTGGCGAGTGGAAATTTTGAGCCCTGTATGTATATGTGTGTATGTATGTATGTATGTATGTATGTATATATAAACTTTATTTTAATTTTTTTTTTTTTTTCTAAAAAAAAAAAACAAAAAACCCAGTTTAAATCAGTGGGAATGTTTATCTGTCTCCTTGCCTCTGTGTTTAACCTCTAGGATGCAAGAGACATCTTAAACGCTTAGGAAAGTGTGAACTTTAATTTTGCATTTGGCTTTATTTAGTTACTAGCGACTGCTGCACAGCATTGCCCATGGGATTTAGTGATCCATCTTTGTTTTAGAGCGGGGCGCTGCAACTTGTTGGTAGTGAATCTCACTGCAGTGATATGGACAGGAATGGCCGGGGGAAGTAAGTCCTGTCAAAATCATCACCCCATATATAATTTTTTTAATTGTATTTATTTTTTTAGTTAGGCACAGTTCAAAATCCTCTTGCTCTCAGGAATAAATGTCCCTTTATTTTGTTGACACCCACCAGCAATGGTTCATGTAACTGTTTCAATAAGATCCCGAGCCGCAGTTACATAGACGCAGGCGGAACATGCCCCCGGGGGGGAAATGAAGTGCCTCTTTGCGTTTTGTACTAGAATATTCATGGAAACCCCAGGATCCGCTCACATTCTTTCACCATGGCTCATAATCTGACCCCGATTGTTCCAAGAAACACTTCCTGCGTCTTCCTGTGATTTTTCTGTTTATTCTCCACTAAAAATGTTTTGTAACGAGAGCCTATTTAAAGGAGCGGATTACTTTAAGGAAAAAAGTTAGATTTTCCTGCTGAGTAAAACTATTGGTAGAGTTTAATTTAAAGATTATAATGGTTCAGACTTACTTTTTTTTACCCTCTTTTGAAAGGAAACTGCAACAGAGCCAACTGGGGTTTGAAAGCTTCCGCCCCCCGCACACACTCACATGTCTCCCAAGTGTCCCTCTTTAGGAGAGCAAACTGTGTTGTGTGTATATAAGAGTATCAAATTGCTCCACAGCAATAAAACTCATATTCATGCTTGTATAAACTTCAATATATGTGTGTATAAATTATAAAGTGCAAATAAAACACTTTAGTTTTGCTCTAAATCATTTATTCAGTTATACAAAGAGGCATCAATAGGTCATGAAATGACCTAAAACTTCTCGGTAATGCCACGCCCCCAGCAACACCACCTAAAGCACAAGTGTCCCTCTTTGGCCACTGGAAATGTTGGGAGGTATACACACACACACACTCTCTCTCTCTCTCTCTCTCTCTCTCTCTCTCTTTGTGAAAACTGGAGTAATAAATGTTGGTTCGCCACAAGGGAACATTACAGTTTATTCTAGTCTATCAATATTTATGACTGCTCTGTCACTTGCATGACATTTTTCTTTCTAACCATTGTGTCTCAAGTTCACAACCTACTAAATACATCTATAAAAGCTTTATCTGATGACCAC
Organism: Rhinophrynus dorsalis; assembly: GCA_037306005.1. Taxonomy (NCBI): domain Eukaryota; kingdom Metazoa; phylum Chordata; class Amphibia; order Anura; family Rhinophrynidae; genus Rhinophrynus; species Rhinophrynus dorsalis. The sequence continues at coordinate 95,176,913 of CM074728.1, read as the reverse complement.
AAGACTGATATACTAAGAAACCCATCTGCACCAGAGGGGAAAATGAAACTTCCCCAAATCTACATGATTCTAAGGTAAACTAACCACACCAAGAGAGGGCATCCCCTCTGGTCCTTTTAAAGAAGCAGTAAACTTTTTTTATGCAAAAATATATATTGTAGGGGTTCTTGTTGCCCCAGGTGAACTATGGATTTTTGGTACCCTGTCCAAGTCGTGTCATACCTCTCCCTCTGCACCATGAGGACAAAAAGAAATTTCCATGGACTTTTTAGGGGTTTTTAATGCATTGCAACACAATGTTTTGCAGGACTCTCCAGCATGGTTAGATTTAAATAAATAGGAATTTGGGAAATGGGCAGTTGTCTTGCTCTAGAATATTCCTCCTTTTTTTGTGCATAAGGGTGAGAAAGATGGAGGAAGACAAGAGATGCCAATCAGGCCTTTCCTATTTCCCCCTGACACACCACCACCATCACAAACATGTATCTCTTTGTGATCTACACCTGCTTGTCCAAACCTTCCAAATGTCCCTCTTTAGGAGATATTAGGGGTCCGTACCTTCCAAGTGTCCCTCTTTAGGAGGGGCAATCCCTCTCTGAGACCCAAATCTCTCTGTCCATCTTTCCTACCCTGGTGTCCCTGTGTGTAGGAAATCAGACTGTGTGGTGTGTATAGAAGTGTATCACCCTGGTGTCCCTGTGTTTAGGAGATCAGACTGTGTGGTATGTATATAAGTGTATCACCCTGGTGTCCCTGTGTTTAGGAGATCAGACTGTGTGGTGTGTGTATATAATTGTATCACCCTGGTGTCTCCCATGAGGGAGAGCTCATTATCACCTTAAGGACCCATGACGGTCCTGTTCCGTCATGGGTTGTTATACCCTTAACGACCCATGACGGAACTGGACCGTCATGGAATTCCGGGCTCCCCTCGCGGCTGCACGCCGTTTGGGGAGTCCAGAACACAGCCACAAGAAAAAAAAAATGCTCCGTGGTCCTTAACAGACCGCAAGGTGCGGGCGCGGCCCGTCGTTAAGGGGTTAAATATTATGAGATAAATCCAACAGCTCCTGGTAAGCAGTTCCAAACTCCAGGTGGCCACCTAGGTTGGCATACCTGGGAACTTACAGATCTGGGCTCCCCGGAGTGGAGCCCTGTCATGAGGGAAGAGAAATGACGCGATTTGCATCATAAAAGGGGCGGGGCTTAATCATAAGGGGGGGACAAAAACCACACACAAAAAAATAGGCAGAATAGACTGGGGAAGTAGGAGAATAGGGTGGGGAGTGGAGGAACGGAACGGGATGGAGCACAAGTGGGCAGAGTTTCAACAGAAACTCCCCACATCTGGCAAATTAGACTCTGCCCCGGTAATAGTGTTCAATCCGGAGTCTCCGTAGAGTGCCCAGCTATGTAGGTTGGGCCAGCTCTGCGTGGGGACCAATAGGATTGTCTGCCATAGTACAGTAAGTTGAGGTTATTATTAGTTGGACAATTTCTCACTGTGTAATACATTTCCCTCCTCGTTGCATTACACATCAGATAAGTCTTTTCTTTGGTTGAGGCCTTGCAGGGTACAAGCAATTGAAAGCTTCCATCTGAGCTCTGCCACTTGCCTGACCGTATTTGCATTGCTGCAGATCCGCTGGGCATATGCAACATCATCTTTGTGAAAATACCAAGAATGCCACTGCTTGTTCACTGAGCGTCCACAAGGGCTCTGCCAAGATACAGGCCTGATGCCAAGCAACACACACACAGTATCAAATGCTTAGTTGTTACCTGGGCTGAGAGAGTGAGCAAGAGACTTCTCGTTGTGCACCGCTTCTGGTTTAACCCATCAGATGCTAGAGGCATCGCCAATGCTTTGTGAAGGGTTTAAAGTATTAGTGTTGTTATACTAAACTTAATTTTACATCCTATTACATAAAGTGGTAGAATGCGTTGCTCACTGTGAGCCGTAACCGCACATGCGCAATAGAGAGTCTCTACTGTGTATGTGTGGTTTTGCACAGATGGAGCTTCTCTGTGAGCTGTCTGGAGCTCCCCGCTAAGGATCAGCGAGTTCGGCGAGTCTCTACTGTGCATGACTGCAGTCATGCGCAGTAGAGACTTGCCGAACCCGCTGGGGCAGCTGGGTGCACTTTAGCCCATGTATACAGGCTTTCATACTTGTATTCTATGTTTCTTTCTTTTACACATTAAAAGAGCGGTACATTTTTTTTTTCTCTTTCTCCTTTCTTTTATGAAAACATATATGTTATAGAGCTTTTCCTGCTAAGTAAAATAAGCAGGGGAGGGCTGGCCTGGGGGGCAGGGGGGCAATTGCCCCCTGGGCTGGTGATATGTCTGGGCTGGTGGGCCACTGCTCCTCACTGAATCTCCCGATTGCTGCTGTAAATGGAGCTCCAATAGTGATACCACAGAGCTTACAATCCAAATGGAGCTACAGTAGCAGCATAAACCATTTCCCTTGTAAGCTCTATAATATCACTAGGTAAGCTTTACTTAAATTGTAAGCTTTGTATTAGCGCACTAGTGTAGCCCCATTTCAACTGGAAGCTCTGTGGTATCACGTGACTTACATCACAACATTAATGCCAATTTTAAAATTAACAAAAGGGGGTGGGCTGGAACAGTTGCCTGGAATGATAATAGAAATGGACCACTTGAATGTATTTGCCCCCTGGGCCACAAATTGCCAGCCCTCCCCTGAAAACAAGGACACTCCCACTGCTGTCAAATGTTTTATTCTAAAGTTCTAACCATTAAAATTGTCAGGAAGTGAACAACCGCATGATTACTTCCTGAATGTTCAAACTGACAGCATGACTCAGCAGCTTCAATGCAACAGAATAAATAATTGGAATTGAGGACACTTTTTAAACTGTTATTGTATTAAAAAAAGAAAAAAAAAAAAAAAAAAAAAATGTAATAACTCTTGAAAACGGTATCTCTCAGCAGTGTGAGTACTCTTGTTTTATAAGATTTATACCTTTTTTCCACCCGTCATAAAAAAAAAAGTTAACTTCTACTTTAATCCCTTGTAGGGTGACCACATTTCCATTCTGCCATTAAGGGACGCTGTCAAGATGAGAGCAGCAGAATCACGTGTCCTCAGCTCTAGGTCAACTATAGGGGAGGTCTAAACACTGCTGTGATAGTATCTGATGCTTGGTTTAGGCTACAAGAAAATGTACATCCTACCCAAAGCCTTACACTAGTATTACACTGCAGCACAATTGCCCAACTTCTCCTGTTGATGTCAGGTACAAGGCTCAGGTCTGCCTCTAGTGTTTAGATCTCTGTCTGTACGCCATTTTCTTGTAGTCCAGCAGAGGCCTCACTTTCTGTCAGAGTAGGCAATGGGCAGTGCTGTGCTCTGGAGTCTTCATTCTGGGACTTTGTATTGTCCCTAAAGGGGGCTGCCAGGGACATGGGACACATGTTTAAAATCAGGGACATGTGGTCACCCTAATCCCTTGGAAGGTAGAGACATGTCCAGCATTAACAGTGACACCTGCTGTCCACACAATTGGTTGGGGATAATGGGGAGGGGGTTGTAGTCCCTAACAGCCGCAGTGCCACAAAAATTGCCTAACCCTTGTAAAAAAAAAAAAAAAAAAAATATATATATATATATATATATATATATATATATATATATATATATATATATATATTTTTTTTTAACATATATTAAAAAAGTATATATATTTTTTTTAATTTGCTTTGGTCACTGAGTCCAGCCAGCTTTGGTAAAGGCCAGTCATTACTGAGCTTTGTGCATGAGCAAACGAGGGGGCATTTAAATGCAGATGTGTCAACAGCACTGTACAGACCAATTGCCATGCTATCCTTTTTAGCCTGATGAATAGAGCCAGGCAGCCAACTCCTTTTATTAACCAGTCTGAGTCCTAACCTTGAACTCTGCCTCCCGTACATCCTGCAGGGAACCGAACATGCTCCAGCGTCTTTGATCATATTCAATTTTTTTTACAGGAAACTTTGCGATAAATGTTAAACAGGGATGGTGACACCGGCAGGGGTTGGTGGGCTTAGGATCTCTTTATTTGGAATCTCTATTAATACTGTCATAATTACAACCATTCCTATAACAGGATGTTCCTTCTCCCCCCACCCTTTTCCGCCCTTAGAGAAGTAATAGATCTCAATGAAACACTGATGTCCTGTGTTGTTCACCCTGACCATTTTTAGTTAAGACTGTAGAGTTAAGTTCAGCTTTAGAGTATTGGTAACAGCTGCTGAAAACATCATTAGGCCACTAAAACCATTTTAAAGGGAAATTATACCCTTTTACATATAATTGAGGTCTTCTAGACTTTGAATAGATTATAACAAAATATACAGGGCCTTGTGTGCAGCAAACTAACTGCTCTATGGGAGACAAATATAAATTCCTCAAACCCTTACTGCTTTACATGAGCCTTTTAACCCATAGAATACTAGCTAGGTCTACAACTGATGCATAACTCCCAAGTGTCCCTCTTTAGGAGGGACAGTCCCTCTTTGAGACACAAATCCTTCTGGTTTCCTACCCTGGTGTCTTTTCAGATCAGACTGTGTGGTGTGTATTTAAGTGTATCATTACCCTGGTGTCCCTGTGTTTAGGAGACCAGACTGTGCGGTGTGTATATAAGTGTATCATTACCCTGGTGTCCCTGTGTTTAGGAGATCAAACTGTGTGGTGTGTATAGAAGTGTATCACCCTGGTGTCCCTGTGTTTAGGAGATCAGACTGTGTGGTGTGTATAGAAGTGTATCACCCTGGTGTCCTTGTGTTTAGGAGATCAGACTGTGTGGTGTGTGTGTATGTGTATCACATTGCTCCACAGCAATACAATTCACATTAATGTTTATGTAAACCTCAGTTATATATGTTTAAACATTAGTCTGTGTAAATAAAACACTTCAATATTGCTTCAAATCATTTATTCAATTATTCAATGACATTAAGAGGGGTCATGAAATAACCTAAAAATTCTCTGTAATGCATGTCCCAACAGCCACACTCCCAGGAACACCACCTATAACCAAAATGTCCCTCTTTGGCCATTTGAAACATTGGAAGCTACGAATGAGTTAGAGACCTCCTATAGCAATCAAGGTTATAACCCTTAAGTGCCAAAGAAGTGTGTGTTGGACACCCATCTGGCACTTAAATGGACAGTAATGTTTCACAATAAAAGCAGCTCCTATTATGTGTCATTATTCCATACCAGGGAGCTCATGAGCAAATTTTGTAAACCTTTAGTTTGAAAAACAGAATGTAAAAATGTTATGATTCCTATTTTTCTAGCTTTATAAAATACATTAAACGGATAGTAATGTTTCACAAAAACAGCAGCTCCAATCAATCTTCATAGTATGTTGGCCCTGGAGCGTGTTATTTCAATATTGTCTGAGTTGTAGTTCATGAGTAATTGAATGATAAAGTGCCCCCCTTCCACCCCTTTTACACTGCTCACCTCAGAGCAGCAAGACTGTCTGGATGGATCGCAGAGAGGGACAATCTTCAGTGAGCATAAGGGGAAAACCTGTCAAGGGGGGCAGGACTTTCCTTATGATCACAGTACGAAGATTATTCATTGCTGCGACCTCTCTGGTCGAGACCAGATTCCACATCTGAGGGGAGGTGGCTTACACTAGGTAAAAGGGGAGGGCGGGGGGAACGTTATCATTCAATTACTCTTGAAATACAACTTGGACATTATTGAAATAACACTCTCCATGGCCCAAATACTATGAAGATGAACTGTTGTTTTGTGAAACATAACTATCCCATTTAAAGGGTTAGCAATGTCCTCCAAGAATAAAAAGCAATATCCTATATAATAATTCGCTAAATCGCGTGTAATGCCGCGACATGCGCAGTAGACACTGCTGCGCGTGCTGCAGTCATGCGCAGTAGAGACTGCACGCGCCGCGGCTGATACAGAGCTGGGTGCTCCGAAGGAGCGTCCAGCTCTGTATCAGCCGTGGTGCGGGCAGTCTCTACTGCGCGTGACTGCCCCGCGACCATCTGGCAGTGGCACTGTGGCCCGTGTAACGGGCTGTTCAACTAGCTGTAGATAAATGAAAAAGAAATCGATCAATGCAAGTCCTATCTGTCAAACCTTTATGGTTTGAGAGATATTCAAGCAAAGTTTCCCCTCACTGACCAAAACGGTCAAATCTGCCATCTAGCTGTCAGATTTGGAATCCGGTCCGCGGACCGGCCGTGGCTCTACATCAGAGCAGAGATCGCGAGATATAAGAAGAACTACTTCATTCGAATAGTCTACAAAGTGTACCTGGTTTGGTCCTTCCAATGAAATAGTTATTTTTATTTATTGCGATCTCGTCTCTGCTAAAGAGCCACCAGTTGATCTGTGGACTGGATTCCAAATCTGACAGCTAGATAGCAGACTTGACCGTTTTGGTCAATGAGGGGAAACCAATCACAAGTAGAAAACCGTTTCAGTGAAATAATTCTTTGTCACTAATGCGATCTCCGATCAGCTGCAGAGCCGCCTGATGAAAATAAGACCGGATATCCCTGCAGTCAGTACAAAGCTGACTTCAGGGAAGGGGGGTGGAGGGGGAACTTTGCCTTCGGTTATCTCTCAAATCATAAAGGTTTGAGAGATGAACCTGGGGACAATTCAATTCTGTTTGAAATAGCTACAATATGGGGAACAGTAATATTAAAGTATTACTATCCCTTTAAACTAAACCCCATCTACTCTGTGATTACAGCCAGGGGGTGTGGGTGGACAGTTTTCCTTTTAATGAATGGGGCAAACACTTCCAACATCAGGAACATAGCCTGACAAAATACTAGGAAGTTCAGAGGAAATGACTGTGTTCAAGGAGAACTAACCTCTCCTAATAAAACTCATTTACCTTTTTAAAGTTATATATATATGATATCACTAATAGTATTTTTTATCTTCCTGAGTAAATCAAGAGAACTCCTTCAGCTGAGAAATCTTTTCTTCAAAAGTTATTGCAGCTCAGGCCTGAATTATTTTTTGGTGCAGTATCTCAAAGGCCTGAAATTGTCAGTGGTACCATTCAGGGCTTAAAAGTTGAAGTCTTTTGCTACTAGCCAGACCTGAAAAGTTACTCACCACTACAAGAGATAACATACCCACCAGAGCTGAATTTCTACTCACCAGGGCTAAATTTTCACTCGCCATTGCTACACCATCCTATGGACAGCACTGATCAGTTGACCACAGTGGCGTAACAATAGGGGTTGCAGGGGGTAGCAGCTGTGACCGGGCCCATCACTCCAGGGGTCCCACTGCTGCCCGGTACCTGCAACAAGTTGAGGTCTGTGCCATCTTCGGCACAGACCTTTATTAGCAGCTGAGCTCCCTCTCTGTCTCCAGCACTCTAGTAATGCAGAGCACTGGGAGATGACATAATCTTCCAGCTCTCTCCATTACTGGAGAGAGGACCGTGCGGGACCTCCGAACTGCTAATAGAGGTAGCACAGACCTCTCCTGCCATGCCACTGGACCACCAGTGAGGAGATGGACACTGGGGGTTAATAGGGGTATTGTGGAGGTGGAGATGGTCAAGGGGGCCCCATGGCAATTTTTGCACCAGGGCCCCAGAGGCTTCTAGTTACGTCTCTGGTTGACCATAAAATCTCCACAATATGGTGTAGCAACAGCGCCACTGTAACATTTCAGGCCACTGAGATATTGCACCTAAACAAATGCAAGTTTCAGCTGCAATAACACCGCTCAGCAATTGGAGTAACATTGTTTTACTCAGGAGGATAAACCTGGCAAAAAGAAAATCATATATAATGTATGTATATGTAATTTTTTTTGTAAAATATCAAGTATTGCTATCCCTTTAACCCTTTGAGTGCCAGAGGGGTACGGAATGCATTGCTTTGCATTGCATTCCTTACCCCTGTGGCACTCAAAGGGTTAATAGGGCCCTTATGAATCTGGTCATCCTGCCTTTGCTCAGAGATAACTTATTCCGTCAGTCCTGGGTGTCAGGTCCATGGAGGCAGACATGACAGTCCCAGTTAGTTTTTTCAAACGGAAGCAGGCAGAATGCAAGAGTAAGTTGGTTTGCTCCAGCTCTTCAGAATACATCTGCCTCACTGATGTGCTGAGCTGAGAAGGGAAAAAAATGGTCTCTCACAGTAGATATAAATCACTTTTATCAGAAGCTCTTGAAAAAGTAAGCAAGACTTATGAAACGCGTTGAGCGTTATCTGTTTTTATATTATTGTTGTATTAGCATTGCTAAACTTTTATTTTATATTATAATTTAATTTTTATCTTTTGAGATTGAGAATATATATCCTTAAAACCTATACTACCCGTTCTTTGGTACTTTTAAAGGTCTATTTTAGAGCTTTTAAAAAATAATACGCACTAAACTGCTATAGAGGCTTAGAGTATTCAGTGGAGGAGACCTAGCTCCGATCAAGGAGGTGGTGCTCTGATGAAAAAATAACAGCCGGAAGGAGAATATCGGAGAAGAGTGGTGTAAACCAGCCTGGGGTTTAAACCAGGAACGCTGATATTACTGAGAGGCAGTCAAAAACCTCTCAAAAAAGTGAGTACCCAATTTTGAGCACGTGGTGAAGGTGAAGGACAAAGTATTTGGAGAATACTACACTTAGAGATGTCTACTTGCGCTGTTTTCTATTTTTTCTCTTTCTCTCTCAGTAGATTCCTGCTATGTCTCTTTTTGACAGAAGGTAGAACGGCAGTGGCTTATTTCATCAGTCAGGGAGGGACACGAAGTCTTGCCACTTGGTTAGAGGTCTAGGCCATTCTGTCCTGGGCAGAGATTCCTGTCATTTCCGCAGTGCTCATTCCAGGAGTGGACACCGTCTTGACAGACTTCCTCAGTCGTCACGCAGTCGACATTGGAACGTGGACATGCATTAGGATGTGTTTCGTCTCCTAGTTTGAGATGGGGAATTCCCCAGTGGATCTGCTGGCAATGGGACGCAACAGGAAGGTTACGCCGTTTTGCTCTCTGTTGAGAGACTCCTTAATTCTGATGCTGATGCAATGTCCATCCTTGGACGTCCTCTCTGGCCATTTTTCTTTCTCTCCCTATGTTAATATGGGCGTTACGGACATTGTAATTGTATGTTGTCCGGTAATTTCGATTGTTCTGGATTGACATTGTCAACCATGGTATCTGGGGGTTTGACCCTATCTGTGGTGGAGTCATTTTGGCTCTCCTCTCGTCCAGCTCTTCTTCTTCTACGGGGTTCTCTGTGGAAGACTATGTTCTTTGGCTCAAATTGTTGGGATGAAAGGGGTTTTCTCCTGCTGTGGCGGTTACTATGCTGCGCGCTTCTCAGCCTGTTTCTTCCAAGATCTATCACTGAGTCTGGTCGACCTTGTGTCCTGGTGTGCTGACAGGGATCTGTCTCATGCTTTTCCTCTTCCTACTGTCCTGGCCTTTTTGCAGGACGGTGTCGATACGGAGCTCAGTCTGAGTTCTCTGTAAGTCCAGACTTCGGTGCTCTCTGTCTTTTTCCAGGAGCGTTTGCTGTTTCTCCTGATGTCAGGATTCTCTTCCACGGTGTGGCTCATGTTCGTCCTGCCTTTAGGAGTCCAGCTCCTCCGTAGGACCTTATTTGGTTTCGGGGGTTCTTCAGCGCCCCCCTTCGAGTCCTTGGCTACTATTCCTTTACACCTTTGTCTTGGAAGATGGTCTTCCTTCTGGCTATTGTTTCAGTTCGCCGGGTGGCGAATTTCCAAGCTCTGTCTTGTGAACCACCTTATCTAGTGTTCCACAAGGATTAAGCCGTACTTCATATTTATACGGAGTTCTTGCCTGAGGTGGTCTCCGAGTTTCACATCAATCAGGAGCTTGTGGTGCCCTCTTTCTGCCCTAATCCTTCCTTTGACACGGAGTGGAATCTCCACTTGTTGAATGTTGTGCGTTGTCTTAAGTTTTTTGTTCATCGCACTGAGTCCATTAGGAAGTCTGACGCTCTGTTCGTCATCCTGAGGGTCCTAGGGCAGGGGGACGGGCATCCAGGGTAATCATTGCATCTTGGATAGGTCTACTATTCGTAAGGTTTACAAACTGAGGAATAAGCGTGTTCCCTTTCGGGTTACTGCTCATTCTACTAGGTCACTTGGGACCTCTTGAGCCTACAAGAATCCAGCACGTGCTGAACAGCTGTGCCGGGCGGCCACTTGGGTTTCTGTGCACACCTTTTCGAAGCACTACCGTGTGGATGTGCTGGCCTCTTCTGATGCCTGCTTTGGGAGGAAGGTCCTGGAGGCAGTTTCGCCTGTCTAGGGTCTTCTTCTTCTGTAGTTCTCAGTGCTTCCTTACTGTTGAGCTCTAGTTCAGTATGCTGTGTAACAGTTTCTGGGGTTTGTTTTACCCCTAGTTGGTGTCCGTTGACACTTCCATGTTGTTGGGATCTCTGACCGTTTGGTTCATAGTGGTCCTGATGACTCTGGGGGCCTTGCGCCTGGTCCTTGCCTTCTTCCCGCCTCTGGGAAGCTTAATGTTTGTACATCCCAGTGTACCAGTAACCTGTATTGGACGACAGTGAAAATAGGATTTTAGTCTTACCTGTTAAATCCTTTTCACTTAGTCCATACAGGTTACTGGTCTCCCACCCTGTCAAGAGACCATGCTCGGCTCTCCTGTGGCATTCTGTGGGAGTCCTTTGGGGCATGCTCACAGGAGTCTTCTTTCCTTCTTCTATCTAGTCTACTTCGTTCTCAAACAATTCTGGGGGCTGGACTGGATGAGTCACATTAGGAGGGAAGGGAGGCTCCACCCCCCTGCATACATTTAGAGAATGTTCCTGCCTACTTAAAGGGGACTGACGCCTCCCAGTGTACCAGTAACAGTGTACCAGTAACCTGTATGGACTAAGTGAAAAGGATTTAACAGGTAAGACTAAAATCCTATTTTCTATTAAAAAATATCTAAAAACAACTCTCAACATGTTTCATAATCCAAACTGATCATTATCATAGCAATGCGTTGTCTACCCCTCTGGCCCTGAAAGAGTTAAACCCAACTCACCATTAACCCTTTGCATGCAGAGAAGTGTGTAAAACACATCTCTCTGACATGCAAAGAGTTAATATTATGACACTAACTGTAGTCATTTATTTCATCCCATACTGTCCTGTACACATTGAGAATTAGACCATGAAATTCCCTTCACATAAAGATTAATTGCGCATCATGATTTCTTGGCAATACTGATAAATAGATCAACAACTTCTTTTTGTTCAAAGAGATTTTAGCTTTCTGTATGGTGGAGTTTAGTTTCTTGTTTTAATATATGTTTGTTTTGAAATAGGTTAGCCAAGGTTTAGGAGACACGTTCAGTTAAGGTATTCATTGGATTGATAAACTGTCACAAGTTTCATCTTGTTGAATATTATATGAAGGAACATTCGCAATGAGTATTGCAAACATATCTCCTAATTCATTAGAAGTGACTCAGAGATGTGGTAGGCAAACTTTAGCATGATGGCTATTGGAACTAAAAATCCCATCAACCCCAACCAGCCAGTGATATTATTTCTCCATATGTTACTATATGGAGCCTATGCATTAAATCTCTCCCGCCTGAGAAATCTTAGTCCATAGGCACTATAATATCAAAAGAAGATCTTTTTGCTGCTACTGCCTCTTCCTATACGACCTAGTTTTCTGCTGGCTTTTCCTGTGGCTTCCTGCACTGCTTGCCTACTTTTTTAAATCATGCGATATAGCTACTTTTTGTGCCCTGTAGACATTAATTAATTAGCGTTTTGTGGCATGCTATTATAGACCCCATACTTCTGTCCAATCTGCTAACTCTTCTAAATCGCTCATCATTTGACTTATCCCTCCAGTAATGTCAGCCCTGTTACAAATGTTAATGTCATCTACACAAAAGGTACGCTTTTCCTTTCCACCAGTAATATCACTAATAAAGGTATTAAAGGAATAGTAATGTTTCAGTATAATCTAAGCTATGATTGTTCCTTATAATGTAATACTATTACTCTCCAACACTGGGAATGTTGATACTGCTCTATTTGCAATGAAATTATATTATAACTAGTGTAAAAGCCCGTGTACACAGGCCAAGGTCCGGGCGATGTTAACCCTTTGAGTACCAGAGGGGTACACAAAGCATTGCTTTGCAATGCGTTGTGTACCCCTCTGGCACTCAAAGGGTTAAGAGGCCGGTCCTGCTCTGCGTCCTGCCACCGACGCAGTCATGCACTGTGAAGACTGCCAGAAATCACAGAACTCCCAGCATTCCGTGCCTTCGGGCAGTCTCTACTGCTCATGACGGCTTCTGACAAACATTCTAGCGAATTATTATATAGGAAGTGTCCCCCTCCTGCACTTTTTCAGTATTGTAAGCCTCCTCCCCTCAGATTTTAAATCCGGTCATCAGACCGGACAGATCACAACGAAGGACAATCTTCCTTCTATCTGTATAATATCAACCAGTTAATTATTGTAATTCGTCACAACCAAAAAAGAAAAATTTCAGCTACTATGCAGTTCCATTACCACAGTAGGTGGAGCGCAAATCAAGTGCTGAAAATCAGACCAGTTCTGTACCTTTAAGCCCTTATCAGAAACAAAGACTCAGTGTTAATATTTAACTTTTATTAATATTAAATTAAAATAGTAACCAACCAGTGTGATCTCTCTATAGCTGAAGATCACATAAGTCAAATTAAAAGTGGATACTTGTCCACCAAATAGGCATAATAAACAGGAGGAAAAAGTAGTGATACCCCTACTAATACAATTTATTCTGGTATCTTATGAGGCCCACAGGGTTTTCCTCAGTATTGTTTGGTACCATTAGAGGGTGTCAAGTGAGCACTTAGGGCCGTATGTTCAAAGGGATAACGACAAAAAAAATTGTCTTATGAAAGACAAAAATAAGTAACTGCGTGCATGAACGACATATTTTCTATAGAGTATACGACAAAAAACTAGTAATGTCCATTGTGTACGACACAACTCCACAATTGACGGGCAAAGGGTGTGGCTGGGGCGTGGCTAAACTATTCTTCAGTGTCGTATAGAGGAAAAGAAAATTTGTCGTGACTAACAACAAAAATGTCTCTCAAAAGACAAAATTTGTACGTTAAGAAAAAAGTGGAGGGAATGTGTTCTGAATGTGAGAATTTTTGTCTTTAGTTAAGACATTTTTTCGTTAGTTAAGACATTTTTTAAGACATTTTTGTCGTTGGTTAAGTCTTTTTTTTTTTTTTTTTTTTTTTTTTTTTTTTTGCCAATTTCAGTCACGACAAATGACATATTTCCAATCACAGCCAACACTCTCTGAAAATATTAATGATCCCAACGACACTGTACTTTGAAAAGTCGTTACAAACGACAAAAGCTATTTCGCTACTTCTTTGAACATATGACCCTAAGTCAGTGTTTGGAACTTTAAGTGAAAGTGATAATTTCTTCCAATGGAGTATTCAATTGCTTCCCTGTTGTTAATGGTGCTAGTTACAGTTTATAGGAGGGTTACATTTCCACGCTCCTATTTATGTTCAACCGTTGGAGTACATTATCAACGCAATTGTCACTATTACTATAATCAGCTTTATTTGTAATTGTGAGAACTGCAGGAGACAGAACTATTAATACGCTTTACTCAGTGTCTTGCCGATATATGTAATAAATTTTGACTCCCAATCATTGAAGACTGCTTTTAAACTAAACCATGTATTGATGATGGAGGTATAATGGGAGCCAGTAGTGCCTTATCACTTAAAGTGAAACTACCACCCTATATAAAGTCCCCCCAATAATTAGGCATATGACGATTAGCTTCTTAATAGTGCTATAATCTCACACAAGTACCCGGTTCTGAAGTAATCCTGTTTCTTCTGAGACCAGAAGCCAGGCTTGCACGCAGACATCTTGGTCTCCTCTAGGAGGCGTTGCATGATACCTTAATGTACTGGAAGGGACTGATGGCGCAGTCACACAAACAGCTCTGCAGCAAGAAGCCTGGCCATGAGTCTTGGAAGAAACAGGATTACTTCAGAACCCAGTACTTGTGTGAGATAATAACACTATTAAGAAGCTAGTCGTCATATGCCTAATTATTGGGGGGGGCGACTTTATATAGGGTGGTAGTTCCACTTCAAGAAACAAATATACAGAATGAATAACTGTCGCACTCACATTTATGAGTGGCTGTGCTCTAGACCTACGTTTACACACAGCTGTATGGGCATACAGAGAATTTCCTACCGTCTCCGGTGTTGCACGGATTCCATCTCACCCCTCCATTAATCTACAGAAAATAATTCTCCAAACAAGGCAAGCTGTAATTAATCCCCAAAATTCTTTATTAAAATCACTTACAGAATAATACCGCTCTGATTTTTGCAACGTGTTTTGCAGCTGTTCACTGCTTTTTCAGAGCAAGTGGTACCCATACAGCTGTGTGTGTAAATGTAGGTCTACAGTACAGCCATTGATAAATGTGAGTGCTACAATTATTCATTCTGTATATTTACTTCTTAAGTGATAAGGCTCTATTGGCCCCCTCCCCCTTCTTCTCTCTGTTTTTTCTATTTACAAGTCATTAAGAATGTTTGTCACATGACGTCTTCTTTTGTTATTATTTCAGTTCTAAGCTCTGTGGTATCACTAGTGTAGCTACATTTCAGTTGTAAGCTCTGTGGTATCACTAGTGTAGCTACATTTCAGTTGTAAGCTCTGTGATATCACTAGTGAAGCTACATTTCAGCTGTAAGCTCTGTGGTGTCACTAGTGTAGCTACATTTCAGTTGTAAGCTCTGTGGTATCACTAGTGTAGCTACATTTCAGTTGTAAGCTCTGTGATATCACTAGTGTAGCTACATTTCAGTTGTAAGCTCTGTGGTGTCACTAGTGTAGCTCCATTTCACTTGTAAGCTCTGTGGTGTCACTAGTGTAGCTCCATTTCAGTTGTAAGCTCTGTGGTGTCACTAGTGTAGCTCCATTTCAGTTGTAAGCTCTGTGGTGTCACTAGTGTAGCTCCATTTCCCCTGTAAGCTCTATGGTATCACTACTGTAGCTACATTTCAGTTGTAAGCTCTGTGGTATCACTACTGTAGCTACATTTCAGTTGTAAGCTCTGTGGT
Organism: Rhinophrynus dorsalis; assembly: GCA_037306005.1. Taxonomy (NCBI): domain Eukaryota; kingdom Metazoa; phylum Chordata; class Amphibia; order Anura; family Rhinophrynidae; genus Rhinophrynus; species Rhinophrynus dorsalis. The sequence goes on along the minus strand of CM074728.1, from coordinate 95,161,771 downwards.
ATCACTAGTGTAGCTCCATTTCCCCTGTAAGCTCTGTGGTATCACTAGTGTAGCTACATTTCAGTTGTAAGCTCTGTGGTATCACTAGTGTAGCTACATTTGCAGCAACAAGCGGGAGTGGCTCACCAGCCCAGACATATGACTGGCCCAGGGGGCAATTGCCCCCCTGCCCCCCAGGCCAGCCCTCCCCTGAAACTGCAGGAAGAGCAGCGTATTGAATTCCCTGCTCTTTGCCGTGATAATTGATGTATACCTTTGGGTATTCATCATTGATTTTGCGTGAAACTTGCGTACGTTCGCCAGTCATGGGAAAAACACACGTATACACATAAGCAAAAATGCGTATGCATATGTTCGCCCCATGCATTCAAATGGGATTCACCAGCTTGAAGCTAGCGGGTCACATTTGCGGATCTATCTCGCCATCGCTAATTGAAGAAAAAGTGATGGCCAGATACAATCCGAAAGTTGCTGAATGGGCGAATGGTTAATACGCAAAGAAATCATCTGATTTTCCTGCGTATTAATACATTCGCACCTTGATGAATCCCAGCCTAAGCGGTGATGAAGAGGTGATAAAGAGAAGATGACTTCTCCAGTTTCATCTCTCCAATTCCTATATTACTCTATGAAGCCAATGCACTACGATTTCTTCAACTCTGGAGATCTTAGTGCATAGGCTCCATAGAATAACATAGGAACTGGAGAAGTCATCTCCACTTTATCACCACTTAGTGAATCTCCCCCTACTGTTTTAAATGCTGCAAAGATAAACACTGTAACAAAGCTGTTGGCTATACTGATATGATCTTTGTTTATTATGTGTCATTATTCCATACCAAGGAGCTCATGGGCAAATTTTGTAAAACTTTAGTTTGAAAAACAGAATATAAAAATATTCTGATTCCTATTTTTGTAGCTTTATAAAATATATAATAAATGGATAGAAATGTTTCACAAAAACAGCAGCTCCGATTAATCTTCATAGTATTTGGGCCATGGAGAGTGTTATTACAATACTGTCAGAGTTGTAGTTCAAGAGTAATTGAATGATAAAATATCCACCTCCCGCCCCTTTTACCTAGTGTAAACCGCCTCCCCTCAGATGTGGAATCTGGGTTCTTGAATGGACAGATCACAACAAGGGACAATCTTCTCACTGTGATCATAAGGAAAACCCTCACCCCCACTGACAGGTTTTTCAGGTTTTCCCTTATGCTCACTGAAGATTGTCCCTCTCTGTGATCCATCCGGACAGTCTTGCTGCTCTGAGGTGAGCAGTGTTACATCAGTAAAAGGGGTGGGAGCAGAGGTGTAACTCGAAGCCTCTGGGCCCTGGTGCAAGAAGTGCCATGGGCCCCCCCGACCACATTGGAGGGAAATGTGGAGGGACCAGTCACCATAATGCCCCTCAATATCCACAATGCCCCCATCTCCTACCTCTCCGGAGCTCCTGCATGGTCCTCTTCAGTAATGCAGAGCGCTGGGAGATAATGTGAAACATTACTATCCCTTTAAAGCATAATCTTAAAAAACTGCTAAAATATTAGTATACAAGGCAATCTGGGCACAATTCATGTTTTGGACACATCCGCACAAGAAACAGCTACAGCTAGATGTGTGATTATTATAACAGTTGCTTTCAGTTCAAGAAGACCTTATACACACACTTGTGTAAACCAGGTTTAACAGTAAGAGTTATTTGCAAAGCAGTGGGGCTTTCCTGACAGTTGCACGCCCCTGGAATTGTCTAATGGAAGAACACAGCGTTTCTATTTCAACAAGAAACAGTTGCCAAATGGGGCATGTCTTTAACATGTGCCTTGGGTCAGACATACACGTTATATTATCTACATAGGCTGCAGCTGCCAAGTATTGGATAGTCTGTTCTTTGTGCCATGGATTAATTGTTCCTGCTGGAATATCAGTGTGGTCTGATAGCGTTATTTAGCCTTGTGGATACTAGATGTCTCCAGCGCATTGCAAAGCAATGTGCAGGAGCCATCTGTAGCACACAAAGGGTTAATAATGTGTTTATGGTTCTGCATCCTGATTAGTGACATTTAACCCTTTGAGTGCCGGAGAGGTATACCTCTCCGGCACTCAAAGGGTTAACTCTTTGAATGCGTGGGAGGGATATGCAAGGCATCTCAAAGCAATGCGTTCTTAACCCCATTTGGTGCTCAAAGTGTTATACGTGGACCTGTCGCCTTAAAGTGTTAGTTATGTCTAAAAAAAACTTTTTTGCATTTAGAAGAGCTTAAAAAGCTGATCTAAATGCAAAAAAAACATATCTCTCAAACCACTATGGTTTAAGAGATACGGGTGTTTAAAGTTTGATTTCTCCTACTGACAGCTGTAAAGCTGTCAGCAGGAGATTCGTGTCGGTCGACACGCTGGCGCTTGAGAAGTGCCGAGATCTAGTTACTTACACGGAATCCCTTCATTGGAATGAACACTAGGCACAGGTTTTAGACCATTCCAATGAAGGGATTCCGTGTAAGTAACGAGATCTCGGCACTTCTCAATCGCCTCAGTGTCGACCGACACGAATCTCCTGCTGACAGCTTTACAGCTGTCAGTAGGAGAGATCAAACTTTAAATGCTTGTATCTCTTAAAACATAGCGGTTTGAGAGATACGTTTTTTTTTGCATTTAGATCAGCTTTTTAAGCTCTTCTAAATGCAAAAAAGTTTTTAGACATTACTAACACTTTAAGACAAGTTTATTTAGTTTTACAGAAAATGTAGAAGCTGCCTATATGTCATAATAACCATTATTCTATCAAATAGTTTCCAAGAAATTAACCTTTTATGCAGTGACATTGGAGGGAACTGGTGCATACCTTTTTTTTGGGGGGGGAGAGGCCCATCTAAAACTACCTTCTGTACATACCTGGGAACTTTCTGGATTTGCTCCGGAGACTCTGGTTTTGACAGCGTATTACCAGGTCTCAGGGGACAGAGGCTGATTCTCCGAATGTGGGGGTCTACCTCTGAAACTCTGCCCTCTTCTGCTCCTTCCCATCCTGTTCCTCCTACTTCCCCGCCCAGTTCCTCCCACTTCCTGCCTACTTTTGTGATGCACCAGTTAAGCCCAGCCCTCACTCATAAGTCCCACCCCTTTTTTGATGCAGTTCACTTCAATTATATCCCCCAGCGTCATCAGAGAAGTCCCCTCTGGGGACTCCAGAAGAGAGAGTTCCCAACTATGCTCATGTAGTTACAGCTCTGCCTTTATATTTTGGTGGCACTTTATGCAAATTCCCTACACACTATGCTAATTATATATATGCAAGGCCAAACTTACCTCTCATTCTAATATTATAAAAGAGATTTTCTCCAAAAACTATTTTTCATTACAACCATTTAGTACAGCATATATAAACCGCTTTTGATTCTCTTCAAAATTAATTCACTTATCTAAATGATGTGTCCACTTTTAAAGATATGAAACCTTCCATAACAAATGTTCATGGTCCTGCATCCCGCCTAGTGACAGTGAAGATACATAGGCTGTTAAGTATACAAGTAAAGCTGATTATATAGGCACTGATAAAATAAGCAATGGAATCCAGACACTTCACTAGGACTCCCAACAGCTGTGAAAGATCTGTGTAAGAGCTGAGCGGCTCCCCCTTGGCAGTGTAGCAGCTGCATGTTCTTGACACCACCAGGACTGACAGACAGGCATGCAATCCCAATGGCTTCCCATCTGTAAGGGGCGTAAAACAGTCTGTACACGGTTGCTTAAAGGGATAGTAATGTTTCATAATAAAAGCAGCTCTAATTAATCATCATAGTATTTGAACTTTGGAGAGTGTTATGTCAATACTGTCAGACTTGTAGTTCAAGAGTAATTGAATGATAAAGTATCCCCCTCCCTCCCCCTTTTACTGATGTAACACTGCTCAGCCAGATCAGAAGGGAGGTGCCCAGGTAGATTGCAGAGAGGGACAATCTTCAATAAAGATAAGGGAAAAACCTGAAAAGCTTGTCAAGGGTGGGAGGGCTTTCATTGTTCTCATAGGAAGAAGATTGTCCCCTTCTGTTATCTGTCTGGTCTAGCAACCAGACTCCACATCTGAGGTGAGCAGTGCTACATCAGTAAAAGGGGCGGGAGGGGGATACTTTATCATTCAAATACTCTTGAACTACAACTCTGACAGTATTGAAATAACACTCTCCATGGCTCAAATACTATGAAGATTAATTGGAGCTTCTGTTTTTGTGAAACATTACTATCCCTTTAACAACATAATTGTCTTGCAAAATAAAATTCAACACTACAAAATTGAGAGGAAAAATGGGGGAAATCCATCCACTCCATTAGGGACAATTAAAATGTCCCATTGATTTTAAATGGGGATTTTTTTTTTATAAAAACGTATTTAATTTTCCAAGCCAACTAACAAAAAAAAATTAAGAGGACTGATTCAGTACAAAAGTATCAGACAAGCAAGATTTTAAAGGGATAGTAATACTTAAAATGTAAAAAAATATATGTTGTAGAGTTTATCCCCCTGAGTAAAACTCCCTCTGCTGAGATATATTTTATTAAAAAATTTTAACAGCTCAAAGTAGAATTTTTAGGTGTAACATCACAGTGGCCTGAAAATGTACAGTGGCGCTGTTGCTATACCATCCTATGGAGATTTATGGTTTACAGACCAGAGCAGTCCATAGGATGGTGTAGCAACAGCGCCACTGTACATTTTCAGGCCACTGTGATATTGCACCTAAAAAATTCAAGTTTGAGCTGTTCTAATTTATTAATAAAATATCTCTCGGCAGTGGGAGTACCCGTGTTTTACTCGGGGGACAAACCCTACAACATATTTTTTTTTTTTTTTTTTTTTTTACATTTTAAGTATTACTATCCCTTTAAAGGGATAGTAATGTTTCCCAAAAATAGCAGCTCCAATTAATCTTCATAGTATCTGAGCCATGGAGAGTGTTATTTCAGTACTGTCAGAGTTGTGGTTCAAGAGTAATTGAATGATAAAGTTTCCCCTCCCGCCCCTTTTACCTAGTGTAAGCCATCTTTTCTCAGATGTGGAATCCAGTCCATAGACCAGACAGATAACAGCAGGGGACAATCTTCTTCCTATGAGAACAATGAAAGCTCTGCCCCCCTTGACAAGTTTTTCAGGTTTTTTCCCTTATCTTAATTGAAGATTGTCCCTCTCTGCAATCTACCTGGGCACCTCCCTTCTGCTCTGACTGAGCAGCGTTACATCAGTAAAAAGGGCGGGAGGGGGATACTTTATCATTCAATCCCTACAACTTGTAGGGATAAAGGGGTAAAGGTCTATGAGATAATGTTCATATTCTTGTGATTGTACTGGGAAATCACTATTGATGTCACCCTACCTGTCTGTCCTGATGAAGATTTATGAGATGATATTGGGGGGTTATGCAAGAAGGCGTGATAAAGCGGAGATGACTTCTCCAGTGATATCACTTCTCCAGTTCCTTTCCTATATAATAATGTTTGTCAGAAGCCATCATGCACAGTAGAGACTGCCTGAATGCACAGAATGCTGGTAGTACGGAATGCTGAGAGCATGGAATGCTGGGAGTTCTGTGCTGGGAGCACTCTGTGCTTTCGGGCAGTCTCTACAGTGTGTGACTACGTCGGCAGCAGGACGCACAGCAGAATTGGTCTCTTAACCCTTTGAGTGCCAGAGGGGTACGCAACGCATTGCAGAGCAATGCGTTGCGTACCCCTCTGGCAATCAAAGGGTTAACATCACCCGGACCTTGGCCCATGTACAGGGACATTAGTGTTATTATACAGAGCCTTTGCACTAAGATCTCCAAAGTTGGAGAGATCTTAGTGCATTGGCTTCATAGAATTACATAGAACTTGGAGAAGTGATATCACTGGAAAAGTCCTGTCCTCTTTATCACGCCTTAGTGCAACCACCCCACCCCGCGCAATGTCGGCACTTTGTTCTTGCATTATACAGGAAATATGCATGTACTGTAATCACTGTTCAGTGGTACAATTAGAAATGTGAAACCCAGCTGTGGTTCATTTCGGAGCCACTAGTATTATTATGTTGAAAACATTTGGACTTTTTGGAACGCATGATAGTTTAGTATAGTGCACTAGTTAATGAGTATAAGCTTTCATTATAAAGAATTTATAACAGTCAATGAAAGAAAATAGAGTTCTTACATCACAGAACAATATTGTCTTGTTTCAATACCTGACCCTTACCAAAACATATGCCATGTGTAGACCACAGAGGGGGAGTTGTTTGGTTCCCAATAATCCCAGGGCTTGGTCCAGCCATAATACATTACTAGTGCATGGCAGGGCTGTCCAAGTTCAGTCCTCAAGTGACACCAACAGGCCAGGATGAAAGGATTTCCCTGATTAATCACAAGTGAGTTAATCAGTGGATCATTCATTGTGACTGACTCACCTGTGATTAATCAGGGAAATCCTTACATCCTGGTCTGTTGGTGGCCATTGAGGACTGAACTTGGACAGCCCTGATCTACACTATTTAGATCAGGGACCTCAAACTGCGTTTCTAGAGGGTCAAGTGAAGTTTTTGGAATGTTCCTGCTTTTGCACATATGCCAATCATTTACTCTCTGATTTTGAATAAACGTACTGAGTAAGAGGAGGTTATACCAAAAACCTGCACCATCTTAGCTCTAGGAATGCATTTTGAGACCCATGTCTTAGACCAGAGCTGTCCAAGTTCAGTCCTCAAGGGCCACCCACAGGCCAGGATGTAAGGATTTCCCCTGGGAGGAGCAGGGTGGGAAGGAGGACAAGAACTGTGAAGAACAGGAGGGGAAGGAGACGAAACTCACCACAGCCTGGGAATCGGCCTCTGTCCCTGCAGACCCGGTAATTCAGACTGAAATCCGGAGTCTCTGAGGCAGATCCAGAGAGTTCCCAGGTTTGGTTAGGATTACTATATGCACTAAGCCGAGTTTGAGGTCCTGTGGTTCTGCTGGAAATTGTCTTGTCCACCTACATGGACATTAAAAAACATTTTTGGCTCACAAGTCCAATGCGGAAAAGGGGGTGCTGAACCAAAAATAGAAGACCGTTTTAATGAGGCACTCGGCTAGAACACAATACATTAAATACATTCAAATAATGTGCATGAGGGATAGTAATGTATAAACAGTATAGCATGTAGTATTTGGGCCATGGAGAGTGTTATTTCAGTACTGTCAGAGTTGTAGTTCAAGAGTAATTGAATGATAAAGTATTCCCCCTCCGGCCCCTTTTACCTAGTGTAAGCCACCTCCCCTCAGATGTGGAATCTGGTCCTGGGATCAGACAGCTCACAGCAAGGGACAATCTTCTTACTGTGAGCATAAGGAAAACCCTGCCCCCCTTTACAGGTTTTTTAGATTTTTGCCTTATGCTCAATGAAGATTGTCCCTCTCTGTGATCCATCCAGACAGTCTTGCTGCTCTGAGGTGAGCAGTGTTACATCAGTAAACGGGGCAGGAGGGGGATACTTTATCATTCAATTACTCTTGAACTACAACTCTGACAGTATTGAAATAACACTTTCCATGGCCCAAATACTATGAAGATTAATTGGAGCTTTTACATTGAAACATTACTATCCCTTTAAAGTCATGTATTGTACATTCGGCCTTCATCCTTATTATGCCTTAAGAAGAACTGTTGCATCCTATCTAATAAACATATTATTTTACTCTACTAGTCTCCTCAATGGACGTGAGATCCAGGACTGATTGAAAAAATGTCTTGAACGAAGGCACAAGGGCAAAATTCATAGAGGGACATTAGGATTTTCTGTCTATAGTAAGTGTTTGGTGGGGAGAATTATTAGGTCTTCTTTAAAGTGGCTGTGTCACCACTGTATAACTTAGCGTAATTAGTTAGGCTATATATCGAATACTACTAAAACTGTCTTCATGTTTTTTAAAGGGATAGTATTGTTTCATAATAAAAGCAACTCTAATTAATCATCATAGTATTTGAACTTTGGAGAGTGTTATTTCAGTTCTGTCAGAGTTGTAGTTCAAGAGTAATTCAATGACAAAGTGTCCCCCTCCTGCCTCTTTTACTGATGTAACACTGCTCAGCCAGATCAGGAGGGAGGTGCCCACATACACTGCAGAGAGGGACAATCTTCAAGATAAGGAAAAAACCTGAAAAACCTGTCAAGGGGGGCAGGGCTTTCATTGTTCTCATAGGAAGAAGATTGTCCCCTTCTGTTATCTGTCTGGTCTATGGACTGCATTCCACATCTGAGAAGAGATGGCTTTCACTAGGTAAAAGGGGCGGGAGGGGAAACTTTGCTTGTGAATATCTCTCAAACCATAAAGGTTTGAGAGATAAGACTTGTATCGTTCTTCATGTTTTTTTAATTCCTACAAGATAAAATAAAGATAAAACGAAGTATTACTATCCCTTAAAGCTTTATTTCATGTAAATTTAAGTTATAAAGTCTGACCTGCAGCTACATCTGCATAGACTGCAGTTCCTTGCTCTGCCTCTGCTCTCCTCCCTCTATCCAGCCTCCTCCTATGACGGAGGCTTTTGCCTGTAAGCTGGAGCAGTCTCATTGGCTAGATATCGATCTCTGCCAATGAGATCGCTCCAGCTTACATACAGAAGCCTCTGTCATCGGAGGAGGCTGGATAAAGGGAGGTGAGCAGAGGCAGAGTGACGGATTGCGGTTACAGAGCAGGTAACCGCAGTCTATGCAGAAGTAGCTGCAGGACAGACTTTATAACTTAAATTTACACAAAATAAATCTAAAAAAAAATTAGACCATTTTAGTAAAATTCGATATATAGCCTAACTATTTATGCTAAGTTATACAGAGGTGTCACATCCACTTTAAAGGCCTGGTTGAACATGGTTATGTTTCTGTAACTAAATAGTTCACATTAATTTTTTATGGTGCTTGGAGAGATCCAGGCTGTAAGGTTATGTCATAAGGGTGACAGCTGCTCCAGTCCTACTGGAATTTTTGCATTCTCCATCCAACATTCCTTCTTACCCCCTCCCTGTTTTATTCACAAATGTATTGGAAACATTACAGAAAAAAAGCACAGTTCATTTCAACAAATGCTACATTTTAACTGGAACAGGAGCTGCCATTGTTGCTGCAGAGGTTGATGATTACAGCTGATAGTGTGATCCAAAGAGTTACTTGGAAGCATATTGTGCCAAAAGCATGTATTAGGGATTAAATCCTGGTAACACAATAGCTGGCAAATGTGTAGTATCATGTAAGTAATGTAGAGATGCAGCATATGTTTATTGCTTGCCTCCCTGTTTGGCGTAACTAAACGTTCTTATGGCTAAGGGGTGGTTTTTATGCATGAGTATTATATTCCTTTAAAGGGGAACTATCACCCCAAATAACCCCCCCCCCCCATAATTAGCCATATAGCTATACGCTTGCCAATAGTACTATTATCCAGAATAATTATCGCTTTTTTCAGAAATCCTACTTGTGTCGAGACTGACCCCCAGACAATAGAGCAGACATCCTTGTTTACAGACATCTGTGTTCCTGCACTGTCAATTCTAGTCTCCACTAGGAGGCGCTGCATGGTACCTTTAGGTACCAGAAGGGACTAACTGCGCAGGCGTGCAGATGCCTCTAAAGCACTGTTGCCTGGCCGTCAGTCTCTGCAGAAGTAGGATTTCTGACAAATGCGATAATTCTTCTGGATTATAGTACTATTGGTAAGTGTATTGCTATATGACTAATTATGAGGGGGGGGGGCTTTATTTGGGGTGATAGTTCCCCTTCAAACCTCTGAGTGCCAGAGGGTGAAAAGAGAATCAACACCTTCTAATAATACTTCCCCACTTTCTTTACTATGACCAGAAACTACTAATGACCCTTATGAATTCTAGCTTTGTTGAAGAGAGGAACATGGCGGCTGTTAGCAAGAACACATGGTAATTGTAATCCTTTAAAGACCAGAGGGCAGTGGCATAACAATAGGGATCACAAGGATCGCACCTGCGACCCCCACCCCCTGTCCGGCGCCTGCAACAAGTAGAGGTCTGTGCCTTCTTCAGCACAGACCTCTAGGAGCTGATCTCCTTCTCCGGCACTCTGGTAATGCAGAGTACTGGGAGATGACATCGCCTCCCAGAGCTCTGCATTACTGAAAAGAGAACCGCGTGGGAGCTCTAGCTGTATAGAGGTCTGTGCAGAAGGAGGCACAGACCTCTCCTGCTATACCGCTGGACCACCAGGGAGGTAGGAGATGGACACTGGGGGGGTCAGTAGGGGAAATGTGGAGGGGGAGCTTGGGAAGGCAATGTGGTAGCAGTGTGGAGATTGGGGGGCATTGTGGTGACAGTGTGGAGATTTGGGGGCAAGGTGGAGGCAATGTGGAGATTGGTGGGCAATGGGGGACAATGTGGAGACTGGGGGAAATGGGGGAGGGTAATGTGTTCAGGGGGGGCATGGCAAATTCTGCACCAGAGACCAGTGGCTTCTAGTTACGCCTCTGCCAGAGAGGTTTGAAATACGTAGAGCACCCCTTCAAGTACGTTTAAGGGTAAGTAGGCTCATGCACTATTCCTGCTTCTTTTTTGGGAAAAAAATCAACTGTTGTTTCTGTCTCCACGACAATGACTTTCAGAATGGATTGATGTTATCTCAAAAAAGTCACAAGGTTATAATTCATGGGGTCATTACAATTTTCTTGCCATAGTAAGGTCAATGGGGGGGCTATTTTTATTAGTTCTTCTATAAAGCGGAAATTCCAGATATTACTAAATTGCCATGTTTTCATTAAGAGCATGGTGACTAGCTTGGAAATTCATTTCTTGCCTTTAAATAATCGCAGATTCTAAAGAAATCTTTACCGTTTGGAGACCGGAGACCGGAACCTCAGTAGCATGGCAAACTGAGCTTGTTTTAATGTTAGCAAGGAAAAATACAGCTTTGAAGGGAAGCGTGAACGCGCTTCCTGAGGCTGCTGGGAGGGAGGTGGGGAGTCCTGCGGCTCCGTGGTGCACATACAGGGTGGCACATTTTCAAGCTTAATATCTCCACTCCTACGTAAGTGGGATAAAAAAAAAAAACACCTAGAGCGAATCTTATATGGATTATTCAAAGCCGTGGTCAATTTTTTTTGTGATGTGAATGTTCCGCTTTCAGTACTGTCAGAGTTGTAGTTCAAGAGTAATTGAATGATAAAGTATCCCTCTCCTGCCCCTTTTGCTGATGTAACACTGCTCACCTCAGAGCAGCAAGACTGTCCGCATGGATCGCAGAGAGGGACAATCTTCAGTGATCATAAGGAAAAACCTGTCAAGGGGACATGGTTTTCTTTATGATCACAGTAAGAAGATTGTTCCTTGCTGTGACCTGTATGGTCAAGTGACCAAATTCCACATCTGAGGTGAGCAGTGTTATACTAGGTAAAAGGGGAGGGAGGGGGATACTTTATCATTCAATTACTCTTGAACTACAACTCTGACAGTAATGAAATAACACTCTCCATGGCCCCAATACTATGAAGATTAATTGGAGCTGCTGTTTTTTACTATCCCTTTAAGAACCATCTACTTGTGTGAAATAATAGCACTATTAAGAAGCTAGTTGCCATATGTCTAATTATCGGAAGGTGACTTTATATAGGGTGGTAGTTCTGCTTTAACCCTTTGCGAGCCAGAGAGGCTGCAATGCTTTGGATACCTCTCTAGCACTCAGTGTGTTAAACCCCTTTGAATGCCTTGGATATAAACTCTGGCACTCAGAGGTTTAAAGGTATAGTAATACTTCGTTTTATCTTTATTTTATTTTGTAGGCATTAAAAAAACATGAAGAACAATATAAGTCTTATCTCTCAAACCTTTATGGTATGAGAGATATTCACAAGCAAAGTTTCCCCTCTCGCCCCTTTTACCTAGTGTAAGCCATCTCTTCTCAGATGTGGAATGCAGTCCATAGACCAGACAGATAACGGAAGGGGACAATATTCTTCCTATGAGAACAATGAAAGCCCTGCCCCCCTTGACAAGTTTTTCAGGTTTTTCCCTTATCTTAATTGAAGATTGTCCCTCTCTGCAATCTACCTGGGCACCTCCCTTCTGCTCTGGCTGAACAGTGTTACATCAGTAAAAGGGGCGGGAGGGGGACACTTTATCATTCAATTACTTTTGAACTATAACTCTGACAGAATTGATATAACATTCTCCAAAGTCCAAATACTGTGATGATTAATTAGAGCTAGTTTTATTATGAAACATTACTATCCCTTTAACACACAACTGGACAGAATGGCTCCTGCTAGCACACGAGACCTATTTCCTTTCAAATATCAGGAAGTAGCATCCAAATCTGTTAGATTAGAAAAGTGTTATTGTGTTTGATTTCATGTCCCACCACAGTCTATGTTGGATGACAAACAAGATGTCCGTGTAAAATGCTACTATAATTCACTGCTGGGTACATTAGGAGGAAACTATAGTGTGTATTTTAATTTTGTGTAGTTTCCGGTATTTATATGGGGGTACTTTTTATACGTATGTAAAATATAGTGTCGTTTTGCCTTTACTTTGCTAGTTCACCCTATAAAGACCAGTGGGTTGCACAGTATATTAGCTGTGATCCTTAAAGGATTAATCATGTGAAGTTCTTCCTTTTATCTACTTAAATAAATGTTTGTCGATACTTCATTATATCATAGACTGCAAACCTTTTGGATATTGACAAATTACCACTGCCACCATATAATGGAATGCTGTGATAAACACTGCACTTATTCTCCAACCAGATAAATGCAGTATTGAACTGTATTAATATTTGTTTAAAGGGATAGTAATGTTTCACAAAAACAGCAGCTTCAATTAACCTTCATAGTATATGGGCCATGGAGAGTTGTAGTTCAAGTGTAATTGAATGATAAAGTATCCCCCTCTCTCCCCTTTTACCTAGTGTAAGCCGCCTCCCCTCAGATGTGGAATCTGGTCTCTTGACCGGACAGTTCACAGCAAAGGACAAACTTCTTACTGTGATCATAAGGAAAGTCCTGCCCCCTTGACAGGTTTTTCCTTATACTGACTGAAGATTGACCCTCTCTGTTATCCATCTTAGACAGTCTCGCTGCTCTGAGGTGAGCAGTGTTACATCTTTAAAGTGAATATGTTACCTATGCACAACATCCCATAAATAGGTGACACATCCAATAGCATAAAAAAGTTATTTATTTTTTATTTTAAGCTTCCATTTTGTTTAAATTTAACTTACAAAAGTCTGGGCTGAAGCCACTTCCGTATAGACTGCAGTCCGATGCTCTGCCTCTGCTCTCCTCCTTCCTCCAATGACAGAGGCTTCTGTCTGGAAGCTGGAGCGCTCTCATTGGCTAGATATCGATCCCTGCCAATGAGACCGCTCCAGCTTCCGGACTGAAGCCTCTGTCATTGGAGGAGGAAGGAGAGCATGTAACCACAGAGAACCGCAGTCACCCGGAAGTGGCTGCAGCACAGACTTTTGTAAGTTACATTTAAACAAAACAGAAGCTTAAAATAAATAAAGTTTTTATGCTATTTGGATGTGTAACCTATTTATGGGATGTTGTCCATAGGTGGCACATCCACTTTAAAAGGGGTGGGAGGGGAATACTTTATCATTCAATCACTCTTGAACTACAACTCTGACAGTACTGAAATAACACTTTCCATGGCCCAAATACTATGAAGATTAATTGGAGCTGCTTTTATTGTGTAATATTACTGTCCCTTTAAACATCTACCATCAATAGGGATACACTTGCTTTCGAAACTCTTCACCAGTACACAACAATAACAATACTGTTAAATAAGCAAATTCAATTATTAAATAAACTACAGCAAGGGAATCCAAACCTGGTCCTCACCAGCTTCCAACAGGGGACCTTATTCATCAAGGTAAAAGTGCAGTTCTGGAGCAAACCGACTGCACCATTGGGTGGAAATGAAAATTCTGCAAACTGATTTTGAATGGGCCTTGAATGTTAGAGATGTCTCCTAGTGTGTGTGTATGAGCCTCTGTGTGTCATGTTCTTGCTAGTATATATTCTATTGTATATGTATGTGTGTATGTATGTATGTATGTATGTGTATATATAATATAAAAATGTAACTGTTTCTAGTTAGCTGTTCATCCTTCCATGGGGTGGAATGGGGGGAGGAGATTGCCAGCACCCAGCAAATCGCCACAGGCCAGTTCAAATTTTAGCACTTAAAGGGATAGCAATACTTCGTTTTAACTTTATTTTATTTTGTAGGCATTAAAAAAACATGAAGAATGATATAAGTCTTATGTCTCAAACCTTTATGGTTTGAGAGATATTCACAAGCAAAGTTTTCCCTCCCGCCCCTTTTACCTAGTGTAAGCCATCTCTTCTCAGATGTGAATCTGGTTGTAAGTCCAGACAGATAACAGAAGGGGACAATCTTCTTCCTATGAAAACAATGAAATCCCCCCCCCCTTGACAAGTTTTTCAGCTTTTTCCCTTATCTTAATTGAAGATTATCCCTCTCTGCAGTCTACCTGGGCACCTCCCTTCTGATCTGGCTGAACGGGGGGGGGGGGATACTTTGCTTGTGAATATCTCTTAAACCATAAAGGTTTGAGAGATAAGACTTATATCGTTCTTCATGTTGTTTTTAATGCCTACAAAATAAAATAAAGATAAAACAAAGTATTACTATCCTTTTAAAGGGATAGTAATACTTAAAATGTAAAAAAATATATGTTGTAGGGTTTATCCCCCTGAGTAAAACAAGGGTACTCCCACTGCTGAGAGATATTTTATTAAAAAATTATAACAGCTCAAACTTGATTTTTTTTTTAGATTTAACATCACAGTGGCCTGAAAATTTACAGTGGGGCTGTTGCTACACCATCCTATGGACTGTTGTGGTCTGTAGACCATAAATCTCCATAGGATGGTGTAGCAACAGCGCCACTGTAAATTTCCAGGTCACTGTGATATTGCACCTAAAAAAATTAAAGTTTGAGCAGTTATCATTTTTTAATAAAATATCTCTCCGCAGTGGGAGTACCCGTGTTTTACTCAGGGGGATAAACCCTAAAACATATATTTTTTTACATTTTAAGTATTACTATCCCTTTAATTTCAAGCCACAAAATGTATCCTTTTCATTTTCATAACAATCCATCTTCACTAGGTAAATGTTATATGTTCAGTAACATTTCCACAGGAAATCTACTTTCCATGGACAGTGAATGAGTAATAATCGGCAGTATTATATCTATGCTAGTGAATCCTGCACTGCGTTGTTCATTTGGGTGCTCTGTTCATATTGAGGACCCATTTGACCTCTGCAGCGCTGGACTTCGATGTCGGTGAGTCTCGCTGCAGGGATTTTCTCAGGTACGGCCACTCCTGTAAAAAATCACTGCCCCAGTGAATTTACTTGCAGTGATTTTGCCAGGACTTTCTGGTTCGCAGTTCACCTCCCCCCTGAGTGGCAGGGTGGAGGCTATTGAATATACACCCAATGAGACTCTACAGGGCAATGATTTTGTCAGGAGGGCCAAGCCCCCCCTGGCCACTACTGACAAAATTGCTAAAAGGAGGTTCACAGGAGTGTCCACTCCTATGAAAGCTGAAGCGAGACTCACAGCAGGGGTGTAGAAACCGGGGGGGATGGGGGATGCATCTCCCCCAGGGAACAGCTATGTAGAAATCCCCCCGCGGGCGCTAGGCATACAGGCTCGGGGGGCACGGGCTCTGGGTGACCAGCAGGAGGGGAAAGCACTGCACAGTGCGCCCTCCTGCTTGGCACCTCCTTGTAGCGTGGCCAAGCAGAGTGGGCCACTGGTAGAGGAGCTTCTATATCCTCTGCCCTGGTCTGACAGGAAGCTGCTCACCGAGCGCAACGAGCAGCTTCCTGTCAGACCGGGTAGAGGATCAGAAGCTCCTCTACCAGTGCCCCGCTTGGCCATGCTACAAATAAGGTACAGAGGGGCTGGGGGGGCAAAGTTACACACAGGGGGGCTGACAGTAAAAATCCTATCCCCCCCCAGATTCGTGGGGGTTCCTAGGCCTCTGACTCACAGCAATCGATGTCCAGCATCGGCGCGTCCAATCAGTTGGGCAACCCTGTGCAGCATTCACTATAATAACTATTATACTGCTGGTTCTTACTGATTCGCCACCGACGATGGAAAGTAGATTTCCTGTGGAAATGTTAGCTAACGCAAAACATTTAACTAGCAAATCCATATTGTTATGAAAAGGAAACTCATACATTTTGTGTATGCTAAAATTTGAATTGCCATTGTGGGAATATGATGAATATGTTTTGTATCCTTCAAAATGTATTCATGTAAACGTTTCCATAACTGTGCTTAATACTTAAAGGGATAGTAATGTGAGAAAAAAAGTATTAACTATATGGTAGATACAAGTAAAAGAGAGTACTTGCACTTATTCGTATCTCTCAAACCGTTATGGTTTGAGAGATATAGGAAAATAAAGTTCTCTGGTCCCTCCCCTTTCTGACTGACGAGCTGTAAAGCTGTCAGAAGCAGATTCTGGTCACTTGACCAGATGTGGCTCTTCAGCAGAGCCAATATAACGATATCTAAAGATAAATACTTAATTTGGAACCGTCTGCCTTGTAAGCACACTTTGTAGACCGTTCCAATGAAGTATTTATTTCTAAATAGCATGATTTCAGCTCTGCTGAAGAGCTACCCTCTCTAATGTTCAAGTAGTTAACCCTCAGAGTGCCAGAGCGGTCTCTAACTTATTTATTTATACCTCTCTGGCACTGTGAAAGGATTACGGCCCTATTTAAATCAATGGGAGTGTTTTTCTGTGTCCTATATGTGTAGTCTGGTGCAGAATTGCACCTATTTAGCCTACTGTGCACACTGGTGTTTCTATGAAGTTCACGTTAGCCTCCTCACTTCCTGCTGTGCCTTATATAGTGGAGTACCACCTCCTGTCCAGAAAGGGAGGAGGGTAGATGAAAACGGATTTCCTCCGTCCCGCTAAAAATAAACACATGGCGTTTTAGAAACTGCAGATAGAATATTTTCTAGCAGTACAGTAATAAAATAACCTTGCTCTATATAAATTACCTGTTTAATACCTGCCAAATTAAAAGGTTTGATATATAATGCATACAAATGGGATGAACAGTAGCGTAACAGTAGGGGTCGCAGGGGTCGCACCTGTGACTGGGCCCATCACTCTAGGGGCCCGGCCGCTCCCTGAGACCCCACCACCTGGCGCCCGCAACATTCTGATACCTGATCTCCTTCCAGTACTCTAGTAATGCAGAATGCTGGGAGATGACACCATCTTCCCAGCGCGCTGTATTATGGGAGGACTGCGCGGGAGCTCCATCTACATAGAGGTCTGTGCAGAAGGAGGCACAGACCTCTCCTGACTCCTGCCATGCCACTAGACCACCAGGGAGGTAGGAGGTGGGGGGCAGCATGGTGGCAGTGTGGAGATGGGGGCAATGTGGTGGCAATATGAAGATGGTGCAATGTGAAGATGGGGGGCAGTGTGGAGATGGGGGGGCAATGTGATGGCAATGTGTTGATAGGGGACAGTGTGGAATTGGGGGGCAATGTGGTGGCATTGTGGAGATGGGGGGCAATGTGGTGGCAGTGTGGAGATGGAGGGGCAATGTGGTGGCATTGTGGAGATGGGGGGCAATGTGGTGGCAGTGTGGAGATGGAGGGGCAATGTGGATGTATCCAGTGGAGATGGCCAATGGGGGGGCAATGTCGTGGAGGGGGCCCATGGCAGTTCTTGCACCAGGATCCGGAGGCTTCTAGTTACGCCTCTGGGGATGAACCAAAGGCCGAGGACAGACAGCAGTCAGGACCAGGAATCATGAATAAAAAAATCAAACATTTTGCCCTGAGGAAGGTCCTTTCCATCCTGAAAATGTTTGGCATGGAGTACATTGATTTTTTTAAATTCATCATTCCTGTTCCTGAATGCTGTCTCCTCTCGACCTTTGATTCATCCCAGGTCTGAGTACATTTGTATATTGTATTTTGGTATCGGACATGGACTAATTGCCACATCTCATCTAGCAGATTACTTAAGATGAATGAAAAAATAAATGCTAGCCTAATCATGCATTCTTCGGTGGCACATACCCCGGGTTTAGGTAAATTTTTACCTACTGCCACCTGCAGAATCCAGTCACCTGTCACTGACACGTCTTAGTGAAGTGGTGGTGAGGGTGGTCATTTGGACCAAGCCCCTGGTCTTCGCCTCCCCTACCTGCTGCACTTTGCCTCCCCTACCTGCTGCACTAGAGGAGGAATAGACAGAAATGTTGAATGGACTGGGGGTACTGAAAACAGGTAGGGGACTTCATATTACCCTGTGAGTGCCAAAGGTGCATCCAACACATTTATCCACAATGTTTCAGACACCCTTTACATTCAACTGGTTAATACACCAATATAAATCACATGCCAGGGGATCCCAGCTTTTATGTATGAATCAACATGGAGCAGGTAAGGAGGGGGAGCTGAAGAATCTCTCCCCTCATTGTCTCTCCCTTTCCCTTCTCCAAGTCCCTCTTGTTCATTCCTCCATGTCCCTCTCGTCACCCTCTCCATTTGCCAGACAGTGTATTTATGAGTCTGTGGCTGCCGGTGGGACAATGGAACAAGACTGGGGTGTCAGAAGAGGTATATGTGATTATGCGAATACTACTGAGACAGTGAAACAAGTCTGAGGTGTTACACAGTGTATGTATGTGGGTTTGTGGCTAGCAGTGTACAGTGGAACAAGGAGTGTCAGACTGTGTATGTGTGATTCTATGGTACCAGTGGCAGTGGAACAAGGAGTGTCAGACTGTGTGTGTGTGTGATTCTATGGTACCAGTGGCAGTGGAACAAGGCTGGAGTCATAGTGGTATATGACTACAAGTGGACAGTGGAATTTCACTCCCTTCCCCCTGTCCATTCCTGAACTAGCAACACTGTGCTTATTTTGGTAGTGATCTTTCTCTGTTGTATATAATGCTCACACACATTATATACAACAGAGAAAGAGCTCACTACCAAAAGAAGCACAGTGTTGCTTCTTTTGATAGTTGTCCATAATTCCTATTAATTGTAATTCTTTACAATGTTGGGAATCTTGGTTAGGCACACAACTCTCTATCATTAGTGTTCTTTCAATGAAAAAAAATCATATCTGGTTACAATGTTGCAACTTACACTGTAGCAACAGCCTGTGATAAGTGTGAGACCTGTCTGTGCTTAGCTGGTCAATGCGGTGTATTTCCATTTATCTCAAGTAATGTTCAAAGAAGCAGCTGCAGAATGCGACCCCCAGCATTGGGGGATCCCCTTGACAAAGATGAACAGTTGATAGTAATTATGTGAGGGTTTTTCTTATATGTAAGTGAAGACAAAAGAGGTGACACAAGATGTAAATAAACTATATAGTAAAATAAGCACTTCTCATCTAATATAAACCAAACATTGGTCTGGACACATTCCAAGCTGCCATGAGCTGTGAGGGGCTGGTATGGGGATAGGTTCAGTGCACAGAGATAGGCTTATCCTTTGGAATGTTTCCCAGATCCAAGAGGAAATATCCATTTAGGCCTCTGACAATGGAAGGTTACAGAGTTCTACTGAACTTACAGACCTAGGAACAGCACCCCCCCCCCCAATAAGAAGGACTTGAAATCATTTCATTAGTATTACAGTGGGTGCAATATGCCATATGATCTTCCAGTTCCAATAATGTATTTGCAAAGCAATGTACTGGACATCCCTCTTGTGCTCAAAGGGTTAAATATACAAATACCATATACCGGGGGGCAGCCTTTTGTTTTGATGGTACATTAAAGGGATAGTAATACTTCGTTTTATCTTTATTTCATTTTGTAGTCATTAAAAAAAACATGAAGAACGATATAAGTCTTATCTCTCAAACCTTTATGGTTTATGAGATATTCACAAGCAAACTTTCCCCTCCCGCCCCTTTTACCTAGTGTAAGCCATCTCTTCTCAGATGTGGAATCCAGTCCATAGACCAGACAGATAACAGAAGGGGACAATCTTCTTCCTGTGAGAACAATGAAAACCCTTCCCCCCTTGACAAGTTTTTCCCTCATCTTAATTGAAGATTGTCCCTCTCTGCAATCTACCTGGGCACCTCCCTTCTGATCTGGTTGAACAGGGGGGGATACTTTGCTTGTGAATATCTCTTAAACCATAAAGGTTTGAGAGATAAGATTTATATCATTCTTCATGTTTTTAATGCCTACAAAATAAAATAAAGATAAAACGAAGTATTACTATTCCTTTAATGTGGACCTGAAACCTAAGACAAGGTTAGTAGCTATACATGTGGATAGAGAGCAAAAGATGATTTTGATGGAAAAAAAAAACCCTCTCCTCACTCGTTGCGCACCTCTCTGGCATTCAATGGGTTAAGTGTTCGGATGCTGTGTTCCTTTAAATATTTCCCTGCTTGTGTATATGCGTGTATGTGTAATATATATATATATAATAGAGAGAGAGAGACTCGGCTATACTCAGCCTGGCCTGCTCCTGGCTTTGTAAGAGACCGCACACTGAAAATGCAACAGTATCAAAAAGTAGAAGATTTATCCAGTAAATATTTTACTTTTTGATACTGTTGCAGTTTCAGTGTGCGGTCTCTAGGAGCAACCCAGGCTGAGTATAGCTGAATCTCAATATTTATATTTTTTTGGGGACATGCACCTATTT
The DNA here is from genome assembly GCA_037306005.1 of Rhinophrynus dorsalis. Taxonomy (NCBI): domain Eukaryota; kingdom Metazoa; phylum Chordata; class Amphibia; order Anura; family Rhinophrynidae; genus Rhinophrynus; species Rhinophrynus dorsalis. Next base: position 95,141,040 of record CM074728.1, on the reverse strand, counting down.
TTCCAATCAGGTGTTTATATTTTTATATATATATATATATATATATATATATATATATATATATTGTCCAAAAAGGTCAGACACTCTCTAAGAAACAGATGATTGCATAGGTATCCGTTATGTAGCAAAAATACCTATAGATCCACGAAAATAACAACAATCACATGACTTGATTAACCCTAAATAAACTATTGTGTCAATTTAATTTTTCGGCCAATAAAATATAATGCGTGTGTATTTCTGTGTAATATAGATATAATAATAATAATAATAATAATAATGTGTGTATATACATACATTCACATACACACACACACAAAATTATGTGTATGTCCCATAAACTTCCTTAACCTATGAGTGCCAGAGAGGTAGCGTACCTCTCAAAAGGTTAAACCGCTGCAGGCTCTCCTCTCTATAAACCATACTTGTGAGTGACAGCTGAGCTTCACAAGACGTTCTGCAGCAGCCGGAGTCTTCTTCCCACCTTCCAGCCGAGCCCCCTCTGCCCCAGGCCAAGAACTGACCAGCCGGCTGTTCTCTCTGCCCTGCCCATTGGGCAGCCGTGCCAGGCCCCTCCCAGTCCGGGCTGAACCTTGGGGCTGGGATGTAGGCTCCAGTCCTGGGTCACACAATCTTCCCAGCTGTGTAGGGCTCAGTGCTGCTCATCCCTCCTGCCCTGCTGCCTTGTCCTGGCACCGGCTGCTGCTGCCACCCTGTGACCCACCATGCGGCCCGGGGCTCTGCCTCTGCTGCTTTTCCATCTGCACTGCCTGCTGCTGGGCTTGGTTGCTGCCCTGTCCCGACAGGAGCTCTTCCCCTATGGGGAACAGAGGGGGGATTCGCTGCTGCAGGAGGGGGACGATGAGACCTCAGAAGTGGTGAAACTCGCCCAGCCGCTGCTCTTCTATGAAGCGCACTTCAGCCAGCTCTATGTAAGTTGTATTGCAGCCTGTCCCTCCTCATTCGCAACTTTTTTTAACCTTTTGAGTGCCAGAGGGGTACGCAACGCATTGCAAAGCAATGCGTTGCGTACCCCTGTGGAACTCAAAGGTTTAATAGAAGCGTAACCCCGTGAGTGCCAGGGACTGCCCAACGCACTACTCTGGCGCTCAAAGAGTTAACTGTCTGTATCAAAGCAAAGTGATGCTGTTCTGTGGCAAACTGCAGCAGAGGATAGAGAAATAACATTTCCCACTGATTTCGATGGGGATTTTTAACCCAGTCAATGATAGAGAGGTCTTCAACGACCGCTCTGGCACCGAAAGGGTTAAAAGCTCCTTTTAAGCCTTTGAGTGCCAAGGGGGGGGGGGGGGGGTTGCATGCCATCCGGCACTCAAAGGGTTAAATCAAACGGGCATTTTTTTTTAAAAAATGTATCTATATATTATGAAGCTGTCGCTGATTTAGCGCACAAGTACACCATTTTGCGTTTATGCGGATGGCACATCGCCCTCCAGAGGCAGCGATCCTTTTCACTTATTATATGTACATGTCCTGTCCCCTGGTCTGCAATGTACAGGAACTTTACTACGGAGTAGTGCCAGAAGCTGGCATTGCCCATCCCATAGATTTTCATATAGATCCCATGCCCCCCCCTGCATTACTTTCTACTGGCACCTTCCCATTATTGCATTACATACACTCCCTGCCATTTCAGTTGCCTGTTATCTTGCTATATACATCCCTACCGCTTTAATTGCCCTACTGCCATCTCATTATCTTACTATATACATCCTCTGCCATTTCAATTGCCTGGCACTGCCACAGTCCTATTATCTTACTATATACATCCTCTGCCATTTCAGTTGCCTGCCGCTGGCACAATCCCAATCATGCCCCCTGATCTGCAAAGCGGCTGTTTTGAGCATTACCCTAAACTGGCACCAGTCCATTCATTCACTGTAAAATGGGTGGGCACCACGAGAACCTCCAGCTGTTGTGGACTACAACTTAATTAATAGGGATGATGGGAGTTGTATTCCACAACAGCTGGAGGGCCTCAGGTTGACGACCCATCTACTATATCCATGGGTCGCTGCAGTGCATCTCGCTGCAACTTCACGCCCTTTGCTGCTGCAAGAAAAATCCCTTTATTGGTTGCTGTAACTTTTAGCACAGAGCAAATTCACTTTAACACTTGGACAACCAGAGAGGTGTACAACACATAGCGCTGCTTACCTCACTGATCTTTGAAAAGGTTAAATATATACTTCATAAGGATTGTTTATTTTGTGTAACCGTTTCAGTGCCAGAGGGGTGCTGAAAAGGTTAACCCTTTGAGTGCCAGAGGGGTACAAACCTCATTGTGTTGAGTACCCCTCTGGGACTCAAAGGGTTAAAGTGTCAATTCCTAAAATACAGATCATTCCTAAAAAATGATTTAGATAATTGTTATCCATGTCAAATATACATCCTAATACGATTTATTATTCATTTGCTTTCATATATATAATCTTCCTTTATTGCAGTATAATGCAGATCAGTTTAAAATATTTTTTTATAAAATGATACATTTATATATCAGGACAAATCCATATATATTTAATAAAATAATGCATTAACCCCTTGGATACCGGAGACGCCTTCAGTTAATTTCTTCAAAATACACTGGAGATATCTCTCCTCCGACGGTTAATATTATCCCCATTGTTTTATAAAAGTTTTTTTTGTGAGAAATTTATTTTTAAATACAATTAAATAGTAAATTAATGGGATAGTATTGCTTAATATAAACTATATATATTCTGAGGAAAACAAGGGTACTCTCACTGCTGAGACACAATTCAATCAAAGGTTATTGAAGCTCAAACTATAACCCTGTCCACCAACATCACCCTCTTCATGTCCTTTTCTCTGTCCTCCATAACCCTGTCCACCAACATCACCCTCTTCATGTCCTTTTCTCTGTCCTCCATAACCCTGTCCACCAACATCACCCTCTTCATGTCCTTTTCTCTGTCCTCCATGACCCTGTCCACCAACATCACCCTCTTCATGTCCTTTTCTCTGTCCTCCATGACCCTGTCCACCAACATCACCCTCTTCATGTCCTTTTCTCTGTCCTCCATACCCCTGTCCACCAACATCACCCTCTTCATGTCCTTTTCTCTGTCCTCTATAACCATGTCCACCAACATCACCCTCTTCATGTCCTTTTCTCTGTCCTCTATAACCATGTCCACCAACATCACCCTCTTCATGTCTTTTTCTCTGTCCTCCATACCCCTGTCCACCAACGTCACCCTCTTCATGTCCTTTTCTCTGTCCTCTATAACCATGTCCACCAACATCACCCTCTTCATGTCCTTTTCTCTGTCCTCCATACCCCTGTCCACCAACATCACCCTCTTCATGTCCTTTTCTCTGTCTGTCCTCCATAACCCTGTCCACCAACGTCACCCTCTTCATGTCCTTTTCTCTGTCTGTCCTCCATAACCCTGTCCACCAACGTCACCCTCTTCATGTCCTTTTCTCTGTCCTCCATGACCCTGTCCACCAACGTCACCCTCTTCATGTCCTTTTCTCTGTCCTCTATAACCCTGTCCACCAAAATCACCCTCTTCATGTCCTTTTCTCTGTCCTCCATGACCCTGTCCACCAACGTCACCCTCTTCATGTCCTTTTCTCTGTCCTCCATAACCATGTCCACCAACATCACCTTCTCCATGTCCTTTTCTCTGTCCTCCATGACCCTGTCCACCAACATCACCCTCTTCATGTCCTTTTCTCTGTCCTCCATAACCATGTCCACCAACATCACCCTCTCCATGTCCTTTTCTCTGTCCTCCATGACCCCACTTTTTTGGCCATAATAAGGTAATTGGGAGTTGTTACTAGAAGGCGTCGGCACTCCTTGTAAATTGTATATTCCTTACAATACACTGTAAATTATGTATATTTTTTCTCTAGGTAGGAACCAATGGCATCATCTCCACTCAAGACTTTCCCAGAGAAACCCAGTATGTGGATGATGTTTTTCCAACAGACTTCCCTGTGATCGCTGCATTCCTGTCTGATATAGATACAAGCAATGGCAAAGGAAAGATTTATTATCGCCAGGACAATTCTGAAGAGCTCCTCAATCATGCAGCTGAGCAGGTCCATAGAGGTTTTCCAGAAGCCGCGTTCACTCCATCCAACACCTTCCTTGTCACTTGGGAGAATGTAGGAGCCTATGAAGAAGTCACTCGTCACTCTGCCCCTTCCAATAGAGTAAGTAACATCAGAGACCGATATAGTAACCAGGAGAGGACTGGCAACGTCTGGCCTGGGGGGCAAGTACAATGAAGTAACCTATTTCTACTATCGCTCCAGCCCACCCCCTTTGTTAATTTTATAGGTGGCATTAATGTTATGAAGTAATGGACGTGATGCCGCAGAGCTTATATTTGAAATGCTGGTACACTAGCAATAACACTGAGATTGCAATTGAAAATAAGCCACCCTAGTGGTACCAGAATTTACAACTTATATGAAGCTACCATAATGATACCACAGAGCTTACAGTTGAAGGGATGCTACAGTAATGATACCACAGAGCTTACAGTTGAAGGGAAGTTACACTAGTGATACCACAGAGCTTACAGTTGAAGGGGAGTTACACTAGTGATACCACAGAGCTTACAGTTGAAGTGAAGCTACACTAGTGATACCACAGAGCTTACAGTTGAAGGGAAGTTACACTAGTGATACCACAGAGATTACAGTTGAAGGGAAGCTACACTAGTGATACCACAGAGATTACAGTTGAAGGGAAGCTACACTAGTGATACCACAGAGATTACAGTGGAAGGGAAGTTACACTATTGATACCACAGAGCTTACAGTTGAAGTGAAGCTTCACTAGTGATACCACAGAGCTTACAGTTGAAGGGAAGTTACACTAGTGATACCACAGAGCTTACAGTTGAAGTGAAGCTTCACTAGTGATACCACAGAGCTCACAGTTGAAGTGAAGCTTCACTAGTGATACCACAGAGCTTACAGTTGAAGGGAAGCTACACTAGTGATACCACAGAGCTTACAGTTGAAGGGAAGCTACACTAGTGATACCACAGAGCTTACAGTTGAAGGGAAGCTACACTAGTGATACCACAGAGCTTACAGTTGAAGGGAAGCTACACTAGTGATACCACAGAGCTTACAATTGAAGGGAAGCTACACTAGTGATACCACAGAGATTACAGTGGAAGGGAAGTTACACTATTGATACCACAGAGCTTACAGTTGAAGTGAAGCTTCACTAGTGATACCACAGAGCTCACAGTTGAAGTGAAGCTTCACTAGTGATACCACAGAGCTTACAGTTGAAGGGAAGCTACACTAGTGATACCACAGAGCTTACAGTTGAAGGGAAGCTACACTAGTGATACCACAGAGCTTACAATTGAAGGGAAGCTACACTAGTGATACCACAGAGCTTACAATTGAAGGGGAGCTACACTAGTGATACCACAGAGCTTACAACTGAATGGAAGCTACACTAGTGATACCACAGAGCTTACAATTGAAGGGAAGCTACACTAGTGATACCACAGAGCTTACAGTTGAATGGAAGTTACACTAGTGATCACACAGAGCTTACAATTGAAGGGAAGTTACACTAGTGATACCACAGAGATTACAGTTGAATGGAAGCTACACTAGTGATAACACAGAGCTTACAGTTGAAGGAAGCTACACTAGTGATACCACAGAGCTTACAGTTGAAGGGAAGTTACACTAGTGATACCACAGAGCTTACAGTTGAAGGGAAGTTACACTAGTGATCACACAGAGCTTACAGTTGAAGGAAGCTACACTAGTGATACCACAGAGATTACAGTTGAATGGAAGCTACACTAGTGATCACACAGAGCTTACAGTTGAAGGGAAGTTACACTAGTGATACCACAGAGCTTACAGTTGAATGGAAGCTACACTAGTGATCACACAGAGCTTACAGTTGAAGGGAAGTCACACTAGTGATCACACAGAGCTTACAGTTGAAGGGAAGCTACACTAGTGATAACACAGAGCTCACAGTTGAAGGGAAGTTACACTAGTGATCACACAGAGCCTACTAATGTAGCCCTGTAAACTCTGTTCATTTACAGAAGCAAGTGGGAAACTGAATGAGGCGGTAGCTGGCCAACCCACACTTATGACCAGGCCAGCCCTCCCCTGATAGTAACAAAATCCTAAGAGATGTGGGAAAGTCACATAGGCCTGTTGCAGGCTGGGAAAATATAGGGATAGTTTTAGGTCAAGTCGGGTCTTCTGCATGAAAGCGATTATGGAAAATCATGACTGAATGTGCCAAATTCTTCTCCTGTGTACTGTTACTTGTGCATCTGTTTTCCTGCATACTTATTTAATCGTGGGGGCCAATACAAATTCTCCAAATTCCAGTTGATTTAAATGTAGTTTTTAAACCCCTTGAATGCTCTGCAATGCATTGGAGATCTCTCTAGCATTCAAGGGGTTAAAAATGTCATTCATATCAAAGGAAATTTGGGTAATGGATATTTGCTCCCTCTGTTGCAATTGATTTGCCTCAAAATAACTTAATTTATGTGTTCTTTCATATTGCTACACTGTTTAAAGGGATAGTAATACTTAAAGGGGAACTTTCACCCCTTAATAACTAAAACTCCCCTTACTGCTGACCTGGCGACTAGCTGCTTAGTAGCGCTAGTCGCCAGAAATCTTACCCCGTTCTCAAGATTTCGCCGTTTGAAAGGATCAGGAAGCACGGACGTCTCTTCACAGTGACGTCCGTGCGCCTGCGCTGTCAGTCCCTTGTCATCCCTTGTGCACCGTACGGTGCACAAGGGACTGACAGCGCAGGCGCACGGACGTCACTGTGAAGAGACGTCCGTGCTTCCTGCTCCTGTAAAACGCCGAAATCTTGAGAATGGGGTAAGATTTCTGGCGACTAGCGCTACTAAGCAGCTAGTCGCCAGGTCAGCAGTAAGGGGAGATTTAGTTATTAAGGGGTGAAAGTTCCCCTTTAAATTTTACTATCCCCCATCTTGTAGCCCTTAACCCCTTCGCGTCCTGTGACGTACCCGGACCGTCACGCTGGTCTGGCACTTAAGGACCAGTGACGGTCCTGGTATGTTACGTACTTTTACTCACCGTGCTCCTGCAGGAGCGCGGTGAGTAAAACTGTGGACTGAAGTCGATCGCTCCAAGACCGGAGAGATCTCTTTCAGTCCTCCTTTCGATGTGCCGCCCCACCTGTCTATCTGGTCTATAAAGGACCAGACACCGCGGGATCGTTGGACCTTAAGGGGTTAAAGAACTGAATTAAATGAGCCCAGCGGCATCTCTCAAACCCCTATGGTTTGAGAGCTATCTGCTTTCAAAGTTTTGCTTTTTCCCTCTCCCTTGACATCCTCGTTCTAGCTGACAGCAGGGGAATCCGGTACACGGACCGGAGGAGGCTCTTCAGCAGAGCCGAGGTCACGTTATGGAAGAAGAAATCCTTCTGCTGAAAAGCCTCCCCTTGCTCAGGGACTGGATTCCCCTGTTGTCAGTTAGAACGCTGACGTCAGGGGAGAGGGAAAAAAGCAAAACTTTGAAAGCGGATATCTCTCAAACCATATAGATATCTCTCAAACTATAAAGGTTTGAAAGATGCCGCTGGGCTCATTTAATTCAGTTTTTAAGGGCTACAAGATGGGGGATAGTAAAATGTAATTATTACTATCCCTTTAAAGAGGTAGTAATGTTTAATTACTAAAGTACAATCGAGTTGTCTTTATATATTTTTATAACAATATGTAGCAGTATAACCTTCTAATGCTCTGCAGTATTGCTGAGATCGCGTTTATAAAAAAGAAATCTTTCACTAAAACGGTCTTCTACGTGTGCTTGGTTTGTGCTTGGTTTGCAAGCACACGTACAAGACCATTTCAGTGAAAGAATTCTTTTTTATAAACGCGATCTCGGCTCAGCTGCAGAGCTGCCTGATGCACATAAGACTGTCGTACGACAGCTTCCCCTGCAGTCAGCGTTCAGTCAGGGAAGGGGGAGGGAGGGGGGAACTTTGAGCGCTATCATCTCTCAGACCATAAGGGGGCAATAAGTTTCTTTTTAACAAAGCTACAATATGGGGATTAGCAATTTGCAAGTATTACTATCCCTTTAAAGACCCCCAGATGTGTCGTCCACAAGTTCTTAGCAGGGACATATGTCAGTCTCACCCTTTTGTTTCACTCCCTGTCTGCAAAAAGGCTGAATTTCACTGTGGGGGGAGGATGTAGGGGGCAGTATGGTGTGAGTTGCAGTGGGGGATGGAGAGGGAATGTGCATTTCTGGATCTGAAAGATATCGGCATGTCTGTGATTCACCTGTATCTGGTCTGCATGAAACTGTACTTTGCTCCTATTCATGCACGTTGGAAATTTTCTGGGCTCTGAAGTTACTGATCTAACTACTTTGGGCAAAAAAATGCCAATTCATGATGATGATAATGATGTCATCTTCATGTGTTCTTTGTTAAAGGAACAAATAACTCCAAAAGAAATAGGTTGCTATAACTTTAAATATTGTGCACTTACAACTAGCATATGTAAATATAAATTATTCATGTTGCATCCCTAAAATTGCTTTTAAATGCATGTGAAAATTGTCCTGCTCATAGAGCGTTTATTTAATGCTGTTGTATTGAGAGAGAGAGAATCTTAGTCAGGTGTTTGTGATTCTCTTGTATCCAGAAAGGATGTTATCTTATCTGAACCCATTCACAGATAATCCTGGATAATCAATAGGAACACTGGAAAGGCAGGAACGCTGATCCCTTGGAGCATATGGAAGACTAGTGTTAGATCTGTCTCTTTAAATTTAAAAGGCACTGTCTCCATTTAAATGTGCCATCTGTAATTCTAACCTCTAGCTGAACAAGAATGGACGTGGGCAGGTGCTATAATGAAGTATAGAGTATTTAAGTGGATATAACCTCAGTTCTTTTGAAGGTTTTAGTGTTACTTTAACCCATCAAGTGCCAGAGGGGTATGCAACATTTCAGCCCCTTATCCTGCTTTATGTAGCCCCATAGGCCTTCTGCTTCAGGCTCAAAAAGTTGATGCAGTGGGTCTATGTGGATTGTGTGTGCAACCCTAAAATTTTGTAGCTGAGTGTCCCAAGCTTCTGGGGTATCAGTGGCGGGGAGGCAAGGGGGTGTAACTTCTTTATTGGGGCTTTAGTACCTACCGTAATTTGGACTTTAACCCCCTCCTAACAATTTCTATGGACGCTCATGCTGCCAAGGGTGTCCATTCATGCCTCGCCCCCAAATTGTTGATAGGAGTAGTTTTGTGGTTGCACAGTGCAGTCGCCAATTTTTTCCCATGGGATCAAAAACATAATTACTTTTTAATGGCTTGTAGGTATAACCTACCACTATCCTTGAACGGCTTGTCCCACAATGGTCATAGGGGCACATCACAGCACAGTTATCCATCTGTCACAGAATGTTAATACCCCCCCCCCCCCATACACACACACCACCAGCTTTGTAGCTGATTATTTTTCATTCTGCTCCTGGGAATTTGATATCCACATTAAATGACCCGTAGCGAAATCCCTTTACTATCTTGTTGATTCAGCTGTTCATGGTCCATCTCCAACCTCAGATCTTGTTTTCTGGCTTAATTATGCATGTTTTTACAGTAAAATCCCCAGAAAAAGTCACAGTAGACTGCATTTAACCACGTCAGAGCCCAGTTGTGACCCTACTATAAGATTTAATATCTAATTCAGTTCACAGTATTGTCTCTTCCTTTTCTTCAGTAAGGATAGCAAGAATCTGATAACTTATGTACAAAATAGGTCTTTAACCCACTGAGTGCTGGATAGGTATCCAACGCTATGCACTCAAAGGGTCCATGTGTCAGAGGAGTATCCAGTGTGACACCCCTACGGTACTCAAGATGTCAAGGGAACACTATTAATAAGATGGAAGTTGTATGAAACCTTTTTATAACATTCACAGATAAATTTAAAAATCTCTGTACTTTTTCAAGAACTTAACCCTTCGAGTGACAGAGGGAGGGTGTGCAATGCATTGTGGAACAATATGTTGCATCCTCCACCCCCCCGGAACTCAAAGGCTTAACCCTCTGAGTGCCAGAGGAGTGCCTTTTACAGTATTCTGGCACTCAGAAGGTTACAGGAATATGAACACCGTCACCTATCCTGTTTATAGAAACCTTCACATACACATCCTTAAAGGGATAGTAATGTTTCAAAATAAAAGCAGCTCCAATTAATCTTCATAGTATTTGGACCATGGGAAGTGTTATTTCAATTCTGTCAGAGTGGTAGTTCAAGAGTAATTGAATGATAAAGTATCCCTCTCCCTCCCCTTTTACTGATGTAACACTGCTCAGCTTAGCGAAGCAATACTGTCCAGATGGATCGCAGAGAGGGACAATCTTCATTTGGCATAAGGGAAAACATGTCAAGGGGGGCAGGGTTTTCATTGTTCTCACAGTAAGAAGATTGTCCCTTGCTGTGATCCATCCGGTCTGTTGACCAGATTCCACATCTGAGGGGAGGCGGCTTACACTAGTGTCCCTCTTTGGCCATTTGAAATGTTGGGAGGTATGAAGAGATGTGTAAGACATTGCAAAACAATGCATTGGAACCTGTGGTGTTTGAGAGGTTGACTAACTTTATCAGAATGCACTAAAGGCCTTTGTAGCCTAAATTGTCACCTTGAATAAGTCTTCTAGACTGAATGTTTGCTCACTGTTTTCCAAGCAGAAGAAAGACATTACTACATGTGTTCGTAACCCCCTACTAGGATAACGTCTGCATGCAGCTGAGGACTTTTTTTGCATATGGGAGATAATGAACAGATTTTGTGATTCTCTTTAAAACCATCGTTTATTTGTTCAAGGTCTTTTAAGCTAATTAAAAAGTCGTCTTTTGTGTTTAAGGAAAAATGCATGTGTATGTGCTTAAAAGCAGGCAGAAATGGCTTGAAGACACCAGTAAAAAAAAAAAGTAATGTCTTGGGAAGTTTAGGATGTATTTTCATGGTGAGAAAAGCATTACATTAAAATTTTATTGTGAGATCATTATACAGCTGCCTGCGTGACAAGACTTAGCAACGTGAATATACAACATATGTGACTTTATTCTGTAGATAAAATCCATTACATTGCGCCCATTAATTAATGGAGCGAAATGCCCCTTTACAAGCAGCACTGAATATCGTTGAGAACATTTTCTCATTAAAGCAGAACTATTAGTCATAGAAAAGTGCCCCCCAATTAATTTGACTATAGCGAAATGCATATAAATCCAGTTGATAATCCTGATTAGGTCCGGCATTATTTAGAAATCTAAGTTATTTGGGGACTTACCGCCAAGCATCTTGTGGAAGAGACATCTGTGCATCCCTGTCTGTACCTTAAGGTACTATGCAACTCTCCTTAGCCAATCACTGAGGAGACAGGGTGGACAGTGTAGACTCACAGATGCATCTTCGGCAAGATGTTTGCGCTGTGGTGTGCCGGTGAGTCTCTGAATAACTTAGCTTTCTAAATAATGCTGGATTTAGTAAGGATTATCAAAGGATTTATATGCATTTTGCTATAGTAAAAAATGATTGGGGGCACTTTTCTATGAGCGATAGTTCCTCTTTAAAGGGATAGTAATACTTCATTTTAACTTTATTTTATTTTGTAGGCATTAAAAAAACATGAAGAATGATATGAGTCTTATCTCTCAAACATTTATGGTTTATGAGATATTCACAAGCAAAGTTTCCCCTCCCGCCCCTTTTACCTAGTGTAAGCCATCTCTTCTCAGATGTGGAATGCAGTCCATAGACCAGACAGATATCAGAAGGGGACAATCTTCTTCCTATGAGAACAATGAAAGCCCTGCCCCCCTTGACAAGTTTTTCAGGTTTTTCCCTTATCTTAATTGAAGATTGTCCCTCTCTGCAGTCTACCTGAGCACCTCCCTTCTGATCTGGCTGAACAGTGTTATATCAGTAAAAGGGGTGGGAGGGAGAGACTTTGTCATTGAATTACTCTGGAACTACAACTCTGACAGAATTGAAATAACACTCTCCAAAGTCCAAATACTATGATGATTAATTGGAGCTGCTTTTATTATGAAACATTACTATCCCTTTAAATATTTTGGGCATAATTGTGAGAAATGTATGTTCCTAAGGAGACATGAGGAGATGAACATATCTGGAACCTTCTTGTTCCAAGCCCCTATAGAAACAGTGTGGTATGGAGGATAGGGCTGGCCAAATGATGCATTTTACTTATATTGTGCATGGGGCTTAATTGGGTGTGTGGTTGAAAGGAGAAGCTTGAGCAGAATGGGGTGGGAGTGGGCGGAACAATGGTCGGGGTTATAGATAAACTCACCAACCTGGAGAATGAGCCTCTGTTCCCGGAGACTAGGAAATTCAGTCTGAAAACTGGAGTCTCTGGGACAGGTCTGGGGAGATCACAGGTATGGAGATGCACTAAGGCAGGGGTGATTTTCTAAAAAAGAAAGATATCAGATCACCTTATTCTTGGTGGACAAAATGCCCCAAAAGTGTAGCTTGTCACAGATAAAAAGTACTGGGTCACTGACAGAGAAGGTACAGGGTCACTAACCTGGTTGAAAATCCGCTGGGCACTAAAGTGAGATAAAGAAGAGAACTTCTCCATTGTGGTAAACTCCCTGTTCCTGTGTTACTTTATGAAGCCACTTCACGAGCCTCTAGGACCAGATTTCCCAATAGGCAGAGTAGGAAACTGCCTAGCGCTCCAAATTTTGAGGGAAGTCTCAGCTTTGCTGGCCATACCCACGTTCTGAATTGTGGGTGTGGCCTGAACAATCTGTATATCCCTGCACCAGTTTTATACCCCTTTACAGGCTATTATTTAACCCCCGTGGATGCTCGAGAGATCTCCAATGCATTGCTCCGCAAGGCATTAGAGATATCTATAGCATCCAAGCGGATAAAGCTTTTTTTTGTTGTTCTTGCTTGTTATAGGAGAAGGGTATATTCTGTGCCAGGAAGTATGGGCAGGCACGTGCACACATAGATACCAAGGGGGGCTTGAGCACCTGCCCTTTTTGTCCAAAGTGCCCTTTAAAAAAAAAAAAAAAAAAAAAAAAAATTGCCTTGCCACCCACACTAACCCCCCCCCACCACCCAGTCAGGTCTGTGCCTCCTTCAGGACAGACCTGTAGATGCTGCGCTCCCTCGTCGGCTCTTTAGTATGACAGAGCGCTGGGAGATGACATCATCTCCCAGCGCTCTGCATGAAGAGAAGCCCGCGTGGGAGGTCCAGCAGCTACAGGTCTGTGCCAAAGGAGGCACATACAGACCTCTCCTGCCACTTGATCACCAGGGAATAGGTAGGAAACGGACACTGGGGGGCAATGTGGAAATGACTGGGCAATATGGATCTGATGGGGGGCAAGATGGAGATGATGGCAATGTAGAAACAATGGGGCAATGTATGTGAGGATAAGTTGGAGCTGATGATAATATGGAGCTGATGGGGGGCAGTATGGAGATGAAGGGGGCAATGTGAGGGCAATATGGAGCTGATGGGGCAATATGGAGCTGATGGGGGCAATGTGAGGGTATGTTGGAGCTGATGGGGGCAATGTGGAGCTGATGGGAGCAATATGGAGCTGACAGGGGACAATGTAAGGGCAGTATGGAGATGATGGGGGTCAATGTGGAGATTAGGAGCATTGTGGAGGTGTCCAGTGGAGATGGCCAATGGGGGGGCTTCAGATTTCTGTGCCTGAGATGTAAACTCTTTTCTTTTTTTAAAATATATATTTTGAATAAATAATTATGAGAAGTGCCCTTTTTCATTTGAGCCCCTACCCCCCAAAATGTCTGTGCAGGTCCCTGAGTATGGGACGGGGGCGGAGTCATGTGAGAAGTGTGGGCATGGCCATGAGTGCAGCTAAGAGCACTTAGAGTGCCTTAGCTAGGCTCCTGGGATGTTAATCCAGCTCTGCTAGCCTCTCTAAAGCTGAACAAATGTTAGTATATAGACTCTACAGAATAACATAGAACCTGCAGTGTTTATCACAGTGGACATGTTATCTCCTCTTTATCACCTCTCAGTGATCCCTACTTGGTTACTCTTCTCTAGGAAAGTGATTCCCCAAGGCAAAGGTTCTCATACTGGGTTTCCTTAAAAGCAGAACTATCTCCCCAAATAAAGTCTTCCCCCAATAATTATTCATATAGCTGTAAGCTTAGAAATAGTACTATCCTCCAGCATAAGTACAGCGTTATTAAGAAATCCTACTTGATCTGAGTTTGACGGGCAGGCTTCTTGCTTCAGAGACATCTGTGCGCTTGCGCCTTCAGTCCCTTCCTGTTCCCTTAAGGTACAATGCAACTCCTCCTAGAGGAGACCTGGAAGCACAGTGCATGCACACAAATGTCTATAAGGCAATATGTCTGCGCTGATGACTGCCTGTTTGTTTCGGATCAAGTAGGATTTCTTAATAATGTGGTACTTATGCTGGATGATAGTATTTCTATGCTTATTGTTCTATGAATAATTATTGGGGGGGACTTTATTTGGGGTAATAGTTCCACTTTAACTCTTGGCGTGCCAGAGGGGTACACAATGCATTGCTCTGCAATGTGTTGCGTACCCCACTGGTACTCAGAGGGTTAAGTTCAAGGGGTTCCACCTTTGAATGCATTGGAGCTTTCTCTTGCATTCAAAGGCTTAAAATCCCCATTTATGTGAATGGGAATTTTGAAACAGAATTGCTGCACTTAGTCTTTATACACAGAGCAGTATCTCATTGGCACAGTGTATAAATGATCTCAAGGCTTGCCAGCTTACCAAGGCTTTGACACAATGCATTTCCATCTGCAGAGCACTCATTGCCTGTCTTCCACGTGGTTCCTTTTCATTCTTGCTTCTGGGTGCTTGAAATTTACTTTAACCTTTTAGGTGCCAGTGAGGCTTTTCAATGTGCTTCTCACTCCACTCACTGCCTTTTGGTGTTAAATGCCCCTTTGTGACACGGCCTTACTATCTTGTTGACTCAGCTGTTTGCGTCTCATTTCCAACTTTAGATCTTGTTTTCTGTCTGTTGTATGCTATTTCATTCTCTTCATGCTGTCTTGTGCTTTGCTACCTTTAGCCATTTTAAAGGGATAGTAATGTTTCATAATAAAAGCAGCTCTAATTTATCATCATAGTATTTGGACTTTGGAGAGTGTTATTTCAATTCTGTCAGAGTTGTAGTTCAAGAGTAATTCAATGACAAAGTATCCCCCTCCCGCCCCTTTTACTGATGTAACACTGTTCAGCCAGATCAGAAGGGAGGTGCTCAGGTAGACTGCAGAGAGGGACAATCTTCAATTAAGATAAGGGAAAAACCTGAAAAACTTGTCAAGGGGGGCAGGGCTTTCATTGTTCTCATAGGAAGAAGATTGTCCCCTTCTGTTATCTGTCTGGTCTATGGACTGCATTCCACATCTGAGAAGAGATGGCTTACACTAAGTAAAAGGGGCGGGAGGGGAACTTTGCTTGTGAATATCTCATAAACCGTAAATGTTTGAGAGATAAGACTTATATCATTCTTCATATTTTTTTAATGCCTACAAAATAAAATAAAGTTAAAACGAAGTATTATTATCCCTTTAAGACCAGAGAAGTCTACAGCGAGTTGACCTCAATACTTTACATTGAGTCACACACCCTATGGTCCCGTAGAAATTAACAACTTTAAAAAAATTATAGTGGGATCATGTTGTCCCTGCAAGAGACCACAATCCATAATAATTAACTCATGGAGCTTGCCATCTATTAAGAAAAATGAATCAACAGGGAAGGTGACCCACAGTTCTTGCAATCAACAGGAATATCAAGCTACAGAGCTTGCAATTCAGTGACTGTACTACAAACCTAGAAATCACAGCTATACTAACCATCAGAGCTTGCAATCTATAGACCAGGGATAGTTAATTTATTGGACCTCCAGCTGTTGAGGACTAAAACGTCCATCTTCCCCAACCAGTCTTTGGCTGGTTTGGGATGATGGCTGGCTGGGCAAGATGGGCATTTTTGTCTTCATATTTGATGGTCCAACAATTGACTATCCTGACATATGCCCTGAACTATCCCCACAGTACCCATCAAGACCTTGGAAGGTAGTAGTGTTTAGCCAGTGGGGACTGGGAGGGATAGTAATCCTCTCCCATTGCTTACTGTGCTTCCATCATCTGATGATACTTGGTGTTCCAGTTCACATCAGTGGAGGCTGGCCATAGTGAATTGGTGCTGAGTGCCTCACATCATCATGAGAAACTGCCCCACTAACCTAATATACACAAGACACAGCATGAGCTGTAAGTCAAGGTCCTGCAAAGAGATGAGAGCAGGGGCAGACTGACAGGACCCAGCGCCCCTGGTCCAAAAAGAGGTCTGGGCCCCCTGCAGAAATCTCCACAATGCCCCCTTCATCTCCACATTGCCCCTATCTCCACATTGCCCCCTTCATCTCCACAATGCCCCTATCTCCACAATGCCCCTATCTCCTCATTGTCTCCTTCATCTCCACAATGCCCCCTTCATCTCCACAATGCCCCTATCTCCTCATTGTCCCCTTCATCTCCACAATGCCCCTATCTCCTTATTGTCCCCTTCATCTCCACAATGCCCCTATCTCCACACTGCCCACTTCATCTCCACAATGCCCCCATCTCCACATCGCCCCTTCTACCACCATGCCCCCTCATCTCCACACTGCCGCTCCCTCCAGTCCCTGGTGGTCTAGCGGTGTGGCGAAGTCCCGCGCGCCTCTAGTAATGCAGAGGCTGGGAGATGATGTAATCTCCCAGCGCTCTGTATTAGTAGAACAGCGCACCGGCGGCTATGGTTTGAGAGCAGCTGAGCAGTGCTGGAAGCGGCGGCGGCGGGCCCCCTTCGGTCACGGGCCCTCGTTCCGTGACCGAATGCCCGTATGGTCAGGCCACCCCTGGATGAGAGTTATGTGGCCTGTGCATCAGGGTGGCAGCCGTCCATTCATAGTAAAACCAGTGGCAGACCTCAAGCTTGGCAGCCACATTGCTAATTAAGGTCTGGTGCAAGTGCTGATGTTTAGCAGCCATCCCACCGTGTTCCAAGAGCCACGGCTATCACATGAGGCCTACTTCAGCCGAAGGCCAGCGGGGCCTATTTTATCTAAATGAGACTGACTCGGGAGCAATTGGACCCCATGCCAGACTGCCCTGCCCTGTTAAAGGGGGAAGTAACACTTCTTAATAATAACACCCACTTACCTTACTATGGCCAGAAAATTCTAATGGCCCCTATGAATTTGTTCCTTGATCCATGGTTCAACCTCTTCAGTCAGTCCTGGATACCATGTCTGTAGAGGTGGACATGACCGTTGCCTTCAGGACCACAGGGCACAAACTGAGTCCACTCCGCATGGTAATCATTGCTTCTCATTGTTTCCCGTCTGGTTTTTAAAGGGTTAACTAGGCCCAGGACTGACTGAAAGTGTCATTTCTCGAACAAAGGCAGAAGTGCAAATTCATGGGGGCCATTAGGATTTGCAGGTCATAGTAAGGTAAATGGGAGTGATTATTAAGAGATGTTAATTGTTCTTTTAACCCTTTGAGCGCCAGAGGGGTACACAATGCATTGCATCCAGCTCCTTGTTTCACAATGGATCAGATATCAATCTGGCACTCAAAGGGTTAAATTCATCTCAATGTGTAAAGATAGACATCTGTATTGTGATCTTCAGTAAAGGTTGTAATGTATGACAGCAATTCCACTTTAAAGGGAAACTATCACCCCAAATAAAGTCTCCCCCCAACAATTACCCATCTAGCGATAAGCGTAACAATAGTAGTATTAGCCAGAATAATTACCGCATTACAGAGAAATCCTACTTCTACCGAGACTGACGGCCAGTCAACAGCGCTTTAGAGGAATCTGTACGCCTGCACAGTCAGTCCCTTCTGGAACCAAAAGGTACCATGCAGTGCCTCCTAGAGGAGACTGAGCCTGACAGCGCAGGCACACAGACGTCTTCAAGCAAAGATGTCTGCACTGTTGCCTGGCCGTCAGTCTCTGCACAAGTAACATTTCTCAGTAATGGGGTGATTAAACTGGCTAATACTACTATTGTTATGCTCATCTCTAGATGGGTAATTGTTCGTGGGAGACTTTATTTGGGATGATAGTTCCCCTTTAAGTTAAGTGCTGGAATCGATTTTAAGACCCTGCACCTGCCTAATGTCAAGTTACCAAGCTATGTGCTCCATAGTTTCTCCCCTTTCACCTTGAATTATCTTTTATGTATTTGAAAACTTCATACAAACTGCCTATGCGTCATATTAATTAAAGTCCAGTAGATGTATAATTTAGGAAATATTCACACTTTTTATTTCTGGGAAAATGAAAATAAAAAATCAGCATATGCATTGTCACTGAAATCCTTCAATAGCATATGAAACATCACTGAAATTCCCATCCACTGTTTCCAAGAACTGAAAATACCCTTGACATACAACAAACAAGAATGAAGAAAGCTCCCCAGTGCAGTAGAGATCTCTCTAGCATCCTAGGGGTTAAATAATAGCATTATTCTTGCCACACCCACAATTCAGAATGTGGGTGTGGCTAGCACAGATGAGCCACTCAAAATGTGTAGCTCTAAGCAGTTGCCTACTCTACTCTGCCTGTTGGGAAAACTAACCCTAGGTGCCCATCACAAAATGTGTAACTCTAGGCAGTTGCCTAACAGGGGAGGGCTGGCCTGGGGGGAAGGGGGGCAAATGCCCCCTTGGCCGGTCATAGATCTGTGCCAGTGGGCCACTGCCTCACTCGATCTCCCTCTTGCTGCTGGGAATGTAGCTACACTAGTGATACCACAGAGCTTACAATTGAAATGGAGCTACACTAGTGATATCACAGAGCTATAATCCAAATGGCGCTCCCCTAGCAGCATAACCCATTTCCCTTATAAGCTCTATGCTATTCAGGGGAGGGCTGGCAACATACGGCCCAGAGGGCAAATACAATCAAGTGGCCCATTTCTACTATCAGCCGAGCCCACTGTCCCAGCCCACCCCTGTTTCGTTAATTTTAAAATTGTTCTTAACCCCTTCGCGACAAAGGACGTACATGTACGTGTTCTGTGGCTGTCACTTAGTGACAGAGGACGTACATGTACGTCCAGGAAATCCGGATCCCCGCGCGGCTGCACGCCGACTCCGGATTCTAATGGAAAAAAAAAAAAAAAAGTTAGACGGGCGTTAAGTGACGGCCGCGTTTGCACGCGGCCGTCACTAAGGGGTTAATGTTGTGAAGTAAGACAAGTGATACCACAGAGCTTACAGTTGAAATGGGGCTACACTAGTGATACTACAGTGCTTACAATTTAAGTAAAGCTACACTATTGATGCCATAGATCTTACAAGGGAAATGGGCTATACCACTAGTGTACCTCTATTTGGATTGTAGCTCTGCGTTATCATTTGTATTTAGATTAATTTCATATGTAAGCTCTATTGTATCACTAGTTTAGCTCCATTTACAAGTGGGAGATTGAGTGAGGCAGTGGCCCACCAGCCCAGACACATGAGCAGCCCAGGGGGCAATTGCCCCCCTGCCCCCCCGGCCAGCCCTCCCCTGATGCTATTACTAGTGTAGCTTTGCTTAAATTGTAAGCTGTGTAGTATCACTACTGTAGCCCCATTTCAACTGTAAGCTCTGTGGTTTAACTTGCTTGACATCTCAACACTCATGACAATTTTAAAATTAACAAAAGGAGGTGGGCTGGGACGATAGTAGAAATGGGCCACTTGATGGTATTTGACCCCCGGGCCATGCATTGCCAGTCCTCCCCTGTTGCCTACTGTACTCTGCCTGTTGGGAAAATTAACCCTAAGTGCCCATCACAAAATGTTGAGTTGTAGGAAGTTGCCAGATCTATTTAGTGAAAAACCAGGCCCTGCCCTTACCATGCGCTGTACTGTGCCCGGGATATTACGGGCAGGATGCAGTTGGCATTTCTTAGCTTTTCCTACTGCAGGGAAAAAGGAGTTTGTGTGCATTTTTCAGTCCTAGGAGCTGGCACAGGGGGTTTAAACTGTCACCTCCTCCCCCTGAAAGACCAGAGTCTTCTACAAGATCACTTTGTATTTGTAGGTCTTTGATCTATTGTTTGACAAACATTGCAGTTAGCTGTATAAAATAGAGGACCTGAGCTCTAACGACGTGTAAGTTTCCTGGCACCTCTCGTGTGATTGAGCTGGACGATTCCAAGAAGAATTTTGGCAGCGTGATCATTCTGGCAGGGAACCTTCTTTTCTCGGGATGTGCCAATTAAAGAGATGGTGGGGATACAATTTTTTTTTTCTGAGCTAAAAAGTTCCAGAAAACCCCAGATAACCCATCATCATATGTATATAGGCAGCAAAATCTTGAGACCAAAGGAATAAATTGTGTCTATACACAGGAGTGATTTTTCTAACAAGAAAGGTCACTTCATTCTGTAATGGTATAGTGGCATGTAATGGTTTATTGCTGTGCTGGTAGCACGTAATTGTGTATTGCTGTGGTGGTGGTATGTAATTGTGTAGTATTCTGCTGGTGATACATAGTGGTTCAATGCCAGGTTGGTGTCATAATTGCTGTAGGCAGCCAGATCTTGAGACAAAAAGGATAAAATGTGGCTATATTTACAGGAGTGATTTTTCTAACAAGAAAGGTCACTTTATTCTGTAATGGTATAGCGACATGTAATGGTGTATTGCTCTGCTGGTGGCATGTAATGATGTAATGCTCTGCTGGTGACGTGATGGTAGGGTTGCTACCTTTTCTTAAAAAAAATACCGGCAATGGCATTCCCTCCATAGACTTAACATTGGACAGAAGCCAATTTTTTACCGGCCTGCTGGTAAAATAACGGCTGGGTGGCAACTCTACGTGATGGTATATTGGTGGCATATAGTGGTGTAGTATTCTGCTAGAGACATAGTTGAGTAATGCCAGGTTGGTGAAATGTAACAGTGGCATGTGATGGTGCATTTTTATTGGAGAAAAATAAAGGCATTTCAAGGAAAGAAAATGGAATGCGTATCTAGACAATATGATGATAAAAAGGATCTACAGCATACACAATATCCTATATAATAATTTGCTAAAACGTGTGTAACTACGAAGTCATGTTCAGTAGAGACTGATGTGCGTGCTGCAGTCACGCGCAACAGAGACTGCCTGCGCCACAGCTGATACAGACACTCTGTATCGGCCGCGGCACGGGCAGTCTCTACTGTGCATGACTGCCCCGAGACCGGCTGGCAGTGGCACTGTAACCCGTGTAACGGGCTCTTCAACTAGTGTATGTGTGTATAAATATATATATAGTTAAGAATAGACTGGGCAGCACCCGTGGGACTTGACAATAAATTTATTGAATTTTGTGCTGTATTGATCAATAAATTTATTGTCAAGTCCCACGGGTGCTGCCCAGTCTATTCTTAACTACCTATTCAATTTAAGGGATTGTGCACCTGGGCATTAAGATTGGTTGGAGTGAGTGCTATCCACTATGTTGCAGCAATTAGCGAATAAATTTGGAAGTACAATATAGAGAAACCATATTGACTAAAATGCACAATATTGTAAGTTATAACAATAAGTATATAGACGTTGCTTTATAGAGTATTGATAAAGAAAATAAGCAAGTCATAAAGATACCAGAAGGGGGGGATAGGGGAAGAGAAAGAAGAGGAGAGAAATGGGAAGAAAAAAGAAAAAAAAAAAAAAAAAAAAGCGGGATAACAGGAGAACATTTATACTATTCAATCAATAAATCTAATCCTTTGCATCACATAACAAAGGGGTACACTAGAGGTCTAAGATGGAGGCAAGGAGGAAGTACATCAGAGTCCCTGGGGATAGATTTGTGACCCCCAATCCCAACGACTTCTAAACCAGGAAAAGGAATGAGTGGATATAGCATGTAACCTTCCAAGTTTGTATAAATTCTCAGTTTTGGAATATCACAAAGAGATTGGTGGAGGGTTAGGATCTTTCCAATACAGTGGGATCGCTGATTTCGCAAGGGGGAGAAGAGATTTTATAATCCCCCCAAATGTCCAACGATATGGGAAAATTTAAGTGTTGTTTGTATGATAATAAGCAGATCAAGGGGTCTTGGGGAATAACAAAGTGTAAAAGTATGTGAATTTCCTGGAGAATCACATCAAAACACAAACAAGCTGCTCTACCCAGGATAATAAGCATATATTTGGCTTAACTCAGGTTTTCATCCATGGACTGTAGTGAAATCCTTATTCCCTTAGTTGCAACTACACCTGTCGTCCACTGTCGCTTGTGCTCCCATAAGGCTCTTCCTAACACTTTCCAACTGTGACATACACAAATAATTGGTGCACCAAGCTCACACATCGAGGATACGACTGGGTGTACAGTAAAATCATTGAAACTTTATTTCTCGTGCAAAAACATACAGACAGTACCTTATATTTCTTGACAAGCATGTTTGGACAAAAGTGGGCACCTTACTGCAGGCGTCTCTCAAACCTCTACAATCAACTCATTTTGCGTGCAGAGACACTTACTCATGTACACCCAGTTGTATCCTCGATGTGTGAGCTTGGTGCGCCAATTATTTGTGTATGTCACAATTTCCTGGAGAATCTCAGGCCAAAATGATTGAATTTTAGCACACGACCACCAAATATGTGGTGGTGTGCCAGTTTTTGTGTTACAGCGCTAGCAGAGGTTCGGATTCGAACCTGAGATTTGTGAGAGGCGTGATGGAGCCATATACCATCCAGAAATAACTCCTTTAGTTGAGAGAAATGGTGGCAGAATCTTTAATGTGATAGATATTACTTCGGAGTATATTTGACCACTGTGACATGACATGTATGGGATAGATAACACACTCTCCCAGGTGTCAAGAAAGTATGGCTTAGTATCTTGGTGCTTTTAGCTCCACCCATGGCCACACCCCCACTTCTTACATGACCCCACCTCCCAGCCCCATCCACTGTTTCTTGGGACAGACAATACCCTTGCCCTATAACGAACAAGAACAAAAGCTTTTAACCCCTTGGTTGCTACAGATATTTCAGTTGCATTGCAGAACAATGCGTCGGAGATCTCTCTAGCATCCAAGTGGTAAAATAATAGCCTATAAAGGGGTATAAAACTGGTGAAGGGACAGCTAGATTACTCTGTCCACACCCACAATTCAGAATGTGGGTGTGGCCAACACTGCTAAGGTAGCATCCCTCAAAATGTGGCACTCTAGGCAGTTGCCTACTCTGCCTATTGGCATAGCTGGGAACTCTCCGGTTTTGCAAAGAAAAACGACATATTCAGCAGCTCTTACGTCTAATTTTCCAGGGCTTTAAACAGACTTGTAAACTTCTTCACAGATAAAACCCAAACATATGCAGATCCAGATAGGTAATACTTGCAATATATAAACAGAGCGATAAAGAGCCTCCTCAATGCTCTGCAATAAATATATTCCAAAAAAATCCTATATAATAATTCGCTAAGTTGTGTGTAACGCCCGACATGAGCAGTAGACACTGCTGCGCGTGCGGCAGTCATGCGCAGTACAGACTGCCCGCACCACGGCTGATACAGAGCTGGGCGCTCCGAAGGAGCGTCCAGCTCTGTATCAGCAGTGGCGCGGGCAGTCTCTACTGCGCGACTGCCCCGCGACCGGCTGCCAGAGGCACTGTGGCCCGTGTAACGGGCTGTTCAACTAGTTATTCATAAACAATATTAGCAAGTTAAGATAAAACCATAATCTTTATTATAGTCACAGCGTGAGGTCATGATTAAGCACGTTGAGTGCGAAACGCGTTGGTCTGTGAGGGACCCAGTTAGTACACCTGCTGGTTTAATTATGGACATTACCTCAAATCTCTCCTCCATTCTTGTGTAGCTGCTATAATATATACGCTTTGACTATAGTAAATATTATGGTTTTATCTTAACTTGCTAATATTGTTTATGAGCAATTTTTTGGAATATAGAACTCTCCAGTTTTGCCCCGGAGTCTCTGGTTGTGACACTGAATTACCGGGTCTCCGGGGCAGAGTCTGGTTCTCCGGATGTGGGGAGTTTCTGATGAAACTCTGCCCACTTGTGATTAATCCCACCCTGTTCCTCCCACTCCCCGCCCTCTTCTCCTCTTACTCCAGTCTATTCTAGCTATTTTTTTTTTTAGAAGTCCCGCCCCCTCTTGCAATTAAGCCCCGCTCCTTTTATGACGCAAATCGCGTCATTTCTCTCCCCTCATTGGCACCAAATGGTTCTCCTCTGGGCAGCCCCAATGTAGAAGTTCCCAGGTATGCCTACTGGGACATCCGGCCCTGCCCAAAGGAGTAATACTAGAACGTATTTAGGTGTGCTGGAAGGGGGTAGCTGCAGGGGACACAGTTGTGCCTGGGCCGAACAGGTATTAGTTATTCCATTGGGAGAAAATTTTTGTGTTAGGGGGCCCAAAATAATGTTTACACCAGGGCCCTTGAATGACTAGTTATGCCACGTGTAATGGGTCATAGGTGGTATGAAAATAGAGGAATTCTGAGTCAAACCAGTGAAGTAATACAAATTTCCATTGATTTTAAAGCCAGCTTTTAACAGCTTAAATGCTAGAGCGGTCTGCAACCTCTCCAGCATTCAATGGGTTTAAAGTGATAGTAATATTTCATTTTATGTTTATTTTATTTTGTAGGCATTAAAAATAATTAAGAATGAAATTAGTCTTATAAACCTTTATGGTTTGAGAGATATTCAAAGGCAAAGTTTCCCCTCACTGACCAAAACGGTCAGGTCTGCCATCTGGCTGTCAGGTTTGGAATCCGGTCCGCATACCAGCCAGAGGCTCTTCAGCAGAGCCGAGATTGCAAGATATAAAAAGAACTACTTCAATGGAATGGTGTACGTAGTGTGCCCGGTTTGCAAGCACACTTTGTACACCATTCCAATGAAGTAGTTATTTTTATATTTCGCGATCTCAGCTCTGCTGGAGAGCCGCTGGGCGGTCTGTGGACCGGATTCCAAATCTGACAGCTAGAGTGGTGAAGTCACTGAGGGAGAAACTTTGCTTGCGAATATCTCTCAAACCATAAAGGTTTGAGAGATAAGACTAATATTGTTCTTAATGATTTTTAAATAAACATAAAATGATTTATTACTATCACTTTAAAGCCCATTAAAATCAACAGGAATGTGGGGAACCCTTCTTAATCGTGATGTAGCTGGTTTTCCCCAGAATCGCTCCATGCCTACACTTTGTGCATAGATCTTTGACCTGTTCTATTTATCTGTCTTTCTGTCCTGCAGTTTAACACTTTCCAAGCCGTGCTAGCATACGACGAGTCGGATTCCTACGCTATATTCCTTTACCCGGAGGATGGACTCCAGTTTTTCGGAACGCGCCCCAAAGAATCGTATAATGTTCATCTTGAGCTCCCAGCTAGGGTGGGTTTCAGCAGAGGCGAATCCGAGGCTCTGAAAAGGGAAGGACCTTATTACACTGTGACCGCTGGCGAACAGTCGGTGAAGAATCTCTACCAGTAAGTCAGTTCTTCTCTCACAGCCGTATTCAGTAAGCTAAAGGGATTCTATTTTGGAGCAAAACATCTACACCAGTGCTGTCCGAGTTCAGCCCTCAAGGGCCACCAACAGGCCAGGATATAAGGATTTCCCTGATTAATCACAGGTGAGTTAGTCACAATGAATGATCCACTGACTAACTCACCTGTGATTAATCAGGGAAATCCTTACATCCTGGCCTGTTGGTGATGCTTGAGGGCTGAACAGATCTACTCCATAGGGAGACAAATAAATGTAACAATTAACCCTTTGAGTGCCAGTGGGATTCAACCCCTACTGCAGGACTTAAAATTTGAAGTCCTTTGCTACTAGCAAGACCTGAAAAGTTACTCGCCACTGCGAGCCATAGCATACCCACGAGGGCTGAATTTCTATTCGCCAGGGCTAAATTTTCACTCGCCATTGGCTAGTGGAAATTTTGAGCGCTGCCCTATTGTATTCAAAGGGTTAAATCAAGAGCAATTTGGGGAATGTTTGTTTCCTCCTATGATACTGTTGGTTTATTTCAGAATTGCACCTAACTTTTTTAACACATTAAATGCCACTTATCCTTAAAGGTATAGCTTTTCCTTAAAGGGATAATAATGTTTCACAAAAACAGCAGCTCCAATTAATCTTCATAGTATTTGGGCCATGGAGAGTGTTATTTAAATACTGTCAGAGTTGTAGTTCAAGACTAATTGAATGATAAAGTATCCCCCTCCCGCCCCTTTTACCTAGTGTAACCCGCCTCCCCTCAGATGTGGAATCTGGACCTGGGACAGGACAGATCACAGCAAGGGACAATCTTCTTACTGTGAACATAAGGAAATCCCTGCCCCCCTTGACAGGTTTTTCACGTTTTTCCTGATGATCACTGAAGATTGTCCCTCTCTGTGATCCATCCGGGCAGTCTTGCTGCTCTGAGCTGAGCAGTGTTACAAAGGGGCGGGAGGGGGATACTTTATCATTCAATTACTCTTGAACTACAACTCTGACAGTATTGAAATAATGTTCTCCATTCCCCAAATAATATGAAGATAAATTGGAGCTGCTTTTATTGTGAAACCTTACTATCCCTTTAAAATATAATCCTAAACTTGCTTTTAGATGCATGTGTACGTTGTCCTGAACAGAGAGCATTTATTTAATGTTTATGCTGTTTACATAGAGAGACAAGAGCTGGGTTGTGATGACTGCCCACTGCTCTTGTATTTGGAAAGGCTGTTAGAATGAAAGGTGTTAAAACGCATTAAAATCAATAAGGATTTTCCCCCCTATGGTGCATTTGTTTTGCAAAATTATTTTCTTATAGAGAAAAACTACAGCCATGAGTCTTTCTGAGCTAGTGCCTTTTGTTAGATTGTAAAGTTAAAGTAACCAGACATAGACAACAACAAAGATCCACGACAAAAAAATGCCAATGCAATATGATGGGTTTAACGGTTTAACCCTTTAATTGCTTTGCAATGCATTAGGCACCCCTCTGGCACTCAAAGGATTAAAGCCACAATTAATCGATGGCATATTTATTTGTCAAATATGGGGCACTTGGTTTGCCCCCTATATTTCTTCACTTTTACCTGGTATAGTGGCCTCACAGAGCCTGAAACAATCTTTGCCCAGAGTCAAGTAAAATGAATATTGCTGTATGAATATTAAGATGGTATATGTTCTTTCTTTACAAGGATTTTAAGTAAGAGATAGGTGAGTTCTCATGATTATTTCCACTTTAATGGAACTTTCACCTTGATTGAAGTTTGCATATTTGAAAACTGCATTAACAATGACCTATGTGTCATGTTGGCCAAAAGTCCAGCAAATGTATAGTTAAGGAGATATTCAGACTTGTTACCAAATGTTAATGTATGCTAATCATGGTACCTGTTGGGTTCCATGTTCTAATTAAGCTTTTTGGTTATGTTTCATATGCTAATGAAGCCTTTTCAGTGGTGTGTCACATGCTAATGAAAGTTTAAATGACGTTTCATATTCCAATGAAGCTTTGTGCTGTACCAGGAAATGTTCACTTTCACTTTGCCCAGAAATAAGTGTGAATATATCTTAAAGGGATAGTAATACTTCAATTTTACTATCCCCCATCTTGTAGCCCTTAAAAAACTGAATTAAATGAGCCCAGTGATCTCTCACAGACCTTTATGGTTTGAGAGATATCCGCTTTCAAAGTTCCCTGTCCCCTGATGTCAGCGTTCTACCTGACAGCAGGGGAATCCAGTCCCGGGACCAGTGGATGCTTTTCAGCAGAGCCAAGATCACATTATGGAAGAAGAAATCCTTCACTGAAAACCAAGCACATGTAGAAGACCATTTCAGTGAAGGATTTCTTCTTCCATAATGAGATCCCGACTCTGCTGAAGAGCCTCCGCTTGCTCAGGGACCGGATTCCCCTGCTGTCAGCTAGAATGCTGTTGTCATGGAGAGGGAACTTTGAAAGCGGATATCTCTCAAACCACAAAGGTTTGAGAGATGTCGCTGGTCTCGTTAAATTCAGTTTTTTAAGGGCTACAAGATAGGGTATAGTAAAACTGAAGTATTACTATTCCTTTAAACTATCGATCTGCTGGATTTTTTATTAGGCAGTTTTAATGCTGTTTTCAAATATGCAAACTTGAATTCATGTGAAAGTTCGACTTTAATGTGTGTTGCATAATTTTTGAGTTAGGAAGAAAAGACACATCTATCCGGTGTGCCTAAGGCAGGGGTTGGAAATTTTGGCACTGTAGTTGTGGACTACAACTCCCATGATCCCCAATTGTCTGGTGGGGGATGATTTAAGTTTCCTACCCCTGATCTAAGGCTTAATTAACATGGGAGACACAGCTGCCTGACCATTTCCATTTCCACTTTCCATTCTATTAATCTCCGGGTCTGTTAAAGTGGAAAGGCAGATGCCAGGAGGATTGGCTGGTTCACTTGATGTCAGATAGATATGATTGGTCGGATCATGTGATGTCAGTCATGATTGGCTGGTTCATGTCATGTCAGACACATATGACTGTGCCACCTGTTTTCCAGAGACCACACCTACAGGTCATTTGGTGTCATGACAGTTATCCCGTTACATTCTACAGGAGAGTTGAGTCTCTGGCTACAGTCTCCATAGAATGTGATAACCACTTCATTACTTTGTGACCATTTGTGACTGTTTGAATGTTTATAACTTTTGAATAAAACAGTAGTAGGAAAAGCCCTTCAATATAAATGTATTAGTTTATATATTTTTTTAAATTTATTATAAAAAAAAAAAGCATAGCAACTGTTTTCGTGGTCTACAAAAATGTGTGCTTTTTTTCTTTGTTTTAAATGTATAATTTTCTTGCTTACTAGACTGAGCAACGTGGGAATCCCAGGACTTTGGGTCTTTCACATTGGTAGCCTTGCAGAATTAGACAATGTAGTTCCAGCAAAATTCGGCAATGTTTACACAAGGGATCGTTCACTGTCACCAGGATCTGCACATAGGAACTTCTCAGAACACAGATCACCTGAAGACTCTTACACTGACGAGGGTGTGGATTACCCTGAGACATTCTACGATGAGGACTTGGAATATACAAGTGAAGCCACAGACGTGGTGCCCACACATAATGCAAACCCTGAACTTGACTCCAACACAGGTTCCCGGGGTTACTTGGACATTGATGATCCAGCACCCAAACTCTCCCATGCAGATGTTGACCAAGAATCTACATTGCCAAATGTTCCATCTAGAGATCCTATACCACCTTCTCACGGGGAACCAAACTGGACCCCATATGAGTCTGGTCCTGATAGAGAAGAGCCTTTAGTAGAACCTCAAGTTCAGCCAGGGGAGAATATCGATCATGGAAATCCACCTTCTACTGAGACCAGAGAAGAACCATTGCAGTCAGCGACTGATGACCTACCATCCCATAATGTGAATGTTAATCCACATCCTGAACATGGTGCTATACCTTCAAATCCTGCATCCCGTTACCCTGAAAGTGACGTTACCCAGCGCAGTCATCCAGGACTTCAAAGTAATTATAGGAGAGGTCAAATTGAGGGCAATGTTGGCCTTGACGCAGATGGTAAGATCAATGTGTTTGAAGGAAAACTGTAACCACGCACATAACCATATTCATGAAGGTAAAGAGGAGCAATTCTTGGGCAAACCAGCTACAGAAATTGATTCTGATTTTAAAATGAGGCTTTTAACCCCTTGAATGCCAGGCAGGTATTCAATGCATTGATAATTAATGAGTTGGATATCCCCGTATTCAGCACTTGACTCTTATGTACTCTGTATGTCTCCCATTACCACTTTAGATTGTAAGCTTTCGGTCAGGGACCTCGCACCCAATGTTTCGCTCTACAAAGCACCAGTAACCCTGTATTGTTTAAACCCTTAAATTGTAAAGCGCTGCGTACACTTGTGGCGCTATATAAATAAACATCATTCATTCATAAAAGTATCAATACCTTGGGAATAGTAAACCCTAGAAATCAAAGGGCATGCTGATCAATACACATTTTTTTAACCCCTTAACTACCAGCAGTCCTGGTTGGATACCACTTAAGAACTGCCTAGCGGTCATTCGGCAAGCAGGCACACGTGGCTGAACAAGAGTCTGACTGCTCAGGTCTTGGATCAGTCACTTTCAGGCTCCTGCAGCTCCCACAGGGGAGCGGTGGACTCAAAACCCATGACTTTCCAAGACAGTCACCAGCCCTTAAGAGGTTAAGCAAAGTACTTACCGTGTAAATCACCCAATCACTGATCATATTCACAAGTGTTTGGGTGAATCAAAGTCTGCAGAATGTAAGCCTCTGCCAGATTCTACAGGGCCTTCACAGGGACAAACTTCCACCCTTCT
The DNA here is from genome assembly GCA_037306005.1 of Rhinophrynus dorsalis. Lineage (NCBI taxonomy): Eukaryota > Metazoa > Chordata > Amphibia > Anura > Rhinophrynidae > Rhinophrynus > Rhinophrynus dorsalis. The sequence goes on along the minus strand of CM074728.1, from coordinate 95,110,565 downwards.
CAAATGCTGAATTCCAGCTGAACACAAACAAACCAAATGAAATGTATTAGTTGGAGAATATGGTTTGAGAAAGCCGGTGGTGTGTCCCTGATCAGACCCTGTAGCATTCAGATGAGGCTCATAGCCTGAAGGCTTGGACATTGCCCAGCCCATTAGAAACAATTTGAGAGATCAGGTAATATCTGAGCAATCACTAGTTTCAGGACTGTATGCCTTAAATGTCATTAGTTGTTTTTTGTTATAGTGTTTAGTATTACCTTAAGATGTATGATATTACATGTGCTGTTTTCAGGTTGACTCCTCTCTTTCTGTTTTGGAAATTGTAATCTATTATGTAAGATATTTTGGTAAGTGAGGGGTGGAAGGAGAATTGAGTTCACCCATCCTGCTGAGAAATTGCACATGTAATATATATATTACATTCTCTCGGGGTGTAGGAATCTTTACAGATGATATGCTTCCAGTACTTTTGAAGGTATGAGTGAGAATTTGAAACTTAGCTTTAACTTATCTGCAATAATTTCTTATGTGTAAAAGGTACTGCTCATGGGCAAATCTCTCTTTTTTTTTTTTTTTTTTTTTTTTTGGTGGGGGGGATGAGAGGTCAGTATCTCAGGAGTGGGACCACTGATCAACATGCAGTAAGTTATAGGGTCATGTCCACCAAGATCTGGCTCGGTGCCAAATTTTAAAGTCACGTGTTCAGTAGCTTTTACGTGTAGTTGTGTCTAATATTTTTAACGGCAAAAAATAAAAAATGGCCCTTTCAAACATCATAGCAATGTGGCACTCAAAAAATGTTTACTATAGCCACATAAATAGATGCATGTCCCTATAAATACACTGAAGTTAGTCACATTGCTAGATACAGTAGTGGTAAAATTGACCCAGAAATACCTCCATGAGGCCACAGACATTCACGTTTTATATTAACACCAAGAGGACTCCTTGTTTTAAAGGAAAACTCTTTATTTTCACCTAAAACAACTTTGATCTTCAAAGGGTTTTTGCAAACACCCCTGTTTCATTAACTATTGGTTTCCAAACTAGTTTTTGAGTTAAGATATGTGAAGTATACTAATTAAGACATGCCATACTGCCACTTGCTATCTTACCCTACATTACATCCCCCACTTACTGGCACGTACTAGGGAATGTAGGTATTTCATTGTCAGTGACTGGGAGCTAATGTAGGGATAAGACAGGAATTTGGTTCTAGGGAGGTAGGCAATGCATTGCTGAGCAGTGTCAGTGATTGGGGGAGGTAATGAAAGAATAAGACATGAAGTCGGTGCTAGGGGTGGTGGGCAATGCTGAGCAGTGTCGGTGAGTGGGGAAGTAATATAGGGATAAGACAAGGAAGTGGGCAATGCATTGCTCAGCTGTGTCAGTGAGTGGGGAGGTAATGTAGGGATAAGACAGGAAGTCAGTCCGAGGGAAGATGGGCAGTGCATTGCTTAGCAGTGTCAGTGAGTGGGGGAGGTAATTTAGGGATAAGACATGAAGTCAGTGCTAGAGTAGGTGGGCAATGCATTGCTGAACAGTGTCAGTGAGTGGGTGGAGGTAATGTAGGGATAAGACAGGAAGTCAGTGCTAGGGGAGGTGGGCAATGCATTGCTGAGCAGTGTCAGTGAGTGGGTGGAGGTAATGTAGGGATAAGACAGGAAGTCAGTGCTAGGGGAGGTGGGCAATGCATTGCTGAGCAGTGTCAATGAGCAGGGGAGGTAATGTAGGGGTAAGACAGGAAGTCGGTGCTTGGGGAGATGGGCAATGTATTGCTGAGCAGTGTCAGTGAGTGGGGGAGGTAATGAAGAAATAAGACTGGAAGTCAGTGCTTGGGGAGGAGGGCAATGCATTGCTGAGCAGTGTCAGTGAATGGAGGAGGTAATGTAGGGATAAGACAGGCAGTCAGTACTAAGGGAGGTGGGCATTGCATTGCTGAGCAGTGTCAGTGAGTGGGGGAGGTAAAGTAGGGATGACGGGAAGTGTCTGATCAGCATGCCTTAATTAGAATAATATATAATTCCGACCCAGACTAGTTTTCTAAATAAAAATGTCTAATACAGCATTATTATAGGTAATTTTGAAAGTTGTTTAGGCAACAGAATCCCTTTAAATGCTGAAAAATAATATTCTTTCACCCAGGCCTTCTGTTTCTTGCAATGATCCCAGTGTATATAACAATGTAAACATTTCCATAGTCTAATTTCTAGTCTAACATCTCAAATGCCATATCAAACTGGATCAGTGTGATGTCCTCACGTGATATATAATCTGTTGGATACTAGAAATGCTAACAACTGAGGGGTGTAATTGTATCCTTTATGCTTTTTCACCAAGTAATATCTCTGTGGGTGTCTCTTTCAGTGTTTCCTTTTCATCCCCCGGCCAGAGAGACATGTGAGAGGAATCATGGGAAGTGCTCCCATCATGCCTTCTGCACTGACTACACCTCCGGATTCTGCTGCCATTGTCAGGAGGATTATTATGGCAATGGGATACATTGTTTACCAAAAGGTAATTAATTCTACTCATGATTGTTTTATATTTGTTTTTTTATTTAGAAAATGTTTTAACAGGAAGAATACGTTGAGATTTCTCTTGTATATGTCCTGGAGAACTTTTACAGTAAGAAGTGACATATTTACACAAAACAGAGAAACAATATATATATATATATATATATATATATATATATATATATATATATATATATATATATATATACATATACACATACATACACAAAAAAAGATATATACCGTTACATGTTGTTTTTAGATACAATGAAGTGGTTATTTTTTGGGATTTAAAGCGGAACGTTCAGATAGTACTAAGTCGCCATGCATTCATTAAATGCATGGCGACTAGCTTGGAAATCCATGTCTTACCTTTATAAAATAGCAGATTCTAAAGAAACCCTTCACGTCTGGAGAACATAACCCAGGCTACAGCACAGACGTCTGTCAGTCCTGGTCTCCTTTGAGTAGCACTGCAGTGCACCACATGGTAACCGGAAGGGACTGACGGCTCAGGCTCGCGGACCGCACTAACCTGCCCGTCAGTCTCCAAACGGCAAGGATTTCTTTACAATCTGCTATTTTTTTAAAGGTAAGACTTTGATTTCCAAGCTAGTCGCCATGCGCTTAATGAATGCATTGCGACTTAGTAATATCTGAAAGGTCCGCTTTAAATTGTAATGTCTAAACACAACTCTATCGCCGAGTCTTCTTTAGATTATAAGAAACAATTTGCGCTGTTTAAAAAAACTCTTACTTTTGCATCGTTCTAAAGTTATGAAGCGGAGAAGGATCCCCTGCCCGCTCCTTCTGCCTACGTCACTGCTGCAGCTCTCTGAGGTCTGGAGAGCTGCAGTGAGGGACAAACTTCAATAAGCAAAGGGAAATCCTGCCTTCCTTTGTCAAGGGGGTCAGGATTTCCCTTATACTTAATGAAGTTTGTCCCTCGCTGCAGCCATCGGGTCACACGACACCAATAACCATTCAGTGGGAGGCAGGCGGGGGATCCTTCTCCACTTCATAACTTTAGAACAACACAAAAGTAAGAGTTTTTAAACAGCATGAAGTGCTTCTTATAATCTAAAGAAGACTCAGCGATATAGATTTGTGTAGATATTACAATCCCTTTAAGACTATTCAATTATCAATTTCCACATAACTTATGGATGAAATCAAGTTTCTTGTTGCTAGTAAGATCTTACTGCCTTTATTTTCATCGTCCACTAACTATAGAACATCATTTTCCTTCTGCGGGTCTCCAGAGCGGGATACATTGAGAATAATATGTATTGGGGAATATGGACAAGTACAATAGTGAACAATTCTTTGTCAAACATACACCACCAGAGTGTTCAAATAAATATTCCCATTGATTGAAAGGGGTGGTATTGTTTAATGCTAAATTAAGCTTAGCTGATTCCATATACTTTGTCGACAGTGCAAAGAGTGATGACAGTGTTCTAATACAGGAGGCAAATAAAGTCAAGTTGATACCTTTATTGGCTAACTAAGCAGATTTAGGATGCAAGCTTTCAAGACCTCTTGGGTCTCTTCCTCGGGCATGTTATACAGATAAATATGAAAATATCTCATATACAAGTACACATGGCATTGTTTAGAATGGAAATCAGATAAGAAAACTCAGTCCAGACCCAGATACTTTGATCAGTCAATGGTAAATTGCAGTCTTCCTCTGAGGAGTTAGAGGTATTTACGATCCGAGTGGGACTGCTGGAAAGGTTAACCCACAATGTGATAATGTGACAGGAATTTTCTGTCTTTATTCAAACCGTAATGTATAGCATTAAACTTCAATGTTAATTTAACCTCCCATATTTTTCTGTCCCTCTGAGTGAGGAACAGTCCCATCAGCACAGTTAATTTAATGTCCCTGATGCTGCATCCATTTTGTCAAAAGTGTTCTCCCACTGGTGTCTCTGTCTTTTTGTTAATACTGGATCTGTGGGACTTTTCTGTAATGGAATAAATTGGAATCTGCATTCCCTGTGGTGCAGCTATATGGCTCCACCAGATGTTTGTGCATCTCTGCCCTGTGTATTTGAGTCTGATGTTCTCCCACAAGTCCTATCACTAGTAAAGTGACATCATTTTGTCTCCCCAGGGGCGCCGCAGCGTGTAAATGGTAAAGTTAGTGGGAATATCCTGGTGGGGCAGACGCCTGTCACTTTCTCTGGAGCTGATTTACACTCGTACATAGTGGTGAACGATGGGAGAGCGTACACAGCCATCAGCCATGTTCCCGAGCCTGCGTCCTGGTCCCTCACCCCTTTGTTGCCCATTGGTGGACTTTTTGGTTGGCTTTTTGCACTGGAGAAGCCAGGACATCAGAATGGATTCAGCATCACCGGTAAGAAAGATATACATTTAATATGTGTATAAGATTAAAGGAGATCTATCACCCCTATACCTGTTGGTCTATATAATTAGTTTATGTATCGACTAGATGTTATGACGTATTAATTTCTTAATAAAATAGTTAGTTTGACGAAAATAAATGAGTAAAGATTGCCCTGCACCCCACTTCCATACAGACTACGGTTACCAGCTCTGTACTGCAGTCCGTCAATCTTCCTCTGCTCCCCTCCCTCTATCCAGATTCCTCCAATGATGGAGGATTTCTGCCTGTAAGCTGGAGCACTCTTATTGGCCAGAGACCTCTCCAGCTTACAGGCAGAAATCCTCCGTCATTGGAGGAGGCTGGATAGAGGGAGGGGAGCAGAGGAAGAGTGACGGACTGTGGTACAGAGCTGGTAACCACAGTCTGTCCTGAAGTAGGGCACAGGGCAATCTTTACTTGTTTATTTTCGGCAAACTAATGATTTGATTAAAAAATTAAAATATTATAGCGTCTAGTCACTACATAAACTAACTATTTAGACCAACGTGTATAGGGGTGATAGATCCCCTTTAAAGGTATTCGATAAGCCAAGGAGGTGCAGGTCTGGGGCAAGCCCGCCCTCTGTACCATGTAGACAAATTTAAATTTCAAATTTCCCACTGGGTTAAATCGAGCTTTTAACCCCTTGGGTGCTGAAGAGGTCTCCAAAGCATTGCTTTGCATCAAAGTGAATGTTATTGTTTTATTTGTTCTCTGTGATGTCAATCCATGGCATGATAATCGTACCTGGGAACGCGCAGAATCTTCCTCGGAGACTCCGGATTTCAGAAAAAATTGCCGGGTCTCTGGGGACAGAAGCTGATTCTCTGGTTTTGAGCTCAATTATGCACAGTCTCCACCCACTTCACCCTGTTCCTCCCACATCCCTACCTATTTAAGTTCTAACCCCGCCTCTCAACCCTCCAGCTTGGTTAAAGGGGCTCTTTCACCCCTATACAAGTTAGTCTTAATAGGTAGGTTATATAGAGAATATATTTAATATTGTAGTATTTTATTTTCTTTAAATTGCTGTTTGGCTGAAATTTAATGATTAAATATTGCCCTGAGCTCTGCTTCCAGACAGACTGCGGTTACCAGCTCTGTGCCCCAGTCTGTCACTCTTCCTCTGTTCCCCTCCCTCTATCCAGCCTCCTCCAATGATGAAGGATTTCTGTCTGTAAGATGGAGCGCTCTCTGGCCAATGAAAGCACTCCAGTTTACAGGCAGAAAGCCTCCATCATTGGAGGAGGCTGGATAGAAGGAGGGAAGCCGAGCAAGTGTGACAGTCTGTCCGGAAGTAGGGCTCAGGGCAGTAGTTAACCATTAAAGTTCCGCCAAACAGAGATTTAAAAAAAGAAAATACTACAATATTACATATATTCGCTATATAACCTACCTAATAAGACTAACCTGTATAGGGGTGATAGATCACCATTAAAGACCCACCTAGACCAGTCCACAAATAGCATAATTTGGAAACTACTCTCCACAGCCCTGTGTGTTCCCCTTGTTACTATGGTTAAGCCCCGCCCACATTATGATGAGAATAGCATTATGGGACATGTCTGTCCCCAGGTATGGTCAGAGGAGGCCTGGCAACTTGTGGCCTGGGGGACAAATAGAATCAAGTGGCCGATTTCTATAATTGTTTGAGCCCACCATGCGTAGCTTACAACATAAATGGGGCTACACTAATGATACTACAGAGCTTACTGTTGAAATGTGTGTACGCTAGTAATACCACAGAGCTTACTAGTGTAGCTCCATTTGGATTGTAGCTCTGTGTATCACTAGTGTAGCTCCATTTCAGTTGTAAGCTCCATGGTATCACTAGTGTAACTCCATTTACAGTAGCAAGTGGGAAACGGAGTGAGGCAGTGGCCCAACAGCCCAGACATATGACTGGCCCATGGGGCAATTGCCCCCCCCCATGCCCCCCAGGCCAGCCCTCCCCTGCATATGGTGATGATGTACACATCATCACCATATGAAGAACAGTGGTTCTTAGTCCTTCTTTGCTCAAGGCAACTCCAACACTCAGTCTGGAATCTTCAGGAGAACCCGAACATTTTATGTCACTTGTCAAAGATGTAGCATATTATGCTTAAAGGGACAGTAATACTTAAAGGGATAGTAGTACTTGCAAATTACTAATCCCCATATTGTAGCTTTGTTAAAAAGAAACGTATTGCCCCCAGTGTTATCTCTCAAACCCTTATGGTTTGAGAGATGAGCGCTCAAAGTTCTCCCCTCCCTCCCCTTTCCCTGACTGAACGATGACTGCAGGGGAAGCGGTCGTACGACAGTCTTATGTGCATCAGGCGGCTCTGCAGCTGAGCCGAGATCGCGTTTATAAAAAATAATTATTTCACTGAAACGGTCTTCTACATGTGCTTGGTTTGTGCTAGGTTTGCAAGCACACGTAGAAGACCATTTCAGTGAAAGATTTATTTTTTATAAACACGATCTCGGCAATGCTGCAGAGCTGCCTGATGCAAGTAATACCGGATATCCCTGCAGTCAGCGTTTAGCGTTCAGTCAGGGAAGGAGGAGGGAGGGGAGAACTTTGAGCGCTATCATCTCTCAAACCATAAGGGTTTGAGAGATGACACTGGGGGCAATACGTTTCTTTTTAACAAAGCTACAATATGGGGATTAGTAATTTGCAAGTATTACTATCCCTTTAAGTATTACTGTCCCTTTAAAGGGATAGTATTACTTCAAAATTACTGTCCCTCATATTGTAGCCCTTAATAAACTGAGTTAAATGACACCAGCGGCATCTCTCAGACCTTTATGGTTTAAGAGATAGCCGCTTTCAAAGTTTCCTCTCCCCTGCTGTCAGCGTTCTGCTGCCAGCAGGGGAATCCGGTCCCGGGACAGGCAGAGGCTCTTAAACAGAGCCGATATCTCGTTATGGAAGGAAAAATGATTAATTGAAACAGTCTTCTACATGTGCTTGGTTACCAAGCACACGTCGAAGACTGTTTCAATTAATCATTTTTCCTTCCATAACGAGATATCAGCTCTGCTGAAGAGCCTCCTCTTGATTCAGAGACCGGATTCTCCTGCTGGCAGCAGAACGCTGACAGCAGGGGAAAGGAAACTTTGAAAGCGGCTATCTCTTAAACCATAAAGGTGTGAGAGATGCCGCTGGTGTCATTTAACTCAGTTTATTAAGGGCTACAATATGAGGGATAGTAATTTTAAAGTAATACTATCCCTTTAAGTTGTAAAAATAAAATATTTTGTAGGGTTTATTCCCCTGAGTAAAACAAGAGAACTCCCACTGCTTAAGGGTGTTTTATTCAAAAGTTATTAAAGCTCAAACTTTAATTTTTTTTAAACACAGTATAGCAGTGGCCTGAAATTGCAGTGGCACTGTTGCTACACCATCCTATGGAGATTTATGGTCAACTGACCAGAGCTGTCCATAGGATGGTATAGCAACAGCGCCACTGTAACATTTGAGGCCACTGAGATACCGCACGTTAAAAATGTATTTAAGCTGTTGTAACTTTTGAATCAAACACCTCTCAGTGGTAGGAATACCATTGTTTTACTGAGGCGTATAAACCCTACAATATATGTTTTTTTACATATTAAGTATTACTGTCCCGTTAACAATTTAACAATTTCCATAAATATATAATCAAATGGGAACAAATAAAAATTCCCCAAATCACCATTGATTTAAATGGGGATTTTAATCCGTTGAATGCCAGCGAGGTCTCCAACGCATTGCTTTGCAATGCGTTGGAGACTTCTCTAGCATTCAAGGAGTTAAACACCCATTTAAGTCAATGGTAATTTTTATTTCTCTCCTACAGTTCAGTTGGCATACTCCAGAATAATTCCTCTTTAGATTAGTTAATTCAGACCTAGGGGGCATTTAATGAAAAAAAAGTGTAACAGATCTGAGGCAAGACCATTTCCATTTATATAAGACAGGTCACCTGGTGCCCACCCTTACCCTGTTCCTAAATTGGACTTTCTTTTCTGTAGGTGCCAAGTTTGTCCATAACATTGAAGTAACATTTTACCCGGGTGAAGAAACGTTTTTTATCACCCAGGCTGCAGACGGCTTTGATTCAGAAAATTACATTAATGTGAAGACTACGATGCAGGGCAAAATTCCTTATATCCCGGAGACGTCAACAATTCAGATCTCGTCTTACAATGAGCTGTACCATTATACTGGATCAGGTAAAGTTATGAAATCACTGTAAAAGAAGTCTAGAAAAATCGCTATGTAAAGTTTACCATTTCCGCCCCTTTAAGCTACGTCAGCTCTCTATCTGTAAGACTTGGATTCTGGTTCATAGACCAGGCAGCTCGTCTGGAGAGCCGAAATAGCAGTGCATACAAAGGAAATCTTCATGACATTGGTCTACTGCTTCAAACCGTGGCATAGAAACATAGAATTTGACGGCAGATAAGAACCATTCGGCCCATCTAGTCTGCCCATTTTCCTACTGTAAAAACCTCAAACCTTTTTTGGTCCTTGGTCTTTTCTTAAGTTAAAGACAGCTTTATGCCTATCCCATGCATGCTTACATTCCCACACTGTATTAACTTCTACCACTTCTGCTGGTAGGCTATTCCACTTATCTACTACCCTCTCAGTGAAGTAAAACTTTCTTACATTACATCTAAACCTGTGTCCCTCTAGTTTTAGACTACGGCCTCTTGTCCTAACATTTTTACTCCTTTGAAATATACTTCCATCCTGCACTTTGTTGAACCCCTTCATGTATTTGAATGTTTCTATCATATCCCCTCTCACTCTTCTCTCCTCCAAGCTATACGTGTTCAGATCCTTTAGTCTATCCTGATATTTCTTTTCCTGTAAACCAGTCACCATTTTAGTAGCCCTTCTCTGAATTTTCTCTAGAGTATATGTCCTTCTGGAGATGGGGTCTCCAGTACTGTACACAATGCTCTAGGTGAGGTCTAACTAGAGATCTGTAGAGAGGCATGACCATTTCCCTTTTTCTGCTACTAATGCCCTTAGCTATACAACCCAGTACCCTGCTTGCATTCCCCACCGCTTTATTACATTGCCTGCCTACTTTTAAGTCATTAGAGATAATTACTCCCAAATCTCTTTCCTCTGTTGTCTCTGACAGCACAGTACCCTTAATGGTATATTTTTCCTTTGGATTTTTATGTCCCACGTGCATTATTTTACATTTATCAACGTTGAACTGCATCTGCCACACTCTTGACCATTCTTCTAATTTACCTAAATCATTTGTCACTTGGCTTATTCCCCCTGGAATGTCTACCCTGTTGCAGATCTTGGTATCATCTGCAAAAAAGCATACCTTACCTTGAAGACCTTTTGCAATAAGGTCCTGAAGATTTCATTTGTGTGCATTGTTATTTTGACTCTCCAGACGAGCCATCCGGTCTGCGGACCAGAATCCAAGTCTGACAGAGCGCTGACGTAGCTCAAAGGGGCAGGAGGGGTCAACTTTACTTAGAGATTACTCAAACTATAAAAGTTGTAACAAAAAAAACATAATTTTTAATTCTTTATGACACATTTTCAAATGTGACGGATTTGCTTCTGAAAATATTGTCCTTCTTTTACCACCAACTCATGATCCGACAATTTTTTTCTTTGTAACTACTTCTTGAACATCTTGCCCTAAATATATAAAATATAATAAAACAGGCTTATATTCTAACGTGTTTTGCGGTAGGCACAAAGGGGGGGACATGATTTCTAAAATGTGTGTTCTAACGCAGAAAGAGATAGCAGCACAGTTCTAGAGCAAGTCAAATTTGTTGTAGGGGATTAATAAATGTTATCATTGCTTTAAATGGGGTGATAAACCCCTTGAATGCTAGAGAGGTCTTCAAAGCATTTCTTTGCAATGCGTTGGAGACCTCTCTAGCATTCAAGGAGTTAAAGGGATAGAAATACTTTATTTAGACAAGCTTTAATATTTTTCTAATTAAATAAAAAAGGAAATGATCCAAGTCCTTTTGCGGTAACTTGTATAGTTTTGGAGTAATAGCTTTATAAAGTTCCCCCTCCCGCCATTTTTATCCACATCAGCGCTCTAGCTTGACAGACTTAGATCCCGGTCCCGGGAGCGGACGGCTCGTCTGCAGAGCCGAAATAGCATTGTATACAAAGACAATCTTCATGAGAATGGTCTATAAAGTGTGCCTGGTTTGAGGCAGTAGACCGTTCTCAGGAAGATTTTCTTGGTATGCCATGCTATTTCGGCTCTGCAGATGAGCCATCCTGTACCAGGGTCAGAATATAAGTTTGTCAGCTAGGGAGCTGACAGGGCCGGCCCTTACATGGATCCCGGTGGGTCTATGGACCCAGGCGGCACTCTGACAGGGGCGGCAATTTGCTTGACAGACTTAGATCCCAGTCCCGGGAGTGGACGGCTCGTCTGCAGAGCCGAAATAGCATTGTATACAAAGACAATCTTCATGAGAATGGTCTATAAAGTGTGCCTGCATTCATGAGGACAACCGAGGCAGCTGGGTGACACTTTGGCCCGCGTACACGGTCATTTATACTAGCAGATTAATAAAGTATCTGCATCATTTTAAATCCTAACTTTGTGTTGGACCTGCATGGGTAGGAGAATGTGGCCATCTTGTCAAAGTGGGATCTGTGCGCCTGAGCTGTCCTTCCCTGTCTCTGTCGCTCACAAGGATTTGCCAAGGGCGAGTTGCATTGTAACCATATGGTACAGCGCAGGCGCAGACAGTGCAGGCGCAAAGATCCCATTTCGACAAGATGGACGCACTCTCCTATTCATGTAGCTCCGATACCCATTTAGGATTTAAAGTGATGCTGACATTTAACAAACTTTATTACCCTATTTTCATTATTACATGCATGCTAACAATGGGATGACTTATACTGATGCCATAGTTCCACTATCCAGAAAGCTGTAATTACCACTAAGAATCAGTTCTGTTTCAGTGGTTCCCTAAAATGTCCATTCCATGGAAGCCTTTTTTTTTTTTTAGGGGGGTCCTGGAGTCCAGTACTAATGAAAGATTCATTTTGGGGAGCCAAATCAGGCAGAACTGATTCATAGTGGTCTTTGGATTTCCTACCCAGGTTACAGGAAATATTGGTGTTACTTTTATTGGAATTCTATCAATATACTTATATTCCTATAATCCTTTTAGATGCTAGAGGTATCTTCAGGACATTACTTTAAAATATTACGTGGAACTTTCTAGCATCCAACATGTTAACCCCTTAAGGACTAGGGGGTTAATGTGTATATTTCAACTAACAAGGCCATTGTATTTATGGTAGATTTTGTGTCATTATTTTTATTCGCTGTTTAATCTAAGTTCCTAATTACTGTTTGTCTTGTTTATATTCAGTTGTGACATCAACATCATACAGGGAGTACACCGTGACCTCGCAATCGAATGAAGTGCAAAAATTGTCTTACCGGTTACGGCAAAACATCACTTACCATGACTGCGTGCATTCCAAAAGGCTCCTTCCTGGCGCTCAGAGGCTTAACGTTGAAAGAGCTTTTGCTCTATACAATAAAGACGAGAAGGTCATTCGATACGCGATCACCAACCACATTGGATCTGTACAGGGTAAGCTCTAGAACATGGGACAGCAGCTGTTTTGCTGGCTGGAGATAAAGGGGATTTAAGTGCTCCACATCTGCTCAAGGTGCTCTTTCCAGCTCTAGAACTGGCGGTTTGAGTGGCCACTTGGTTCATGTAGTCAGTTGATGTTTGGAAAATTCAGACCCTCTGTTTACAAAAGCCTTTAGAGTGATGTTATGCTTTTGAACTTTCTGGTCTTAATGTGCCGCTAAAATTGATTTAATATTTTAGATAAATATCAAATGTGAGAGGCTCTGAGGATGAACAAAAAGCACAAAGACTTGTTCTGTGGCTAGTCCCCACTCAGCAGCATCACGTTTTACCTCTCTAGAGCCATCACAAAAGAGAAATTATATATATTCTAGAGTAATCCCGCCAAAAAGGGCAGTCCAGTTTCAAAATGACAGGCAAGTCACCCTTGCAAGGAAACACCAGCTAACCCCAGATGTATGTTTTGGCCTTGTTGGGCCTCATCAGTGAGGTGTACCTAGTTTCCCTAGGCACTGAGAGCAATGGGTGCACATCAGGATTACCTGTCACTCTTAAGGAGACCCCCTAAGAGTATTCAAAATATACATAACAAAATGTGAGAGGCTCTGAGAATGAACAAAAAGCACACTGATGAGCCCCAGCAAGGCCAAAACATACATCGGGGGTTAGCTGGTGTTCCACTGCAGGGGGGATTTGCCTGTCACTTTGGATCTGAACCGCCCCTTTGGGCGGGATTAGTCTAATACGTATGTGTAAATATCTCCTCTGTAATGGCACTAGAGAGCTAAAACGTGATGTTTCTGAGTGGTGACTAGCCGTAGAACAACACACTTGTGCTTTTGTTTGTCCTCTGAGCGTCTCACATTTTGGTATGTATTTTTTATTTTCTGAACAGCACTTCTTTGAACCTAGGGTGTGTAGTTAGCGAGTTGGAAGCAACATGAAGAGTTAAGAAAAGCAAATCCCTTAAACACAGCAGCCAAAAAGGTAGAATTGTTTCCTGGCTGGGACAGTTATGAAACCAATTCATTGTTTACCCCTCTGTCACCATACCTCCCAAGTTTCCCTATTTAGGAGGGACAGTCCCTCTTTTAGACCCAAATCCCTCTGTCCCTCTTTCCCATCCTGATATCCATCTTTTTAGGAGATCAGATTGTGTGGTGTGTATATAAGTGTATCACATTACTCCACAGCAATAAAACTCACATTAATATTTGTTTAAACATCAGTATATGTGTTTATGAATTAGTCTGTGTAAATGAAATGATTTGATCTTGTTATAAGTCATTTATTAGGATGCACAAGGAGGTGTCAATAGGTCATGAAATAGCCTAAAAATGATCGGCAATGCCCTGTCCAGAAGCCACGCCCCCAACAACACCCCTCAAAACGCAAATGTCCCTCTTTGGCAAGTTGAAATGTTGAAATGTTGGAAGGTATGTGTCACTTAAAGGGTTAAGGATGTGATTCACCCCAATGAATGCAAAAGGTGTGCCCAATACATTGAAGTCTTTTCAATCATGAACCATGTGATTATAAATCCATAGGTGTGTGAGCGGCGTGAACTTTTTTACTGAAAATAGTTGTGAAATTTAGCCTGTTAGCTATGCATAAATATGGATTTTTGCAAAAAATACAAAATCGTACAGAAGTGCACAACTATAGGCCTAGTGCAAGTCATTGGTTCGTTTTATTAAAATCATGAAGTCATTAACCATTTGAGTGCCAGAGGTGCGTGCAGTGCATTGCTTCACAATGTGTTGCATACCCCTCTGGCACTCAAAGGGTTAAACAGACTGAAATGTAAGGTGGGAGTGGCCAGGTGGTTACTGACGGTACTGGTTAACGGGTGCTAGCTAATCCTCCTATATAATAATTCTCTAATGTATGTTTGTCAGAAGCTGTCATGCGTAGTACAGACGACTGCGGGCGCTGCAGTCATGCGCAGTACAGACTGCCCGCACCGCGGCTGATAACGCAGAGGGGTGCTTCGAATTCAGACGATAGTCCTCTCTGCGCACTGACTACGGTCTGAATTCGGAGCGCCCCGCTCTGTTATGAACCGCGGTGCAGGCAGTCTCTACCGTGCATGACTGCACTGCGGCCGTTGCTGCCTGGCACTGTGGCCTGTGTACACGGGCTATGTAATAATAATAATAATAATAAAAAAATATATAATTATAATCTTAGATGGGCTGCATCCTGGGGCCTGCAGACACATGAAATATGTTTATATATAGGAAAAAAAAAGGTAAAAATAATTTCCGTGCAAATTATCTGTTTTATCAGTTTTTCAAAAAGCATTTATAATAAATGTAGCAGAACTGCAGCATTCCTACACATTCATTTACGACAGATTTTAGAACTCTTGTAACAAAAACCTTTTTACAAATGCTGTTTAGAAGTTCATGATATTGAGAATAAGAATCGTTTCTCAAAACGCGTTGGGTAGGAAGAGCTAAGCACCTTGAGGTTACCAGAATATTGAGTTTGTATTGATCTGATTAGGATTTTATGTGAGAGACCTCAATCCATTGACTGTTGCTGTACTCTATTTTGATGTGCCTATATTCTTATTACATTCTGTAAGAGCGATTCTTTCTGTTTGTGTGCAAAAAGACTTTTAAAAGTAATACACAAGAGCTGTTTATGCACCACATTCCCCCTTCCTTCTTTTGTTCCTGGACTCTAAACCCCTTCCATTGGAGTTGTCTTAGAAGTCCCTCAGTGGAAGTATATTGAAGTTCAGGAGTTACTCAGAAAAATCATGCCTGACTCCATTACTGTGTTATCAACTACCAGTGGAATTGTAAGTTTGGAGAACCATTTCAGACAGAATTGTTTCATAGTAGTCATCAGGATCATCTGATGAGATTAGAGGTGTATTATAAGGTGTTGGGGTTCATTAACCCGTTAAGGTACAATGACGTGACAGGACGTCACGAGTGTCCATGCGTTATGGAGCAGTTATGGCCCTGATACGACGCATATTTTTTCATCACAGCATTGTGATCACTAGGGGAGTCTGAAACGGACTGCTCCAAGACCGGAGCAGTCTGTTTCAGACTCTTTCGGCGAGCCGGTACACATGATCAATCACGTGTACTGGCTCTATGAATGTTTTCTACATGGTCCTTAAGGGTACAAGTATCCCAGGACCGCTGTTAAGTGATTCCCAACATTAGTGTTCAGAACACACAAACAGGCCACCTTTCCAATACACCCTTTCTTGTTCACACGTGTGTGATCAATGGCTCAGTCATTCTGAGTTCTTTACCTGTGCTTGAAGCGGAACTACCATCTTTAAGAAAGATGTCCCCAAATAATTCCTGATCAGCTGCTCAGTAGCGCTAGTCGCCAGAATTATTACCTTCTTAATGTGAATGATACCCTGCTCTGGGACTGACCGGAAGGACGGAGCGCAGACATCTTTTCATAGTGACGTCTGCGCACCTGCGCTGTCAGTCCCTTTTGGAGATGAACGGCTCCTAGCAACACCACCTAGAGCCGGCTGGGACTTACCGTACAGATGTCCCTATGGAAAGATGTTTGCGCTCCGTCCTGTCTGTCACTCCCGGAGCAGTGGATCATTCTCATGAACGCAGTAATAATTCTGGCGACTAGCGCTACTGATCAGCTAGTTGCCAGATGAGGAATTATTTGGGGACATCTTTCTTAAAGGTGGTAGTTCTGCTTTAATTAGGGATATGTTTATCCCTTTGAGAGCCAGAGGGGTACGCAATGCATTGCGTTGCATACTCCTCTGCCACTGAAAGAGTTAAAACTTAGCTTGTTGGCAAGTCCCCAAGACTGGAAGTGGCAGTTGGACGGGAGAGCGGAATGTTAGTACGTGAGACAGAGGGCTGTGCCAACCAGTACTGCCTGATTTGCATAAATCAACAAATAAATAATGCTAAATATCTCATAAACTAATAGTGTTAAGTAAAGAATGGTCTGACATCAGTACAGGTGATTCTGAAAGCTCTTTCAAAATCACCCAAGTCATTATAACGTGTTAGTTCCACTTTGAGTTCTTTCAGGATTTTTAAATTATTTCTTTAACTATCCATGTTACATCATACTCATCGTTATGACAGCATGTTCCGTTTTAGCACTAATACAGTTTTAACTATTTAAGGGCTAGGAGGTTGCACAACATAATGCATTGTGCACCCCTCTGTTCCTTAACCCTTCGAGTTCCAGAGAGGTGTTTAGTAGGGTGACCACATTTCCATTCTGCCATTCCGGGACATATGGTCACCCTAGTCCCGCGGCTGAGGCTCCCGCCGGCGCTGACCATCTTTCTCAGGCTGACACAAAGTAAGAGTTCCCAGTGGGAACAGCCTCAGAAAGGTGGTCAGCGCCGGCGGGAGCCTCGGCCATGGGTCTCTCTTGCAGCGCCAGCATACCTGCTTCATCCCAGCTGTCTCGCATGCACCAGTCCAGCCAGCCAATTAAATGTATTTGCTATATGGTCCTCATTGGCTGGCTCATATAGCAAATATATTTCATTGGCTGGCTGGCTGGACTGGTGCATGTTGCTCAATTCTGGGACTCTTTGTTGTCCTGTTGGGGGGTGACCCGGGACGCGGGACACAGACCCCCAATAAGGGACAGTCTCGGGCATTCAGGGACGTGTGGTCACCGTAGTGTTTATAACGTTGCGTTGCACACCTCTCTGGCCCTCAAAGGGTTAAAGAATGCTCTTCTATTTTATTTCTAGCTTGACTCATCCGGTTGACCGCAGACTGTGTTTTATTTTCCAGTTGTGGGGGAATTTGACATTTATGACTTGGTAGCATTGAAATAAAAGGTAGCGAGGAATGCCGCTGAGAGAGAGCCAAGCAGCTAGGAATCCTGGCAGGCAGTAGAACCATCCTCTGACTGGTCTAATTGTAGCTGTCAATTGGAAGTGCCTCCTGAGACCCGGATTGTCTCTCTTGAAGGCCTTTTACCCTCCCTGACCACTCTAACCTCTAGATCGAAGTAAGTCAGGGTAGTCTAGGATCATTTATACATTTTGCTTGGCAACCCGTCTTCTTTAATTTCATTGCTGGCATTCATATCGTTTTAACCCCCTTGGATTCCAGAAATGTGTCCTTTAGCATTGCTTTTCGATGCACTGAAGACATTTGTAACCTCCAAGGTGGTTGAGGGCAATTGTCACATTTGCTCAAGTCAACTGCTATGGTGAAAAGTCTGGACTTCAGTGGTGTGTGTGTGTGTGTGTGTGTGTGTGTGGGGGGGGGGGTCAGACAACTGACCCCCTCAGCTGACAGAGGGGTTAGACCAGTGGTTCTCAACCTGTGGGTCGGGACCCCTTAGGGGGTCGAATGACGATTTGCCAGGGGTCACCTAAAACCATCAGATATTTATATTTCGAATCATAACAGTAGAAAAATGACAGCGATGAAGGAGCAATGGAAATAATTTTACTGTTAGGGGTCACCACAACTTGGGAAATTTTATCAAAGGGTCGTGGCACTAGAAAGGTTGAGAACCGCTGGGTTAGACATAGCCAGAAATTCTGTGACTTACAGGCTTTCCTGTACACAGATCACATAGACTGGTGGAGAACTATTAGCTAGCACAGGGGTAAGCAACTGTGGCTTTGCCGCTTTTAGAGACTGCAGCAGGGATGTTGGGAGCTGTAGTCCCCAACTGATGGAGAGCCAAAGGTTATGTACCCCTTTCTCTAGCTGTCAAAGGATACTTCCTCTCTTGTGGGTTCAGCCTGACAGCTCTGGGAATCACTTTTCTGAGCCCTGATTGGCTCTCCAAGTGATCTGAGAGGGCTCGCATTGCAGACCTGACTTCAATATGTCTGCCCCCATGGGAGCAGACCTGCCAAGAGACTTCAGGTGATAGCTGCCCTTTTGAAGGGAACCAACACAGAGTTGTAGGAAACTTAAAGAAGAGTCACTAAAATGGTTAATGTGGGATGTTTAACCCATTGAATGACAATGGGTTACAAACACCATCTAGCACTCAGAGGGTTAACCCTTTAAGTGCCAGAAGGACATCCCAATGTATTGCTTTGCAATGCATTGGATGCCCCTCTGGCACTGAAAGGGTTAAATCTTCATTCTGCAAAATGCAATCCTGTAGTGTCTGTCTGCGTGTCTCTGTGTGTGTGATTGTTTTTTCACTAGCTTTCCATATTTAAAATGGCAATTTGGTCACACTATATTGCAATGCAAAGCCACAAGTTGGAGAGATCTTTAGCATCCCCAGGGTTAAATGCCACATTTAACCCTTTGACTGCCAGAGGGTAGACAACACGTTGCATAGATACCCCTGTGACATTGAAAGAGTTGACACAATGATCATATTCACTCACACATGGTGCAGTTTGTGTGCTCTAGAACGGTATCTTTTTTAACTTGATAAGTATACCTCCCAACATTTCAAATTGCCAAAGAGGGACATCTGTGAATTAGGGGGTGTTGCTGGAGGCATGGCTGGTGGACGGGGCATTAGCGATAATTTTTAGGCTATTTCATGACCTATTGACACCTCCTTGTGTAACTGAATAAATGATTTATAACAAGAACATAGTATTTTATTTACACAGACTAATTTATAAACACAAATACTGATGTTTAAACAAGTATTAATGTGAGTTTTATTGCTGTAGAGCAATTTGATACACTTATATGCACACCACACAGTCTGATCTCCTAAAAAGAGGGACATCAGGGTGGGAAAGAGGGACAGAGGGATTTGGGTCTAAAAGAGGGACTGTCCCTCCTAAAGAGGGACACTTGTGAGGTATGGATAAGTACAACCCTATGTATCCCCAAATAACCCTACCTAAAGAGCAAGGCAGAGGACAGCACTGTGTGAATTGTGGGTGGGCATCCTGTGACCTCATACATAAGAAATGTCTTGTCTCTGGAGGTCTACTAAGGTCTGCTGGTAGGACTGTCCAACTTAGGAAATTTGCATCATAATGGACAGGGCTTTGATTGGGTTGCCAGGACCGGGAGGCGGGGTTTATCTTCAAAATAGGCGGAGAGTGGGAAAAACAGGGCAGTGAACTGGGTGGAGTTACAAGGGAATTCAATGAATCAACATCTGTCCCTGGAGACTCTGTATTAAGTATAAAAACCATAATGTCCACATCAGATCCAGATGCTTCCTAGTTATGGTAACCCTCCAAGTGTTACTGAACTACAGTGTCCATCATCCAGGTTGGTGGTTGATAAAGGATGATGAGCACTGTAATTCAACAACATTTTCACAGCCATATGTAATCCCTTCCCTGATGGAAATGATTTACGTGGAGATCACACAGTGGTCTTCTGTCACAAATATTTCCAGTCTCTCTGGATGTTCTAATGTATTATTTATTGGTGCACACGCTGTTTTTTCCATGCAGTCTCCTCGGAATGTTAGAATGTCCCTGTACCCAATGAGGCTGTTTGATGGCTTCTCACAAAAAGGCCAATGTACTACGATGATCTGGAGCATCCAACTGTGTTGTAAGCAGCAAATAAACATGCTCATTGGGTTACATTGGGCTTTTAACCCTTTGCATGCCAGTAGTCTGTGTAACCTATTGCAGAGACATTCTTAACATTCAAGGGGTTATCAGCACCCATTTGGCACTCAGACTGATAACCCCATGATTAGAGAGAGGTCTCCATAGCATTGATTTGCACCAAGGAACCCTCAACAGTCCACATTCTAGAGCTCTCACTGCTCGGGCATACACACAAGATAAGCTGGACTTCAGGAGATAGTAACACTTAAAGGGATAGTAATACTTCATTTTAACTTTATTTTATTTTGTAGGCATTACAAAAACATGAAGAACGATATAAGTCTTATCTCTCAAACCTTTATGGTTTAAGAGATATTCACAAGCAAAGTTTCCCCTCCCGCCCTTTTACCTAGTGTAAGCCATCTCTTCTCAGATGTGGAATGCAGTCTATAGACCAGACAGATAACAGAAGGGGACAATCTTCTTCCTGTGAGAACAATGAAATCCCTGTCCCCCTTGACAAGTTTTCAGGTTTTTCCCTTATCTTAATTGAAGATTGTCCCTCTCTGCAGTCTACCTGGGCACCTCCCTTCTGATCTGGCTGAGCAGTGTTACATCAGTAAAAGGGGCGGGAGGGGGATACTTTGTCATTGAATTACTCTTGAACTACAACTCTGACAGAATTGAAATAACACTCTCCAAAGTCCAAATACTATGATGATTAATTAGAGCTGCTTTTATTATGAAACATTACTATCCCTTTAATATATAAACAAATATATCTTGTAGGGTTTATCCTCCTGACTAAAACAAGCGTACTGTCACTGCTGCATGGTGTTTTAATTAAAAGTTATTGTAGTTCAAACTAGAATTTTTTTAGGTGCCGTATCTCAGTGGCCTGAAATGTTACAGTGGTGCTGTTGCTACACCATCCTATGGAGCTTTATGGTCAACTGACTAGAGTTGTCCATTGGATGGTGTAGCAACAGCGCCACTGTACAATTTCAGGTAATTGAGATAATGCACATTAAAAAATTCAAGTTTGAGCTGCAATAACTTTTCAATAATACAACACTTTGTAGCAGTGAAAGTATACTACATTTAATCAGGAGGCTAATCTCTACAACATATATTTCTTTATACTCTGAAATATTACTAGTTCTTTCATCTGCCTCTTTGCACACACATAAGACAAGCTGGACATCATCTGCCTTACTGCACACACACACAAGTCTGGAAGGACATTATCTGCTTCACTGCACACACAAGACATGAAAGACCTCATCTGCCTTCCTGGTAGAAAAGGCACCAACCCGTTAGCTATAGAAGCAGTGAATTGGTGCATATTGTGTAGTAAGTAACACCGGACCCTCTTACCCTGAGAAACTGTCCCTTCACCCATTGTGGTTCAAATCCTAAGAGTTCCCAGGTATACTAATGCACTAGGGAGAACCAGAATAGCCTACTGCACCATAGAGAAAAATATAAATTCTCCAAATTCCCACTCATTTAAATAGGACTTTTAACCTGTTGAATTCCAGACTGGAATGTGGGGAATTATTATTTCTCTCTGTTGGGGCAGCTGGTTTATTCTGGAATTGTACATACTGAGCCTACTGAATACAGAACTGCAAACCTGACACCAAAAGCAAGAGAGGTCTCATTCTGGATCATACCATCAACACAGAAGGGGACAAGTAAATATGCCCATTGATTGAAATGGATGTTTTAACCCTTTGAGTACTAGGGAGGTTTCAAGACCTCGCTACCATTCAAAGGGTTAAAAAGTTCCTTAAAAATCATCTGATTTTTTTTCTTTCTTTTAGTTTTATTTGTTATGATAGTTTGATCCAGTTTATTTTATACATAAGGCCCATAATCTGCTTCACTTACAGAAAATGTTAGTGGTTAATACTTCAAAGATCGCAGGGTCAGCTAAATTTGAACATTCTCAGGTATGAACAGTGTGTCACAGTACTGTGGCCAATCTGCTAACTACAGTCTTGTTTGCTTGACATTCAACCTCTAT
Source organism: Rhinophrynus dorsalis (assembly GCA_037306005.1). Taxonomy (NCBI): domain Eukaryota; kingdom Metazoa; phylum Chordata; class Amphibia; order Anura; family Rhinophrynidae; genus Rhinophrynus; species Rhinophrynus dorsalis. The sequence continues at coordinate 95,088,525 of CM074728.1, read as the reverse complement.
TGATGAACATCAATAAGGATGTCTTATGTGTCACATACCAATAAATAAGGGTTTTAACGTCTTTCTTTTCTCTCTACCACAAGCTCTTTCAACTGACTTTATTATGTGTGCTCGTGTGCTGGTGATGGGAGGATCAAGACTATTTAGCTGCTTTTTCATGTAACAAAGACCCCCTTCTTTTTTCCTTAACTGCATGAGTAATTTGGCTGCAGTTTTCTTGGGTCAGGAAGTCGTGCAACGTAATGTTCTCCATAAAGTGTCCTGTAGTGGGGAGCTCCCATTCATTAGTCAAACACAAAGAGGGGCAGATAAAGATCCCTTTGAGAATGTCAGAGGAACAAAGCTTGTAGGAAGTGTCAGAGCAAATTACACGCTTGTGAAAATTGAACGCTCTGTTCATCTGGGAGCTGGCTCCAAGAATGTCTAAATAACAGGGCCGGTGTGTATGGGCTGTGTACAGGAGCTGCTGATTATTCAGTCAGTGGGCTTAAGCCATGATTGAAGGCATCGTTATTTGGGGCCATTGAACAGTGGGAAGCACTTAATGAGTTCTCCTGTAGATCATGTTTACTTTGTATTGTTATGGGCCGATTTTCTAAGACTTAGTTAATTTTTTACCTAATTGATAAAAGCCAGGAAATAGGATGCAGAGCACGTTACACATTACATTCAAACGCCTTTGATTCTGGAGACGTTTCCTGTGTTTTGCGCTTCAATAAGCTCGATACATTTGTAACATCTAAGGCGTTAAAATGAAATAATCACTTTATGATATATGTGATTTTTGAAAGCGCTTTCCAAGTCAACTATTTTGTTTGAAATAAAAATGTCTAAAATATAGGTTGAGCTAACAAACAACAAATAATATGTGGGAAAAAAAGCGCTTGGATCTAGTGAGATATTAATAATAAATGTAAAATATAAAACTGGTACAAAGGTAATACAATATATATATTTATTAACCTAAAACAATAATGATAATTGACTAAATATCCACATTATACAAATTAATACACATATCCTATATAATAATTTGCTAGGATGTTTGTCAGGAGCTGTCATGCGCAGTAATAACTGCCCGCTCTGCAGTCATGCGCAGTACTGACTACCCAAACGCTCCACGGCTGATACAGAGCAGGGTGCTCCGAATTAAGACCGGAGCCCTCTATGTGCACCTTCCTGGGTCCGGTCCCAGGAAGGAGTGCAGAGAGGACTCCGGTCTGAATTCGGAGCGCCCCGCTACGTATCAGCTGCAGCGCGTTCAGGCAGTCAGTACTGCACATGACTGCAGAGCGGGCAGTGAGAAGAGAGGATCCGGCCACGAGCTGAGGTTGCTGGGCGGCACTGTGGCCCGTGTACACAGGCTTTTCAACTAGTACCAAATATTAAAGGACTGAACTATATCAAGGAAAAAATCCTAATAAGGAATGTCCTTGTAATATCCTAATAAAGTCCTATAAACTAGATGTGCTGAAAATCTTCAAATGGAAAATAGATATTGTAAATATTTCAAATAGTCAGTTCCTTTTTTTTTTTTTTTTTTTTTGTATATATAGATAAAATACGTATCCCGTTTTTCTACGAACTCACTATTAAGGGCCCAAGCAGGTAACTGGCTGGCAGAGAGTGGCAGTTGGGATGGGGAGCAGTGTGGAATGTTAGTATCTGGCAGGGGTTTGGGAGGGAGTTCAGTGTGGAATGTTAGTATCAGTCTGGCAGGGAATGGGAGGGACAACAGTGTGCAATGTCTGTATCTGGCTGGCAAAGAGTAGCAGATAGAAGTGACAGCAGTGTGGGATGTTAGTATATGGCTGTCAGGAAGTGTCAGGTGGGATGGAGAGCAGTATGGAATGTTAGTATCTGTTGGCAGGTGGGAAGGAGAGCAGTATGGAATGTTAGTATCTGGTTGGCAGGTGGGAGGTAGAGCAGTATGGAATGTTAGTATCTGGTTGGCAGGTGGGAGGCAGATCAGTATGGAATGTTAGTATCTGGTTGGCAGGTGGGAGGCAGATCAGTATGGAATGTTAGTATCTGGTTGGCAGGTTGGAGGGAGAGCAGTATGGAATGTTAGTATCTGGTTGGCAGGTGGGAGGGAGAGCAGTATGGAATGTTAGTATCTGGTTGGCAGGTGGGAGGGAGAGCAGCATGGAATGTTAGTATCTGGTTGGCAGGTGGGAAGGAGAGCAGTATGGAATGTTAGTATCTGGTTGGCAGGTGGGAAGGAGAGCAGTATGGAATGTTAGTATCTGTTGGCAGGTGGGAAGGAGAGCAGTATGGAATGTTAGTATCTGTTGGCAGGTGGGATTGAGAACAGTATGGAATGTTAGTATCTGGTTGGCAGGTGGGAGGGAGAGCAGTATGGAATGTTAGTATCTGGTTGGCAGGTGGGAGGCAGATCAGTATGGAATGTTAGTATCTGGTTGGCAGGTTGGAGGGAGAGCAGTATGGAATGTTAGTATCTGGTTGGCAGGTGGGAGGGAGAGCAGTATGGAATGTTAGTATCTGGTTGGCAGGTGGGAGGGAGAGCAGCATGGAATGTTAGTATCTGGTTGGCAGGTGGGAAGGAGAGCAGTATGGAATGTTAGCATCTGGTTGGCAGGTGGGAAGGAGAGCAGTATGGAATGTTAGTATCTGTTGGCAGGTGGGAAGGAGAGCAGTATGGAATGTTAGTATCTGTTGGCAGGTGGGATTGAGAACAGTATGGAATGTTAGTATCTGGTTGGCAGGTGGGAGGGAGAGCAGTATGGAATGTTAGTATCTGGTTGGCAGGTGGGAGGGAGAGCAGTATGGAATGTTAGTATCTGGTTGGCAGGTGGGAAGGAGAGCAGTATGGAATGTTAGTATCTGGTTGGCAGGTGGGAGGGAGAGCAGTGTGAAATGTTAGTATCTGGTTGGCAGGTGGGATGGAGAGCAGTATGGAATGTTAGTATCTGGTTGGCAGGTGGGAGGGAGAGCAGTATGGAATGTTAGTATCTGGTTGGCAGGTGGGATGGAGAGCAGTGTGAAATGTTAGTATCTGGTTGGCAGGTGGGAGGGAGAGCAGTATGGAATGTTAGTATCTGGTTGGCAGGTGGGAGGGAGAGCAGTATGGAATGTTAGTATCTGGTTGGCAGGTGGGAGGGAGAGCAGTGTGAAATGTTAGTATCTGGTTGGCAGGTGGGAGGGAGAGCAGTATGAAATGTTAGTATCTGTTGGTAGGAAGTGGCAGGTGGGATGGGGAGCAGTGTGTAATGTTATCTGCCAGGCACACCAAATTTGCATAAAATGGCAAAGCGAAATAATCCCAAACTACTGTTTTAAATGAACATGGCTATCCTAGGGGATTCCGAAAGATCCTCTAAAATCACTTAATTGTGACAAAGTAACCGTTCCACTTTAAAGTAATAATAATGGTAAAACGCAAACTGTAATAATTATCACATCCAATTACCTGATGATAAACATTTCCTGATAAATTTAGTAGTAAAGGGATGCTAATACCTGCAGCTGCGCCCTCTGCACCCCTTAGAGAATGTAAATTGTTCTTCTGCTTTGATTCATAAAGTTGCAGATTGAAACTAACGTTGTTCATATTCCTTCTAGGTATCACTGGTCAGGAGCAGGTAGCCATTAACCCATGCTATGATGGAAGCCACGTGTGTGACACCAGAGCCAAGTGCCAGCCTGCCACAGGCCTCAACTACACGTGTGTGTGTGCATCCGGGTACCATGGAGATGGCAGGGAATGCTCTGGTAAGGGAATGTACCGAGAAACCTTGCCCATCCAGACGTAACGAAGAGATGCGATAGAGATGCAATTCTGGAGCAAATCAACTGCACCACAGGGGAATAATAATGCAATTCCCATTGATTTTACCCTTTGAATGCCAGAGGGGTATGCTGTGCATTGTGCGTTGCATACCCCTCTGCCATCCAATGGGTTAAGTGAGTGTTTTAGCCATTTGAATACTAGAGAGGTATTCTGTGCATTGAGAAGCAATTTCCATTTGTTTCTCCTCTGTAGCTTCATGAATATTGCCCAGATTTACATATCCGTCCTTATCGAATTCAGAGAGATCAGTTAGATCATTTTCCTCTATAAATAGGAACAGTGCAGGGTTTTCTACAAACTTAAAGGGATAGTAATACTTCATTTTAACTTTATTTTATTTTGTAGGCATTAAAAAAACATGAAGAATGATATAAGTCTTATCTCTGAAACCTTTATGGTTTAAGAGATATTCACAAACAAAGTATCCCCCCCCCTGTTCAACCAGATCAGAAGGGAGATGCCCAGGTAGACTGCAGAGAGGGACAATCTTCAATTAAGATAAGGGAAAAAGCTGAAAAACTTGTCAAGGGAGGAAGGGCTTTCATTGTTTTCATACAAAGAAAATTGTCCCCTTCTGTTATCTGTACTGTCATACAACCAGACTCACATCTGAGAAGAGATGGCTTACACTAGGTAAAAGGGGCGGGGAGGGGAACTTTGCTTGTGAATATCTCATAAACCATAAAGGTTTGAGAGATAAGACTTATATCATTCTTCATGTTTTTTTAATGCCTACAAAATAAAATAAAGTTAAAACGAAGTATTACTATCCCTTTAAAGAAACACTAGAACCTCCTTATAATAATAATATAATAATACCTTAATCTGGGCAGAGAATCAAATCCCAATGTCCACTATGAATCAAGTCTGTGTGTACTGGATATCACGTCCTTGGAGGTGGACTTGATTCTTTGTTGCAGGACTCCAGAACAACAAACTCCTCCCACTGTAGTATTTCTTCCTTCCTAACCAGCAATGCATTGGCGACCTATCATTCTTGGGGTTAGAACCCCAATTTTAATCCACAGGAAATGATTGTCCATTATTATATTGTAATGTGTCAATTTATCTCAGTCTTTCTCAGATTCTCACATCCTCTTTCTCTCAGCCTCTCTTTTGGTTTCGCTCAGCCTTCCGCTCCCTCGGTTTCGCTCAGCCTTCCGCTCCCTCGGTTTTATTCAGCCTTCCGCTCCCTCGGTTTCGCTCAGCCTTCTGCTCCCTCGGTTTCGCTCAGCCTTCTGCTCCCTCGGTTTTACTCAGCCTCCTGCTCCCTCGGTTTTACTCAGCCTCCTGCTCCCTCGGTTTTACTCAGCCTCCTGCTCCCTCGGTTTTACTCAGCCTTCTGCTCCCTCTGTTTCACTCAGTCTCTGCTCCCTCTTTTTCTCTCTGTCTTCCTCCATTTCCCTCAGCCGCCCGCTCCCTTCGTTTCCCTCAGCCGCCCGCTCCCTTCGTTTCCCTCAGCCGCCCGCTCCCTTCGTTTCCCTCATCCGCCCGCTCCCTTCGTTTCCCTCAGCCGCCCGCTCCCTTCGTTTCCCTCAGCCGCCTGCTCCCTTCGTTTCCCTCAGCCGCCCGCTCCCTTTGTTTCCCTCAGCCGCCCGCTCCCTTTGTTTCCCTCAGCCGCCCGCTCCCTTTGTTTCCCTCAGCCACCCGCTCCCTTTGTTTCCCTCAGCCGCCCGCTCCCTTCGTTTCCCTCAGCCGCCCACTCCCTTCGTTTCCCTCAGCCGCCCGCTCCCTTCGTTTCCCTCAGCCGCCCACTCCCTCCGTTTCCCTCAGCCGCCCGCTTCCTCCGTTTCCCTTAGCCTCCTGTTCCCTCTGTTTACTAATATTCCTAGTTGTGGAATTTGTAGTTCTAAATACAGAAACAGTGCCAGGAATTATTGTGTCCATTCATTCTGGGTCTAGTGTGTTTGTGTGTGTGTGTGTGTGTGTATGTATGTATATATGTATGTATTATAAAATACACACCAACATATTTGTAAATTTTCTTTGTTACCTTTTTGATTAAACATTTTACATTTGCACGCAGCCCAAAATCATATCTTCCACCTCGACTGATTTTGTTACTTAGCTCCAAAGGGCCATTACCTTAATGTCCTTCCATGGTGGAGGAGACTGATTGTAGATCACCCCTGGAGTGATGACTTTAATGAATGATTTGGGTTCTTTCTTCCAGATGTCAATGAGTGTGAAGTGGGATTTACCCGATGTGGTCAGAACACAGTGTGCGTCAACCTGCCGGGAAGCTACAGGTGTGAGTGCGCCAGTGGATATACCTTTTCTCCTGACGGACATCACTGTGTGTGTAAGTGTTCTGCACTTGTGCATTTTATTATATTCTTTAGAAGAGGTTAATGAACCCTTTAAGGATCAGAAGGGTGTGTAACGTATTCTTTTCTAAAGGGTTAAGATTTCTTAGTATGGAGTAGGCAACCTTTGGCTCTGCAGCTGTTATGAACCATACCACTCATTATCCTCAACCAGCCAATGGCTGGCTGGGGATGATGGGAGTTGTAGTCCCCCATAGCTGCGGAACCAGAATATGCCTACCCTTGACCTATTTTGTGTAAAAATAGAAAATAAATCCATAAAGGAGATAGGCTAAGGACTAATGCCCAAAAGGGAAATGAATCCCACCCCAATTTCCCTTAACTCATTGAGGACCAGATGGGTGAGAGAGATTGTATAGCTCTCTGGTCATCAAGTGATTAAAGTAAAACTATATCATATCAATAAGTGGTTCTTAATTTCTTTAAATGTACACTTAACTAACCTATCCTAAGCCTTGTTCCACTGTCCTCTGGTGTTACAAAATCACCCGTACACCCCAGCCTTGTTCCAATTGTAGTAATGGACCCCACATATACACTGCCTGATACCCCATCCTTGTTCCACGGTCCTCCTGGCAGTCACAGAACTGCACATACACTGACTACCCAGCCTTGTTCCACATGTAGTTACAGAATCCACATATGCACTGTCTGACATTCCAGCCTTGTTCCATTGTCCATCAGTAGTAACAGAACCACACACATACACTGTCTGATACCAAAGCCTTGTTCCACAGTCCTCCTGTTAGTCACAGAACTAAACATATACTGACTCCCCAGCCTTGTTCCACTGATAGTCATAGAATCCACGCATGCAGCATCTGACACCCCAGACTTGTTCCACTGTTAGTCACAGAGCCACAAATACACTGGCTAACACTCCAGTCTCACTCCATTGTCCTCAGGGTAGTCACATAACTGCTCATACACTGACTCCCCAGCCTTGTTTCACTTGTAGTCACAGAATCCATACATGCTCTGTTTGTCGCCCCATCCTTTTTCCACTTCCCACTGGTAGTCACAGAGCCACACATACACTGGCTTGACACTTGTTCTACTAGTAGTCACAGAACCCATCCACATATATACTGTCTGACATCCCAGCCTTGTTCCACTGGTAGTCATAGAACACATACATATACTGTCTGATGCTTCAGCCTTGTTCCATAACTTATATTACTTACTAATTTTGAGGACCACTGCCTTACTAAATAAAGGCTGTTTTCTTTTCATGTATGGAGGATATACAGATATGATCATGTTCCCTCTCAGTTTTATAACTGTGTGATCATCTTATGGTTGTTATTATTAATTGTGCTATTATTATATAACTAGTTTTAAAGCCCGTGTACACGGGCCAACAAAGGCGGTAGTGCAGTCATGAGCAGTACTGACTGCCCGAACGCGACATGGACGATAACGGAGCGGGGCACTCCAAATTCAGACCGTAGTCCTCTCTGCGCACAAATTCAGACCGTAGTCCTCTCTGAGCACCTTTCGATGTGCAGAGAGGACTACGGTCTGAATTCGGAGTGCATCACTCTGTTATCAGCCGTGACGCGGGCAGTCTCTACTGCGCATGACTGCAGCGAGAGCAGCCCTCTCTACTGCGCATGACAGCTTCTGACAAACATCCGTAGTGAATTATTATATAGGATTCAATGGTTTTCCTTTCATTTTCATTCATAGTGGTGGCTCCACCTGCAGACCCATGTGCTGACGGCAGCCACACATGTAACAGAGAAACATCTCGCTGTGTTCCTCGTGGAGATGGCGTGTTCACATGTGAATGTCTGGCTGGCTTCATTAGAAGTGGACAGAGTTGCATTGGTAAGAACATGTTCACTTCTTAGCGAATTCCATTATATTTCTGTCTGTAATAATGGTTCTCAGTCTGTGTTCTATGGAACCCCAAGGTTCTGCAAAGTAAGTCAATGGTTTCCAAAGAACAAACTCAATAATGGTGGACATGGGAATCAACCTAGACTGGCAATGTGTAAGAGGTTCTGTGACTACCTGTGAGCATATGCAGTTTTATCTTTTTATGCAACACATTGCTTCTCAATTGGTTGTAAATGACTCTGTTCCTTAAAAGAACTGTCATTATTACCATGTGAATTGATCAGCATGTGTGTCCTGAGGTCCTGCTACCAACTGTCATCTCCACCTCCATGGACATGACATCCAGAATTGACTGTAGACGTTCTGTCTTGAACAAAGGCACAAGAGCGATATTTGTAGGGTTCATTAGGTTTTTTTTGGCACTAGTAAGTTAAGACCGAGGGTTATTATTAAGAGGTGTTACTACTCTTTTAAAGGGATAGTAATACTTCATTTTAACTTTATTTTATTTTGTAAGCATTAAAAAAACATGAAGAATGATATAAGTCTTATCTCTCAACCTTTATGGTTTGAGAGATATTCACAAGCAAAGTTCCCCTCCTGCCCCTTTTACCTAGTGTAAGCCATCTCTTCTCAGATGTGGAATGCAGTCCATAGACCAGACAAATAACAGCAGGGGACAATCTTCTTCCTATGAGAACAATGAAAGCCCTGTCCCCCTTGACAAGTTTTTCAGGTTTTTCCCTTATCTTAATTGAAGATTGTCCCTCTCTGCAGTCTACCTGGGCACCTCCCTTCTGATCTGGCTGAACAGTGTTACATCAGTAAAAGGGGCGGGAGGGGGAGACTTTGTCATTGAATTACTCTTGAACTACAACTCTGACAGTAGTGAAATAACACTCTCCAAAGTCCAAATACTATGATGATTAATTAGAGCTGCTTTTATTATGAAACATTACTATCCCTTTAAAGGTAAAGCGTGGTACCGTGTTAGCCACGTAAAAAACAGGAGACTGGTAGAGTAAAACTGGTACCTTTATTGTTTGAGTGGATCTTGGATAAAAGCTTTCAAGGCTCTAGGAAGGTTATGCACTAAGGTGTGATAAAGAGGTGATAGAGTGGAGATGACTTCTCCAGTGATATCTCTTCTCCAGATCCTATATTATTCTATAGATCCAGTCCACTGAGATCTCCAAAAGTATGATGAATGGGAATTCAGACATCAGTGTGTTTGTTGACTTTGTTGTTAGACGAGGCACAGAAACCCTACATTTGATACATATGATTTGAGTTTAGTTATGATGTCTGACAATTTGAGTTTTGACTTCAGCCAGTTTGAGGCATGAATCATATCATCTCCATACTGACATAACAGACTTCCTTCCATATGAGTTACATTGACCACATCTCTACCAAGGGAGAGCTGTCCAAGGTTTTAGTCATCCTGCTGTGTCATATCTGCTAGATGTTCTTCAGCTTGTATTAACCCCTTAAACACTTGGAATGTTAGAGAGGTCCCCAGTGCATTCCTCCACAACGTGTTGAAGCTCTCTTTAGCTTTCAAGGGGTTAAAAGGCATGTTTAACCCTTTGAGTGCAAGAGGGGTATCCCAACAGTTTGCAACTGGCACTCAAATGGTTAAATTGATGAGCGTTTGCATCCCCCCCCGTATGGTTCAGCTGGTTGTCCACAGAATTACTTCTCTTAACTTTTATACTTAATAGGTGACTAGGGTTCATGCCCCTTTAAGTATAATGTATACATTTATATGTGACATCCTTCACTTGCTGTGGTCTATCCACGTGTGTCAAACTCAAGTATAGTTGCCTCTAAGGAAGGATACAGTAGTTATACTTGCCATTAGATATTATTAAAACATATAACAAGGCAAATTATTTGTTTTAAAACAAACAAACAAACAAAAAAAAAAACAGAACAAAAACAAAATGTTATTTGGTCCCTGGTCAAATGGGAGTGGGGAGAGCTCTAAGACCTTCCCTTCATAGTATTGTTTTGTCTTTGGTTTACAAAATTACACATTTTGTTAGAATTATAAAATATAGGTTATATGCCATGTCTTTGTACCTTCCTATCTCTACTAACAGCATCAGTGGCGTAACAATAGGGGCTCACAGAGGTCGCACCTGCGACCCCCTGCCAGGCACCAGCAGCTGAGGACAAGGTCTGTGCTTTCTTCCGCACAGACCTTATCTCTAGCAGATGAGGCTCCTTCCGTCGGCACTGAAATAAGTAATGTAGAGCACTGGGAGATGACATCATCTCTCAGCACTCTGCATTACTGAAGGACCGCACGGGAGATCTGGCTGTGCAGAAGACCTCTCCTGCCACGCCAGCCGCTAGACCACCAGGGAGGTAGGAGATGGCCACGGAGGATGTCAGTGTAGGCAATGTGGTGATTGGGGGCAATTGTGGAGGCAATGTGGCAATTGGGGGCAATTGTGGAGGCGATTGTGGCTATTGAGGGCAATGTGGGGGGCAATTGTGGCAATGTGGAGGCAATGTGGGGGCAATTGTGGCAATGTGGGGGTAACTGTGGCAATGTGGAGGCAATTGTGGGCAATTGTGGCTAATTGGGGGCAATTGTGTTGATTGGGGGCACGCAATGTGGTTGGCGGGGGGCCCAATGGCAATTTTTCCACAAGAGCTTGGTGGCTTCTAGTTACGCCCCTGAACAGCATGTTGCTCTCTCAGTGCTCATTCATACCTACCAAATGTCCTTCTTTAGGAGGGACAGTCCCTTTTTGAAACCCAAATCCCTCTGTCCCTCTTTCTCATCCATATGTCCCTCTTTTTAATAGATCACATTGTCTGCTGTATATAGAAGTGTATCACATTGCTTCACAGCAATAACATTCACATTAATGTTTGTTTACATGTCAGTGTATGTGATTATAAATTAGTGTGTGTAAATAAAATAATTTAGTCCTTGCTCTAAATCAACTATTCAGTTACACAAAGATGTGTCAGTAGGTCAACAAATAACCTAAAAATTATCTATAATGTCCTGCCCATCAGCCACGCCCCCAGCAAAATCCCCTGAAACACAAGTGTCCCTCTTTGGCCATTTGAAATGTTGGGATTTGTGCTGATTGGTATGTTTTTCTGTATACTGAGAGTGTGGCATCTGCTGCCCAGTTACATTCAGATAGGAACAAGCACAGTATATATATATATATATATATATATATATATATATATGTGTATAGTGGTAGAGAGGAAAGGGAAAGCAGAAAGGGTAAACTATACTATATCAAAAGGCTGTGTGCAGAATAAATATAATAAAATGTTTTTATAATCCAAACTCTCTCCTCCCCTCCCACAATGAATATACAGACTTCGGTGCCCACCTAGCACTCTCTCTTACACCCTGTTAACCCAAGCAACTTGCGGTGCTACAATACAGCAGTGATCAAGCTAGTTTGTTTGATGAGTGCTACCAGAGGAGTAACTAGATGCCTCCGGGCCCTGGTACAAGAAGTGCCATGGGCCCCCTCCACAATGCCCCCATCTCCTACTTGGAGCTCCCGCTCAGTCCTCTTAGTAATGCAAAGGGCTGGGAGATGATGTCATCTCCCAGCGCTCTGCATTACTAAAGCGCCAGCAGGAGATTGCGGGCACCAGGCGGAGGGGTCACAGGGGGAGGCACGGGCCCGGTCGCAGGTGCGACCCCTGCTAACCCTATAGTTAAGCCACTGAGTTCTACTCACCTCTGATATCCTGTGTTCTCTTGTCCATCATTTCACATTGGAAGAGGGGTGTTATGGGAGTATGAGATGGGGCTGGCCCACTTTGGCATCAGCCATATGTCATTGGCTAACATACATGTGAGTTTAACCGTCACTGGAAGTTGTGAAAAGCATCACAACTTTCATTATCTCCAGTGTGTATGATTTCCGTGACGGTTCGATATATAACAGCATACAGATGCTGTAACATGGATGCGTTTGTAATGAATGCAACAACATTTGTTGTGGCATGTTGCAATGGCAATGGCTTGCCACATTCACTTCACAAACATTGTGATGGTGCACCATGTGAACAGACCCACACTCCTCAATATGTGATTAGCACAGTGTAAGAAATGTTGGGTTTGTCGCCAGTGTGTATACAGTGTTATAAGTAAAAACATATAGGTGCTGTACGCCTCACAGTTCCATTTTTTCTGCTAGTGTAGGAATGAATTAATTAATATGTTGAATTGTTATAGAGCCACAGAGTTAGGACAATACAGAGTGATGGGTGCTTAGGAAAATGAAATGAGTGCACCAGTTCTGAAAAAGGATATACTAGAACTAGAGAGGGTACAGCGAAGAGCAACAAAATGAATTAAGGGAATGGAGGACTTGACGGATGAGGAACGACTAGACAAACTTGGTTTATTTACTCTAGAGAAAAGACTAGGAGGAAACCTTATCACATTGTACAAGTATATGAGAGGTCAATACAAGGATCTCTGTGGTGAGCTATTTATTCCAAGGCCTGATCAGGTGACCAGGGGACACCCCTTGAGATTAGAGGAAAGGAGGTTTAGACTTCAGCAGAGGAAGGGTTTTTTTACAGTACGGTCTGTTTAATTGTGGAATTCTTTGCCCAAGGAGGTGGTTATGGCAGATACAATGGATACATTTAAGAGAAGATTAGATACATTTCTTTCCAAAGGGAACATACAGAGTTATACTGTTTATTAGTAGGCAGATCAGGAAGGTCTGATAAAGACTAACTTATTTGGTAGCAGGAAAGCTATAAAATTACTGGAGTATGAGGAGAAGGTTGAACATGATGGACTTTTGTCTTTATTCAACCTAATTTACTATGTTACTATCTATGTCACTACAGCAGGTGGGGAGAAAAGGCTGAGTGCTCAGGCTTTATATCACTAAGCTTTACAGGAAACATATATTTATATCAAGCTTCCTCCAGCTTGGCCTAAAGTGGATACTATTTTATTTAGATTTCAGACATGCAGTGATTATGTAATCTGTTACAGCACATACACAGAGAAGCTGCTCCACTGGGGAGAAATACATGTTCCCATTGATTAAAATGGTGATTTAACCCTTTGAGTGCCACTCAAAGGGTTAACCCCTTAAAGACTGGCTGCACATGTGTGTGCGGCAGGCTCTTAAGGACCACGGACCATTTTTTTTAGCAATCCCATTCAAGGCACCCCGAACGGTGTGCAGCAGCTTGGGGAGCCCTGAAATTCATGATGATCCTGGCACATCATGGGTCTTTAACGCATGTTGGACCCATGACCTTCCAGGACGGTCATGGGTCCATAATGGATTAAATCCTGAATATCACAGATGTCTCCAACTCGTTGCTTCTCGGTAGTTTGGAGACCTCGGTACTAAATCATCTTTTTAATGTCAGGATATAAAGTTACGATCAATTATTAATTATACTTTTTTATAATGAACGGTACCTTTTTAAATGTCCATATCTCTGTATTCTTCTTGCGATTTTATTTTAAATTTCCACTGCCCACCCCTTTCCCCTGCATCACGCAGAGTCTTCCCAAATATGAAAGCTGGACCACATGGATCGCAACGAGGGACAATATTGTGTCAGCATAAGGAAAACCTCACTACCCTTTGTCAAAGGGGGCAAGGTTTTCATATACACACACACACACACAAAATTGTCCTCATTGCAGTCCGTCCAGACCGGCTTTCAGGTCTGAAGACACTCTGCCTGAAGTAGGGAAAATGGGCGGAAGTCAGAAACTTTAAAATAAAATTACTAGAAGAATACAACGATATGGACATTTACAAAGGTACCATCCATTATAAAAAAAGTTTAATGCATAATGCATGACAGCTTTTTCAGATTTTTCCCTTATGCTAACTGAAGACTGTCCCTCTCTGCAATCCATCTGGACAGTCTTGCTGCTCTGAGGTGAGCAGTGTTACATCAGTAAAAGGGGAGGGAGGGGGATACTTTATCATTCAGTTACTCTTGAACTACAACTCTGACAGAATTGAAATAACGCTCTCCATGACCCAAATACTACGAAGATTAATTGGAGCTGCTTTTATTTTGAAACATTATTATCCCTTTAAATAAGAGTTTAGGACATTTTGAATCTCAGATATGAAGAAGTTGGTTTGCTCCAGATTTACTGCAGATCTTATTGGTTACTTAATACTTCAGCCACAGACAGTCTGAACACTTTTAAAATCCCAGAGCGGCTTTATAATAGACACTACGGGAGGGGGGGGGGGTTTAGAAGGTAGAGGGGGTTCCAGGTGGATCACATGCTGGACATGTCTGGTTAAACCCCTTGGATGTCAAGAGGCCTCCATTACATTGGATTCATATCCCTGTTCTTACATGCTCACTAGGAAATTTTGGAGGAAATGTCTTTGTTCTACCCTTCAATTCTTCATCCACATTCTAGTCCTTTTGCCTGTGCTAAGTCTACCCCTGGTTTTATCCCCAAATGTTCCCATATACAGTAATAGGGTTTAGATGACATCCAGTGAACAAATATAAATAACTGTGTGAATTATACAACATGATGATAATGTTTTATTAAGGTTAAGTACAAATCATTAGCACATGCTGTACAGTGTAATCTCTGTTTTATATCATCCTGTTACAGATTTGGATGAATGCACTCAGAACAGATGTCATCCAGATGCTTCTTGCACCAACACCCCAGGCTCTTTCTCTTGTGTTTGTAATAATGGTTTTGAAGGGGATGGCTTCCAGTGTACTCAAATTTTAGGTAAAGTGAGAAAAGGAACAAATGCTATTGTATGTATGGAAATGGTAAATAATATCCCTAATAATACTGCACATACCAAATGACAAAACCAGAAGTAATAATGACTTTTCTGATTTCAAAAGAAGGAAGGCAGGAAGTACTAAATTAACATTTACCTCCCAAGTGTCCCGTTTTAGGAGATATTCGAGGTCCATACCTCCCAAGTGTCCCTCTTTAGGAGAGATTAGGGGTCCATACCTCCCAAGTATCCCTCTTTATGAGAGATTAGGGGTCCATACCTCCCAAATGTCCCTCTTTAGGAGGGACAGTCCCTCTAACACCCAAATTAATCTGTCCCTTTTTTCCCAACATGATGTCCCTCTTTTTTAGGAGTTCAGACTGTGTGGTGTGTAGTCTTGCTCTAAATAATTTATTCAGTTACACAAAGAAGTCATGAAATAAACTAAAAATTGTCCCTCCCACCAGCCACGCCCCCAGTAACACCACCTAAAACACAAATGTCCCTCTTTGGCTGTTTGAAATGTTGGGAGGTATGTTAACTGTAAATACCTGTATCCTATAGGGTATTCTATCCTCCAGCAAACTTCCACTCACTGTTCACAGCCAAGTACCTACCTACCTACCTGATCCCTTGTCAAATTATGGAGGCTGATTAGTGACCAACAAGTATGGTGTCTGATCAGGGCCAAACTTCCTCCCTGCTCAATCCTTGCATTACTACTGAGGATGCACAAACTCTGCACATGCTCAGCTGAACAGGGAAGAAGTTTATGCCTTCTCAGTCCCCATATATTTTAGTCCCCATTCAAACGTAAGTTGGCACCACCACCATGACCCAAACCTTGCCTGTAGTACAGATGGATATCTCTCAGAATTGGTTCACTTTTTGTCTTTATGTATTGGTCAAACCATCTGCTCCGATTGAACAAATAACATTTTCCACAATCCCCATCAATGTAAATGGAACTTTTAACTACTTGAATGTTCAGCAATGCTTTGGCGACCTCTCTAGCATTCAAGAGGTTAAAAGCTCTATTTAAACCAATGGAACATTTTATTTCTCCCCTGTGGTACAGTGGATTTGCTCAAGAATTGGTCCAGCTTGCTTTTGAACATTAGGCCCTAAAGTCGAATATTTTTTCACAAATTCTAGCTCATTGAATATTTTATTGTATGTAACCTTGTTTTATTTTCAAATGTTTGTTTTACTTAACCCCTTAAGGACCCATGACGGTCCTGGACCGTCATGGAATTCCGGGCTCCCCGCGCGGCTGCATGCCGTTCTAGGAGTCTGGAATCGGATTATGGAAAAAAAAATGGTCCCTGGTCCTTAAGTGACAGCACCGTGCGAGCGAGGCCGGTCCTTAAGGGGTTAAACATTCACAGAAGCTTAAATAGACGATCCTTACTTAATGGCTTTTATCGGCTTTTCTAGGAGGACATACCTCTTTGCACACCCCGTGCTTAGAAAAACGCAGACAACTGCTTGGACACAGCGGTACTCGTCCATTGGTGGGACAGTTTGTACCTGAATGCGATATGGAAGGTAACTACACTCCGTTGCAGTGCCACGGCAGCACCGGCCACTGTTGGTGCGTCAATAAACTTGGTGAAGAGATTCAAGGGACAAGAATTGGGCCTGGCAACCCCGCCCCACGATGTGACGTTCAAGGTAAGTCTCAACATGGCTTATCGATTCTTCGTCATTCCTGCCAGTGAAAGGCCGCAGTTCCTACAAACCGAGTGCATGTTCCGTTGGGATAATGAGCGAGGCTGATGTACCAATGAGCAATTCTAGAGCAAACCAATTGCATAATAGGGGACTAGTAAAAACCCAACTTATCTAAATGGGACTGTTTAACCTTCTGAGTTCCATGGGGGTGCACAACGCATACCTCTGTGATGCTCAAAGGATTAACCCCTAGAATGCATTGCTAAACATGCGTGTGGAATTACTGTAGAACAAACGAGACATTTATTTTTGGCCATAATCTAATATCTGTTGTAAGGAGGCCTAGTCTTAAAGAGGAATATGTAAAATGATAGTAAATTGCAGAAATTGCGATCAAAAGATGGTTCTAGGTAATGCACAAAGTTTGGAACTGTCACTAAAGCTCCTTGTGATGGAACACTGCATTTTATATTATAAATAGAAAGATGGACAGATGGATAAGGCTACATTATGTCTGCTTCTGAAAGTGACACACACATCAGTAGCTTTCCCCTCTCCCTTTTCTTTCCCCCCTCTCTCTTGCCTCTTCTTTCTCTCTTCCTACCTCCACTCACCCTCCCCCACACCTCTCTTTCCCCATTCTGGTTCTCTCTCTCTTTTTCACTCTCTCACTTTGTTTGCATATTTTTTCAAAACTTCTTGCGTGTCATGTTAGCCAATATCCCGTGAGATCTTGATCCTTTCATTTTTGAAAAAGTGAAAGCCTTGGTGCAAAGCAGCTTAATTAGGATTTGAGACTGCACTGAAAAGTACAATTACCATAAATCAGTATGTTACCACACTCGGAAGGCTGACCATACATAAGTAAGTGTGAATATACTCTAAATTATGCATCTACTGGACCTTTGGCTAACTTGCTTACCTGGAAACTTTGTCCTGCGGTACTGCTGGGGGACATAAATGATGCAATTAGAGTAAAAAGCGGTGGGGCTTAATCATGAGTGGGGGCGTGGCTTAGTAGACATGAAAAAGTATGAGGAACAGGCTGGGAAGGAGGAGAAGTGGGAAGAACAGGGTGTGAAGGAGGAGAAGTGAGCGGGGACTGGAAGGAACAGACTGGGAAGAAGGAGAAGTGGGCAGAGTTTCATTAGAAAATCCCCACATCCAGAGGATCAGTCTCTGCCCTGGAGACCCCTTAATGAAGTGTCAAAACCGGAGTCTCCGGGGAAAATCCAGAGAATTCCCAGCTAGGCTAACATGTTGCATAGGCAGTTTTTGATGTAGTTTTCAAGTATGCAGATTTGAATTCAAGGTGACAGGTCCACTTTAAGAAAAAAAAATGACTGTTCACAAGGATGGATACATGCATGGAATAGCCGCTCAGGAGAAGTAGGAGTAAATGCATATTAGATATCTTGAGAAAGATAGATAGATTTTATGGCTGGTTGGGCATGGTGGAAGTTGTAGTCCCTGACAGCTGGAGAGCCAATATTTGACTAACCCTGCTATGATGTAACAACTTGCACAAAAGATACAATGTGATATCAGTGCCTCCTGTTGTTTATACATTTCCTGTTTTAAACAGAACCGTCTCCTCTGCACACGCCGTGCCTAGAGAGACGCAGACAACTGCTGGGACACAGCGGGACATACCCATTGGTGGGGCAGTTTGTACCAGAGTGTGATCAGGAGGGTAACTACAACCCCCTGCAGTGTCACGGCAGCACAGGCCACTGTTGGTGCGTCAACAAACACGGTGAAGAGGTTCATGGGACAAGAAGTGGGCCTGGCAGTCCCACCCCTCGATGTGGGGATCCCGGTAAGTCTCTCTATAATAGACTGAGTTATACGTCTTTCCTCAGCACTCTGGCTGATGCATTGTAAAGTGGAACTGTAGTTACATTTGACAGTTTAACCTTTTGAATGCCAGAGGAGAACATGCGCAATCACTATTTCCAGTGTGAAAACCACTAGCGAATAGGTTTGAGTATGATTTTGTGAAAATGAGCATGAAAAATCAAGAATAGCGAACAGCTGCGCATATTGTTTTTTTGTGGCCGTGGTCAGAATTAACAAATCTGTCTGAGTGGAATAGCAAATGCGCTTAATGGAGGAAATGCTTTTGCTAACGATTTTATACCTCTGTGTAGTTTTGTCTTAAAAGTTCATTTTTCATGTGCAATTCAAGAAGCTTTCAGTATATGGCTTCCTGCATTAGAACATACTCAGTATGTATCTGCGTATGAAAAATGCCTTCAACAAATGTGCACGTTTCTTGGATTCTGCCATTAGGCGAGTTTACTTTTAAAATGTTGCATGCAAAACAGCGTGCAACTACAAGGCGCATTCATCATGTCGCCCTGATTAAAAGGGATACATGAGAATCTTGCACTGCAGGAAAGCGTGAGATTCTCATGTCGCTGAAGGAAACGTCACCATGGGAAATCTGCACAAATGAAATGAAATACCTAGTAGCTCTCCGCCACCGGTCTACCGTGAAGCTGGATCCTCCATCTCCTCCTCGTTTGTCCATAGCTCGTCCATAGCAGTCATCAGCAGGACCATAAAGCACTGGCACTGCTTTTCCAAATCTACCACCTCCCTTGGGCTAAGAGTGATAACGTACCTTTTGGAACCAGAAAACCTTTTCGAATTGCTCTCTATCTGCCAGACTTCTTCAAGTGCAAACGGTTGAGCCTTCCCATATCTTATAGCCCATTTGAAGCACTTCAGTGGCACTACTGGGTTCCCACAGAGTTGAATAATTTTGTGGCAAAGCACTGGCAAAGGAGGTCGAGGAGCCAACCTCACGGTAGACAGGACTGAGAATGATGGGAGTTGTAGTCAGCTCTCATTTCGAGTGCAGAGAAGGGGGGGGGAGAAAGCCCGGCACAGTGATCAGATATGGGGCTCTCTCCCCTTCTCTGCACGCAGAATGACAGCTGATTACAACTCCCATCATCTCCAGTCTGGCGCAGCTCTCCGATATAATAATATCTGTAGGGACGTCACCCTGTCCCCTCTTCTTATGACTCCGCGGTTAGTTCCAGATTGATTTGAGCAAACGCCCCATTTCTGAGCAAATCTGAGCAGAACGAGCACTGACTACAACTTACATCATCCACAATCCAACGCAGCGCTCACAAAGTTATAGGGAACACAGCATGGCACACACCATATCAGTCCAGTCCAACGCAGCGCTCACAGAGTTATAGGGAACACAGCATGGCACACACCATATCAGTCCAGTCCAGCGCAGCGCTCACAGAGTTATAGGGAACACAGCGTGGCACACACCATATCAGTCCAGTCCAATGCAGCGCTCACAGAGTTATAGGGAACACAACGTGGCACACACCATATCAGTCCAGTCCAGCGCAGGGCTCACAGAGTTATAGGGAACACAGCATGGCACACACCATATCAGTCCAGTCCAGCGCAGCGCTCACAGAGTTATAGGGAACACAGCATGGCACACACCATATCAGTCCAGTCCAGCGCAGCGCTCACAGAGTTATAGGGAACACAACATGGCACACACCATATCAGTCCAGTCCAGCGCAGCGCTCACAGAGTTATAGGGAACACAGCATGGCACACACCATATCAGTCCAGTCCAGCGCAGCGCTCACAGAGTTATAGGGAACACAGCATGGCACACACCATATCAGTCCAGTCCAGCGCAGCGCTCACAGAGTTATAGGGAACACAGCATGGCACACACCATATCAGTCCAGTCCAGCGCTCACAGAGTTATAGGGAACACAGCATGGCACACACCATATCAGTCCAGTCCAGCGCAGCACTCACAGAGTTATAGGGAACACAGCATGGCACACACCATATCAGTCCAGTCCAGCGCTCACAGAGTTATAGGGAACACAGCATGGCACACACCATATCAGTCCAGTCCAGCACAGCGCTCACAGAGTTATAGGGAACACAGCATGGCACACACCATATCAGTCCAGTCCAGCGCAGCGCTCACAGAGTTATAGGGAACACAGCATGGCACACACCATATCAGTCCAGTCCAGCGCTCACAGAGTTATAGGGAACACAGCATGGCACACACCATATCAGTCCAGTCCAACGCAGCGCTCACAGAGTTATAGGGAACACAGCATGGCACACACCATATCAGTCCAGTCCAGCGCAGCGCTCACAGAGTTATAGGGAACACAACATGGCACACACCATATCAGTCCAGTCCAGCGCAGCGCTCACAGAGTTATAGGGAACACAGCGTGGCACACACCATATCAGTCCAGTCCAGCGCAGCGCTCACAGAGTTATAGGGAACACAGCATGGCACACACCATATCAGTCCAGTCCAGCGCAGCGCTCACAGAGTTATAGGGAACACAACATGGCACACACCATATCAGTCCAGTCCAGCGCAGCGCTCACAGAGTTATAGGGAACACAGCGTGGCACACACCATATCAGTCCAGTCCAGCGCAGCGCTCACAGAGTTATAGGGAACACAGCATGGCACACACCATATCAGTCCAGTCCAGCGCAGCGCTCACAGAGTTATAGGGAACACAACATGGCACACACCATATCAGTCCAGTCCAGCGCTCACAGAGTTATAGGGAACACAGCATGGCACACACCATATCAGTCCAGTCCAGCGCAGCGCTCACAGAGTTATAGGGAACACAACATGGCACACACACCATATCAGTCCAGTCCAGTCCAGCGCTCACAGAGTTATAGGGAACACAGCATGGCACACACCATATCAGTCCAGTCCAGCACAGCACTCACAGAGTTATAGGGAACACAACATGGCACACACACCATATCAGTCCAGTCCAGCGCAGCGCTCACAGAGTTATAGGGAACACAACATGGCACACACCATATCAGTCCAGTCCAGCGCAGCGCTCACAGAGTTATAGGGAACACAGCATGGCACACACCATATCAGTCCAGTCCAGCGCAGCGCTCACAGAGTTATAGGGAACACAGCGTGGCACACACCATATCAGTCCAGTCCAGCGCAGCGCTCACAGAGTTATAGGGAACACAGCGTGGCACACACCATATCAGTCCAGTCCAACGCAGCGCTCACAGAGTTATAGGGAACACAGCATGGCACACACCATATCAGTCCAGTCCAGCGCAGCGCTCACAGAGTTATAGGGAACACAGCGTGGCACACACCATATCAGTCCAGTCCAGCGCAGCGCTCACAGAGTTATAGGGAACACAGCGTGGCACACACCATATCAGTCCAGTCCAGCGCAGCGCTCACAGAGTTATAGGGAACACAGCATGGCACACACCATATCAGTCCAGTCCAGCGCAGTGCTCACAGAGTTATAGGGAACACAACATGGCACACACCATATCAGTCCAGTCCAGCGCAGCGCTCACAGAGTTATAGGGAACACAGCATAGCACAAACCATATCAGTCCAGTCCAGCGCAGCGCTCACAGAGTTATAGGGAACACAGCATGGCACACACCATATCAGTCCAGTCCAGCGCAGCGCTCACAGAGTTATAGGGAACACAACATGGCACACACCATATCAGTCCAGTCCAGCGCAGCGCTCACACAGTTATAGGGAACACAACATGGCACACACCATATCAGTCCAGTCCAGCGCAGCGCTCACAGAGTTATAGGGAACACAACATGGCACACACCATATCAGTCCAGTCCAGCGCAGCGCTCACAGAGTTATAGGGAACACAACATGGCACACACCATATCAGTCCAGTCCAGCGCAGCGCTCACACAGTTATAGGGAACACAACATGGCACACACCATATCAGTCCAGTCCAGTGCAGCGCTCACAGAGTTATAGGGAACACAGCATGGCACACACCATATCAGTCCAGTCCAGCGCAGCGCTCACAGAGTTATAGGGAACACAACATGGCACACACCATATCAGTCCAGTCCAGCGCAGCGCTCACACAGTTATAGGGAACACAACATGGCACACACCATATCAGTCCAGTCCAGTGCAGCGCTCACAGAGTTATAGGGAACACAGCATGGCACACACCATATCAGTCCAGTCCAGTGCAGCGCTCACAGAGTTATAGGGAACACAGCATGGCACACACCATATCAGTCCAGTCCAGCGCAGCGCTCACAGAGTTATAGGGAACACAACATGGCACACACCATATCAGTCCAGTCCAGCGCAGCGCTCACACAGTTATAGGGAACACAACATGGCACACACCATATCAGTCCAGTCCAGCGCAGCGCTCACAGAGTTATAGGGAACACAGCGTGGCACACACCATATCAGTCCAGTCCAGCACAGCGCTCACAGAGTTATAGGGAACACAGCATGGCACACACCATATCAGTCCAGTCCAGCACAGCGCTCACAGAGTTATAGTGAACACAGCATGGCACACACCATATCAGTCCAGTCCAGCGCTCACAGAGTTATAGTGAACACAGCATGGCACACACCATATCAGTCCAGTCCAGCACAGCGCTCACAGAGTTATAGTGAACACAGCATGGCACACACCATATCAGTCCAGTCCAGCGCAGCACTCACAGAGTTATAGGGAACACAGCATGGCACACACCATATCAGTCCAGTCCAGCACAGCGCTCACAGAGTTATAGGGAACACAGCATGGCACACACCATATCAGTCCAGTCCAGCGCAGCGCTCACAGAGTTATAGGGAACACAGCATGGCACACACCATATCAGTCCAGTCCAGCGCTCACAGAGTTATAGGGAACACAGCATGGCACACACCATATCAGTCCAGTCCAGCGCAGCGCTCACAGAGTTATAGGGAACACAGCGTGGCACACACCATATCAGTCCAGTCCAGCGCAGCGCTCACAGAGTTATAGTGAACACAGCATGGCACACACCATATCAGTCCAGTCCAGCGCTCACAGAGTTATAGGGAACACAGCATGGCACACACCATATCAGTCCAGTCCAGCGCAGCGCTCACAGAGTTATAGGGAACACAACATGGCACACACCATATCAGTCCAGTCCAGCGCAGCGCTCACAGAGTTATAGGGAACACAGCATGGCACACACCATATCAGTCCAGTCCAGCGCAGCGCTCACAGAGTTATAGGGAGCACAGCATGGCACACACCATATCAGTCCAGTCCAGCGCTCACAGAGTTATAGGGAACACAGCATGGCACACACCATATCAGTCCAGTCCAATGCAGCGCTCACAGAGTTATAGGGAACACAACATGGCACACACCATATCAGTCCAGTCCAGCGCTCACAGAGTTATAGGGAACACAGCATGGCACACACCATATCAGTCCAGTCCAGCGCTCACAGAGTTATAGGGAACACAGCATGGCACACACCATATCAGTCCAGTCCAGCGCTCACAGAGTTATAGGGAACACAGCATAGCACACACCATATCAGTCCAGTCGAGCACAGCGCTCACAGAGTTATAGGAAACACAACATGACACACACCATATCAGTCCAGTCCAGCGCAGCGCTCACAGAGTTATAGGGAACACAACATGGCACACACCATATCAGTCCAGTCCAGCGCTCACAGAGTTATAGGGAACACAGCATAGCACACACCATATCAGTCCAGTCCAGTGCAGCGCTCACAGAGTTATAGGGAACACAACATGGCACACACCATATCAGTCCAGTCCAGCGCAGCGCTCACAGAGTTATAGGGAACACAGCATGGCACACACCATATCAGTCCAGTCCAGCGCAGCGCTCACAGAGTTATAGGGAACACAACATGGCACACACCATATCAGTCCAGTCCAGCGCAGCACTCAGAGTTATAGGGAACACAACATGGCACACACCATATCAGTCCAGTCCAGCGCAGCGCTCACAGAGTTATAGGGAACACAGCATGGCACACACCATATCAGTCCAGTCCAGCGCAGCGCTCACAGAGTTATAGGGAACACAACATGGCACACACCATATCAGTCCAGTCCAGCGCAGCGCAGCGCTCACAGAGTTATAGGGAACACAGCATGGCACAAACCATATCAGTCCAGTCCAGTTCAACGCTCACAGAGTTATAGGGAACACAACATGGCACACACCATATCAGTCCAGTCCAGCGCAGCGCAGGGCTCACAGAGTTATAGGGAACACAGCATGGCACAAACCATATCAGTCCAGTCCAGTCCAGCGCTCACAGAGTTATAGGGAACACAGCATAGCACAAACCATATCAGTCCAGTCCAGCGCTCACAGAGTTATAGGGAACACAGCATGGCACACACCATATCAGTCCAGTCCAGCGCTCACAGAGTTATAGGGAACACAGCATGGCACAAACCATATCAGTCCAGCGCAGCGCTCACAGAGTTATAGGGAACACAGCATGGCACATACCATATCAGTCCAGTCCAGCGCAGCGCTCACAGAGTTATAGGGAACACAGCATGGCACACACCATATCAGTCCAGTGCAACGCAGCGCTCACAGAGTTATAGGGAACACAGCATGGCACACACCATATCAGTCCAGTCCAACGCAGCGCTCACAGAGTTATAGGGAACACAACATGGCACAAACCATATCAGTCCAGTCCAGTTCAACGCTCACAGAGTTATAGGGAACACAGCATGGCACATACCATATCAGTCCAGTCCAGCGCAGCGCTCACAGAGTTATAGGGAACACAGCATAGCACAAACCATATCAGTCCAGTCCAGCGCTCACAGAGTTATAGGGAACACAGCATGGCACAAACCATATCAGTCCAGCGCAGCGCTCACAGAGTTATAGGGAACACAGCATGGCACATACCATATCAGTCCAGTGCAGGACTCACAAAGTTCGAAGGATCACCGCATGGCACATAGCTGTAATTAAACCTGAGTTGAAGTGCTATTTAAGGAGGCGACATGAGAATCTCGCGCTTTGATGTAGGTGAGATTTTCATGTCGTCCTTTTCATTGCGGTGACATGGTTAATTCGCCGTGTCCCCACACGATGCGGCTTTTTGAAAGGATACCCATTAGGTGCATGTGCTAACTTTGCCATTAATGTAGGAGCATGTGCCATTCAGCATCAAGGGATTATGATGTTTCTTGCATCAAAAAGTGAGCAATCTCAAACAGCACATTTATGGCTTTCAAAAAATAGTGACTGCAACACTTTCTTGCATTCCATCCTAAGCCTCCAAGGTTCGTTACTGGAAGGGCTGAACAAAGCTATTTTTGGCAACAGAGGGTTGGATAGTAATACCTATTAGGAGATAGAGGCCACCCAAGGATAAGCATGTGTGGGACTTGGAACTAAGAATCTTGGTCAGTCACTGATAAGGACTGGTGAGTTAGAGAGTGGCAGGAGAATGAGGTCAGAGATTGGGGTTTCAAGTGTCAGAGTTCAACTAAAGAAAACACGTCCACCCAATCTCTGAGACAGGCGTTTGACAGGAAAAAGTATATCTAGAGCGGGATCTAGGACTGTATTAATATCCCCCCCAGAGTTAAATGTGACGTTTCATTAGTTTGTCTCCATACGGAAACCTTTATTTAAAGGGATAGTAATACTTAAAATGTAAAAAAAAATATGTTGTAGGGTTTATCCCCCTGAATAAAACAAGGGTACTCCCACTGCTGAGGGATATTTCATTAAAAAATTATAACAGCTCAAACTTGATTTTTTAGGTGCAATATCACAGTGGCCTGAAAATTTACAGTGGTGCTGTTGCTACACCATAATATGGACTGCTCTGGTCTGTAGACCATAAATCTGCATAGGATGGTGTAGCAACAGCGCCACTGTAAATTTTCTGGCCACTGTGATATTGCACCTAAGAAAAATTCAAGTTTGAGCTGTAATAATTTTTTACTAAAATATCTCTCAGCAGTAGGAGTAGTGGGAGTACCTTTGTTTTATTCAGGGACATAAAACCTACAACATATACTTTTTTACATCTTAAGTATTATTTTCCCTTTAACTCTTTAAGGACAGGGGTGGGGTGCAATGTACTTGAGAGATTGCTAACATTTAAGGGAGTTAAAAGCCACATTTAAATTAATGGCAGTGTTTATTAGTCCTCTATATAGTGAATGGCTTGTTTCGGAATTACTCTGGTTATCTTTAGTGCATGAGGATCTAAGGACAGTAGGGCGAAAAGGAAATGGAGGAATTCTGGGTTATTAAACCAACTGCAGTGCAGGAGAGAAATACATTTTTCCATTGATTTCAATGGGGATTTGAACTTGTTGAATGCTAGAGAGGACTCAGAGGCCTCTCCAACTTTCAAGAGGTTTAAATCCCTGTTTAAATCAATGGGGAATTTGTATTTGTCCCCTATGGTGCAACAATTACCAGTATCAACCAGCATTAAAATACATTTTGATTATTCTCGGTTAATTGCTTGGATGCTAGAGAGGTATCAGTGCATTGATTTGGAGAACTCTCTAGCATACAGAGGGGTTAAATAGTTTGGTTTGTGGGTTCCACAGATATTTTGCATGAAACTAAAGGGTTCCACCACTGCAAAAAGACTTGAGAACCACTGATCTAGAGCACAATACCTGCAGCATTGAGGTTACAAGATGTGCTGTTGTCTGCATGCACAATACATCACTAGTAGGTAACCTGATACTACCCAACTGTTCAGGACTACAATTCCCATCATCCCTAGACAGCTGGAGATGATGGGAATGGTAGTCGTTAATAGCTGAAGGACTACAGGTTGCCCAGCCCTGCAATACGTGATTCAGTATCATATAGTAGTAAGAAAGTAAAAAATAACTTGCACAGAAGATACAGATGAAACGTAAAGTAATTCATCCATTTACTTATGTGCTAGACCCTCTTCCTCTGCACACCCCGTGCTTAGAGAAGCGCAGACAATTGCTTGGACACATCGGTGCCCATCCAGCAGTGGGACAGTTTGTGCCAGAGTGTGATCAGGAGGGTAACTACACCCCCCTGCAGTGCCATGGCAGCACGGGCCATTGTTGGTGCGTCGATAAACATGGTGAAGAGATTCATGGAACAAGAACGCCACCCGGAAGCCCAGCACCCCGATGTGGAGTTCTAGGTTAGTATCTATATTGGGGATAGTCCATTCTAGGACCTTCATCATTTGGGGACTACAACTCTCATTATCCTCAACTTGCAGCTAGCCACTATGAATCCATTCTGTGTGGGTCGGTTCTTCAAAATCTTTATTTAGTACTGGATATCAAGTCCAAGAAGGCAGACGTGATACTTTGTTGCAGGATTTAATGACACCAAACTCCTCCCACTAAAGGATTTAAAGGCTTCCTAAGAAGACGTCAGTGGAAGCAATTTGGGTTCTTGGGGTTCAGCCATAAAGAACTCCTGACCCCATGGACTTGACATGCAGTACTAAATAGAGCAGAACTCTCACTCAAATTAAAGTACCCTCCAAATCATTATGCACATAGCGATATATATATCCATACTAGTATTATCTTGAATAAATCCAGTGTTATTGAGGAATCCAACTTGATCTGAGACTAACAGGCAGGCATCAGTGCAGACATCTTGCTGAAGAGACATCTGTGCGCCTGCACTGTCTGTCCAGGTCTCCTCCAGGATTGGTGAGGGGAAGTTGCATTGTACCTTAAGGTACAGGAAGTGACTGATGGCGCAGGCACACAGATGCCACAAAAGCGTCTCCGATCTAGTTTTATTTCTCAGTAAGCGCCGGACTTATTCAGGATAATACTAGTATTGATATGTGTATATCTATGTGCATAATGATTTGGCGGGCACTTTAATTTGAGTGAAAGTTCCGCTTTAAAGATTCATTTTGGATAATCAATGGATATAAAATTGATTCATAACGGCCAATAGGATATTAAGCAGGAATTCATCAAAGTGTGAGAAAAGCAGTGTATCAAATACACTGCTTTTCTCCGGCATGTCGCTGCAGTCATTGATGGATACCTTCAGGTATCTGTCATGTTTCTCTGTTTCACATCTGCAAAAATAGCGTAACTAGGCCAATTAGGTAATAAACCCACGATATGCATAAGCGAAAATGTGTATGCTTGTGTTTGCCCCATACGTTGTAATGGGATCCACCAGCTTATTGGTGGATCTATCTGACAATCAGTTATTGATTCAATCTGGCAATTGCTCAACGCTCAAAGAAATTCTCCGATTTTCTTGATCACTGAGCCATTTGTATCTTGATGCATTCCTCCCTTATGCTTGGATTGAGTAAAGTGTGAGGGGGTTAGTATTAGGGGGAGTTGGTATTACTTTAATGCATGCCCCTTTCTGTGGTTTGCAGAACTGGATATCAAACAGTAGTTACAGTGTAATGTTATCATGTGCCCAGAAGATACAATGGATGATCATTAGTCAATGCTATATTTCCATTTGCTTCGTTAGTAGGACATCCTCCTCTGCATACCCCCTGCTTAGAGAAACGCAGACAATTGCTCGCACACAGTGCTCCCCATCCAGTAGTGGGACAGTTTGTACCTGAGTGTGACCAGGAGGGTAACTACACCCCCATGCAGTGCCACGGCAGCACTGGCCACTGCTGGTGCGTCAACCAACATGGTGAAGAGGTTCAAGGGACAAGAACTCCGCCTGGCAGCCCGGCCCCCCGCTGTGGAGTTTCAGGTAAGTCCCAGTATGATGCATGGACATTATATCTTTACATGCTCGTGCTTCACCTTAACTCCTTTGTAAGAAACAAACAAAAACAAGGAATAGCTCTGCTCAGCTTATCCTTCTCCAGCCGTTAAATCTAGAATGGTATACCCACAAAACCAGGAATATCACTGTCACTTAGAGGCTTCCTCCCAGCACGGGTGGTTTCAACCTAGACAACCACACAAAGCTGCTTCAACGCTCTGCACTAGAATTAACATTGTAATAAAACAACCATACATTGGAGTTCCACATATCCCTAATAAATAATCAAATTAAAAACCAGAATCATTGGTAGGAACCCACAATAATTGTACACAATTTTGTCAAAGAAAATGCTTTGGGGTATATGTTGGGAAGTAGAGCCCCAGCTTCTGCTTGTCCCACCACCCAACAAAGTGACGATCCTAATGCAAAATATACATTGTACAATGTTAATCTTCGTGAGCATATACCTTGTTTTCTGAGCGTCCCCTTTTGGGTTCTCAAAAAAAAAAAAAAATTACACTAAATGGGAAAATACTTGGGGAATCCTAGTTGGAGAAAGATTTTGGAGTACATTAAGGATCTTACTGCATTGCTTAAGACAAGTACTGGTGTCGTGGGGAGGGTTTTGGGGTTTTAGGAGAGTCCCCCTTTGTGGTAGCTTGCATGCTCAGATCCACTGAGTAGGTGTGGGGAATATACCACTAACGGGAGGGTTGTCACTCACTTGCGGGCCTGAATACTGAGCCTGGGTTACCAGCAGAGCTGTAGCAGCAACTTCCTTTATTACGCAGGTGCTTGGTACACTGTACCAGCAGTCTGACAGCACGCCAGCCACCTCTATTGGCATGCACTGCCCCAGTCACTCTTTCTCAATCACCTAAAAAGAAAACCTTCACATCTAGGGTATTTTTGTAAATGGGAGAGTTAAAGTGGTCCATTAATGTAATAATTATTATAGAAGATACAATGGGGTAACATAACTGAGTTTTCCATTTGCCTTTTCAGTAGAACACACAACCCTGCACACCCCCTGTCTTGAAAAACGCAGACAATTGCTTGGACATAGCGGTGCTCAGCCAGTGGTGGGGCAGTTCGTACCCGACTGTGATCAGGAGGGCAACTACGTCCCTCTGCAGTGCCACGGAAGCACTGGCCATTGTTGGTGTGTCAATAATCATGGTGAAGAGGTTCAAGGGACAAGAACTGCACCTGGCAGACCAACACCCCAATGTGGGGAACTAGGTATGTCTCTATATGGATGATTAACGTGAAAGGAGTAGTAATGCTTAGTATTGAAAAATATATGTATTGTAGGGCTCATCCTCCGAAGTAAAACAGGGATACTCTCACAACTGAGAGATGTTTTATTTAAAACTTATTGCAGCTCAGACTTGCAGTATTTGGGTGCAGTACCTCTATGTCCTGAATTTTTGCAGTGTTGCTGTCGCTACACCATCCTATGGAGGTTTATGGTCAAGTGACCAGAGCTGTCCCGTGGACAACTGGGGATGATGGGAATTGTAGTTTTTAACATCTGCAGGCCCTCAGATTGCCAGCCTTGTTTTTAGTACCCATTTCCCTGCATCTAATGCAGTGTTCATACGCTAACGAGCCAGCCATTGTACATCTTTTTTTATGCTTTTTATGTCGTTTAACCCTCTGACTGCCAGAAATGTTTTCATTGCACTGTTTCTCAATGTGCTGAAGATGTCTGTAGTACAAGGTAGTAGTTCTCAGTTTTTTGCTCGAGAAACCCATTAACCCTTTGAGTGCCAGAGGGGGTACTCAACACATTACGATGCAATACCCCTCTGGCACTCAAAGGGTTCATATACAATCTGGAAATTTCGGATCACTCCTAACATTTTATAGGTCACTAGTCAAGGGCATCATGGAAGGTACACTTAACCCCTTAATTGAGTGGGAATCACCTTGTTTTACTCAGAAGGAAAAGCTTTATAACATATACATTTTTATAAAAAAAAGTTTACTACTCCTTTAAGCCCTTGTATGGAGAGGTATCCAAACCATTGCTTGGCATTCAAGAGGTTAAATCCACCACATCCAATCAATGTGCACCCTTATGGTGTAATTCATTTGGTATAAATCTATACTGAACACCCCTTATGTTTAGACAGCTGGAGTATACTAGTATATTGCTCAGATCTATCTTTATAAATATATTTTTGTTCTATAATCTTACATCTTATACTTGTATTTAAATATAGTGTGCAGTAAGAAAAAACATTTACAAACGCAAAAATTTGTTTGCAACAGACACAACTGACTATTTAGCAAATAGGGACTGCCACTCAACAGCTGTTGTCTATTTCATCGGCTGGATGTTTCACCACAGTGGACTTAATGGGATAGTAATACTTAAAATGTAAAAAAAATATGTTTTAGGATTTATCCCCCTGAGTAAAACAAGAGTACTCCCACTGCTGAAAGGTGTTTCATTCAAAAGTTATTAATTTTCAAAGTTGCTACACCATCCTATGGAGATTTATGGTCCCGGGACCAGTGCTGTCCAGAGGATTGTGTAGCAACAGCGCCACTGTACAATTTCAGGCCACTGTGATATTGCACCTAAAAAATTCAACTTTGAAAATTAATAACTTTTGAATGAAACACCTTTCAGCAGTGGGAGTACTCTTGTTTTAA
This sequence comes from Rhinophrynus dorsalis, assembly GCA_037306005.1. NCBI lineage: Eukaryota > Metazoa > Chordata > Amphibia > Anura > Rhinophrynidae > Rhinophrynus > Rhinophrynus dorsalis. The sequence goes on along the minus strand of CM074728.1, from coordinate 95,056,849 downwards.
TCAGGGGGATAAACCCTACAACATATTTTACATTTTAAGTATTACTATCCCTTTAAAGGGATAGAAACGTTTCAAAATAAAAACAGCTCCAATTAATCTTCATAGTATTTGGGCTATGGAGAGTGTTATTTCAATACTGTCAGAGTTGTAGTTCAAGAGTAATTGAATGATAAAGTATCCCCCTCCCGCCCTTTTTACTGATGTAACACTGCTCACCTCAGAACAAAAAAGGTGGTATTCAGATGGCTTGCAGAGAGGGACAATCTTCAATTAGCATAAGGGAAAAACCTGATAAACATGTCAAGGGAGGCAGGGCTTTCATTGTTCTCACAGTGAGAAGATTGTTCCTTGCTGTGAGCTGTCTGGTCTTAAGACCAGATTCCACATCTGAGGGGAGGCGGCTTACACTAGGTAAAAGGGGCAGGAAGGGATACTTTATCATTCAATTACTCTTGAACTACAACTCTGACAGTAATGAAATAAAACTCTCCATTGCCCAAATACTATGAAGATTAATTGAAGCTGCTTTTATTTTGAAACATTACGATACCTTTAAGAGGTCCGTCTCTCCAGATCCACAAATTAATCCTTTGCATTTTTATGAGCTAATATTGCTCATTTTTAATCCGTCCCCCATAACACTACTAAGGATACTGTGGGGATTCAGCATGTGTTTTGTAAATCGCATAATAATAAAGATTTATGTTATTCTATTCCATTTACATCCTGTGAGGGCATTAATAGCACTGAACTGATCTCTATGCTGCAGCGTTTGGGTGGTACCAGTGTCACTTGTATGGTGCACCTTGCCCTGTGGTTCCCTCTTCTTTGTCTTTTGTGGACAATACCCTACATAGTGTAATGTAATAGCCCACACAGAATGTACACGGGAAGATGACTATTCAGTTTCATTTATTTATTTATTTTGTTAGCAGGAAATACTCCTCTGCGCACCCCGTGCTTAGAAAAACGCAGACAACTGCTTGGACACAGAGGTGGTCGTCCTTTGGTGGGACAGTTCGTACCCGAGTGTGATCAGGAGGGTAACTACACCCCCCTCCAGTGCCACGGCAGCACTGGCCACTGCTGGTGTGTCAATGACCATGGGGAAGAAATCCAAGGAACAAGAACCCCGCCTGGAAGCTCCACCCCCCGATGCGGGGTTCCAGGTAAGTTTCAGTCCTATATAATAATTCGCTAGGATGTTTGTCATGATGCACTCATGTGCAGTAGAGACTGCCTGTGTTCGGGCAGTCTCTATTGTGCATGATTCCATCGCGTGAGTGAGGTGACGCAAGACTTCATCGCGTGGAGCAGTGAGGTAGCGGACTCTTAACCCTTTGAGTGCCGGAGGGGTACGCAACGGTTAAAGGGTTAACAGTACTCGGACCTTGGCCCATGTACACAGTCTTTTACACTAGTATATACATATTACGTTGATATTAACCCACTGAATGCTGCAGCAATGCACTGGATGTATGTCTGGCAGTCAGTGTTGTAAATCTTTTCCATATTTCCCTTTTAGTATTTTTTTTTCCTAGTTAGTAAAAAAGGGTATTCCTCCTGCTGAGTGATGCTTACTGAAAACTTTTACAGCTCAAGCGTACATTTTATGGGTGCAGTACCTCTATGACCTGAAGTTTCACAGAGGAGCTGTTACTACACTGTCTTATGGACAGTAATTGTCGCCATCAATAGCTGTCCATAGACTGCATTAACAACAGCGCCCTCATAACATTTCAGGCCACGGAAGTACTACAACTAAAAAAAAATGCAGGTTTGAGCTATAACATTTGAATAAAGCATCTGTAACATTGTTTTACTTACCAGGAAAAAAAACTGCACTATTTTTCTGTATTACATGATAATAATTTCCTACTTAAATGAATACTAATGCTTAATACCTCACCAGTGATTCGGAGTATAATACAAAATGACGGAGGTTTGCGTGACATCCCAGCAACTTTCATTTTGAAGCGGTAGTGGAAATCCGAGAGAGTGTGACGTATAAAGAGAGTAAAAACATGAATTTGGTACTGTGCCTTCAACACAAAGTGAAGGGCAACTATATGGAACAGTGTCCCATTGGCAGATCTGCCCCTTGGGAGCAAGCCTGCCAATGAAGCTTTGAAAAGAGACTTCTATTCCCTTGTTGGTCCCAGGGCAAAAGACTGACCTGCACTACTAAAGTCTCAGTTCTGTGTGATGCTGTACTCATAACCAGTATGTATCAGGCCTGGATGTATTACACAGAGGGTCTATGGGGCAATGAACACAATTTGGATAGCTTTTGCTGAGGGCCACAAACTTACTGGTCATGTTCCAGCAGAGCGGGAAGTTTTTCTGACCCCCACGAACAGCCGATAGCAGCCATTTTGTGTCTGCTTAGTGCAGCCCGGGCTTTTTACCAGATCTGCTTCCCTAGGCTTTCCCATAGGAACAGACTTAGTAAAATGTGATCACAAAAGTCGTTTGTGACCATCCCAGCAGACACCTTGGGGTACATTTGTGGCTAATTTGTTAATTTCAAGCAGCAGCGCCTAGGACAGGGTTGGGCAATGTCAGAGCCTCCCATTTGTTGCTGCACTACAATTCCTAACATCCTCAACTATTGGCTGGTGAAGGATGATGGGAGTTGAAGTCCAGCTGCAGCTGGAAGGCCTTACTTTGCCCCACTGCTGTCTTTTTGATTAACAGTGGTCTTTCTGAACATATAAGATCTGCATATATTATATATATATATATAATAATCACACATAGGGTTGCCACCTTTTCTTTAAAAAAAATACCAGCCAAGGCATTCCCTCCATAGACTTAACATTGGAAAGAAGCCAATTTTTTACCGGCCTGCCGGTAAAATAACGACTGGGTGTCAACTCTAATAACACATATATACTAGGGCAGTGGTTCTCAACCCATGTCCTCAGGCCCCACTAACAGGCCAGGACTTAGGGATTTCTCTGCTAGAGCACAGGTGTGGTGATCAGAGGCTCATTCACATTGAGTAACTCACCTGTGCTCTAACAAGGAAATCATCACATCCTGGTCTGTTAGTGGGTCCTGAGGACTGGAGTTGAAAACCACTGGTCTAGGGTAACCACATTCAGATTCTGCCATTCAGGGACACTGCAGAGAGAAGAGCGCACTACAGAGTTCTAACCACTAGAGGGAGCACTGCCCATTGACTTCTGTGACAGAAAGTGATGCCTGTAGTGGCTACAAGAAAATGTACATCACACCCAGAACTTTAGACTAGAATTACACTACAACACAAAATTGCACTTCAGCACCTGATTGAGGTCAGAATCAAGCCTCAGTTCTCTGTCTAGTGTTTAGAGCTCTGTCTGGAAACCATTTTATTGTAGCCCAACAGAGGTATCACTTCCTGTCACAGCAGGCAATGGGCAGCACTACTTCTAGTGGTTAAAACTCTGTGCTCTGAAGTCTTCATTCCAGGACTTTCTATTGTCCCAGTAAGGGGGTGACCGGGACAAGGGACACACACTTAAAATCTGGGACACGTGGTCACCCTAATATGTACAAATACATTTATGAATAATAAAACGTATGTGCTCTGTGCCATGCTTATGGCTTCTTTGTCTGTCTTGTTTAGAGCCCACACAGAGACCTCAGACAGTATGTGAGAGATGGAAGCAGAGCCTCATAGATCACTACTCTGGAAGTCCCAGCGGAGAACACTACATCCCTCAGTGCGACGCATATGGAGACTTCAGCCCTCTTCAGTGTCACGGGAACAGCGGCTACTGCTGGTGCGTGGACAAAGAGGGCAGAGAGATTCAAGGTTCTAGAACTCAGCCTGGAATGACCCCTGCATGTAAGTATGGTGGGCAAGAGCTATCTTATCAGGTACTGGTAGAACAGACAACTGCAATTCTTGAAGATCAACTTCCATTTCCAATATGGTGACCTTGAAAGTGGATCTAATACTTTATAACGATGTAGGTGATTTTGAAAGAACTTTCAAATGCTACCTACACGTTACGTTATGTAAAATAATAGTTTGAGTGATTTTAGATTTATTTTATCAGTTTATGAAAATAGTATTTGGCATGCCATCCATATTGGGAACATTCTATATTTCTGTCCCTCCCATCTGCCACTCTTTGCCAGCTAGATAATAACGTTCCTCATTACTCTTCCTCCTGCCTATCTCTCCCTACCTCGTGGATGTGACATTTGCACTTGCTGTTTCATAAGAGCAAAATGTAATGTAGGACACGTTCCTTTAGCCCCCTGTCCCTGGGATGCTAGAAAAGTGTTGCACAATACAATTAACCCTCTGAGTGCAGAGCAATGCATTGCATACCCCTCTGGCACTCAGAGGGTTAAAGGGATAGTAACATTACATAATAAAAGCATCTCCATTGAATCTTCATAGTATTTGGGCCATGAAGAGTGTTACATCAATACTGTCAGAGTTTCAAGAGTAATTGAATGATATAGTATCCCCCTCCCACCCCTTTTACTGATGTAACACTGCTCACCTCAGAGCAACAAGACTGTCCGGATGGATCACAGAGAGGGACAATTTTCAGAGAGCATAAGGAAAAACCTGTCAAGGGGGCAGGGTTTTCCTTATGATCACAGTAAGAAGATTGTCCCTTGCTGCAACCTGTCCGGTCAAGAGACCAGATTCCACATCTGAAGGGAGGCGGCTTAGACTAGGTAAAAGGGGTTGGAGGGGGATACTTTATCATTCAATTACTCTTGAACTACAACTCTGACAGAATTGAAATAACACTCTCCATGGCTCAAATACTATGACGATTAATTGAAGCTACTGTTTTTGTGAAACATTATTATCCCTTTAAAACCTTTCTATCCACATCCACAGGGATTGTGAACTGCGGATGTGAAAACTGCCTGCATTATAGTTTTCACCTAACCTCTTTCTTGCGTGTTATTTTTAGGTATACCAACGGTAGCTCCTCCCACTCTCCGTCCCACGCCACGCCCCGATGTGTCCACGCCCGCCACTGGCACTTTCCTACTGTACGCACAGGGGCAGCAGATTGGATACTTACCTCTCAATGGCACAAGACTCCATAAAGAAAAAGCCAGGACTCTGCTATCTCTTCATGTAATGTATCCTGTTCTAACCGCTGAGATACTCTAGATGTGGGGGTGCTTAATTGTAAACTGGGTCATGGGCACAACAAGCAAATGTTTTGCAATTCTGGGGCAAATCATCTGTACCATAGGGAAGCCACAAAAATTCATAATAATTTAAATGTCCATGTAAACACTGCCTCCATTGTTCATCAGGCAATCCTAAAAGTAACCCTTAGGTAGGTATCCAACGCATTGATTTGCAGAGTTCCCCTGTATAGTAGGATGCCCAGACCTCACCTTTAACCGGAGACACATAGGAAATAGGCATATTTCAGGACTGCACTGAAATCATCTCTGCAGCATGTATTTCTCATATGTGTCCCCAGTTAAAGGGGAGGTCTATGGTCGACCGCGGAGTTTCTCCTGACCCCTACCACCTCCTCCCCACCTCTAGGGCTGTATGATAGAAAGGAGTAAAGCATAAGTTTTTTTGGTATTACTGAGATGTTATTTGTATTCATGGGGTTAATATAGAGTGACTGCAGGCTTTTTTTATGGTTGGCTGGGTGACTTTAACCGATAAAGGACCAGTGATGCATCAGGACCATCAATGGTTTCCTGCAGGAGCGCAGTAAGCACTAGCAAGTGTGAAACTGACTGCTCCAAGCAGTCTCTCTCAGACCCCCGTTCGTTGCACTGGTACACGTCATAAGTCACGTGTGCTGGCGTGGTGAAAATCATCTATGCAGTCCTTATCTGCAATCCACCCTTAGGCTCTCTGGTCTTTAAAGGGATCGTAATGTTTCACAAAAATAGCAGGTCTAATTAATCTTCATAGCATTTGGGCCATGGAGAGTGTTGTTTGAATACTGTTCGAGTTGTAGTCCAAGAGTAATTGAATGATAAAGTATCCCCCTCCCGTTCCTTTTACCTAGTGTAAGCCTCCTCCCCTCAGATGTGGAATCTAGTCTCTTGACCAGACAGGTTGCAGCAAGGAACAATCTTCTTACTGTGAGAACAATGAAAACCCTGCCCCCCTTGACAGGTTTTTCCTTATGCTCATTGAAGATTGTCACTCTCTGTGATCCATCCGGACAGTCTTGCTGCTCTGAGGTGAGCAGTGTTACATCAGTAAAAGGGGCGGGAGGGGGATACTTTATCATTCAATTACTCTTGAACTACAACTCTGACAGTATTGAATTAACACTCTCAGTGACCCAATTACTATGAAGATTAATTAGAGTGCTTTTACTATGAAACATTACTATCCCTTTAAGGAGTTAAGTAACTGTCCTGAAATGTTCCTATTGCCCTTAAACTGAGGTGGTCTAACCATGCATATTGTCATCTGGTAAAGGGTTTATGGGCAGCTGCATATAGGACATTTATACATGCCACAGGAGGACAATTATCTTAGGAACTAACATCTGAACCCACTAGAGATAATTGCAGCCATCATTACAGATCCTGTTAGTTGTTGTAGAAGGATTCATTACCAGAGGGGGGAATGTTTCTTGTAGTAGCAGCCAGGCCTGTTCGTTCTCCTATCATGCCATATGGGGAAGACTTTAGTAGGAAGCAGCTGTTCCTCAGCTGTGGCATGTGCGATATAATGTGCTTCCCCAGTTCTGGAAAGAAAAACGTTTCCTCGACTTGAGCCCCAGGAATGCACCTTAGCTGTGCGTGCGTCCTTCCGTGTGACTCCAGCAAACAGCCTCTGATGGGTATCACTTGTACAAATAAAAGATGTTTAAAGAAACAATCCGTTCATCTGTAAAGCTTATCTTCCTAAAAAGGAGTTTCACTTAACACTTAGCCTGAGTCTGTTTAGAGTTGGATATAAAAGCTAGTAAACTTTCCATGTAAAATAAAACTAAAACAAACAATTGCGGTCTATAAACTTAACCCTTGATGTCCAAAAAAACTGAAAAGAAGTATTATTGTGGGGAGTGGGAATGGCATTGCTTCTTGGGTTATAGATCTTGGTGTGTGTGTTTTTGGGGAGGTGGATAAATGGGATCAAAATGATATCTGATCTAACATCTGCTGTTGCTACCCCTCTCGCACTCCAAGGGTTAAAGGGATAGTAATACTTAATTTTAGCTTTATGTCATATCATAGCCATTAAAAAAGTATTAAGAACGATATAAGTCTTCTCTCTCAAACCTTTATGGTTTGAGAGATATTCACAAGTAAAGTTTCCCCCCCTCACTGACGTCAGTGCTCTAGCTGACAGATTTGTAATCCGGTCCGCAGACCGGCTGGCAGCTCTTCAGCAAAGCAGAGATCACAATCTTTAAAAATAACTACTTCATTGGAACTGTCTACAAAATGTACCTGGTTTGCAAGCATACTTTGTAGACCATTCCAATGAAGAAATTCTTTTTAAAGACCGTGATCTTGGATCTGGTGAAGAGCCGCCAGCTGGTCTGCGGACCGGATTCCAAATCTGTCCACTAGAACGCTGACGTCAGTGAGGGGGGAACTTTACTTGCGAATATCTCTCGAACCATAAAGGTTTGAGAGAGAAGACTTATATCGTTCTTAATATTTTTTTTAATGGCTACAATATTAAATAAAGCTAAAATTAAGTATTAATATCCCTTTAAACACGGAATGGGAACATACTGTAATTCTCCCTCTATATAAATCCTTGGAAAGGCCATTTCTAGAATATGGAGAACGGTTTTGTGTAGAAATTATTAACCCTTTGAGTGCCAGAGGGTAAAAATTGTTGAACAGGAAAAAGTGACAAGACGGGCAACAAAACTGATAAAGGGATTGGAGGATCTGAGTTATAAAGAGAGAGACTAGCCAAACTGGGTTTGTTTACATTAGAGAGAGACGTTTAAGGGGGTGATATGATTACCATTTACACCTATATTCAAGTTCAATACAAAGAACTCTCTGGGAACTATTTATTTAACACCATAGTAACATGTGAGTTATGGAATTTTAGGATGGCAGCACGGCTGCACTCCACTTTGCTATCCCAGAATCCATCAACGGAAAAAGCAATGTGGTCCTTAACGTCCTTCCCCTGCCGGATCGGGACATTGGTGATGGGTTAAAGAGTTGAGCAAAAACCAGTAAAAACTAGAAAAACATAACTTTGTGTAAAATGAAGGCAGGGATTTTGTATACAGTAAGGTTTGCCCTTGGGATGCTGTGTTTGCAGATCTTTAAAGGATAGTAATGTTTCACAATAAAAGCAGCTCCAGTTAATCTTCATAGTATTTGGTCCATGGAGAGTGTTTATTTCAATACTGTCAGAGTTGTAGTACAAGAGTATTTGAATGATAAAGTATCTCCCTCCCGCCCCTTTTACCTAATGTAAGCCTCCTCCCCTCAGATGTGGAATCTGGTCTCGTGATCGGACAGGTCACAGCAAGAGACAATCTTCTTACTGTGATCATAAGGAAACCCCTGACCCCCTTTACAGGTTTTTCCTTATGCTCACTGAAGATTGTCCCTCTCTGCGATCCATCCGGACAGTCTTGCTGCTCTGAAGTGAGCAGTGTTACATCAGTAGAAGGGGCGGGAGGGGGATACTTTATCATTCAATTACTCTTGAACTACAACTCTAACAGTATTGAAATAACACTCTCCATGGCCCAAATATTGTGAACATTAATTGGAGCTGCTTTTATTGTGAAACCTTACTATCCCGTTAAAAAAAACCTAAAAGATACCTTTCTAGCTCAGAACTACATGAGAATCATGATAGTTGTGTAAAGCAGATGGGATGTTGAACCAGGAATGCCTTTTGGAATCAGGAAGGAATTTGTTTTTACCCACTTGGGGCTTAATTTTCTTTTTTTTTTTTTTTTTTTTTTTTCTTTCAACCTCATCACCTGTTGCTGTTTTACCAGACTGCGCTTTTTTTTTTTTTTGTTGACTAGCAATAATGCAAAAGTTATAGGACTAAAAAGAGAACATAAATTAAACAATAGCTACATGTTTTTTTTTCTCAGTGAGAAATTCATTCAAACCATTTGAATGCCAGTATCCAACGCAAACCAATGTACTGGGCACCCCTCTGGCACTCTAGTACCCTCTAGTCCCCCTTCAATACATTACAATTAAAAAAATCATAATCTGTTTTCCTGTTGACTTCCATGCAGGGCTCCATAGTGGTGGGAATCGATTACGACTGTCAGGAGAAAATGGTGTACTGGACAGACGTTGCAGGTCGTACAATCAACCGTGCAAGTTTAGAACCGGGTGCTGAGCCAGAAACCATCATTAGCTCAGGTAAATAATGACCTATTTAAAGGTTCATTTATTTATTTTTCACTAAATGAGATAGTGTGTGTGCATCTGCATTAGAAGAAAATGATGGCTATCACAAAAATACTGCAGTGTATGAATCACAAAATATATCTGCTCAAACGAATAAGTATGGATTTTATTTAGAATGAAAAATGTACTTTTTCTTTGCAGTCTGATACAAAATAATTATAAGCAAAGGGCTGTGATTGTTTCCCTTTAACTTGCAATGTGTTTCAAAACTGTATGGTCCTCAAAGGTTTAAACTGACACTTGGTTAAACCCCTTAAAGGGATAGTAATGTTTCACAATAAAAGCAGCTTCAATTAATCTTTATAGCAATCTCCATGGCCCACATACTATTTCAATACTGTCAGAGTTGTAGTTCAAGAGTAACTGAATGATAAAGTATCCCCCTCCCGCCCCTTTTTATCCAACACATTGTGAAGCACTCTGGCACTCAAAGGGTTAAGTTTCCTTGGAGTTTTCCTTTTCATCCTTTCGTACTTGTATGAGAAGCAGAACACCCTCACTCCCCACTGACCAGCTGACCACACAGATAAATGGATCCCTTTATGGAAATCATGGACTTGTGGGTAAGCCCAGGAGAGGCCCCCTTAACCTGGAGGCCCCCGGTGAACGCCTGATAATCCTATACATTAAAGTGCCCCCGATGTATACATATTACATACTAGGGCATTTCCTGCAGAGTAAAACAGAGACATGATTGATTCAAAAGTTCTTACAAAGCAACTATTATTTATAGAATACAAACGCTGCCATCTGGTGGTCAGACCACCATTTTTTTTCCATAATTTTTTATTGCTGTCTATGTGGAGATTAACCCCTTCTGGGCCTGGGGTGTGTGCAGCTCATTGCTTGGCAATGGATTGTTCCTCTCCCCAGTAAGTTGACCAGGCCTCACCTTTCAATAGGCAGACGATTTGGGCCGAATGGTATCTGCCATAAAATTCTATGTTTCTATTAGCTGGGGACACATAAGGCATATGCATATTGCAGGGCTTTGATGATGTCAGAGGAGCTCTGTAGTATGCATGTTCAATAGCTCTGGTTAAAGGTCTGGTCACCAGGCCCTGACTGGCCATCGGGCATATCGGGCATTTGTCCGATGGGCCGGTCTGGCAGTTTAAAAAAAAAAAATTTAATCATTAAACGAGTTTGGGCCATCTTTCACTTTCTGAAAGACGGCCACCTCGTTACAAGTTTCCTGGTGGGCGGGCAATCAACGTGCAGCGCACCGCACATAATTTTAAGCTCTGCCCATGAAAATGGGCTGCTCAGCCTTAAATACCTGGGCCTATTTTTAGTTACAGTCCGGGCCTAATGGTCACCCTGCCTCAAAGGCAAAGGATTAAGGTTACAGTCTGAAAATCTCCATGTATGGCAACAGCAAAAGCCCCATCTGGTGACTATAATGCAAGATTGCAGTTTGGCAGGAGTTGTAGTCTCTCTACTGCTAGAGGTTTCCAACTCCTGTGGGAAGATGAACAAAAGGTGTGATTAAAAAGGTTATAAAGCAGTGGGGACTTCTCCAAGTCCTATGTTATTCTATGGAGCCAATGCACTAAGATTTCTCTTGCTTTGGAGATCTTGGTGCATAGGCTTCATAGAATGACATAGGAACCAGAGAAATGATAAACTGGAGAAGTAATTTCCACTTTATTACACCTAAGTGCATAACCCTCTTAGTGTAGCGATTACCAGTCAAGCACAGTCATTGTATTCTGAGTTGTAGCTACAACAAAATTTATTTAACAACAGGTCTTAAAGGGTTAGTAATGTCCAGCAGAGCTGAAATAGAGATATTTAAAAATAACTACTTCATTGGAACGGTCTACAAAGTGTGCTTGCAAACCAGCCACACTCTGTAGACCTTTCCAATGAAGTAGTTCTTTTTAACTAGTGCGATTTCGTCTCTGCTCCAGAGTCACCGGCTGGTCCCAGGACTGTGTTCTCCTGCTGTCAGTACAGAGCTGACGTCAGTGCAAAGGGAGGGAGGGGGGAACTTTAGAGGCGAATATCTCTCAAACCATAAATGTATGAGATTTGCTCCACGTAATTTATTTTTTTAAAAATCCACATCACAGCATAAAATCATTGGACAGGGATTTGTTGTGATGTAAATACCCAGGAACCTTCTTGTTCCAAATCTCCAGAGTACTACTAAGGTCTGAGGGTGGGAACATCCAAATGATAGAATTGTTATCATAAAGTGGGTTGGACTTAATTGAGGTGGGCCATAGAATTCTATGAACCAGCAGCCTGAAGGCAGGTAGAACTGACTGTTCTTGATTAACCCCTTAACGACCCTTGACGGTCATAGTACGTCAAGGGTCGATTTAACTTAACGACCAATGACGTACTATGACCGTCATCGAGTTCCGGGCTTCCCCCGCGGCTGCACGCCATTCAGGGAGTCCGGAACGCAACGGAGCAATAAAAAAAATTGCTCTGTGGTCGTTCAGTCGCGTCCGGATTCCCCGGTCGTTAAGGGGTTAAAGGGATAGTATTACTTCAAAATTACTGTCCCTCATATTGTAGCCCTTAATAAACCGAGTTAAATGACACCAGCGGCATCTCTCAAACCTTTATGGTTTAAGAGATAGCCGCTTTCAAAGTTTCCTCTCCCCTGCTGTCAGCGTTCTGCTGCCAGCAGGGGAATCCGGTCCCGGGACAGGCGGAGGCTCTTAAACAGAGCTGATATCTCGTTATGGAAGGAAAAATGATTCACCAAGCACACGTAGAAGACTGTTTCAATTAATCAGTTTTCCTTCCATAACGAGATATCGGCTTTGCTGAAGAGCCTCAGCTTGATTCAGAGACCGGATTCCCCTGCTGGCAGCAGAACGCTGACAGCAGGGGAGAGGAAACTTTGAAAGCGGCTATCTCTTAAACCATAAAGGTTTGAGAGATGCCGCTGGTGTCATTTAACTCAGTTTATTAAGGGCTACAATATGAGGGATAGTAATTGTGAAATAATACTATGCCTTTAATGAGCAAGAGACAGACATTCCGATTTCCTTGCACATTCAGACATTCACCACTTGAGTTTTTCCCCAAAATGCTGTTGGCTGCAATAGATGGAGGGGAACATCTTGCCCATCCCTGTTGTATATTGTAGTAGTTACCCAGCTCTGATGTATAATGTCATTTGGTCTTCTTTTAAGGTCTTATGAGCACAGAGGGCCTCGCCATTGATTTCCTCCGAAGAACGATGTTTTGGACAGACAGTGGTCTAGATAAGATAGAAAGCTCTCGTCTGGATGGTTCTGAGAGGAAAATCCTGTTTGACACGCAGCTGGTGAACCCCCGCGCTATCACCGTGGACGCCATTAGAGGGTAAACACTATTCCCTCCATATGCAGGCTGCAGCTTATCCGCCTCCTTGCCATATGCAGGCTGCAGCTTATCAATGGGGAAGAATCAGTGGCGTAACAATAGGGGTCGCAGGGGTCGCACCTGCGACCGGGCCTGTCACTCCAAGGGGCCCGGCCGCCCCCTGCGAACCCATCGCCACTCGCCCACAACCCTGCCCGCAGCAGCTCAGCTGCTGTCCCGGCGCTCTAGTAATGCAGAGTGCTGGGAGATGACATCATCTCCCAGAGCTCTGCATAACTAAGAACAGCACGAGAGGTGGAGGTAGGAGATATGCATGGGGCAACTTGAAGATGGGGGAGGGGGCCCGGGCCCAGCGGCAATTCCTGCACCAGGGCCCAGTGGCTTCTAGTTACGCCACTGGGAAGAATGGGGGGGCGGCGGCAAATTATTCTTTATGGCTCGGACACCTGTACATGTCCTGAGATCGATGTACTAAGAAGAGGTAGGGGAAGATGCTCTATAGTTAGATGGGGAGAGATAAGCATGCCCCAAATCTCCATTTCTTTAACCTTTTGAGTGCCAAAACAGGTATGTAATGTGTTTGATACCTCTTTGGCACTCAAAGGGTTAAACATCTTAACTCCTTGAGTGCTCCAAAGCTCTCCAGTCCTTTGCAAATCATTGACGTCCATCTCTAGCATTCAAAGGATTAAAAACAACCATTTAAAATACGTAGGAGTTTTATTACACCCCTATGGTACAGTTGGTTTGCTCCAGATTTGTCCATCTTTAGCTGCCTGTCCAGGGGTCCTGTGCTCAAACAAGAAGTGCAGTGGGACAAACCAACTGCATCATAGGGGACAAGGACTAATTCCCCATATTGCCATTGATTTAAATGCACTTTTAACCCATTGACTGCTAGAGAGGTCTCCTCACTATTGTGTTGAAAGTGAAGCAATGCGTTGCAAGACCTTTCTAGTGTTCAAAAGGCTAAGATTTCCATTTAAGTCAAAGGGTGTTTTTAATTGTTCCCTATGGCTCAGTTGGTTTGCTCCAGAATTCATACACTTATTTTCATCACGGGGCTCCTGGTCACAGAAATATGCTGGAGATCAGAGTAATTATGGATTATTGATAAATAAGAATATGAGTCAATGATTAACTCAGGGAGTTTTACTGCAGGAAGTATAAGGCGTGATAAAGAGGAGATGACGTCTCCAGTTCCTATGTTATTCTACAGAGCATATGCACTAAGATCTCTCTGGCTTTGGAGATCTTGTTGAATAGGTTCCATGGAATAACAGGAATTGGAGAAGTTATATCACTGGAGAAATCATCTCCACTTTATCACCTCTTTATCACTCCTTAGTGCATATAACCCCACAGCCCTTGGGGCACACCAACAGGTCATGTGTTCAGGATATCCAGTGCTGGATTTACATCTTAGGCGCCCCTAGGCAAAAACCCTGTAAGTGACCTTAGCCCCACACATGGCAGCACCCCCCACTTCTCACATACCCCCACCTCCAGTCCTATCCACTGTTACATGACACAGTAAATAGCTATTTAAAATGGTGCAGGGAAATAGAGATTCCACTGGCCACACCCACTAATCTAAACGTGGGTTTGCCCGGCATAGCTGAGGCCTTCCTCAAAACCTGGCACTCTGTCCAGTTGTCTACTCTTCCTAATGGGAAATACGGCCCTGGAGATGACTGAGCCACTGATTACTCACGTGTGATTAAGCAAGAGTATCTTAACCCTTTGAGTGCCAGAGGGGGGATGCAATACAATGCATAGCAATGCTTTGTGTACCCCCCTGGCTCTTACAGGGTTAAAGCCTGACCTTTTGGTGTGTGCCTAGGACTAACTCTGAGAAGCACCGTTATAGTATATATAGCCACGTTTCCTATTCTGTCATTGGAGAGAAAAAAAATGTGTGTGTGTGTATGTATGTGTGTATATATATATATATATATATATATATATATATATATATATATATATGTGTGATCCAATCCAGCGTATGACGCTGTTAATTCAACATGTCACAAGCTATCAAAGGAGGGAACATAGTAACATAGTAGATAAGGCTGAAAAAAGACATGCGTCCATCAAGTCCAGCCCATGCCAATAACACCCCTGTTGATCCAGAGGAAGGCAACAAAAAAGCCCTCTGGAGCAATTTCCAATGTAGGTGTGTGTGTGAGTGTGTCAAATAGTTCCCCGGCTCAATATCCTATTTGCTTTGAAGCCATCTGTCATAACTGTCAATATTGTTCTGTGCTAGATAGGCATCCATTGCTTTTTTGAATGCAATTACATTATCTGCAAGCACAGCATCCCGAGGCAAAGAATTCCATAGCCTTACCGCCCTTACTGTAAAGAATCCCTGCCTGTGTTTTAGTCGAAAGCGCCTTTCCTCAAGTCTTAATGGATGACCTCTTGTTCTTAGCTCAGCTCTTTGCATAAATAATTCATTGGATAGTTCTTTGTATTGGCCTTGAATGTATTTGTAAATGGTAATCATATCACCCCTTAGACGTCTCTTTTCTAATGTAAACAAACCCAGTTTGGCTAGTCTCTCTTTGTAACTCAGATCCTCCAATCCCTTTATCAGTTTTGTTGCACGTCTCTGCACCTTTTCCAGTTCAGGTGATGTTACTTGTGATGACATCACTGTGACTTCACAGCCACTGAGGAAGTGTGATGTATTTTGTAAGATAAAAATGGATGCCTCAATGTGTCTGTCACATACTAAGGAGAAATCAGAGCAAAAAGAATGAAAACAGAGACTATACATTATATTCAGTCATTAAAATCACATTTATTTTTTATATACTCTTGTTTAAGCCTTATGCATTAAAGAAAATAATTCAGAGACAAACCAACTGTAAATTAATGGGGGAAAAAAATACCCAATTCCACTTTGATGTAAATATGGGCATTTAACCCTGTGAATGCTAGAGAGGTCTTCAGCGCAATGCATTGGAGAGCTCTCTAGCATTTGCAGGGTTAAAAATGCCCTTAAAATCCTGTGAGCACGTTTGGCCAAATTTTTCACCTTTGTTAGTACATCAACCTCAAGGAGCTTTAAGTGATCCAAGCTTTTCTTTCAAGTAACTTCAAAAGAGCTGATAATTTGTTGTGCGGGGGGTGGGGGTACATAATGAGAGGTCTGTGGCTTCCCACTCTGATTAGACACTTTGAACCGTAATCCCACACAGCAATAACTTTTATATCCTCTTCCCCCTTTAAAGGAACCTTTATTGGACAGACTGGAACAGGGAAGCTCCTAAGATTGAAACATCCTTTGTAGACGGATCAAACAGAAGGATTCTGGTTAATGACAACATCGGTCTTCCCAATGGTTTAACCTTTGACCCATTCTCCAAACAGATCTGTTGGGCAGATGCAGGTACTGCATGCAATCACTCGCTGCTCTTAAAGGGACAAAAGTGTTTAAGAACATGTTGATCTTGTGTGCGAGAGGACGTTTTAACACTCCCAGAAGCTGGTTAAGTTTTCCATATATTAAAATGACAATAACAACTACAAATTAAATTAGGTTATAAAATTTTAAATATCATGTACTCACAGCTAGCATTTGTAAAATAAACATGTACACGCTGCCTCGTATAGAACATTTTAGTTAGAGATAAATGAAGATCAGATTATTCCTTAAACTTTTTTAAATGGATAGTAATGTTTCACAATAAAAGGAGCTCCAATTAAACTACATAGTATTTGGGCCATGGAGAGTGTTATATCAATACTGTCAGAGATGTAGTTCAAGAGTAATTGAATGATAAAGTATCCCCCTCCCGACCCTTTTACTGATGTAAATTTGCTCACCTCAGATCAGCAAGACTAGCCGGATGGATCGCAGTGAGGGACAATATTCAGTGATCATAAGTAGTGTTGAGCGAGCACCCCGATGCTCGGGTGCTCGGGTGCTCTGACCGAGCACCCCCTGAGGCTCGAGTGCTCGGCCGAGCACCCGAGCCCCATTGCATATAATGGGGCGACACGAGCATTACACCAGGCACCCCCTGCTCTGATGAGGGGAGGGTGCCTGGTCAATGCCCCCCTTCATCTCCGCTATGCCCCCTTCATCTCCGAATGCCCCCTTCATCTCCGCAATGTCCCCCTTCATCTCCGCTATGCCCGTCTTCCACAATGTCCCCCTTCATCTCCGCTATGCCCCTCTTCCACAATGTGCCCCTTCATCTCCGCTATGCCCCTCTTCCACAATGTCCCCCTTCATCTCCGCAATGCCCCCTTCATCTCCGCAATGCCCCCGTACCTCCAGTCCCTGGTGGTCCAGCGGAGCGTCTTCAGATCTGTGCCTCTTCCGGCACAGATCCCCGCCACCCGAACATGGCGGGCGAGCACATGGCGGTACTCGACGAGTACCGCCATGTGCCGAGCAGAGCGATGCTCGAGCCGATCCGAGCATCGGCCGAGCACGCTCGCTCAACACTAATCATAAGGAAAAACTTGAAAAACCTGCTATGGTGGTGGTGGAGGGTGGGTGGGAGGGGGGGGTTCAGGGTTTTCCTTATGCTCACAGTAAGAAGGTTGCCCCTTGCTGTGATCTGTCCGGTCAAGAGACCAGATTCCACATCTGAGGGGAGGTGGCTTACACTAGGTAAAAGGGGCGAGAGGGTAATACTTAAAGGGATAGTAATACTTCGTTTTATCTTTATTTTATTTTGTAGGCATTAAAAAAACATGAAGAACGATATAAGCCTTATCTCTCAAACCTTTATGGTTTAAGAGATATTCACAAGCAAAGTTTCCCCCTCCCGCCCCTTTTACCTAGTGTAAGCCATCTCTTCTCAGATGTGGAATGCAGTCCATAGACCAGACAGATAACAGCAGGGGACAATCTTCTTCCTATGAGAACAATGAAAGCCCTGCCCCCCTTGACAAGTTTTTCCCTTATCTTAATTGAAGATTGTCCCTCTCTGCAGTCTACCTGGGCACCTCCCTTCTGCTCTGGCTGAATGGGGGGGGGGGGTGATACTTTGCTTGTGAATATCTCTTAAACCATAAAGGTTTGAGAGATAAGACTTATATCGTTCTTCATGTTTTTTTAATGCCTACAAAATAAAATAAAGATAAAACAAAGTATTACTATCCATTTAATCATTCAATTAATCTTGAACTACAACTAACAGTACCTCTGGAATGAGGAGTGCAAAGACAGACACATCTACAAGTATTATCTTTAAAATGCAAAAATTACAAAGTAACTCACCAGACCACCAGTGTCTATAGGCATATAATCTCACAGTACCAACAGCTTCGATCCGCTCACCCAGATGCATCCGGTATCACGGATATATAGACGTAGACCCTTTTAAACTTTCTTCCAGTCGCAGTTCTCCACACCGTCTCCAGGAGAAATTAATATCTGTTCACTGCTAGAATTGAGTTGTTCAATAAGTGTTTAATTTTACAAGCACCGTCTCGGTGCTACTACATTCCTGTACCGGAGTGCGGGCTCCTAGCGGGGGCGTGACCAGGAGATGCTCAAGTCACAACAAGGTCTGGTTGTCAGTATTCAACCAACGCGTATCAGGGCTGAGGAAGTGGCAAGTCAGACCTGATACTCGTTGGAAATGTGTTGTAAGGAATGAAAAATTCAAATAAGATTATCTTGATGAATACAGTCCTTACAAGACCTTTCTGAAGTCAGAATTTTTGTCTTTAACCCTTTCAGGACAAGATGGTTGTTAATATGTTGCATAACCCTCTTGTCCTTCAAGGGCTAAAAGGACATTTCTTAAGAAGTTTTTAACATCTCCCGGTCCTATGTAATAATTCGCTAAATGTATGTTTGTCAGAAGCCGTCATGCACAGTACAGTCTACTGCAAGTGCTGCAGTCATGTGCACTACAGACTGCCCGCACCCTGGCTGATAACTGAGCAGGGCGCTCTAATTCAGACCATAGTCTGCGCAGAGAGGACTACGGTCTGAATTTGGAGTGCCCCGCTCCGTTATCAGCGCGGCGCGGGCAGTTTGTACTGTGTGTGACTGAACCACGGCCTTTGCTGGGTGGCACTGTGGCCCGAGTACACAGGCTCTTCAACTAGTTGCTAATATTACTTCAAACTGTCTTGTCCAAGTACAGACCATTTTTGTTGGCTGAAAAAAAATGACGGAATTTAAACAAAAAAAATGGCTAGAAGATTTAAAAAAAAAAAACAAAACATACTTCCATTATGACAGTAGATTAACCCCTTAACAACCGGTAATGTGTCAGGACCGTCAGCTGTTTTTTCCCCTGAAGGGCCGGTGACGGTCCTGACATGTCACGTATTTTGTACTTGCAGCAGGAGCGCTGTAAGCACTAGCGGAGTGTGAAATTCACCCCTCCAAGACCGGAGTGGTCTCTCTCTGACCCCGTTTGGCGTATTGGTACATGCTATCAGTCACGTGTACCAGTGCACCAAAAACGATCAATGCGGTCCTTAACCCCTTAAAGACCCATGACGTACCAGGACTGTCATGGGAAAACTTCCCTAAAGGACCCATGACTATTCTGGCACATCATGGATTTCAGGGCTGCATACCGTTCGGGGAGCCCTGAATCAGATTGGCAAAAGAATTAAAAAAAAAAAAAAAAAAAAAAAAAAAGATAAAAAAAAAATCAGTGGTCCTTAAAGTGATAGTTATGTCTGGTTTTATGTAAGGGTTATATTGTACATATTAAAAAAATAAATAAATAAATAAGTTAATTGATACTAGTCTTGTCACTCAAAGTTTTATAGTTCGTGAGATATACAATTATAAACTTCCTCCCTCCTCTTTCACAGACGTAAGCTGTCACTCTCTCAGCATGAGATCTGTGTCGGCCGACTTGAGGCGGCTCTTCAGCAGAGCCTAAATAGCTCTATGTAAAAATAAATACTTCATTGGAATGGTCTACAACAAAGTGTGCCTGGTTTGCAAGCACACTTTGTAGACCGTTCCAATGAAGTATTTCTTTTTAAATAGCTCTATTTCGGCTCTGATGAAGAGCCACTCGCCGGTCCCGGGACCAGGATCTCAAGATGTCGGCTAGAGGGCAGACATCTGTGGAAGGGGAGGGAGGGGTCAGAAGTTTATAATCGTTTATCTCACAAACTATACAAGATTGAGAGACAAGACGAACATCACTGAAACCAGACATTACTATCACTTTAAAGTGGATCTATCACCATTTTACAAGTTTTAATCTATATTTAGAATACTCGTAAATAATTAAAAAATGTATTTATTTATTATTTTTTTAAACCGTATTTGCTAGAAAATTACATTTTAAAGTATGCCCAGCAGCCTACTTCCAGGTACACGGCTTTTGCCGCTCTGCCTCTGCTCCCGTCACTCTCCCCAGCATCCTCCGATGACTGAGGCATTCTGTTGGTAAGCTGGAGCGATCTCATTGGAAGAGATCGATATCTAGCCAATGAGATCACTCCAGCTTACTAACAGAACGCCTCCGTCATTGGAGGATGCTGGGACAAGAGCAGAGGCTGTGCTGGATGGACGATTCACTGCAAGCCCTGTGGGAGTCTCTTGTGCACCATACGGTGCGCAGCGGTACAGCTCTAACGTCATCAGGTAAAGAATTCAAGTATCTTCTTGCTTAATTTATGTAGATTTTTAGGTGAAAAGAAACACAGCAATATACACAGGGGACACAAAAGAAGGGATAAAGCCATGATCCTGCAGGGGTGAAAGTTCCCCTTTAAGTGAAGGTCACTTATCTGAACCACTCATCATTAAGGGGTTAATCCACTCACTCTTTTAAGACTGCTTTTCCATGTTGATGGAGACTGCAACACTGAATACAAAAAAATGACAGCAGTAAATCTGAGAATTGCCAGACCATGGTGAAAGAACTTTTCACACCCATTACCAGCAATTTTATTAAATATAAGTTCTCAAACATCGTGCCTAAAGGTTGGATTTTCAATGTTTTGGAGAGGTCTCTAACATCCAAGGGGTTAAAAAGGAACCTAGCAGTAGATGTAAAATACTTTCATGTTAAAGCCGGTCTTTTATTTTCAAAAGGAACCAAGAAACTGGAATGCATTCAGTCCAATGGGAGCGGAAGGCGTGTTATACAGAGTAACCTGAACTACCCTTTCAGTGTGGTGGCCTATGCAAATCACTTCTATCACACCGACTGGAGGAGGTGAGTCCTGGGGTTTAAACCTCTTGAGTGCTAGAGGGGAAGGCAGTGCATTGCAAAGCAATGTGTTGTGCATGCTTCTGGTCCTCAAGGAGTTAAGGGGCATGGGGCGTGTTTCTATGTTTTCTAACCAAGTATTTGGCATATCCAACAGTTAAAAGAGAAGTAACACTTCTTAACCCTTTGAGTGCCAGAGGGGTATGAGTTGCGTACCCCTCTGGCACTGAAAGGGTTAATAACATCCTACTTGCCTTACTTTGGCTGGAACATAAGAATGGCCACTATGAATTTTGCCTTCATTCCAGGTAACCTGCACAGGCAGGCTCATAGAGGCAGACATGACCGTTCCTGGCAAGTTTTATGGAGCCGGCAGAGAGCACGAGCTTACTTTAACCCTTTGAGTGACGGGAAGGGGGTGCAAAACAAGCATTCAAAGGGTTAATGATCAGAGGAGTGCACATCCCTCTGGTCCTTTAAAGAGTTAAGATTGCCATTTACACCGAGCAGAATTTGAGGTCCGGTGGCCATGCCGGCCTCTATGGGCAAACATTTTTGCATTTCACACCCCTCTGGTACTTAAAGGGCTGAGAGCGGGTGGAGTTTGTGTCCTGTGGTCCTACAAGCTGCCATCATGTCTGCCTCCATAGGCTGATTACAGAGGTTACCTGTTGGCAAAATTCAGCGGGGGCCATTACAATTTTATGCCAATACCAAGGTAGTTAGGGGTGTGTGTGTGTTTTATAGGAAATTTTTATTTTATTGTTAATAATCCCATTTTACATTTACCATCTTGGATGGGCTACAGTGATTGCCAACAGTGTACAAGTCCAAGGGGTAAAATACGCAATTTAGTAGTGATTTTGTATCTCATATGAAACATACCCATAACATGAGTATCCAGGCTGCAGCATGTTGTTATTTGGGGCGCTGATCACCCATGTAAATAGCATCATGGGGGAAGCTGTCTGACAAGGGGACATTTTGCTCTGTGCTGATAATAATGGTGTGTGCTCAAAGTGCATATAGGTATTGTATAAAACACATCATTTTTCCCATTTTCACCTTATGTGAAGTGGGGGTATGTATTGTACATGAGAAAAAAAAATTATATTATATATATTATAGCGTTGTTGGGTAGAGGCGCACACACCTTTGGAGTATACTGCCTGGGTGCTATGGAACAGCAAAATAGTATTGTACAAGAAAGGATTCAAGCACTCACGGGTCTTTCTCAGGAAGAAAAAATGAGTTTAATTAAATAATGTGTCAATGTTTCGGCCAGGCACAGGTGTACATAATATACACACACTTTTGTATGCTACTCCTTCCACCCACCTCAATGGGCTTCCAGCGCCCCCTCACCCCCTCTGGAGGCATCTGGGATATCCGCACAGCAGGCGGCATGGTTTCATTTGCCGCCCGATTCCCTCATTGCCCTGTGAAGACCTGTTAGTTGAAGCTAATGGTTATGCCCTGAAGGTCCTCACAGGGCACTGCCATAGATCCAGTGCACATCGGTCTATGCATTGGATCTACGGTAGTGCCCTGCGAGGACCTTCAGGGCATAACAGTTTGCTTCAGTGAACAGGTCCTCATGTGTGGGAAGCAGGAAGCAAACGTAATCATTGTATCCACTGTGCAATATCTCAGATGTCTGTGGAAGGTGGGAATTAGGGAAAGAAGTGTGTGTTCTACATATGCGCTCTTGTTTTCCTCGAAAATCCTGGGTGTAATTTACACCTGTGTATTATATACCTGAGATTGTACATTATATAACCTAAAAGTGCAAATGTCCACGGCCCCTCAGCATAAAACACATTTTGTTTCTTTTCTATACATGAACATGCATTTCATCTGTATTTACTGCTGTGCAGGGACGGTGTGATCTCTGTGAACAAAGACAATGGGCAGATAATAGAAGAATATCTTCCCGAGCAGCGCTCCCATCTCTATGGAATAACAGCCGTTTACCCTTATTGTCCCTCAGGTGAGTGTCTATGGATAAGGGGTGGCATCTCAGGGGAGGGGTGCGGAGTACAGATCTCTTAATTTCCACTTGTTTAACCCCGCGAGGGCCAGAGGTGTGTAATGCATTATGAAGTTAAACGGTGCACAGTTCTCTGGTCCTGAAGGGGTTAAAAAGGACAGTATTGGCCAAAATATCCACTTTTAAAACTTTGCCACTACACATTAACCCTTTGAGTGCCAGAGGGGTGCGCTACACATTGAACAGCAATGCATAACCCTCTGGCACCCCTAGTGTTAAGTGAGTTTTGCAACATTACCCCTCTAATTTTGCTCTAGGGGTCGAGATGTTGATTTTGGTGGTTCAGGGACATGTGTCATTAGTGGTCTATTAGAGGTGCAGATTTGTCTTTGCTTGTTAGTATTTGTGTCATCCAAATATTTTAAAGGGATAGTAATACTTAAAATGTCAAATGTTGTGGGATTTATCTCCCTGAGTAAAACAAGGGTACTCCCATTGCTGAAAGGTGTTTTATTCAAATGTTCTTACAGTTCAAACTTGATTGATTTTTTTTTTTTTGGCGCAATATCACAGTGGCCTGAAATTGGTGTAGCAACAGTGCCACTGTCATTCTATTGAGATTTATGGTCGCCTCACCAGAGCTGTCCATAGGATGGTGTAGTAACAGCGCCACTATGCAGTTTCAGGCCACTCTAATACTTCACCCAAAAAAAAAATTAAAGTTCGAGCTGTAATAACTTTTGAATAAACCTTCTTTCAGCAGTGAGAGTACACTTGTTTTATTCAGGGAGATAAACACTACTATATATATATATATATATATATATATATATTATTATCCTTCTAACTTCAAATAATGCTCTATAAAGGAAAAATAAAATACCCCTTTGCTACAGCGGGCCTCCACTGTACTGCTTCACAATGCTCTGGAGACCTCTATAGCATTCAGTGTGGGTAAAGGTGGCATTCAAATCAGTGGGAATTATGGGAAATGTTAGTTGTACCCAATTGGGTTACCTCAGAAATACTCCACTCTGCGTTTTGAACATAATGCCTTATGTGTTGCTAATTAATTGAGCTAGCAATCTATACTGTAGTACCCATGTGACACCAGAAAATAGTGCGTTAACTAAAACTACAGTGTGAACAATCTACACTATACTATAAACATGACCGCATACAGTCTAGTGTCTTACCCATAAAACATCATAACATTATAATCTATACTGTACTACCTACGTGACAGCGCATACAATCTACACTACAGTTCCCTTATGTCAGCATACACTGTACTATCCACAACACCAGTGACCACTATCTACACTGTACTTAACCAAGTATTACCACAGCATGCAATCTACACTGTAGTTCCCTTTTCTCTACCCTCCCCAGAACGTACCATCTACGTCACAACAAAAGCATACTCTACACTGTACTAACCAGGGGACCGCATACAGTGTACAATGTACTCACAACACCACAGAGCTAAACACACTACATTGCAGTTCCCTTTTGTCACCAAAGCATACAATGCTGCACACAAACACTATACTAATCTATACTGTCCTACTCACAACAAAACATATAATATAGTGGACTACCCATGAGACGTCAGAGTATATAATGTACTACACAAGACAGATTACAATCTCTACTTAACCATTTGACACCATAGAGCGCACAATCTTCCCCATGAGGCCACAGACCTAATAATGTACAGTGTTCTAATCACATGACACCAGAATATACAATCTACTACCCACATGATACCACAAAGCATAGTCCACACAGTAGCACAATACTACCTTCAACACCACAGAGTGTACTACCCACACTACATACATTCTAGTGTAGTTCCAATGTCGGAGCGTACTATATGCTACCCACAGTAGATTGTAATCAAGTCTGTACTACCCATGTGACACCAGTGTGTACAATGTAGAATGTACTACCCACTTGACACCAGAATGTGCAGTCTACTTCTCACATGATGACACCAGAGTGACCAATCTATACTGTACTGTAGTAGTCTAGTGCACTACTCACATAAAAATTTACTGTATTACTCACAGAGCATAAAATATTCACTGTAGTTCCCATGAGTCAGAGAATACAAGGTACTACCCATGACATGTGGTGGTGTGGGTAGTACATTGTATGCATTGGCATATGGAAACTGTTTTTTGTGTGTGTGTGTGTGCTCTTTGGGTAACTTGGGTAGTACAGTGTAGGTTTTATGCTGCAGTGTCATGTGGGTAGTACACGGCTCATGACAATTCAAAGCATAAAATGTACTATCCACAATGCCATGTCAGCAGTACAGTGTAGACTGTGTGTTGTGACACCAGAACATACAATCTAGTGTTCTGCCCACTTGATAACACAGAGCATGCAATGTACACTGTAGTTACCATGTGCTACAGCATACAAGAGTGTACAATCAAGAATGTTTGGCCAACATAATGCCACAGAGCTAACAGTCTAGTTCCCTTGTGTCATCAGAGCATACATTGTACTTTCCACAGGACACCATAGCCCTAAAATCTACAGTGTGCTATCCGTGACACCACAGCATCTTTATCCTGCACAGTCTACACTACTACAGAGCTTACAATAAGTGTTCTGTCCACCTGACCCAACAGAGCTTACAATCTACACTGTACTGCTGCTAACATCACACCACAGAGCTTACAATCTATACTACACAACAACCCACAATACCACAGCTTAGCCTACACTGCACTGTCCACATGACCGCTCCCCAGAACTTACAATCAACATTGTACTATGAGTGACACCACAACATTTTATCTACTGCACAGACCACAATAACACAGAGCTTGAAACAGACACTGGGCTGACCACCTAACACCACAGAGCTTACACTCTACATTGCACTACCCACATAGCACCAGAGACCTTAAATTCTACATTGTTCTACCCACGGTAGAACTTACAGTCTACAACATACAGCTTAGTTTACACTGTACTGTCCACATGACAGATTTTACAATCTACACTGCACAACCAATACCAGACATAGTCTTCACTGTACTGCCCACGACACCACAGAGATTACAATCTACATTGCACAACCCTGTACTATCTGTGACACCATTATACTGCACAGGCCACAGTAACAAAGCTTATAATCAACATTTTGCTGTCCACCTCACAGAGCTTATGATGTGCATTCTAGTTCCCTTGTGACCAGAACATACACTGTGCTATCCACATGACAACACAGAGCTTACAATCTACACTGCGCGACCAGCAATACCAGACCTTGTCTTCACTGTACTGTCCACATGACATCAGAGTTTAATCTATACTGCACAATTCCCCATAGTTTACAATCTGCACAACCCACAATACCTCAAAGCTTAGTCTATACTGCACAACCCTACTACAGCTTAGTATTCACTGTACTGTCCACATGACACTGCAGCCCTTAGTCTTCACTGTACTGTCCACATGACACCAGAGCTTAGTCTATACTACACAACCCTCGCCACCACAGCTGTCTTCACTGCACTGTCCACATGACACCATAGCTTAGTCTACACTGCACAACCCTCGCTACCACAGCTTAGTCTTCACTGTACTGTCCACATGACACTGCAGCCCTTAGTCTACAATGTACTGTCCACATGACACCAGAGCTTAGTCTATACTACACAACCCTCGCTACCACAGCTTACAGTCTTCATTGTAATGTCCACATGACACCAGAGCTTAGTCTATACTGCACAACCCTCGCTACCACAGCTGTCTTCACTGCACTATCCACATGACACCAGAGTTTAGTCTATACTGCACAACCCTCGCTACCACAGCTGTCTTCACTGCACTATCCACATGACACCAGAGCTTAGTCTATACTGCACAACCCTCACTACCACAGCTTACAGTCTTCATTGTAATGTCCACATGACACCAGAGCTTAGTCTATACTGCACAACCCTCGCTACCACAGCTGTCTTCACTGCACTATCCACATGACACCAGAGCTTAGTCTATACTGCACAACCCTCGCTACCACAGCTGTCTTCACTGCACTATCCACATGACACCAGAGCATAGTCTACACTGCACAACCCTCACTACCACAGCTTAGTCTTCACTGTACTGTCCACATGACACTGCAGCCCTTAGTCTACAATGTACTGTCCACATGACACCAGAGCTTAGTCTATACTGCACAACCCTCACTACCACAGCTTACAGTCTTCATTGTAATGTCCACATGACACCAGAGCTTAGTCTATACTGCACAACCCTCGCTACCACAGCTGTCTTCACTGCACTATCCACATGACACCAGAGCTTAGTCTATACTGCACAACCCTCGCTACCACAACTGTCTTCACTGCACTATCCACATGACACCAGAGCTTAGTCTATACTACACAACCCTCGCTACCACAGCTGTCTTCACTGCACTATCCACATGACACCAGAGCTTAGTCTATACTACACAACCCTCGCTACCACAGCTGTCTTCACTGCACTATCCACATGACACCAGAGCTTAGTCTATACTGCACAACCCTCGCTACCACAGCTGTCTTCACTGCACTATCCACATGACACCAGAGCTTAGTCTATACTGCACAACCCTCGCTACCACAGCTGTCTTCACTGCACTATCCACATGACACCAGAGCTTAGTCTATACTGCACAACCCTCGCTACCACAGCTGTCTTCACTGCACTATCCACATGACACCAGAGCTTAGTCTATACTGCACAACCCTCGCTACCACAGCTGTCTTCACTGCACTGTCCACATGACACCAGAGCTTAGTCTATACTGCACAACCCTCACTACCACAGCTTACAGTCTTCATTGTAATGTCCACATGACACCAGAGCTTAGTCTATACTGCACAACCCTCGCTACCACAGCTGTCTTCACTGCACTATCCACATGACACCAGAGCTTAGTCTATACTGCACAACCCTCGCTACCACAGCTGTCTTCACTGCACTATCCACATGACACCAGAGCATAGTCTACACTGCACAACCCTCACTACCACAGCTTAGTCTTCACTGTACTGTCCACATGACACTGCAGCCCTTAGTCTACAATGTACTGTCCACATGACACCAGAGCTTAGTCTATACTACACAACCCTCGCTACCACAGCTTACAGTCTTCATTGTAATGTCCACATGACACCAGAGCTTAGTCTATACTGCACAACCCTCGCTACCACAGCTGTCTTCACTGCACTATCCACATGACACCAGAGTTTAGTCTATACTGCACAACCCTCGCTACCACAGCTGTCTTCACTGCACTATCCACATGACACCAGAGCTTAGTCTATACTGCACAACCCTCACTACCACAGCTTACAGTCTTCATTGTAATGTCCACATGACACCAGAGCTTAGTCTATACTGCACAACCCTCGCTACCACAGCTGTCTTCACTGCACTATCCACATGACACCAGAGCTTAGTCTATACTGCACAACCCTCGCTACCACAGCTGTCTTCACTGCACTATCCACATGACACCAGAGCATAGTCTACACTGCACAACCCTCACTACCACAGCTTAGTCTTCACTGTACTGTCCACATGACACTGCAGCCCTTAGTCTACAATGTACTGTCCACATGACACCAGAGCTTAGTCTATACTACACAACCCTCGCTACCACAGCTTACAGTCTTCATTGTAATGTCCACATGACACCAGAGCTTAGTCTATACTGCACAACCCTCGCTACCACAGCTGTCTTCACTGCACTATCCACATGACACCAGAGCTTAGTCTATACTACACAACCCTCGCTACCACAGCTGTCTTCACTGCACTATCCACATGACACCAGAGCTTAGTCTATACTACACAACCCTCGCTACCACAGCTGTCTTCACTGCACTATCCACATGACACCAGAGCTTAGTCTATACTACACAACCCTCGCTACCACAGCTGTCTTCACTGCACTATCCACATGACACCAGAGCTTAGTCTATACTGCACAACCCTCGCTACCACAGCTGTCTTCACTGCACTATCCACATGACACCAGAGCTTAGTCTATACTGCACAACCCTCGCTACCACAGCTGTCTTCACTGCACTATCCACATGACACCAGAGCTTAGTCTATACTGCACAACCCTCGCTACCACAGCTGTCTTCACTGCACTATCCACATGACACCAGAGCTTAGTCTATACTGCACAACCCTCGCTACCACAGCTGTCTTCACTGCACTGTCCACATGACACCAGAGCTTAGTCTATACTGCACAACCCTCACTACCACAGCTTACAGTCTTCATTGTAATGTCCACATGACACCAGAGCTTAGTCTATACTGCACAACCCTCGCTACCACAGCTGTCTTCACTGCACTATCCACATGACACCAGAGCTTAGTCTATACTGCACAACCCTCGCTACCACAGCTGTCTTCACTGCACTGTCCACATGACACCAGAGCTTAGTCTATAGTACACAACCCTCGCTACCACAGCTTACAGTCTTCATTGTAATGTCCACATGACACCAGAGCTTAGTCTATACTGCACAACCCTCGCTACCACAGCTGTCTTCACTGCACTATCCACATGACACCAGAGCTTAGTCTATACTGCACAACCCTCGCTACCACAGCTGTCTTCACTGCACTGTCCACATGACACCAGAGCTTAGTCTATACTACACAACCCTCGCTACCACAGCTTACAGTCTTCATTGTAATGTCCACATGACACCAGAGCTTAGTCTATACTGCACAACCCTCGCTACCACAGCTGTCTTCACTGCACTATCCACATGACACCAGAGCTTAGTCTATACTACACAACCCTCGCTACCACAGCTGTCTTCACTGCACTATCCACATGACACCAGAGCTTAGTCTATACTGCACAACCCTCGCTACCACAGCTGTCTTCACTGCACTATCCACATGACACCAGAGCTTAGTCTACACTGCACAACCCTCACTACCACAGCTTAGTCTTCACTGTACTGTCCACATGACACTGCAGCCCTTAGTCTACAATGTACTGTCCACATGACACCAGAGCTTAGTCTATACTACACAACCCTCGCTACCACAGCTTACAGTCTTCATTGTAATGTCCACATGACACCAGAGCTTAGTCTATACTGCACAACCCTCGCTACCACAGCTGTCTTCACTGCACTATCCACATGACACCAGAGCTTAGTCTATACTACACAACCCTCGCTACCACAGCTGTCTTCACTGCACTATCCACATGACACCAGAGCTTAGTCTATACTGCACAACCCTCGCTACCACAGCTGTCTTCACTGCACTGTCCACATGACACCAGAGCTTAGTCTATAGTACACAACCCTCGCTACCACAGCTTACAGTCTTCATTGTAATGTCCACATGACACCAGAGCTTAGTCTATACTGCACAACCCTCGCTACCACAGCTGTCTTCACTGCACTATCCACATGACACCAGAGCTTAGTCTATACTGCACAACCCTCGCTACCACAGCTGTCTTCACTGCACTATCCACATGACACCAGAGCTTAGTCTATACTGCACAACCCTCGCTACCACAGCGTCTTCACTGCACTATCCACATGACACCAGAGCTTAGTCTATACTGCACAACCCTCGCTACCACAGCTGTCTTCACTGCACTGTCCACATGACACCAGAGCTTAGTCTATACTGCACAACCCTCGCTACCACAGCTGTCTTCACTGCACTGTCCACATGACACCAGAGCTTAGTCTATACTGCACAACCCTCGCTACCACAGCTTACAGTCTTCATTGTAATGTCCACATGACACCAGAGCTTAGTCTATACTGCACAACCCTCACTACCACAGCTTAGTCTTCATTGTACTGCCCACATGATACCATAGCTTAGTCTACACTGCACAGCCCTTGCTACCACAGCTTACAGTCTTCACAGTACTGTCCACATGACACTGCAGACCTTACAGTCTACACTGCACAACCAACCATACCAGACATTGTATTCTCTGTACTGCCCATATGGCACCCTAGAGCTTACGATTTACACCACAAGACCCATGATACCACAAAGCTTAGTCTACACTGTACTGTCCACCTGACACCACAGATCTTACGATCTACATTCTAGCTCCCTTGTGAGCAGAGCATACAATGTACTATCCACCTAACGGGGAGCTTGCAATCTACACTGCACAACACACAATACCATAAAGCTTGTAATCTACACTGTACTGCCCCCATGACACCACAGAGCTTAAAATCTACATTGTACTACCCATGACAGAACTTACAATAGACTCTGTACTGCCCACATGACACTGGAGCTTACAGTATACACTGCACAACCCAGGATACAACAAAGCCTAGTCTACACTATAGTGCCCACATGACACAACATAGCTTACAACCTACACTGTACTATTTGTGACACCACTATACTGCACAGTCCACCTGACTCCACAGAGCTTACAATCTGCATTCTAGTTCTCTTGTGACCACAGCATACACTGCGCTCTCCAGAGCTTTCAGTGTACTGCCCACATGAAACCAGAGCTTACAATCTTCATTGCATAACCAAAGGATACCACAAAGCTTAGTCTACACTTCACAACCCTCACTATCACAGCTTACAGTCTACACTGTACTGTCCACATGACACTGCAGCCCTTACAGTCTACAATGTACTGTCCACATGACACCGCAGCCCTTACAGTCTACACTGCACAACCAACAATACCAGACATTGTATTCTCTGTACTGCCCACATGACACCACAGAGCTTATAATCTACACCGCACAACCCACAATACCATAAAGCTTAGTCAGCACTGTACTATAAGTGGCACCACTATACTACACAGTCCACAAAGCTTATAATCAGCATTCTGTAAGCTCTGTGGTGTCAGGTGGACAGTACATTGTAGATCGTAAGCTCAGTATAGTACATGCTCTGCTCACAAGGGAGCTAGAATGCAGATTGCTGTCCACCTGACACTACAGAGTTTACAATCTGAATTCTAGCTCCCTTGTGAGCAAAGCATACCCTGTACTATACGGAGCTTATGGTCTACAATGTACTGTCTACCAGACACCAAAGGACTTACAATCTACACTGTACTGTTCACATGACACCACAAAGCTTATAAACTACACTGTACAACCCCCAATAGCGCAAAGCTTAGTCTACACTGCACAACTTGCTTCCACAGCTTACAGACTACACTGTACTGCCCTCAACACCGCAGACCACAGTCTTGTACAACCAACAATGTCAGACATTGTCTTCACTGTACTGCCCACATGACACCCCAGAGCTTACAATCTACACTGTACTGTTCACATGACACCACAGAACTTCGATCTGCATTCTCGTTCCCTTGTGCCCAGTGCATACACTGTACTATACTAAGCTTAGTATGCAATGTACTGTCCACAGGACACCATACAGCTTACAGTCTACACTGCATAACACAAGATACCACAAAGCTTCCACTGTACTGTCCACATGACAGCAGAGCTTAAAATCTACATTGTACTACCCACGACAGAACTTACAATCTACTCTGTATTGCCCACAACACCACAGAGCTTAGTCTACACTGCACAATACCAGACCTTGTCTTCACTGTACTGTCCACGTGACACCAGAGCTTACACTCTACACTGCACAACCCACCATACCACAGAGCTTAGGCTACACTACACAACCCTCGCTACCACAGCTTTACAATCCACATGACACCATAGACCTTACAATCTACACTGGACAACCCACAATACCAGACCTTGTCTTTACTGTACTGCCCACATGACACCCAAGAGATTATAATCTGCACTGCACAACCCTCCATACCACAAAGCTTAGCCTACATTATACTATCCACATGACACCACAGAGCTTACAATATCACAGAGCTTAAAATCTACATTGTACTGCCCACGACAAAACTTACAATCTACTCTGTACTGCCCACATGACACTACAGAGCTTATACTCCACAACACCAGACCTTGTCTTCACTGCACTGCCCACATGACACTACAGAGCGTGCACTCCACAACACCAGACCTTGTCTTCACTGTACTGCCCACGACACCACAGCTTAGACTACACAACCCACAATACCAGACCTTGTCTTCACTGTACTGCCCCCATGACACTACAGAGCATACACCCCACAATACCAGACCTTGTCTTACTGTACTGTCCACATGACACCCAAGAGCTTACAATCTACACTGCACAACCCATGATACCACAAAGCTTAAACCCTACACTGTACTATCTGTAACACAACTATACTTCACAGTCCACAGAGCTTATAATCAACACACTGTTGTCCACCTGACGCCACAGAGCTTACAATCTGCATTCTAGTTCTTGTAACCAGAGCATACACTGCACTCTCCAGAATTAACAACCTAAACTGTACTGCCCACGACACCACAGAGCATCAACTCTACACTGTACTACCCACGACACCAGAGGCACGTTACACCACAGCATGGTCTATACTGCACAATCCACAAGACCACACAGCTTATAATACACTGTGCTGTCCACCTGACACCATAGCTTACAATCTGCAGCTAGTTCCCTTGTGACCAGATCATACACTATGCTGTGCTTTCAATGTACACTGTACTGTCCACATGACAACACAGATCTTACAATACCACAGCACTTATATCCTACACTGTATTACCCATGACACCACAGCTGCGGATACAGTCTACACTGTACTGGACACTGGAGCTTATAATCTTCTGTACTACTCACATGACACCAGAGCGTACAATTTACACTGAACTACCAACATGTCACCACAGAGCACTCAATTATCCACCTGATAGTACATAGCTGACAGTCTACACCAGGGGTAGCCAACCCTCATCCACAAGAGCTACCAAACGTGCACACAGATTACAAATTACTACCCACTTGACATTTCAGTGCTTAGTATCTGTAATTGACATGATACTACAGAGCTCACAATCTACAATACAGCACCCACATAAAACCCCAAAGCTTGCCATCTAAAAAATGCCCATAGCGGGTCACTTCCTGTGAACTGCAAACTTGTTTGGTGTCATGAGGATAACCATAATGCTACAAAGCTTACACAATGTATGAACCAAGATGCTAGAGTTTACCATGTATAACCCATGTGACACCATGGAGCTTGCAATCTAAAAATTACCACTGTGGGTCACGTCCTGTTAGTACGGCATGCTCGGTGGTGCCGTGAGACTCACATACATGATGCCACAGAAATCAGCACAGATACTAAGAGAGGCATGATACCACACAGTATAAAATGCTTTTGAAACTTACCTTAAATTCCGCTTTGGTTGTCTCTCACCCTCTGTCCCTGACTCAGCACCTGCTTCCTGCAGTTTCTTGGTGCCACCCATGTCACGGGCATGATCTGTTCAGAGCTAGGTAAAGTCTGTCCCAGGACTTCAGGAGCACTACTGACTGAAGGACTGGGTGGGTGGGCCTGTCTTCACACTTCTTACCAGGCACTGATATTTAAGAGTTACAGTAGAAATGACAATATATTTCTATTCTATCCCCCTACCTCCCTTTCAGATGGAGGGAAGGGACATGAGTTGAGCTCATGCTGTTACCTTCCTCATACATGTTAACCCTTTATGAACCAGTAGAGTATGCAACATATTGCATTACAATATTTTTCACACCTCTCTGGTTCATAATGGGTTAACGTTAATTGATGCAAAAAAATAAAATAAATAAATAAAAAAATGTTAACAGCAGCCTAATACCATTTGACACGGTTTCCTTGCCAGGACCGCCTCTTAAAGTAGTTCATAGGACAGGACATCAAAAACAAATATTGTGTTTGGCATTGCTGCCACAACTTCATTATAATTAAAACTGGATATGTGCCTATAATCGAAAAATTGCACTCATTGAATAAAACCGACTAAAAAATTTACTGCAAAGCCTTTGCCGTTCTGTAAACAAAGGGTAAACTCAATTCTGGCAGATACTTCATACATGTGTTATTACAAAGCCAAACTTATGGCCAGATGACAGAATTGATTCTCTGTTTTGGCCTGTGGAGAGCTTTTGGCCAATAGAGAGCAATAGCACCACCTCGTGACCAGACCTCAAACTGCACTCTGAATAATCTAACAACTATTGAAGAAATAATTTCTCAGCAATGAGAATAACCTTACATCACTCAACCTACAACAGGGGTAGTCAGCCTTTGGGAATCCAGCTGTTAAGAATAATAAATCCAATCAATCATCCTCAACCAGCCAACAGATGCTTGATCTGATAGGAGTTGTGGTCTAGACTAGCAGATAAACTCCAGTGACATTAACCCTTTGAGTGCCAGAGGGGTACGGAACGCATTGCAAAGAAATGCATTCCGTACCTATCTGACATTCAAAGGGTTAAAATTGTATTGATTGGACTTTTAGTTGCCAGCCTGGAGTATCAAATTATGCCTACCGTGAAACAAAATCTATTTAACCCTTCCAGTGCCAGAAGAATGTGCACTCAAAGGGTTAAAGGAACAGTACATTGAAAATAACTTCTTTTAACATTTTGTATGTTCCAGGAAGGAAATAAATTAAGCGTGAGCGAGACCAAAAATACATTTCCAGAGGAGGAGTCTCTTTGAACAGAGCCGCGTTACGAGGGATAAAAAAAAAAATGGATCAAAACTACTACTTGTAAAATGCAATGGAAAAATTAATGATTTCCTTGCAGGGAAAAAAAATATTATTTGTAAAGTTTTTTTTACCTCAATTTTTTACTACTGTATTTTTTAAAGAAATGTTGTTAATTGTAAAAAAAAAATGTAAAGTGTCTTAACGGATTTGACACTAGATCTGCAAAGTCTACAAAAAAAATATAAATTCCAAATTTTTTTATGTTTACTTGGACTCTTTAAAGATTAGAGAGATGTGCAATGAGTTGTACACCCTTCTAATCATTAAAGGGTTAACAGTGCAAGTTTTTTTTATATATTTTTATTTCTTCTAAATATGTAGTTTTTTCACTTGATATTAAAACAATAATGATGTCTACTGTGAAATAGTTAACTGTATCTGGCTCTGCCCTACCTGTTCTTAACCCTTTTGAGTGCCAGAGGGGTACGCAAAGCATTGCTTTGCGTACCCCTCTGGCGCTCAAAGGGTTAAAGATTAACCCATTTAGGAACAGAGGGGTGTTCAGTATATTACAAAGAAATGTGTCATGTACACACACCTGGTGTTCAATGGGATTAAATAACTATACCAGTTGACTTTTTCAAATGTTAAGGGATATATGTGCCACGGAACAATTCACAGGTAATTTTAATAAAAAAATAAGAAACACCTAACAAAAAGAAGTGTGTCATTCATGCAAAAGCCGCTAAATTGATCAGAAATAATGTGTGCGCTCACAATCACCTATAGGTGTTTGGGATGTACTATCTGAAACGATGTACACATAGCCTGGTTGCTCATATCAAAAAGAAGGATACATACAGTTTTAAAAGTGTAGAAACGACACGCACAGGAACTTTTATAAATATGTGAAAACAGGTTACATTTATTGAAGCTACGTTTTGGACGACAAAGCAGGCTACTTAGTCAGCTGAAATGTTGATTCAATAAATGTAACCGGTTTTCTCATCTGTAAAAGTTCATGTGAGTGTTGTTTTTACGCTTTCAAAACTTTTATACTATATATAATGGGACCCCTGACAGACCATGTGTTTAGGATTTCCCTGCTTGTGCAAACGTGAGTTAATTAAAATGACTGATCCCCTGATTATCTCACCTTTGCTCAAGAAGAGAAAATTCTAACAATGTGGACTGTCAGGCGCCCACTAGAGAAGAGGGTTGGGATCCATTGCTCTATACCGGGGATAAGCAGTCTGAGGTCTCTCAGCTGTTCAGGACTACATTTCCCGTCAGCCCCACTTTGCTGGCTGGGAATAATGGGAATTGTAGTTCTGAACAGAGGGAAGGCCTCACATATTTTCCAACAATCCTTTATACCAGTGAGTCTGTACCCTTTTCTGTGGGACCCCTAAACAGACCAGGTCTTTGGTATTTCCCTGCTTGTGAACAAGTCAGTTAACTTAATGTTGGCGCCTTTGATTAACCCACCTGTGCGCAAGCAGGGAAATCCCAAGCACATGGCCTGTTAGGCTCTCCTGTGGAGAGGCTTCAGCGCAACTGCTCTATACAGGCGATGGGCAACCTGGGCCCCTCCAGCAGTTCAGGTCTACTATTCCAGTCATCCCCAGACAGACACCGGTTTCACTTTTCCCAGAAATAAAAGTAGGACTATTTTCTAAACTATCTGCTGGACTTTTGGTTAACATCACACATAGGTAGTTTTACATAACGTTGTAAAATAATTCAAGGTGACAGGCCCACTTTAAAAACATAGCGAAAGTTATTAGGTATGACTGTACGCTACTTGGTATCCTAATGAAACCCTCTGCCTATTGCCCCTCCCAAAATTCTCCTGCCTTTTAAACCCCTTTTAAAGGGATATTCTTCTTGCCATCAAAGGTTAATATACTTCCAGAAATAAATATTGCCTTAGTATAAATTAAAAGTACTACAATAATCATTACGTTCTACTTTGAGAAAAGAGCATACAGGTAGACGTCTGCCTCTTGCTCCATTTGTTAGTGTATCAGGACCAAGTATCCTCTGGCTCGCCAGCTGGTGACTGCAACTCCCATCATCCTCAATATTTGGGATAATGGAGTTATAGTGCACTGTAGCTGGAGAGCCAGATGTTACTACAGCAATTACCTGGCTTCCCCCCCTCAAGGCGGCTGCTTAGTTAGCCTAGTGCTTGCGCCAAAGCTGCCACTGGAACTTGACACACAAATGGTACTTCTGAGAAATTAGACTTTGTGGTTTACAGATTTTATAAATTAATTTTGCAAACAACTTTGTTAAGTCACAAAGTAGAACAACTGAAAAATTAAAAGAAAATATCATATCTATGGTATAGCTTTAACAATCAGGATGAGTGGTTTATTTAATCTGGTTAAAACTATACAAGGAAATGAAGATGTATGTCTGGTGCTAGGGTGATTTCACTGTGTGCAGGTGTGGTAGGTGAAGACAAATGTGTCTGGAGTTCTCATCTTCCAACCTTCCCCAGTCTGTGGTCTGTCTTGGGGTCAGCAATAATCGCCTGAACCGCTACAATGGCTTCATTAATTTTTGTTTGTAGTTCTCGCAGCTCTTCAACATGTAGCAACCTAAGTATTCTGGCAGCGTCATTTAAAACCGCATCTGACAAGGAATGATGTAGAGAGTAAGATCACAAAATCTAAGAGTAACCAATGTGAAAGAAAAGAAAAAGTTAAAGAGATAGTAATACTTAAAATGTAAAAAAAAAAAAAAAAAAAAAAAGAATATGTTGTAAGGTTTATCCCCCTGAGTAAAACAAGTGTACTCCCACTGCTGAAAGGTGTTTCATTCAAAAGTTATTAATTTTCAAAGTTGATTTTTTTTAGGTGCAATATCACAGTGGCCTGAAATTGTACAGTGGCGCTGTTGCTACACCATCCTATGGAGACTTATGGTCCCGGGACCAGAGATGTCCACAGGATCGTGTAGCAACAGCGCCACTGTACAATTTTAGGCCACTGTGATATTGCACCTAAAAATAACTTTTGAATGAAACCCCTTTCAGCAGTGGGAGTACTCTTGTTTTACTCAGGGGGATAAACCCTACAATATATATTTTTTTTACATTTTAGGTATTACTATCCCTTTAAAGGGATAGTAATACTTGCAACAAAATGCAGCTCCAAGTCTTCTTTATACTATGTCCCCTGTAGCACTGTATTGCAATACTATCAGGCTTGTAGTTCAACTGCAATAGAATGAGAAAGGATTCCCCTCCCATCAGTTGTGGAATCCGGTCCTGGGACCGAAGTGCACACAATGAGGGACAACCTTCATGCAGCGAGAATAAAGAAAAACCCTAAACCCTTTGATAAAGGAGGGCAGGCTTTTTCTTATGCTTACTAAAGATTGTTGTTCGCTGCGTGCCATCTGGACCAGCATAGACAGGCAGAGTGACGGGGGGGGGAGGTGGCTGGACAAGTCTGAAATTACTGAAATACAGTGGGATAAATAGTATAAAGACTCGGAGATGCACTTGATATAAGTATTACTATCCTTTTAAAAGCTCCCATTTAAAGGGATAGTAATACTTAAGATGTAAAAAAAATATATATTTCAGGTTTATGTCCCCGAATCAAACAAGGGTACTCCCACTGCTGAGAGATATTTTATTTAAAAAATTATAACAGCTCAAACTTGAATTTTTTTTGGTGCAATATCACAGTGGCCTGAAAATTTACATTGGCGCTGTTGCTACACCATCCTATGGAGATTTATGGTGTACAGACCAGAGCAGGCCATAGGATGGTGTAGCAACAGCGCCACTGTAAATGTTCAGGCCACTGTGATATTGCACAAAAAAAAAATTCAAGTTTGAGCGGTTATAATTTTTTAATAAAATCTCTCAGCAGTGGAAGTACCCTACAACATATTTTTTTTTTACAATTTAAGCATTACCATCCCTTTAAGAGCAATGGGAAAATATAAATTTGACCCTTTCGGGCAGCTGGTTTGTTCTACAATTACTATACTTTCCTTTTGAACAACCTTGTTAGGGTGATGTCTGGATAGGATATCCAGGGCTAATGAACCCTTTCAGCGCCAGGCAGGTGTCCAACGCATTGCAGCTACCTGCCTGGCACTCGAAGGGTTAAATTTATTTTGGAGAACCAATCTACTAGAATTCATTCAAAGTGACCACTAGGATTTTTTTTGCCCAGATTAAAGGAATACTGAAACTTAATAATAACCCCTATTTAGCTTAATTTGGGTGAGAAAAAATACCAGTGGCCACTACGAATGAAGCACGAGTGGACTGATTCGCCAAAAATCAGTCTTTAATAAGCACTGCAGATCACGGCATTGGGTGCAGACATGATTTGTGTTTGCAGTACTACAAACTCCTCTCACTCACTGTCCATGTAGAACCCAGAGTACAGCAGGAAGACAACCTGTAACACAGAACTTACCTCCCGTATCAAATCCAAGGACATGTTTATCCAGTGCAACAGGGAGGCCCTATTACATAGAAGCAAAAAAACACATGTACTTCATTAAACAAGACACACAAAGGTTTGATGGGAAGTGTGTATCAGACAAGTGTGCAAAGAATAGCACCCCCCCCCCAGTCATTAACCCTTTGAGTACCAGAGGGGTACGTAACGCATTGCAGAGCTCACATTAATTCCTTTTTACTATTTCACTAAAACGGTCTTCTACGTGGCTTGAAGACCGTTTCAGTGAAATAGTAAAAAAATAATTAACGCTATCTCGGCTCAGCTGCAGAGCTGCCTGATGCAAATAAGACCGGATATCCCTGCAGTCTGTACAACGCTGACTTCAGGGAAGGGGGAGGAGGGAAACTTTGCGTTTGGTTATCTCTCAAACCATAAAGGTTTGAGAGATGACACTGGGGACAATTAAATTCTTTGTACCATAGCTACACTATGGGGATTAGCAATATTTAAGTATTACTATCCCTTTAATATGTTCACAATAGAGACTTAACTGAAGGTCAGTAAGTGTACACATTTAGACCAGCAGCTCCTCTTCTGGAATCAAAGCAATTTCCTACCATTATGTCTCAGAATTTGGGGAGGATTTCATTAAAACAATGTTAAAGGAATAGTACTGCTTAATATAGAAAAAAATGTAAAGTACAGCGTTTATCTCAGACATTAAAGCATGGGTTCTCCCACTAGTGACGGATGTGACTGCAGGTCAAATAATACCACAAAATGCATTTTACTTCTGAGATCTCTGGAGAACTTCTGTCAGTCAACTGTTGTTGAACAGAAAGTGTAAGCAACAGCATCACCTAGTGTTATCTTTTTATAAACCAGTTTATTGAGGACTAGAGAATGCATTGGACACCACTACAGTTTAAAAGGGGTTAAGGTTTCGTAACATTTGTATAAAGCATCTCCCAGAAGCTGGAATACCATTCTTTAAAACATAACAAGAAACTACACTTTCATCTCATTATAAAACATTACTAGTGCTTGAAGTGTTTAGTTGGATTTCAGAAACAAAGCCACATTTGGGAGCACACCAGCTATACTGTAGACGAGAAATAAACATTCCCATTCGTTTTAATGGGCTAGTAGTCTGCTTAATGCTACAGCTGTCTGAGGTGTTGCTTCTCAATGCATTCAAGACCTTTCTAGTATCTAGGTGTTAAAACTGTTATTCATTTTATAGGTCCCATATGTCACATTCTGGTTTGCTCCAGAACTGTGCCACATTTCGACTGAAAACGTGGCCCTAAGAAAGTGGATACAGATTATATAAAAAGGGCAACATATTTTACACCCTATTTAACTGTGCATTGGGCACCCCTCTGGCACTTGAAGTGTTAAGACACCCAACCAAACCTGCCCTTAAAGGGATAGTAATATTTCACAATACAAGCAACTCAAATTATTTTTCATAGTATTTGGGCCCAAATACTATGAAGACATACACTATAGAGCTGCTTGTTTTTTGAAACATTACTATCCCTTTAAATGCTATAGGTTTAGCATGCTGAGGGGGTCCCCACTGTTACCCAGGCTCCTTTCTAGTTAAAATACTCTTCCTCTTAGATGCACCATGGATACTCCAAAAAGGGTTTAAAAAACAGAGCAGGGACTTTTGGAGGATGGGGTGAGCCACATGACATGTTAAGGAGAATTCAGGTAACAGCAGGACCCTGTGGCATGCCATACCAGTATAAGGTAGAGGAGTGTGGTTATTATAGGAAATAAGGCCAATACATACCTCTTTAGAGCCCTTGGATTTGGCTACAGCCTCTGGTGACAGCCGTTCCTGGACTAGAATGCGAATAGCCTGGAGATCAAACACAACTCATTATTCTTTCTGTACACAGCAGGCTTATAAATAACAGTAACATGTAGGAAGTGGCGACATTGTAATTTGCTTCAATTGGTGCTACAGTCTCATATTATATCGTAAGGATACTACAAATGATCCTTACGGAATTCCAAATTGCACCAAAGGGGAAAAAAAAAAAAAAAAAAACCATTTAAAATGAGGATTTTAACCCCGCAATGTGTAGGTGACCTCTTGCATTCAAGGGGTTTAAATCCCCATTTAAACTGATGGGTATTTTTTGTTCTCCCCTATAGTACAGTTGGTTTGCAATACAATTCCTTCACTTATTTTGAACATACGGCCCTTTGTGTCTGAAGTATCAGTGGTCATGAAACGTCTGCTACCGAACAGACTGGCAAGAAGAAGAATTTACTGTGACTCAAACTATGGCCTAGATTACATTGCCTTTGACAAGTTACCTCCAGAATACATATACACATAACAATAAGCATATCCATACTAGTATTATCTGGAATAAGTCCAGCATTCTAGAGAAATCTGACGGTCAGGCAGTGATGAGCGCAGACATCTTGCCAAAGAGACACCTGTGCTGTCAGTCCCAGTCTCCTCTAGGGGGCACTGCATTGTACCTTAAACGTACAGGAAGGGACTGGTGGCACAGGTGCACAGATGACCCTCCAGCAAGCTGCTTGCCTGACAGTCTCAGAACCAGTTGGATTTTTCTATAAAGGTGGATTTATTCCGGATGATACTAGATGGATATGCTTATCGTTATGTGCATAATTATTTGGGGGTAACTTTAATGTGGGTTATAATTCCGCTTTAAAATAATCCCTTTGAATTGTATGGAGAAATCTGTATAAGAAAAAAAAAAAAAAGCACAGTGGAATATAGGCTTATGTCCGCAAGACAAATGCAAAACCAACAGCAGTAAAGGCAACAAATAAAGACGCCCTGCTGATTTAAAGGGGGATTTTAACCTCTTCGCTGCTGGCAAAGTAAGGTGTTGGAAATATCCCTAAAATTCACAAGGTTAAGAACACAATTTACAATTATGGGAATTATGGGGGGTGTTTAATTGTCACAGAAATTCTGCACATTTCATGTGAACACAGGACACTATGGGGGAAGAAAGAC
Organism: Rhinophrynus dorsalis; assembly: GCA_037306005.1. Classification (NCBI taxonomy): domain Eukaryota; kingdom Metazoa; phylum Chordata; class Amphibia; order Anura; family Rhinophrynidae; genus Rhinophrynus; species Rhinophrynus dorsalis. The sequence goes on along the minus strand of CM074728.1, from coordinate 95,013,897 downwards.
TATGTTTAGTCACGGAGACGGACTGGAAGATGGAGGAAGCAGACGCTGAAAATAACTACTAAAGAAAAGTATATTAATAAAAATAAATAAATAAAAATCCAGGATGGGACACTCCAGAAGAGGAAAAAGACTTTCATGAAACAATTACAGGGTCTAATTCAACAAGATGCCATTCTGGAGCATCCGAATTCCAACACACGTATTGAATGGAAATTCCACACATAGCGCCAGATTTAAAGGGATAGTAATACATCTATTAAAGTTGATGATGATTCTTTGTTCTTTCTTTATTTTTTTTTTTAAGACAAAGTGCTATATTTCATTACTGAGAGGTTTGTAGTTCAAGTGCTACTCAAGCCAAAAGGATCCTCCTCCTACCCCTTTTGGCCGCCTCCCATTAGATCAGTAATCCATTTGTGGGTCCGGACGGATGCAGCGAGGGGCAATCTTCAGTCAGTAAGTATAAGGAAAACCCTGCCGCTCCCCCCCCTTGACAAAGGAGGGCAGGATTTTCCTTTTGCTTACTGAAGATTGTCCATCGCTGCTCTCCATCCGGACCAGACAGAGCCCGAGTGATGCAGGGAAAGGGGCGGGAAGGGAATCCTTTTGGTTTTAATAGCTCTTGAACTACAAACCTGTTACTAATGAAATAGTGCTATGTGGTAAAATAAATAAATAAAAAAAAGATACTACACTTAAATTTTGATTTGCAATACCTTTTGAGTAAAATGCCTTTCAAGGGTGGGAGTGCCCTTGTATTACTGTGAAGGATAAACATTACCAATATGTTAAGGTGGTATAATCATCATTTAAAGGGATAGTAATACATCTATTAAAGTTGATGTCCGATTCTTCTTTATTTTATACCACATAGCGCTATATTTAATTATTGACAGGTTTGTAATTCATTCGCTTCTCAAGCTGAAAAGATCCCCCTCCCACCCCTTCCCCTGCGTCACGCTGCCTCTCAGGCTGGTCCGGATGGAGAGCGGTGAGGGACAATCTTCAGTAAGCAAAAGGAAAATACTGCCATCCTAGGTCAAGAGGGCAGGATTTTCCTTACATTTACTGACTGAAGATTGTCCCTTGCCGCATCCATGCGGTCCAACGACCGGATTCCAGATCTAAGGGGAGGCGGGAGGAAGGGGGATCCTTTCGGCTTGAGAAGCGACTGAACTACAAACCTGTCAGGAATGAAATATAGCACTACTTGTTACAAAGCCTGTATACACGGGCTGATCTGGAGCGGGGAGCTCTGGAAGGCTGGCAGCCCGTTTGTGCTCCCGGCTCCGGGGCAGCAGCGAAGGCGCTGGGTGACAGTTTGTCACCCAGTCACCTCCGATGCTGCCCCAGAGCCGGGAGCACAGACAGACTGTCAGCCTTCCGGAGCTCTCCTCTCCGGATCAGCCCGTTCTGCGAGTCCCCACTGTGCATGTGCGGTTACGCACACAGTGAGCGACGCATTCTAGGACTTTTAAAGAAGAATCAGACATCAACTTTAATAGATATATTACTATCCCTTTAAATGATGATTTTAACACCTTAAACACTAGATAGGTTTCCAACACATTGCAAAGCCTTTGACACCTCTCTAGCATTCAAGGGTTGAAAGTCCCAATGAAATCAACGGGTTTTTGGAATTTTTCAGGTTTCCTCCATGGTAAAATGTATTTGTGTAACTTATTTATAAAATATTCCCCTCCCTCCCCTTTTACCCACATCACGCTGCCTCTCAATCTGGTCTAGATTGTGAGCAGCAAGGGACAATCTTCAATAAGAATAAGGAAAATCCTGCTCTCCTTCATCAAGGCGGGGCAGGGTATTTTTTATACATACAGTGTGAAGATTGTCCCTCTCTGCGTGCTGTCCAGCCCCACAACCAGATTATACAGCTGAGGGGAGTTGGCTAAGGGTAGGTAAAAGGTGCTGGTGAGGAATACTTTATAATGAATTTACTCAAGAACTACAAATCGGATAGTATTGATACACAGCTCGACTTGGACTACAAACTTGGTAGATTAATTGGAGCTCCGCTTACTGGGATCTATTACTATCCCTTTAAATCAAATGGACCACTTTAGCATTCAAGAGGTTAAAAACTTTATTTAAAAATCAATGGGAATCTTTATCCCTTACAGTGCAAGTGGTCTGCCCCAGAATCCCTACTCTTTTCTCAAACACACGGCCCTTAAGAGGACAAAGACAATGAGAAGACGATGAGGGAAGCAGAGGCAGACAGGCTGAAAATAGCTACTAAATTATAAAAAGACTCCAGGATGGGAACCCATAGAGGAAAAAGACATATGTGAAACAATTAGAGTTCTGCTAACTATTATGTATCAGACAATGGAATCACTTGAGCTGAACAGACAAAGGTCATCTGAGTAGGGAAGTCTGGGAATAGTAGTTTATAAACCAGTGGTTCTCAACCACTACAGATATCCACTTAGAGTGTCCTTTTCTCTAGAACGACTAATGAAACATTCATGTTTTTGCCAAACAGGATTATAGAAATTGTTATGCACAATATATGTATTGCATACCTCTCAACATTCCAAATGGCAAAAGAGGGACACTTGTATCCCGTGCAACACCACCGGAAACACAACTGGTGGGTGGGACATTACTGAGGTTTAGGTTATTTTATGACTTACTTGACACCCCTTTGTGTAACTGAATGCATTATTTAGAGCAAGACCAAAGTATTTTATTTACATATATTAATTTATAAACACATATACTGAAATTTAAACAAACATTAATGTGAGTGTTATTGCTGTGGAGCAAAGTGATACAATTATATATATATCACACAGTCTGATCTCCTAAACACAGGGACACCAGGGTGATACACTTCTATACACACCACACAGTCTGATCTCCTAAACACAGGGACACCAGGGTGATACACTTCTATACACACCACACAGTCTGATCTCCTAAACACAGGGACACCAGGGTGATACACTTCTATACACACCACACAGTCTGATCTCCTAAACACAGGGACACCAGGGTGATACACTTCTATACACACCACACAGTCTGATCTCCTAAACACAGGGACACCAGGGTGATACACTTCTATACACACCACACAGTCTGATCTCCTAAACACAGGGACACCAGGGTGATACACTTCTATACACACCACACAGTCTGATCTCCTAAACACAGGGACACCAGGGTGATACACTTCTATACACACCACACAGTCTGATCTCCTAAACACAGGGACACCAGGGTGATACACTTATATACACACCACACAGTCTGATCTCCTAAACACAGGGACACCAGGGTGATACACTTATATACACAGCACACAGTCTGATCACCTAAACACAGGGACACCAGGGTGATACACTTCTATACACACCACACAGTCTGATCTCCTAAACACAGGGACACCAGGGTGATACACTTCTATACACACCACACAGTCTGATCTCCTAAACACAGGGACACCAGGGTGATACACTTCTATACACACCACACAGTCTGATCTCCTAAACACAGGGACACCAGGGTGATACACTTATATACACACCACACAGTCTGATCTCCTAAACACAGGGACACCAGGGTGATACACTTATATACACACCACACAGTCTGATCTCCTAAACACAGGGACACCAGGGTGATACACTTCTATACACACTACACAGTCTGATCTCCTAAACACAGGGACACCAGGGTGATACACTTCTATACACACTACACAGTCTGATCTCCTAAACACAGGGACACCAGAGTGATACACTTATATACACACCACACAGTCTGATCTCCTAAACACAGGGACACCAGGGTGATACACACCACACAGTCTGATCTCCTAAACACAGGGACACCAGGGTGATACACTTATATACACACCACACAGTCTGATCTCCTAAACACAGGGACACCAGGGTGGGAGAGAGGGACAGAGGGATTTGGGTCTCAAAGAGGGACACTTGGGAGGTATGGTATTGTTATTCTGATTGTTACACCAAAATAATTATATATATTTTTATACCTTTATTACATCCTTAAACAACCTACAAAAGGTTAGGGGATGCCTTGAGCAACAAAAAAAACCCCAAAAACCAAAGATCATCGCAATGAACTATTTATATTTCCTGTCACATAATATCACACTTTGTGACTGATTTAACCCATTGCGCTGCAATGATACCTCTCTGACACTTCAAGGGTTAAAATCCAGGGCAGTGGTTTTCATTGGAGCAAAGCAACAGGTCAGCTTTTCAATATATCACAAGTTAGTAAAAAAGATAACCTGTTGGCGTGTTCCTACGACTGAAGATAAAAATAAATGTGATGTAAGGCAGTTTTAGGGAACAGGCAGCCTGGGGGGCCAGACAAGGCCCGTTACCATTTGTCTTGTACAGTACAGAAAGATGAGCATATACCACACAATTTTCCCTTGTACACCTCACTTCCTGACCAGGACTCTGTACTTGAATATGTAATCACAGCTGCAAGCAATAAGTGCAAAGCCAAATTGTTTCCCCCTGATGGCGGAAAAATAGCACACTCAAAATTAAGTTCCATTGAGGTATGGAAACTTGTCCACATGTGAACGTTTTTCCCGTGCTCTCTCATAAAGCATCAAGTTGCATTATGTCATTAATGATCTCTTAAAGAGGTTAGTGAAAATAAATAAGAAAGCCACAACCACATAAGCAGGAAGTAGCAGACTGAATAAGAGATACGGCTGTCTGCGAACCAGATTTATTTTGCAACGTGATTAGGGCAGCCACTCAATTATCCAAACAATGAGGCTGGGAACGTCTGGACTGCATTCGCTTGTGAAACAGATGGGCCTCTCATCTTTGAAAGATGTCAGGGTCACTACCATTGGTTCCATAAGGACACACATTTTTTTTTTTTATTATAATGTGTGATAACTGTACATTAGCTGAACTGCCAGCCGCTGAAGTAATTTGTTTTCTTGAAGGCACTTTAAAGGGATAGTAATACTTCATTTCATCTTATTTTATTTTGTAGGCATTAAAAAAACATGAAGAACGATATAAGTCTTATCTCTCAAACCTTTATGGTTTGAGAGATATTCACAAGCAAAGTTTCCCCTCCTTCCCCTTTTACCTAGTGTAAGCCATCTCTTCTCAGATGTGGAATCCAGTCCATAGACCAGACAGATAACAGAAGGGGACAATCTTCTTCCTATGGGAACAATGAAAGCCCTGCCCCCATTGACAAGTTTTTCCCTTATCTTAATTGAAGATTGTCCCTCTCTGCAATCTACCTGGGCACCTCCCTGCTGCTCTGGCTGAGCAGTGTTACATCAGTAAAAAGGGCGGGAGGGGGACACTTTGTCATTGAATTAATCTTGAACTACAACCCTGACAGAATTGATATAACACTCTCCAAAATCCAAATACTATGATGATTAATTAGAGCTGCTTTTGTTATGAAACATTACTAACCCTTTAACTATTTGAATACCAGAGAGATGTGCAACACATTGTAAAGGGTTAAGAGACTTTACCAGAATATATATCACAAAGGAGAAGGAACCATATACACAGAGCCTACAATGAAACACTTACTTTCAGAATTACAAGGTAGTCGTCATGCCTTTGTATCTGTAGAAGGTTGGCTAAAGCCATCACTCCAGCTTTGAAATCAGGATTGGTCACTGTGGAAAAGAAAAAAACAGATAAACAATATGGAGTATGAAAAGAGGCAACACAGTAACCAGAATTTATTAACCCTTTGAGCACCAGCAATGAATTTTATGCACTGCAATGCTTTCGATACCTCTCTGGAACTCAAATGGTTAAAATTATGTTCATTAACAAGACCATTCAAAAGATGTAGAGATTATTTTCCAGAAAGCGATTTAATTAATTAAGTCATCGCAACATACTCAACCCAACACCAGCCAATCGCAATTATGTGATCTTTGACACAGAGTAACATCAGAGATATATTTTATAATATCTTCCGATAGCTGCCTTTTTTTTTTTTTTTTTTAATTATAAACAGTATTTTACAAGTGATTTGCTGCAATGCTTGTTTTTCTCCCAGCACCCTTGCCCTTACTAAACAACTGATCAATAAAAACACTAAACACATATATGTACCTGCATTTCTTGTGCTATTCCCTTGAGATCCCATTGAAAGCTATCTTAAAAATCACATGGACCAAAGTTTCAGCAAGCTGCTTTGACATAAGCACAGAAAATTTGCCTTGTAAGAAGCCTCATCAGATACTATTGGACAAAAGTGTCTACATGTTGCTAAAAAAAATTGCTTATTTCGCCCTTAAAAAGTTCTTATTACAAAATGTGTCAAGTTGATTACACCTGTATCTCAAACATAAGAAGGAGAGCAGCACCAGTGGGTCTTATTTTGAAAAAAATATATGGAGCAAAAATAAAAATAAAATAAAATAAAATAAATAAAATAAAATAAGGCAATGGGTCTGGTCAACGTTTCAGTCCAATCGTCGACCAGACCCATTACCATTTTTTTTGCTCAATAACTTTTTTTCAAAAATAGGACCCGCTGGTGCTGCCCTCCTTTTGTTTGATGTCCATTCTTGCTAGGGATGTGAACCTGGAAAACAAGCATTTCAGAGAGAGTGCCTCCACTATTATATTTCATAAACAAACAGTGGCAAGGATTAATAATAATTCAATCGCTATTCACAGAATGTTGAACTGGCAAGGTTAGATCTTTACATCTAAACAGCCTTGTTTGTCACCAATAGCATGTCCCCCTAACAAAATCATATAATTAAAAAAAGAATCACAAAATAAATATTTCTCCGATTTGCTAAACCACTATATGAAAAAGCAATCCCACTCATAAATTTTCCATTTTCAATGAGAGATATTATCTTTAATAACTAGGAGCAACAGGATTAAAAAAATGTAACACCAATTTAGCTTTGCTACACATTGATACATATGTCCCAGTGTTACCAAAAGAATTCAATTTTCTCATATGTTCGAAATGCTCAGATAAAGTCAACCCCAAGAACTTACTATATACTGATCGCCTTGAAATCATGAACTCATTCCTACACAAGGCTGTCATGACACATGGGAGCAGAACTAGAGTGAGGATGGGGTAGCAGCAGGATACGGAGATGTTAGGAATTAAACTAGTGGTACTCAATAAGGGTGCCTTGTCACTGTGTGCAGCTAGTACCAGATTAGGATACCACAATTCTTGCATTGCAATTCTGACAAAAGTCTTACAGTTGAGTTTCTAAAGTATATTTGTGGTAATCATTATACATAATAAGCTCTTTCTTGGTATTCTGACCGTGAGACCCAAGCATAACTAAACTATATATTTGTGTATGGATTCCTTCATTAAGTCCTTGAAAAATTATTAAAAAAATGGTACGGGGGCTCTGAAAACGCCATATTGAATGTTAAGGGTGACATAAGCGGAAAAAGAATGAGAATCACTGATCTAAGCTCTACTCCCGTTATTAAGATAGACTTCTGCAGTATCAAATGAATATGCAACAGTGCCTTGCTAAATATTAGTTTATCAATTAAAGGGCAACTATAAAGGGGAAAAAATTGTGTGTGTGTGTTTAAAGTTCAGTCTTTTACTTGTTAATCTCTGCCACTGCCATTTCTTGCAGTAGCAGCATTATAAAAATTTTGAAAGGAGCAGTCTTTTCATTAAATTTGTTTTTATGAAAAAATATATATTGTACACAATTTCCTACTGAGTAAAATAAGGGTACTCCCACTGCTGAAAGATGCATATTTTCAGAGTTATTGCTGTTTAAACCTGTTTTTTATTTACATTAGTATTGCCATCTAATGGTCAAATTCCAATTAGTTATTGTGTTACATTCTAATGGAGAGGAAAGTCACTGACATGCAGTTATCGATAGAAATTGAGTCACTTCCTGTCAGAACAATCAGGAAGTAGAAACAGTAAATTCACTTTCTGATTATTTGAACTGTTACACAGTTTTAATAAAAACAACTGACAGCAGTGGGAGTGACCTCGTTTTACTCTATAACATACATGTTTTTTTTTTGTTTTTTTTTAATTAATTAAAAGTTCACTGCTCCTTTAAGACCTCAATATGCACATCCCTTATGGGCAATTCCTCCCCAAAGGCAGCAGATGATTTATAGCAGCTTCTATTATGTCAAACCCACCTGCACAGCAAACATGGAATAGGGCAAGGAATCCTATCATTTTGGAAATTAGACACACACTCACATCAAATGAGGGGGTAACTTGCTTTTTCATCCCTAGGATGGTGTTTATAGAAGGCAGCAGTATAGGAAAAATAGAGCGGTTTCACATTTCTACCCCTTCAAAAGATACAGGCACCTTTGAAAAACATAACATTTGCTACTGTATTCATAAGCTACTGCCCTTCCAAGAAAAACGGCACTGTATTGTTATGAGCTGACATACTACAGGGATTGGCAGAAACACAAAACTACACCAAGTACAATCAATCACTAATTTTTCAAATATAACTTGCTTGTACAAACTATTCAAGTGGTTAAAAGCTCCACTGAAAATCAGTGGGAATATTAGAAATGTTTGTGTCCCCTAAGTGCTGTCCACACAAAAAACACACCTGTAACGATTCTGGACTACACCATCTGCACCTCACAGTGGGACAAATACAGATTTCTACCGATTTATTTGGGGCTTTTAACCCAGTAACCCTCTGAGTCCTTTGCAATGCATTGCTTATCCCTCTGGCACTCTAAGGGTTAAAACACTAGAGATGCCTCCACAGAATTGGTGAGACCTTTAGCATTCAAGGGGTTAACTGCCCCATTTAGATCAATGGGACGTTTGGAGAATTGTAAATTCTACCATATGGTGCAGTTGGTTAGCGCTAGAATTACACCAGTTTTCTTTTGTGCAGAAGGTCCTACGTGTACAGAAAAGACAAAGATGCCTACACGGAATGGTAAACAATACAAGGTTCTTTCGGAATATTGATTCCGGTGTCTTACCATCCAGATTGATTAGAGGTTCTGTGGTCTTGGAAACATCTGCACTGAGCGGCTTGGCATTCTGATATTTAGAAGCTGCATAAACGTTTAAAAAGGAAAGAATAAAAAAAAGTAAATTTTCACAATATTATGTGGCCAAATAACCAATAATAAAAGACTGTACATTTTAGAAATCATATTGAGATACTTCTTATTCAAATAAAACTATCCTTTGGGCACTGCTGTTGGGGTGAATTGCTGGAATATTGCTTGTCAAAGTTCAGGAGTTTTGGGTCAGGGAATCCTGCCAGTAATAATCATGTCTTTCCCCACAGACATGACATCCAGGACTGACTGAAGTTGTTATATACTGAAAAAAAGTCACGAGATCAAAACTCATATGGGCCATTAGGAATTTATGTCCACTGTAATGTAAGTGGGGGATTACTATTAGGAGGTGTCGGTATTCCTTACAACTCTTGAGTGAGAGAGAGTTTTGTGGTATGGTTTACTATTAAAATGTCGCCCTCTATTGGCGACCATGAAAAGTGCAACATCATAATATTGCGTTCATTAAAAGGGCGACATTCTGATGTTGCCCGCGTAAGGGTCCCCAAATAGAGGGCGACGTTTCAATAGTATATTAAATAGTAATTAGTATTTTTCTCCCCCGGTGGAAGAGGTCCCAGTCAGCACAGCCCCACAGGAGGGACAAGATCCACTTTAAAAGTGCTTTAAAGTCACCTGTTAACCCCTTTGTTGCTACACTACTGTTGCAGTTTGATACAGGGCGAGCCGAGACCCGAACCGGCGGAGTGTAGCATCAAAGGGGTTAACAGATGATTTTAAAGCACTTTTAAAGTGGATCTTGCCCCTCCTTTGGGGCTGTGTGCTGTCTGGGACCTCCTCCACCGGGACTTTTCTCTCACAGAACCAACTTCCCTTCCACCCGAGGAGATAAATACTCATTACTATACTATTGAAATGTCGCCCTCTATTTGGCAACCCTTAACTTATGACAGCGGACCATTTTTTTTTTTTTAAGAATCCGATTCTGGACTCCGAGTGGCGTGCAGCTGTGCGGGGAGGCCGGAATTCCATGACGGTCCAGGACCGTCATGGGTCCTTAAGGGATTAAAGGGACAGTAATGTCCCATAAAAAATGCTTAGAGTTTTGTTGAGGTTAAAAAAACCCCATAAAAGATATGACACAAATCCTCTCTCTCAAATCTCTGTGGTTTTGAGAGATATCCTCCGCTAAAGTTCCCCTTCCCTGATGTAAGCGGTAAAGCTGACAGAAGGAGATCTGTGTCGGCCGACATGAGGAGGCTCTTCAGCAGAGCCGCAATAGCACAATTTAAAAAGAAATACTTCTTTGGAACGGTCTAAAGTGTGCTTGCTAACCAGGCTAGGTAACTACTACGATATACAACAGGGATGGGCTAGATGTTCCCCTCCATCTATTGCAGCCAACAGCATTATGGGGAAAAAGTCTTCAATTGGTGAATGTCTGAATGTGCAAGGAAATCTGAATATCTGTCTCTTGCTCATTAATTAAGAACAGTCAGTTCTACCTGCCTTCGGGCTGCTGGTTCATAGAATTCTCTGGCCCACCTCAATGAAGTCCAACCCACTTTATGATAACAGTTCTATCATTTGGACGTTCCCACCCTCAGACCTTAGTACTACTCCGGAGATTTGGAACAACAAGGTTCCTGGGTATTTACATCACATCAAATCCCTCTTGATTGTTAAAGGGTTAGTAATGTTCAAATGATAATTTTATGCTGTGTTGTAGATTTAAAAAAATAAATTATGGAGGAGCAAATCCCATCTCTCAAACCTTTATGGTTTGAGAGGTATCCGCCGCTAAAGTTCCCTCCTCCCTCCCTCCCTCCTGACGTCAACATTCTACTGACAGCAGGAGATCCAGGACCTGGGACCAGCCGGCGGCTCTGCAGCAGAGCCAAAATCGCACTGTTTAAAAATAATTACTTCACTGGAAAGGTCTACAGAGCGTGCCTGGTTTGCAAGCACACTTTGTAGATCATTACATTGAAGTATTTCTTTTTAAATCGCACTATCGCTGCTCTGCTGAAGAGCCGCTTGTCGGTCCCTGGACCAGGAACTCCTGCTGTCAGCTTACAAATTACGTCAGGAGAAGAGGGGAGGATATGGATATGTCACAAACCATAGCAGTTTGAGAGATAACATTTGTGGCATTTAGGTGTTTTTTTTTTTTTTTTTAAACTCTACAAAACTCTAAAGCATTCTTTATGGGACATTACTGTCCCTTTAAGAGGGCGACATTCTGATGTCCCTTTTGATGGTCGCCAAATAGAGGACAACATTTCAATAGGATACCTGGCGGTATATTCTGCAACATTATCATCACTTTTATCCCTTTTGAGTGCTAGAGGGGTATCCAATGCGTTGCAAAGCAATGCGTTGGATACCCCTCTGGCAATCAAAGGGTTAGCCCCATTTCCGCTAGATAGATTTGCTGATACACTTACCATTGTCCCCATACTCAAGACGCACAGCCAGTCCCAGGAGCCAGTCTATCGATTCTTGACGTTCTTGGACTTTGAAGGGGCAATTTACGTCATTCAAATACTGAGGGTACAAATAGAGAGAGAAAATGGACTGACAAGCGGTAACATTTTAGAAAACAGTCACAGGTACAACAAAAGGCAGGGTTGTTTCAAAGGGAGACATACTTAATATGAAAATATATTTAATGTAGGGTTTATCCTCCTTAGTAAAACAAGGGTACTCTCCACTGCAGAGAGGAGTTTTATTCAAAAGGTATTGCAGCTCAAAAACAGTAGGGACAGTTGAACATCGTATCAGGGTTCCCGCTTGACAGAAAGCTCTCTGGAAACAGTAATTCAGTGAGCTAGCTCTCAGTTAAGGACTTAAAAATATAGGTGACGATGGGGGCCCTTTACTCCAAAAAAGTTAAGCAATAGTTTGACAAACCAGCCGCACCATATCGGTTAAGAGACAAATATTGTGACAAGCACCCATCGAGAATGAACAAGACAAAAGGTTCTTAGGCATGGTGGCCCCTCAATGGTGCTACAAGTCACATTTTTCACTCTCGTGTGCCATTAGAGACAGGAAATTCCCATATCCATATCAGACTGCCCTCAGACAGTCCAGCTCCGAAAGTTCAGGCAAATCCTCTCTGCACAAGAGAATCAGTAAAACCACAGATGTAAATTTCGGCCTACATGAGCTTCGTCAGTATGGTACAGTGGATTCCCTCTAGGCACATGGAGAGCAAGGGCCCATGCCTGGGATACCGTTCCACTTAGGGAGACCTAGAAACAAATATTTGACAATTACCCATCAAGAATGAACAAGATAAAGTGTCTTGGGCCTTGCTTCCATGTGTCTAGAGGGATTCCGCTGCACTATACCGACGAGCCCCACATAGGTGGAAACATACGTCTGTGGTTTTGCGGATTCTCTCGTGTAGAGAGGATTTGCCTGACATGTCTGATATGGAAATTTCCTCTTTGCAATGGCACGTGGGAGTGAAAAGTGTGACTTGTAGTCCCACTGAGAGGCCACCAGGCCCAAGTACAAGACACTATCTTGTTCGTGCTAGTGACATTTGTATGCCCCAGATATACTGTCCTTCTGAACACATTGGGGGTTATCAATCAAGGCATAATAAAGAGGTGATAATGTGGAGATAGCTTCTTCAGCAATATCATTTCTCTAGTTCCTATGTTATTATATGGAGCCAATCTCCATGTTACCACCTCTTTATCACGCTTTAGTGCATAACCCCATTTGCCCTTTATGTACCAGCTGGATCTCACCAGCCATCTGATTACGTCATAGTAGTTATGAAATATCTGAGATTTACCTTTTCGTACTGAGTGGGCCATTCACTGCTGTGTATATTTCGTAAGTTCCCGCGATCTTCTATTTTGTAATGTCGGATTTTCTGATCTTCTAGCCAAACAATGAAGTTTCTAAACTCTGTCTCATCTGGAAAGGAATCATTATTAAGCAAACAGAGGAGGAGAAGCAGTACGTAATGTACATCTTAATCCCTTGCATAATACCAACATCTGGAATGCAATGTAAAACAATGTGTTGGACATGTCTCCGGCATTCAAGGGGTTAAACGTAATTTCTTCTCCTAGATGGCCTACTGCGACATCAGTGGATTATAAAATAGGATTTTGGACATATACAGTCTGTTGTACAAAGAAAGTCTTGCAAACCCAGCTGCGCCATAGGTGACAAAAAAGGCTGCCATTTAAATGGGGCTTTTTAATCCCTTGAATGCTAGCGATCTCTCCAACATTGCAAATGGTTAAAAGCCCATTACAACCAATGGGCATTTGGGTATTTCATTTTTCTAAAAAAAGGTGCAGTTGGTTAGTATCAGAAATTCTTCACTTCTACAGTCACCGTATGTCTGGCCTTGGGACATGATAAGTGGACTTAATGGAGAGGGCCCTGGTATCTGGCAACAGCAAATCATGGCCACAGATATCTGGTACTAATAGGAGATTCATTCCAATCAGAATTGATCACTAGTGGCCATTACTTTTTCCTACCCAGATTAACCCCTTGAGTGCCAGAGGGGTATCCAATGAATTGGGATACATCCCTGGCACTCAAAAGGTTAAGGCAAAACGAGGTGGGGAGGAGAAAGAAAAGGGGGGGAAGAGAGAGAGTGGCATACATTTTAGGAGGTGTTAATGTTCCTTTCACATTTTAGTTTTGCTATACTTCTAACTAGAAACAGATATAAATCAAATACAATTATTTGAAATACAAAATATTCCAAGTCTTAGAACATTCTACAGATAAAAGCACATCCAAGAAACGGAATGTTCTGTATGGATCAAGGGGATCTGTGCTTTATTAACTATGAAAAACGGTACTACTGCTCCCCAAGTGGGTCATTAAACACAGAGCAGTGTCAGTGAGTGGGGGAGGTAATGTAGGGATAATATAGAAAATCAGTGCTAGGGGAGGTGGCCAATGCATTACTGAGCAGTGTCAGTGAGTGAGGAGTTAATGCAAGGATAAGACAGGATGTTAGTGCTTGGGGAGGAGGGAACTGCATCGCTGAGCAGTGTCAGTGAATGGGGAGGTAATGTAAGGCTAAGACAGGACGTGCCCACATAGAATACCCAATTAGAATTATCTATACATCCAAGTCGCAAAACTAGTTTCCCAAATAAAAAAATAGCTAATAAACCATATAGGTGATTTTGAAAAGTTGTTTTTATGTGACTGTCTTTTTAAAATGAACAAGTAAAACAAGACAAACCTTACATCAAATATCCCAACCTACACACAACAGCTCCACCAAGTGGGTGCTTGCGGTAGTATTGAATGGAAGAGTCATTAAAAATAACTTTTATTCAAGTCATATTACGTAAAATAACATTGGTACAGCCAAGTGGATCTCTCTCAGTTTGAGAAACTAAGGAGATGGCTATTTTTCTTTATACCAAACCAAGGACACTTTTGTAGACCGCTCCAGTGAAGGATTTCGGTTTCAATACTACGATATCGGCTCTGCTGAAGAGCCTCCGCTTGTCCCGGGACCAGATTCCTCTACAGTCAGCTAAAGCGCTGACGTCAGGGAAAGGGGATGGAAGACTCTCAAACCATAAATGTTTGAGAGATGGGACTGGGGGCATTTAGTTTAAGTTTTTAATGGCTGCAAGATACATTTTTTGTATAAAAGTGACAATACTATCCCTTTAACATCTACAAAAGTAGAAGTTTTTTTTATGGGACATTAGTGATTGTAATGTTTCACAAAAACAGCAGCTTCAATTAATCTTCATAGTATTTGAGTCATGGAGAGCGTTATTTCAATACTGTCAGAGTTGTAATTCAAGAGTAATTGAAGGATAAATTATCCCCCTCCCACCCCTTTCATCTAGTGTAAGACCCCTCCCCTCAGATGTGGAATCTGGTCTCTTGACCAGACAGATCGCAGCAAGGGACAATCTTCTCACTGTGATCATAAGGAAAAACATGCCCCCCTTGGCAGGTTTTTCCTTATGATCACTGAAGATTGTCCCTCTCTGAGATCCATCCGGACAGTCTTGCTACTCTGAGGAGATCAGTGTTACATCAGTAAAAGGCACAGGAGGGGGATACTTTATCATTCAATTACTCCTGAACTACAACTCTGACGGTATTGAAATAACACTCTCCATGGCCCAAACTCTATGAAGTGTAATCACAACTGCTTTTACTGTGAAACATTACTATCCCTTTAATGAATTTGTATTTGTCCCCTAAAGTGCATTTAAAGGGATAGTAAACCCCCCAAAAAACTATAAGCCAAATGCTAGGAGTAATAAAAACATATTTAATGCCCTCATTTCCATCTCCCAAACCGTTATGGTTTGAGAGATGTAAGAAAATAAAGTCCTCCGTTCCCTCTCCTTTCTGCCTGACGAGCTGTAAAGCTGTCAGAGGCAGAATCCAGTTGCCCGACTGTAGGCGGCTCTTCAGGAGAGCTGACATCGGGATATCTAACTATAATTACATCATCGGTATGGTCTACAACGTGTGCCTGGCTTGCAAGCACACTTTGTAGACCATTCCGATGAAGTAATCATAGTTAGATATCTCGATGACATTGCTCCTGAAGAGCCGCCGTCTGGTTCTGGAAGCAGGATCTCATGAGAGGACGCATGAGAAGGGGGAGGGAGCAGAGGACTTTACTTTCTTATTGGTTTGAGAGATGGCAATGAGGGCGTTAAGTATGTTTTTATTATTCCTAGCATTTGGCTTACAGTTTTTTTGGGGTTTACTATCCCTTTAAGACAAGTTGAATAACCCTTTGAGTTCCAGAGGGGGTATGCAACGCATTGCAGTGAGCTGTGTCCTTGTCTGGCATTCAAAGAGTTACTTGGATGGGGATTAACTGCTGTTATTTGCCCCAGTATTTATCCACTCTTGTTTTTCCATACATGTCCTGTATTGGCTACCTTCTGATATGGAATACAAATCAAATGTATAACGCAAGTGCTGTCCTGTTATTCTGGCAAAAGGGGGTTATATCAGGTGGGCAGTTTGCAGCCAATAGAGATACCTCGACTCCTCCCTGAAAACCCCCTAAACACAGGAGATGGAGGCAACATGGGCTGTAATGCAGAGGTGGAAAAATGTCCCAGGAGCCCGAGATCCTGACATTTTCCTTCTGGCTCCTAGTGTAACACTGTTCACCTCAGAGCAGCAAGACTGTCCGGATGGATCGCAGAGAGGGACAATCTTCAGTGAGCATAAGGAAAAACCTGGAATACCTGTCAAGGGGGCAGGGTTTTCCTTATGTTCACAGTAAGAAGATTGTCCCTTGCTGTGAGCTGTCCGGTCAAGAGACCAGATTCCCCATCTGAGGGGAGGCAGCTTACATTAGGTAAAAGGGGAGGAAGGGGGATACTTTATCATTCAATTACTCTTGAACTACACCTCGAACAGTATTGAAATAATGCTCTCCATGGCCCAAATACAAAAAGATTAACTGGAGCTGCTATTTTTGTGAAATATTACTATCCCTTTAAAGACAAAGCCAAAACAGATTTTTTTTCCCCCCACAAGAAACTGTAATACACAGAATTTTCAGACCATCCCTAACATTTTATAGGGCGTTGGTCATGGATGTAATAAGAGGTAAAAACGCATAAAATATATTTATTCTTCTGTTTCACCATAAGTGACAAAAACAAGTATATTGCATGTAACAATTTCCAGAATCACATACATCTCAAACTCAAATATTTGCATTTTTGTCAAATTCTTCATAGGAAAAAAGTCACCATAAGATGGTGCCCAGTGAACACCAAAGTGCCACGGTGCCCTGATTGAGAACCACTGCTCTAGCGTCCGAGATTATAAAAGCAATGGTTTCCCCTTAGCACCTTCACTGCCATGGCATTTCCATATCTGTCCCCAGCATGATCTGACACTTGTTGTGCTCCAGTGGTGGGCAACATGAAGCCCTCCAGACTTCAAATCCCATCATCCCCTGGTGGTCATGGGAGTTATAGTCCAGGAACAGACAGATTGTGGACGTGCCATGCTGTATACTATGGGCTGTTTACAGAAAATTTTGTAAATGGTCATTCCACACATCATATTAGTTTTGTCCAACATACCCTGCACTTTCAAAATATACCTTTGGTTTGCACATGCCCCCCCCCCATAGTAATGGGGGGATAAATAAATACTTCATTTGAACAGTCTACAACACGTGCCTGGTTTGCAAGCACAAGTTGTAGACCGTTCAAATTAAGTATTTCTTTATAACTACCGCGATCATGGCTCTGCTGAAGAGCCGCAGGGCGGTCTATGGACTGAGATCTCCGTCTCTAAGTTAGAAAGCTGACATCGGCACAAGGGGAGGGAAGGGGGAACTTTGCAGACTGATATCTCCCAAACCATAAAGGTTTGGGAGATCGGAAATGGCGCAATTTATTTTTTAAATATCTACCGAATTAAATGTACATAATGTCATGTATTACTATCACTTTAAGTGGTGTGAAGCTGTCCATTTATTGCTTCCAATACATGAAGTATATTGAATGCGAGAGACAGGAGCTGTGTGTGCCATGGACATAAATATTGAAGATGAAAGGGACAGTGACATTTAATATGCAAATAAATACATATTGTATGGTTTATCCTCCTGGTTAAAACAAGGGTACTCCCAGTGCGGATTGGGTGGTTTATTTAAAAGTTATCGCAGCACAAACTTGATTTTTTTAGGTGCAATATCTCAATGGCCTGAAATTTTAGACTGCAATAACTTTTGAATAAAACACCTTTCAGCAGGGGGACTACAGTTGTTTTATTCTGGATGATATACCCTATAATATATATTCTTGTGTGGCTTTTTCCACTGTTGCATACTACAATATTGACACCCTCGTTTATTTTAGATCCCCTGGACCAGTATTGAGAATTATGACAGTTGGCTTCAAAAGACGATAGGATGTTGATCCAGGCAAATATCTGACTGTGATTTGGAGTCAGGAAGGAATATTTTTACCCAAATTGAGGCTTGAAAATCTGGATTAAAAGGGGTGATTTGGCATGGGCTGCACTTGTCTTTTTCAGCCTTATCAACTATATTACTACATATGGAGATCATTGATGGGAAAGAGTTAGTGTAAATACAGTGCACACTATCAGAAAAGGTGTATAGGACCATTGAAACAGCAAAGAAAAGCCCCCAAAACAGTTGAATACTCAGCGACTGACTGGAGAAGGGAGCAACTGTTTTGGGGCCCAGTCAAAGGGAATGTTAACCTTTTGAGTGCCAGAGGGGTACGCAATGTGTTGCCTACCCCACTGGCACGCAAAGGGTTAATGGCCTCAAAATCTAAAATGGAGAACTGCTGCCACAGGGGTGCAAGCAGCAAAAAAATAAATAAAATTGTACCAAGCATATAATCTTTATCTTACTATCAGCAGTTTAAAACATGATCTGTTTTAAAGAGAAACTAATGTTCAGGTATTAAAGGAAGATTGATTATGCATCCATTTGTATAATGATATGTAGCTTTATAACAATCCATAAGTTTACCGTTTCTGTTTTATTCTATAATGAAGTGTCCCCCTCACGACCCTTTTACATATGTCACAAATCATCCCCTCAAATCTCTAATCCAGGCAGAGGACCAGACAAAGAACATTGGCCCTAGACTCGATCTGTCCAGACGGGCTTGCTGATCTTTTGGGAAGGTTCATGAAGTATGTAAAAGAGGCGGGAGGGGGACACTTTGCTGTTTTCGGTTTATTCTGTAACAAAGTTATGGATGGTTACAAAGCTACACATTACTTTACAAATGCATGTAGAAAATTCAATCTTACTGTAATACCTAAACATTACTATCCCTTTAAAATAAGAGATCATAAGCAGATCATAAAAGCTACCAGACCCTGGATAAATTGTCATACATCAACAGTTAGCTAGAGGCCTTCTGAGAAAAGCAGATGATCATTACCATTGGTAGACATTTGTTCACGGGCATCAGGAGACCAGACTGCACCTATTATAACAGACTACTGTAATGTCATTTTTAAATGTGGTAATTCAACATGAAGTTAACCCTTTGAGTGACAGAGGTATCCAACACAATCCTCTGGCACTAAAAAGGGTTGGTAGCAGACATGAAAAGTATATGTTAATGCATTCTTTAAAAGAGAAATATCACCCCAAATAAAGTCGCCTCCACCAATATTAGCCATACAGTTATAAGCTTACCAATAGTCATGTTATCCAGCTAATTAATTTGTTAGTCAGAAAGCCTACTTGTGCCGAGATTGACAGCCAGGCTTCTTCCTTTAGTGGAATCTGAACTCATGCGCCGTCTGTCCCTACTGGTACCTTCAGGTACCATGCAACACCTCCTAGAGGAGACAAGGTCGGACAGTGCAGGCGTGCAGATGTTTGTAAACAAAGATGTCTGAACTGTTGCCTGGCCGTCAGTCTCGGCACAAGTAGGATTTCTGACTAATGCGGTAACTATGTTGGATAATATGACTATTGGTAAGCTTATCGCTATATAGCTAATTAATGGGGAGGGGGACTTTATTTGGGGTGATTGCTCCCATTTAACTAGCAGTTAAATTAGGCTCTTCCCACATTTGAAGGAAGCATCATCAAAAAGAGACAGCAACGTGGCAGCCACACAGTTACCCACATGAATAATAACTAAAGAGGACTGCAGACCTCATTCACTTGTATTTGGTTTGAAGTAATGCTTATTCAAATATATTTGCTCTATCAAGGCAGCCAATGAATGTACAACAAGCTTGTTGTTGAGGTGATAAAAGTGTACTTAGAACGAACTTGGAGATTTAATCTCTTGAGAGCAAGAAATGTGTGCAATGAGAAGAGGTTAAAGGGATAGTAACACTTCGTTTTAACTTTATTTTATTTTGTAGGCATTAAAAAAACATGAAGAACGATATAAGTCTTATCTCTCAAACCTTTATGGTTTATGAGATATTCACAAGCAAAGTTCCCCTCCCCGCCCCTTTTACCTAGTGTAAGCCATCTCTTCTCAGATGTGAGTCTGGTTGTATGACAGTACAGATAACAGAAGGGGACAATCTTCTGCTGTGAAAACAATGAAAGCCCTTCCCCCCTTGACAAGTTTTTCAGCTTTTTCCATTATCTTAATTGAAGATTGTCCCTCTCTGCAGTCTACCTGGGCACCTCCCTTCTGATCTGGTTGAACAGGGGGGGGATACTTTGCTTGTGAATATCTCTTAAACCATAAATGTTTCAGAGATAAGACTTATATCATTCTTCATGTTTTTTTAATGCCTACAAAATAAAATAAAGTTAAAATGAAGTATTACTATCCCTTTAACCCTTTGAATAAAACTGTCCCGTGTCTATGTAAACCCACATGACAGCTGGGCCATTCACAGAACAATGTGAACCGCACAGCATTCTGGGTCACGATAGCACCACGTTACCAGCCTGGTATAAAGAGAAAATATTTCGAGATTGCCATTTCCCCTCAAATCCAAAGCCCACTCACCTTTACAGTTAAACCCAGCAGGGTTATGATAATCCAAGGCCTGAAGCTTCCTACGGAACATGCTGTCACCAAATCAGTATCCACAGCTACCCCCACAAGCTGTAACTGCGCAGCCGCACTCGGTGTCCAATCACACTCAAAGATTGAGAGCTCAGCCAATCACGACCTACGACAGGCAGCACAGCCAATCAAGTTGACGTCTACCAGAAGGGATGTGAAAAGTGATTCATACATATTTGTTTCAGGCAAAGCCCACTATGGGAATAAGGAAAAAAAGTTAGAATATTGAGAAATAATTCAAGGAGTCTATGATTTCAGTCGGATCTCAATGAGGTTCAAGGCACCAGTAGCGTCTATATCTGGTTGGAGACCTATAGATGTGCCCGAAACAAACATGGTCACCGATATACTTCCAACTCAGTCGCTGTCTAACGTCATCACAGATTGACCTGTCGTGTGTGCTCAGAATGGTTATGACTAGATTCCATGCCTCCCAAAGAGGGTCGCTTTTTAATTTTGATGGTGTTGTTGGGAGCATGGCTGGTGGGAAGGACTTTACTGAAATTGTATAAACTATTTTATGATCTATTCATACGTTTTTGTATATCAGAATAAATGATTTAGAGCAAGACCGAAGTATTTTTATATAGACTAATGTATAAACACACGTGCTGAAGTTTAAAGTGTTAGTAACCTCCCATAAATTATTTTTATAGATTTGTAGAGGGTAAAAATGAATCTTATTGCTACAAAACCCATCTCTCAAACTGCTATGGTTTGAGAGATATTTGTAATCAAAGTTCCCCCTTCCCTCCCCTTCTCTTGATGTCTTGACAGCTGACAGCAGGAGATCCCAGTCAGAGGACCAGCTGGCAGCTCTGCAGCAGAGCTGAAATCCCGTTATTTGAAAATAATTACTTAATTGGAAAGGTATACAAAGTGTGCCTGGTTTGCAGGGCTGGTGCAAGGATTTTTGTCTACATAGGCGAAGGTGCATTTTGATGCCCCGCCGCCAACCCCCCCCCCCCCCCCCTGACTGGGTGTGAGTTCAAACACTGCGTAATATAATTCCTTTTGGATTCACACACAGTCAGGTTTTCCAATGGACGTACTGAAGTCCACATCACAAGGAGAGCAGATTCCTGCCTGGAGCCATCAGCAGCCTAACAGTAGCAGCCTGGGTACCCTGGGAACGCATACAGTTTTTTGGGACAAATGCATGCAGTAGGGGGCAATCCAGGACCCTCTCATGATCTGGGTTCCAGACTTTGTACTGCATCTCTAATCTGTGTGAGCACACCTCTCACAGAAAATGATCTCCAGTTTGCCTCTCTGACACCAAATGTCCCTTCCCTCAGCATGGGTAATGACTGAGGCATAATAATACCCCCTTGTTCATGGTGCCAATTGTGCCCTACCCTAGAAATGTCCCTGGCACAAAATTTTGCACAACTGACAAACTTAAACATCATTGGTGTTTACCCATTGTGCAATGTAGTATGAAAACCTATCACTCCTATTCTAATATTACATGTATTCAAATTACAGGTCACCAGATATAACAATTAATACTATGACAATCACTGAAAGATTGTCTCTCACAAAGCTAAGCACAGTCATAATCTGCCCTCTGTTCCCATAAATAAAATAGGTATGCGCTGACTTGCCTGCTGCTGATATTGTGCTCCTCTTCTTCCTGGCTCAGATCCTCCATGAGCACTAGGTGCTTAAAGGGATAGTAATGTTTCATAATAAAAGCAGCTCTAAGTAATCATCATAGTATTTGGAATTTGGCGAGTGTTATTTCAATTCTGTCAGAGTTGTAGTTCAAGAATAATTCAATGACAAAGTATCCCCCTCCCTCCCCTTTTACTGATGTAACACTGTTCAGCCAGATCAGAAGTAAGGTGCCCAGGTAGACTGCAGAGAGGGATAATCTTCAATTAAGATAAGGGAAAAACCTGAAAAACTTGTCAAAGGGGGCAGGTCTTTCATTGTTCTCATAGGGAGAAGATTGCCCCTTCTGTTATCTGTCTGGTCTTACAACCAGATTCCACATCTGAGAAGAGGTGGCTTACACTAGGTAAAAGGGGCGGGAGGGGAAACTTTGCTTGTGAATATCTCTCAAACCATAACAGTTTGAGAGATAAGACCTATATCGTTCTTCATATTTTTTTTTAATGCATACAAAATAATATAAAGATAAAACAAAGTATTACTATCCCTTTAACGGCTGTTGAAAAGTCAAGCGAGTCCAGCGTGGCGACACAGGGATGTCACAGCACAATTGGTGTGTGGAGATTTTCTCTTGGACGCCTCCTCTCTCCCTCACAGGCCTCCACATTGCCACCTGCTCTCTCCCTCATTACCCTCCACATTGACACAAGAGGGGGAGAAAAGAGAAAGGCAAGAAGAAGAGAAAGAGAGAGGCAAGAAGGAGAGAAATAAGAAAGAAGGATCGCAAAGAGGGACAAAAATGTGTCTATCAGTATAAGGAAAACTCGCTTTCTGCCTCCACCCCCAGCCCCCCCTTGACAAAGGAGAGCAGGTTTTTCCCTATTTCTGACACAAGATTGTCCCTCATCACAATCCGTCCAGACTGACTGTCTGCTCTGCTCTGAAGGAAGTCAGCTTGACTTAGGGAAAAGGGGCAGGAGGGGGAAACTTTAAAACTTGCTCCACAAAGTGCTGGACACACCGCTATCATCTAAAGGGTGAAATAATGGCCAATGAAGGGATATATAGACTGGTAAATGAACCTGATATGGTAAAATAGCAGTGGGTGACTGTTGCAGAGACATTGGGACTGTTCTGGCCACACACGCAAATCAGAATGTAGGTGAGGTCGGTGCAGCTGAGACACAACCTTTCAATAGTTGGCACTCTAGGCAGGTGCCTGTCCTGTCTAATGCAGTTATTCTCCTTTTTTTTTTTTTTTTTTTTTTTGCACATGGCACCCATAAAATATTATTGTAATCTGGCAAGGGCTTATTGAAGGTTTCATATAAATAAATATATATAGTCTAAGCTCAAACAATCAGAGTACTAAAAACAAACATTGTGCATATTAGTTTCCAAACATCTACATTTTAAAGTCAACTTTCAACTTTTTTGTCAAAGTCTTTATTGAAAAAACTGGGAACCCTAAGTGGATGTCTGAGGTGCAACAAAGTGCCACTGCATCCTGGTTGAGAAGCACTGGTCTAACGCAAAAATCCAGCCCTAATAATTCCTGTGTTACAGAACTAAAATGCAGTTTGTATGTTGATTGTTTATTTATTAAGCACCAGCAGAACCCCTCTGGCACTCAAAGGGTTAAAAAAATAAACAAACTTTCATACAAAATTAAAGATCCGCTAGCACATCGGTCAGAGACAGAGGAGCTCCTTCAGGGAGCACAGGAATTTACATGTTCAAATGCTCTCATCAGAGCTCAACCAATCAGAGCGTGAATAACTCCCACCCAATCATTGAGTGAACGTTATTGAAGCTCCGACTGGCTGATTTTAGCAAGTCAGAGCTCAACTCTGACATGTGCATGGGAATATTCTTTCTACCATATACATTTTTTAAAATATAAGTGTTACTATCATTTTAAGGACATTTTGTCCATATGCATCATCGGTGCACTTGTAAAGCATTGCTTTGTGATGTGTTCCAAGTAATTTTTTCAATAAAGGGATTCACTCGGGGAAAGTGTAGGTGTAAGGAGCAGGGGTGTAACAACATGGGCTGCAGAGGGTGCAGTTGTGACAGGGCCTGGTATCTAAGAGGGCTCACTGGCCCCCAGGACCCAATAGGTTCTAGTTATGACACCATGGAGAATATATTTATGTTAAGGGGCAAAAAATATGTTTGCAACAGAGCCCTCAAATGATTAGTCACACCACTGGTAGGGAGGGTCTTTAAGAGTATGAGGGGTGTCATTGTAGATCCAGAGAGGGATTTAGGAGGGCTAGGACCCACCCCTTTCCCTGGTTTCAATTTTTTTTTTTTTTTACACTTTTATGATCCTGACAGTGAGCTACCTAAATCAGTGAGCTTTCTGTCAGGGATTATGAAAGCAGGGAGAGTGATACAGTATAAAAAGTCAATATCTGGTCAGAAAATCCCACTGAGCCATGTGAATTTTGCCCTGGCTCCTTAGTTCAAGAGATGACATCTACAATCAATCAAGAATGTCATGTCCATGGAGGAGACAGGACCACAAGACCTCAAACACTGCTCAAAGCACTTGATAATCTTAAATGGATAGTAATGACAGAAAAAAAATATTAACTATATGGTAGATACAATTAAAAGAGAGTACTTGCACTTATTCGTCTCTCTCAAACAGTTATGGTTTGAGAGATATAGGAAAATAAAGTTCTCCACTACCTCCCCTTTCTGCTTGGCTTGTAATCTATAACAGAACTGATCCAGAGAGATTAAAGTAAAGATACTGACTGTACCACAGTGCTTGTAATCAACAGTGAATTTCACCCTCAGTGTTTGTAATGTATAATCTATATCAAACCTCCCAAGTCTCCCTCTTTAGTAGGGACAGTCCCTCTTTGAGATCCAAGTCCCTCTGTCCCTTTTTCTCACCCTGGTGCCCCTCGTTTTATGAGATCAGACTATTTGGAGTGTATAGAAGTATTACATTGCTCCACAGTAATAAAACTCACATTAATGTTTGTTTAACCCCTTAATGACCCTTGACGGTCATAGCACACCATGGGTTCTTTTGACTTAACGAACCATGATGAGCTATGACCGTCATGGAATTTCGGGCTCCCCCTGCGGCTGCACGCCATTCGGGGAGTCCGGAATCAGAATCGGAAAAAAAAAAATGCTCCATGGTCATTTAGTGGCCGCAACGTACCTGCACGGCCGGTCGTTAAGGGGTTAAACGTCAGTGTATTTATTTATAACATTTGTGAGTGTAAATAAAATACTTTGGTCTTGCTCTAAATCAATTATTCAGTAACATAAAGAGGTGTAAAAAGGTCAGGAAATAACCTAAAACTTTTCGGTAATGCCCTGAACGTCAGCAAGGCTCCCAGCAACACCACCTAAAACAAAAGAGTCCTTCTTTGGCCATTTGAAATGTTGCGAGGTGTGCTATATGAACATTTACCCACAGAGTTTACAGTACAGATATATAGTGAGCCATAGTATCCAGATCAACAGTGAATCTGACACTCAGAGCATGTAATCTACAGAACTACATAGTGACATAGTAATTTAGGTTGAAAAAAGACTTGCATCCATCTAGTTCAACCCGAATGGGGGGGGGGAGAGAATTCCCACCTGATTCCAAATGGCAATCAGATTTCTCCCTGGATCAACAAGCCCTAAGTAAAATATTAATCCTAATACTAACGTACATAGCCCTCTATGTTATGTTCTTTTAAATAAGTATCCAGGCCCTTTTTAAAGGCGTCTAATGTATTCGATAGCACCACCTCCTCAGGCAGTGAATTCCATACCTTTATTGTCCTTACAGTAAAGAAACCCTTCCGCTGTTGTAGATTAAATCTCCTTTCCTCAAGTCTAAGCGGGTGGCCCCTTGTCCTGTGTACTGTTCTGTTAATGAACAGGTCTTTGGAGAGCCCTTTGTATGGGCCCTGAACATATTTATATAGTGTTATCATATCCCCTCTAAGACGCCGTTTCTCTAGTGTATACAAGTTTAACTTTTCTAGCCTTTCCTCATAACTAAAACTTTCCATTCCCCTTACTAGTTTTGTAGCCCTCCTCTGCACTTTCTCTAGTTCCATAATGTTCTTATGGACCCACTGATTACAGTATAAAAACAACCACAGAACTGATCATCTTGTAATGGTGCTTGTCTCCCTACAACTAATGGTGAAATTGCACCAATAGTGCCAAATACAGAAAGCAAAAGATGAGCAATTCTGTGGCACATCAACTGCATCATGGGTGGGGTGGACCTCAAATTCCCACTGATTTAAATGGGGCATTTAACCCTTTGAATGCCAGAGGGGTACACAAACCCCTCTGGCACTCAAAGGGTTAACCCCCTGAATGCTAAAGAAGTTTTCAATCCATTGCAAAGCAATGGGGTTGAGACATCTCCTGTATTCAATGGATTAATAGCCCCTTTTAACCCTTTGAGTTCCTGAGGGGTACGGAACGCATTGCTTTGCAATGCGTTCTGTACCCCTCTGGCACTCAAAGGGTTAAATCAATGGGACATTTTAATTCTCCCCAAGGTACAGTTGGAATACTCCAGAATTGCTCATCTTTACATTTCTGTATATGGCCAATAATATGGCACTCTGGCACAAGCCCCTGATCTCTTGGGAACTTAGCAACTCCTGTGTACGTGTGTGCACTAAAAATGAATGGTCACTATTGTTGCTCATTGCTGGACAAACAGGGATCTGTAAGCTCTTCGTAAAGTTATTAGCTGGAATGTCCGGTAATATATAAAATCCAGAACCTAAATAATAAGGACATTATGGCTTAAACCCTTAGCGAGGGGAGCTATGGGTTTTCCCTCTACAGGAAAGCAGCTTATATACATTGGATGAATGTAGCTACTGTCTGGTTTGCTGAATTAAGTCCGTACCACAAGGGGGAGCTCCATAGAAGCAAAAACAGGGATTGCTGTGATTTACTACATGCTCAGTAGTATTTGATTTCTTTTGCACGATCTATTAACCTTTTGAATGCCAGAGAGGTAGCAAATACATTGCACTGCAATGCGGTCTCTACCTCTCTGGCACTCAAAGGGTTAAAGGGATAGAATCACCAATAATTAAAAAATATATGCTGCAGGATTTATCTGAGTAAAACAAGATTGCTCCTACTGCACAGAGATGTCTTTGTTCAAAACTCATTGCAGCTCAGATCTTGAACTTTTTGATTGCAGTTCTTTCATGACCTGAAAGTTTACAGTGGAGCTATTGCTACAGCAACCTATGGACAGTGGACCATAAACCTCCATAGGATGGTGTAGCAACAGCAACACTAACATTTTAGGCCATGGAGGTACTGCATCCCCAAAAAAATGTAAGTTTGAATTGCAATAATGTTTAATTTAATCATCTCTCCACAGTAGGAGTACCCTTGTTTTACTATGAAGAATAAACCCTGCAATATATATTTTTTTCAATATTAAACTTCACTATCCCTTTAAGTATCTGGGAGTACAGATTCTTCCCAATACAGCTCTGCAATCAAATTTGCTCATTTGTCACCACATGCACAAAGACAAACATGGAGAAAGCCAACAGCATCATAGGGAACAAATATACTTTCTCCTTGATTAAAAACTGAGTTTTAACCACATAAATGATAATAGTTTCATATGTATTACTTTGTAAAGCGCTGGAGATCTGTATATTAGGGTGGGCAACCTGAGGACCTCCAGCAGCTGCGGAAGAGCTAGAATGCCTCAGGTTGCCAATTGCTGCTCTATAGCATTTAAGGAATTAAAAGACCCATTTAAATTAATGGATATTTAGTGAATGCTTAATTCCCTAAAAGAATTGCTTCTCTATTTCTTTGTTCATATGACCGTATAACAGATGCAGCGCTGTATTTGCATCCCAGGACCCCTAGACAAGGCACATTAGGTGCCCTTAGCTCCACCCACAATCATGCCTCCACTCCTCACATGACTCCACCCTCAGTCCCAACCACGGTTTCCTAGCACAGAAAATACTCTTGGCCTATAACACGCAAGAACAAAAAAAGCTTTAACCCTTGGATTCTAGAGATATATCCAAAGCAGTGCTCCTCAGAGTGTTGTAAATCTCTCTAGCATCCAAGGTGTTAAAGGGATAGTAATACTTCGTTTTAACTTTATTTTATTTTGTAGGCATTAAAAAAACATGAAGAATGATATAAGTCTTATCTCTCAAACCTTTATGGTTTATGAGATATTCACAAGCAAAGTTCCCCTCCCCGCCCCTTTTTCCTAGTGTAAGCCATCTCTTCTCAGATGTGAGTCTGGTTGTATGACAGTACAGATAACAGAAGGGGACAATTTTCTTTGTATGAAAACAATGAAAGCCCTTCCCCCCTTGACAAGTTTTTCAGCTTTTTCCATTATCTTAATTGAAGATTGTCCCTCTCTGCAGTCTACCTGGGCACCTCCCTTCTGATCTGGTTGAACAGGAGGGGGATACTTTGTTTGTGAATATCTCTTAAACCATAAAGGTTTCAGAGATAAGACTTATATCATTCTTCATGTTTTTTTAATGCCTACAAAATAAAATAAAGTTAAAATGAAGTATTACTATCCCTTTAAATAATAGCCTGTAAAGTGGTATATGCAGGGACATGGAGATTGCTGTGGCCACACCCACAATTCAGAATGTGGGTGGTCCAGAACAGCTGAGGCTCCTCCCATCAACATTTGGAGGTCTAGGCAGTTGCCTCTGAAGCCTATTGGGAGATCCAGCCCTTATCAGTCCACAGTTTATATTGTCAATATTTAGGAGCCCCCCATTGTTAAAATATATTTTATTTTACACCTGCTTGAGCACAGGTGAGGCAATCAGTTGCTCAATCACTTTAATTGGTGCATCTGTGTTCAATTAGAGATCTGCACTTGAGGACCATGGCCGGTCCAGAAACCATTCACTTGCTGCAGACTAGAGTTGGCCTTCACTTGTTCTAAGGTAATCAGTAATCATTGCAGAGCATCCCACCCCTCTGGCACTCGATGGGTTAACGGAATACCAACAAGTCCCCACTTACCTGACCAGCAATTCCTAACGACCACTATGAATTTTGCCTTTGAATCTTGGTTCAAGTCAAGAGAGGACATCTTCAGTCAGCTCTGGATATCATGTGTGGAGATGGACAGGTCATTTGTTAGTAAGAACCACTAACTCTCCCTACTATTTATTTTTTTTTATCTCTTGAGCCAATGAGAAATGGTAAAATTCAGAGCAACCATTAACCCTTTGAGTTGCATACCACTCTGCCACTCAAAAGGTTAAGACTTTGTGCATAACAAGGTATGTGGGGGGACATTATTTGGTGGTGTTCGTGTTCTTTAAATGGAGAAAGATCTAGGGATCTACAGACTGCAAGCTTGGCAGTAGCAATCCGAGTCAAACAGCAGTCGCTAAAAGCAATCAAAACACTACCATGTATAAAAGGGAGTACTGATGTAAGAGTGGACAGCATCATTATACCACTGTACAAATCACTGTAAGACTTCATATAGAGTAAGAAGTAACATTTTGGACACCACTTCCTAAAAAAAGAAATTCTACAATTACAAATATCACAGAGCCAACCAACAAAAAAGGGAATTGAGAAACTGAAACACGATGCACGATTTGCAAAACTTGGTTTATTTACTCTAGGAAACAAGGTGCCTTAGAGGAGGTTTGATTACAATATAGAATTATATCCAAAAGTACGTTTCATTGCAGGTCCTGAGCAAACAACAAGAACATCCCAAAAGGTTACAGGAAAGAAAGGTTCACCTCAAGACAGAGACTTAACAGGAAGTGATTGGGCACTGGGACAAAATTTGAGGCTGTCCCCCCCCCAATACGGCTGGTTCAAATTTTAATCAGTTGCAGTCACAGACTCAAGGTATAATTAGGTTGACCACACGTGCCGGAATTCCCGGGACTGTCCCTTATTGGGGGTCTATGTCCCGCGTCCTGGGTCAACCCCCACCGGGACAAAGAGTCCGAGAATGGAGCAACATGCACCAGTCCAGCCAGCCAATTAAATGTATTTGCTATATGGTCCTCATTGGCTGGCTGAGCCAGCCAATGAGGACCATATAGCAAATACATTTCATTGGCTGGCTGGACTGGTACATGCGAGACAGCTGGGATGGAGCAGGTATGCTGGTGCTTCAAGTGAGACCTGCGGCTGAGGCTCCCGCCAGCGCTGACCATCTTTCTGAGGCTGTTCCCACTGTGAATTCTTACTCTGTGTCAGCGTCAGAAAGATGGTCAGCTCCGGCAGGAGCCTCAGCCACGGGACTAGGGTGACCACATGTCCCGGAATGGCAGAACAGAAATGTGGTCACCCTAGGTATAATTCACCAGGAAAACTCAGAAAATGCATGACAAAGAGAGAAGAAAAGCAAGTTGTTTGCAGCAACAGGGACAAGCTGCACCACATTAGTGACCCACTGCAAGTTAAGCCTTTTAATGCCACAGCGACGCTTTGCAATGCACTGAACACATTTCTGCCACTAAAAGGGTTAACCCTTTGAGTGCCAGAGGGGTACGCAACACATTGCTTACCCCTCTGGTACTCAAAAGGGTTAATGAAGAAAAGGGAAGGTGCTCACTAATGCTATTCTTCTTACTGGCCGGCAGCGGCCGTATGTAATGATATCAGCATCTGGCAGCCATGACAGAATAGGTCTGACTTTAACCCTATGAGTGCCAGGGCAGTACTCAACACATTGCAAAGCAATGCGCTGCATACCCCTCTGGCACTCAAGAGTTTAAGGGTTTGCAGGATGATGTACACTGGGCCAGGTTGGATGCTGGACCCATCACTACTGCAGTCCCTGTAGTTACACCCCTGCTTTCAGTAGAGGAAAGGCTTTCTTTACAATTAAAGGGATAGTAATGTTTCAAAATAAAAGCAGCTCCAATTAATCTTCATAGTATTTGGGCCATGGAGAGCATTATTTCAGTACTGTCCGAGTTGTAGTTAAAGAGTAATTGAATGATAAAGTAACCCCCTCCTGCCCCTTTTACCTAGTGTAAGCCGCCTCCCCTCAGATGTGGAATCTGGTCTCTTGACCAGACAGGTCGCAGCAAGGGACAATCTTCTTACTGTGAGAACAATGACAACCCTGCCCTCCTTTATAGGTTTTTCCCTTATGCTAATTGAAGATTGTCCCTCTCTGAAATCCACCTGGACACCACCGTTCTGTTCTGAGGTGAGCAGTGTTACATCAGTAAAAGGGGCGGGAGGGAGAAATTCTATCATTCAATTACTCCTGAACTACAAGTCTGACAGTATTGAAATAACACTCTTCATGATCCAAATACTATGATTAATTGGAGCCGCTTTTACTTTGAATCATTACTATCCCTTTAAGGGGCCAGACATGACACTCATAATGGATTCAAAAATCATTTAGAATAATGTAAACGTGCTGGTGCATCGGTGTACCCACAGGAGAGTAAGGTGCAAAATTTAGTTCTACAAATGTGGGCCTTATTCATTATGCTGAAGGGAAAAAAAGGGTGCAATTCTGTTTCAAAGCAACTTAACCATGCAGGTGAAATGAAAATGGGGCTTTTTAACCCCCTGAATGCTAAAGATGTCTGCAACGCTATGCGTTGGAGACTTCAGTAGTATTCAAGGGGTTAAAAATCCTGAAATAAACGAATGGTTATTTTCATTCACCCCCATGGTCCAGCTGGTTAGCTTGATGAATAAGGGATTTGGGGCGGAATGCAGGAAACATGCAATCCCTATTTCCAGTGTGAAAACCACTAGCGAATAGGTTTGTGCATGATTTTGTTGAATTGCACATGAAAAATCAAGATTAGCAAACAGCTGCGCATGTTTTTTGTGGGTGTGGTCAGAATTAACAAATCTGAGTGGAATAGCGTATGCGCTTAATGGAGGAAATGCTTTTGCAAACGATTTTATACGTTTGTGTAGTTTTGTCTTGAAAGCTCATTTTTCATGTGCAATTCAAGAAGCTTTCGGTATATGGCTTCCTGCATTAGAACGTGCGCAATAACTGTGCATGAAAATGCCCTCAGCGCAGGTGCACGTTTCACCATTTGTTCCATAGGTGATCCCTATGTATTAATACTCATTACATTTCAATTTTTATAATAAATAATTTTTGAGACAAGCTTTCTAGTTCATTCTATCAGTTATAATCACCAGTAGACACATTTGCCTTAAAGGGGATCTGTCACCTGTACACATGTTGAGCTACATAGCTTGTGTATGTAGTAACTAGCTGGGGTAAGGTTTTCATTTAACAAAAAAAAAAAAATATTTAGTCGATTTTAATCCATTAAATATTGCCCTGTCCCTACTTCCGGACACACTGCGGGTACAGCTCTGAACCCGCAGTCCATCACTCTTCCTCTCCTCCCCTCCCTCTATCCAGCTCCACCGATGACAGAGGATTTCGGCCTTTAAGCTGGAGAGG
The DNA here is from genome assembly GCA_037306005.1 of Rhinophrynus dorsalis. Taxonomy (NCBI): domain Eukaryota; kingdom Metazoa; phylum Chordata; class Amphibia; order Anura; family Rhinophrynidae; genus Rhinophrynus; species Rhinophrynus dorsalis. Next base: position 94,981,249 of record CM074728.1, on the reverse strand, counting down.
TCTAATTGGCCAGAGAGCGCTCCAGCTTACAGGCAGAAAGCATCCATCATTGGAGGGGAGCAGAGGAAGAGTGATGGACTTCGGGTTCAGAGCAGGTAACTGCAGTCTGCTCGGAAGTAGGGACAGGGCACTATTTAATGGATTAAATTTGGCTAAATAGCGATTTTTTTTTAAAAATGAAAACCTTACCCCAGCTAGTCGCTGCATTCACAAGCTATGTAGCCCAACGTGTGTAGGGGTGATAGATCCCCTTTAAAGCAATAGTGTTTTTTATGAAAACAAATAGAGTCATGTTTCATGCAGATTAAAATATCCTACCAAGGCTGGGGGAATGCTTCATTCAAAAGTTATCACAGCTGAAACTTTTTTTTTTTTTTTTATGAAAATGCAGCTAATGAAAATTCAATTGGTGGCACTCTAGCTATCGATCTCTCTGAAAAGCTTCATTGAAGGTCAGATGTTCACCAAAAACAGGAAATGAAAAAAATGTATTTTGTGGTCACGTTTGAGCCATAATAATGTCATAATCCCCCCAGTTGTGGGATTACCCTTGTTTTATTAGGCAGGAAATCCCTACAATATATATTTTCATTTTAAAAAAATCTAAAAGAAAAAAAAACACATTGTTATTCATTTAAGAATTTAGAATAGGAAATTAAAATCTTAACGTTGACTGTAAATGAAATCTGTTGCCTTTAGAAAAAACAGATTCTTTAATTACTGGTGGAATTATAAAGGCCTATTAAAAAGCTATGAAAAAATAGACTTTTTCTGAAAAGGATCATAAAGAGACCGTACTGAAAGATATCAAAAGTGTCTGCTCTTAGAAAAGGGGAAACACAATCATCTCATAGGAGGTGTTCGGACTCCCGAAAAGTTCAGTCCTAGCTTTTGTTCCAGACAACCCAAAATTGCCTGGTTTTACAAGGCTGTTCTGGCAGCACAGGGGTTAACCCTTTGAATGCCAGAGACAAAGCAATTTGTTGTGCATCCCTCTGGCACTCAAAGGTTTACAATATGGCTAAGACATTTAGGGCCATAAACACACATGCAAACAAAAAAATTGGAGTGATTAACCCTTTGAATGCCAGAAGGGTATGCAACACATTGTTTTGCAATGAGCGGCACACCCTTCTGGCACTCGAAGGGTTAAGAAGTAAAGCAACAGCACCATGGGGGGGGGTGATTCCCTTTGATTTCAATGGGCCATTTAACCCATTCAGTGCTAGAGAGGTCTCCAATGCATTGTGACGCTATCCACCGAAAAAAACTCACCACCTAAGGAGTTAAAATCCCTATTAACCCCTTTGAGTGCCAGAGAGGTGCCCATCGCATTGTATGTAATACCTCTCTGGCAAGCAAAGGGTTAATTAACATCAGAGGGCATTTGTGAAATGTTGTGTGTCCCCCTGTGGTACAGTTGGTTTACACCAGAATGGCTGAATTTTTGCTTTGGGCATACAGACCTGATACTGTTAGGGACAAGACAACTGAACTGTAAAAAACAGGGTTTGTAAATGAAGCGATTCACATCATAGCAAGGGGTGGGACTTAACTGGGTGAGCAGGATCAATTTGTCATAAAGTGAGTGGGGAAGTGGTCAGAACAAAGTAAGATGTAGGGCAAGTGGGCAGAACAGGGTGGGAAGGAGGAGAAGTGGGCAGAACAGAGTGAGGAGGAGAAGCGTGTGTGAAGTGGGCAAAAGAGGGTGAACATTTGTTCCCTATGGTGCTTTTGGATTGCCACAGATTTGCTCAACTTTGTATTTGTGCAAATGGCCCTTGCCCCTCTGGCAATGAAAGGGTTAACCCCTTCAGTGCTAGAGGGGGTCTTATTTGACCTGAACCCCCTATTTGTCACCAAAATATAAAAAGCAGAACTTTCATCACATTGATCATATTGACCCCCAAATCATAAGTACAATAGCGACATGGGCATCCGGAGGGGTGGGCAAGGGGGGCGCTTGCCCCCCCCCACAATTACCCCCCCCTCCATATAAATAAAGGGGCTAGATGGGCTGGCCTGGGGGTCATATTATGGCTTTGCCCCTCCCTGGAAAAATTTCTACGGACACCACTGAATAGCGATATGCATAGACGTACTTGTATTTTCCAAGTATAATTGCGGTATTAGAGAGAAACAGACCTTTCTAGGCAGACAGGCAGCAGGGAACAATGCAGACATCTTGCAGAGCCGGCATCTCTGAATCTGTGCTGCCCGTCCCCTTCTCCTCCATGATTGGTGAGTTGAATGCCTGGTTACCTTAAGGCACGGGAAGAGACTGACAGAACGCCTACTGCCAGATCCCTGCCGCTGCCTGTCTGCCTAACAAGGTCTATTTCTCACGAATGCCTCAATTATTCTTGAAAATACAAATACGTCTATGCATATCGCTATTGTAATTATGATTTGGGGCACTATACTAACGTGATGAACGTTCCACTTTAACCCCTTAAGGACTGGCGGTCATGGGACATTTCCGTCCCATAATGACCGCATAGGAGCACTTGGACGCGCCGGTACACGTGACCTGTCACGTGTATCGGCGCGTCATTATGGGGCCTGATAGAGATCGCTCCGATCTTGGAGCGGTCAATTTCAGGCCTTATTTTTACTTACAGCGCTCCCGGTAGAGCGCTGTAAGTAAAAAGTACATGACGTACCATGACCGTCATCGGTCCTTGAGTATTTCAAGGACCATGACGGTCCTGGTACGTGAAGGGTCCTTAAGGGGTTAAAAGCTTATTGTGTTATCAATGGCAGTATTTTCCTCTGCAGCTTTTTCCCTCATAGGGATGTAAAATAGGAACAGATTTAAAGCGGAACTACTACCCCTTAGAAACATGGCCACAAATAAATACCCATCTGGCGACTAGCTGCGTCGCCAGAATTTTTACCGCTGTATTGAGAATTATACACTGCTTCCGGACTGATAAGCAGGAAACAGCGCAGACATCTTTCCACAGTGACGTCTGCGCTGTCAGTCCCAGCTGGCTCTAGGAGGCGTTGCTAGGAGCCGTTTGGCTCTAAAAGGGACTGACAGTGCAGGCATGCAGACGTCACTATGGAAAGATGTCTGTGCTGTTTCCTGCCTGTCCGTCTGGGAGCAGTGTATAATTCTCATTAACGTGGTAATAATTCTGGCAACTAGCGCTACTGAGCAGCTAGTCGCCAGATGCGTAATTATTTGGGGACATGTTTCTAAGGGGTGGTAGTTCCGTTTTAATTCATTTTCATACAGGATGATTTCAAACAAAAAAAATCACAAAAAAGTATCAAATTTTAAAGCACAAGATATTTTCTCTTGGAGTAATCAAATCTACATGTAAAAAAAATTAATGATGTTTGTTATCATTGGGTTATCCCAATTTTCCAGGTTTTAACCCCTCAAGGTCCACAGAGTTGGGCTATGCATTGCTTCAGAATGCTTTGCACACCCTTCTAACTCTTAAAAGGTTAACGAAGCATTAAACTTTTCCTGTTGAGTGTAATAAGGGTACCCCCACTGCTGAGAGATGCAGATTTCCAGCGCTATTAGTTTAAACCTGTGTTGTTTTACATTAGCAATGCCCTCTAGTGGTCAAATTGCAATTAGATATTCTGTTAGATTCTAATGGAGAGGAAAGTCAGTGACATACAGTTCTCCATAGAATGTGATAGAAACTGCTGAGTCACTTCCTGTCAGTTGAAACTTCCAGGAAGTAAACACTCAGTAAATTCACTTCCTGATTATTTGAACGGTTATAAATGTTTTAATCAATTCTATGGAGAACTGTAATTCACTGACTTTCTTCTCCATTAGAATGCAAAAGAATAATTAATTGGAACTTGACAAGTAGAGGGCACTGCTAATGTAAAAAACCACAGGTCTAAACAGTAATAACTCTAGAAATATCAGCAGTGGGAGTACACTTACTTTACTCAACAGGAAACACCCTACAATATTTATATTTTCATAAAAAGTGTACTGCTCCTTTAAAGGTCTTTCAAAGTGTGCTGTAAATGACCTGGATGTACTTGTAGAAGAGAGCAGGGGGAAATCATTTCACCCCTCTCTCTACTTTATACATGCTCTGTGGTGAGAAGCTTCCCCACACTCACTACAACTTGAAATATTTATCTACATCTATAGGAGCATGAGGGTCCTATGACTGTGTAAGGGTGACTAATGGAAAAATTCTAATCCTATTACAGCACCCATAGACAGGGGTCTATTGATTGTGTGTGGCAAGGGGATACATTGATTATGAAACATTACCATAATATTTTAATCCTTTGAATGATAGAATGGAGAGCAAATCATTGCTTTACCATGAATGGCTCACTCCTCCAGCAATGAGTTAAATCCAGATGATCCACCAAACCGTCCTCTATTTTGAAAGTCCAAATATGGTAACCCCAAGATATTTTTTGCAAAGTTTTTCCCCCCCGAAAAACACTAAGTCCTAATAGTGGAGTCAAATGTGGCCTAACACTGCCTAATTCCTTAATACACATTGTGAAAGTTGGTTATGAAATCTACAGTTCCTTCTGTGAACATCATTCTTTTGCTAGTCTATCTAATGCAACAATTCACAATATCAAAATATTCAGTATAAACACCATCGTAAATTTATCCTGATGCTATAAATGACAAATTTAATTTAAATTAAATATCAATAAGTCAGACAAAAAAAAAATCCATCAAGTTATACACGTTTTAACATCCGCTTTAGTAAGGCGATTCATTCAAAATAAAAGGTAATTAACACCTTGGACGTGAGCACCCAAGAGGCAGAAAGGAGCAGTAACATTTAACTATGAAAAGCAACAACAAAAAATGTATATATATATATGGCTTTTCCTGCTGAGTGAATCAAGGGTACTGTCAGAAAGGATTCATACCAAAGATATTACTGTTCATGTGGTCTCGATGAGGTGGAACTACTACTATCACTTTCTATGTCGATCTCCCAGAGAGAGCAATAGAAAAAATGCTGATGGACACTGGAGGGTGCAGTTCCTACCCCCCCACCGCCTTGTTTTTTTTAATAATTAACCCTTCGAGTGTCAAAAGGGATGTACAATGCGTTGCACACCCCTGTGGCACCAGAGATGTCCGTAGAAATGTTTTGGGGGGGGTCAAATCCATAATATGACACCCAAGCCAGCCCATCCAGCCCCTTTGTTTATATGGGGGGGGGGTAATTGTAGGGGGGGGGCAAGTGCCCCCCTTTGCCCCCCTCTCCGGACTCCCATGTGTGGCACTCAAAAGAGTTAAAGCAGAACTACCACCTGACTTAATCTTTAGCTTCACGAAGTCCCCATCTAGCGACTATCTGCTTAGTAGCGCTAGTCGCCAGAATAATTACCTTATTTAATAGATTTCTGCTCTCTTCCATGGGTGACAGGCAGGACGGAGCACGGACATCTTGCCATTGTGACATCCATGCGCTGTCAGTCCCAGCCGGGTCTAGGAGGCGTTGCTAGGAGCCATTTGGCTCTGGCTGGGACTGACAGCACAGGCGCGCGGACGTCACAATGGCAAGATGTCCGCTCTCCGTCCTGACTGTCAGCCGGGGAAGAGAGCAGAAATCTATTAAATAAGGTAATTATTCTGGCAACTAGCGCCACTAAGCACCTAGTCGCCAGATGGGGACTTAGTGAAGCTAAAGATTTTGTCAGGTGCTAGTTCCTCTTTAAACAGTTTAAGCTGTGATAACTTTTGAGTGAACCATCCTCCAACAGTGAAATGATCCTGGTTTTACTCAGCAGAAAAATTCCTTCAACAGAGATTATTTTTCATAATAAAAAATGTTACTGTTCCTTTAAAAGATAACTATGAAAACATGTTCAGAACTCAAATGTGACACATTAACTTTACACGTTCTCTTCTCTAAGATGTTGGAAATAACTAAGAAGTCTTTACTTTCTCAGTGTATTTTATCAGCTTTTAACTTCCAAAAAGGTGACCCGATTCTTTACACATGTATGTCACCGTTATTCCCGGCCTTATCATTTAATATTTTATTATTAGTTATTGTAAATTCTGACGACTGCAAAAAGAGTCCTTGATGTTAAAAATTCTACATCAGTTTTCTGGGCGTGTGATTGCACTAAAGGCCACGTCATCTTTACAGGATGGCACAGAAAAACTTCTTCTCTCTAAATGGGTTTTCTGACGCAGGCACCGGGGTCAATAGTGGATCTTCCTTGGAATGAGCTTCACAGTAAGCCATCAGATCTGCTGCTGCTTTCGATACCTGGAAGAAAAGACATTATGGTAATGTGAGTCTGTCACTATACATTTTTTTTAGCTTTAATAGAGGAATCTCATAACTCCCAACATTTCAAATGGCCAAAGAGGGACACTTTTAACTTAGGTGGTCTTGCTGGGGTGTGTGGCTGGTGGGCAGGGCATTACCTAGAGTTTTTATGTTATTTCATGACCTATTAACGCCTCTTTGTATAACTGAATAAATGATTTAGAACAAGACCACAGTGTTTTATGCAGAGTAATTTATAAACACATATACTGAAGTTTATACAAACTTTAATGTGAGTTTTTTTTTTCTGTGGAGCATTGTGATACACTTATATACACACACCACATAGTCTGATCTCCTAAACACAGGGACACCGGGGTGATACACTTATATATACACCACACAGTCTGATCTCCTAAACACAGGGACACCAGGGTGATGCACTTCTATACACACCACACAGTCTGATCTCCTAAACACGGGGACACCAGGGCGATACACTTATATACACACCACACAGTCTGATCTAAACACAGGGACACCAGGGTGATACACTTATATACACATCACACAGTCTGATCTCCTAAACACAGGGACACCAGGGTGATACACTTATACACACACCACACAGTCTGATCTCCTAAACACAGGGACACCAGGGTGATACACTTATATACACACCACACAGTCTGATCTCCTAAACACAGGGACACCAGGGCGATACACTTTTATACACACTGCACAGTCTGATCTCCTAAACACAAGGACACCAGAGTGATACACTTATATACACACCGCACAGTCTGAAATCCTAAACACAGGGACACCAGGGTGATACACTTCTATACACACCACACAGTCTGATCTCCTAAACACAGGGACACTAGGGTGATACACTTATATACACGCCACACAGTCTGATCTCCTAAACACAGGAACACCAGGGTGATGCACTTCTATACACACCACACAGTCTGATCAACTAAACACAGGGACACCAGGGTGAGAAAGAGGGGTTCACTTTTAAAATGCCAAATGCAAAATAGCGTGTGACTACAGGGCGCAGTCAGCACGTTGCCATGATTAAAAGTGTGACATGAGAATCTAGCATTTCAGGACAGAGCAAGGTTCTCAAGTCGCGCCTTCAAACGTCGCCTTCAAGTCCCATCATCCTTAGCCATACAATAGAATATATACAATATCACTTGTAGAAATAACTTGTGTTTTGGGTATTCCTGTACCTGACCTCATGGTAACACCCGATTTACAGAATAATATATGGTAATAAAATATCCTACCTCAGTGCAGGGATATAGCTAGTCTCTCAAATATTTGTATTATCTTGTTAGAAAAAAAAAATCAGCGTTCTTAGGCTGCTGCTTGTAGTCACGGTGTCGTCAGAGTCAACAACAGGGACCAGATGCCCAACATACAAAGAAAAAGAGAAGACAAAGCGCAACCTCTAAGAGTACACTGTATGATCAATTATTCATTCTTCCCCCACACCTCCAAACACTCACCAAATCATTTCTTGTAGGAATGCCACAAATATATTTATTTGCACGATACATTCGATATTGTAAGACCCAGCCTCTGTCAGTGGGAATATCTGTACTCGCAACGTTCTAATATCCGTACTCGCAACGTTCTAATACCCGTACTCGCAACGTTCTAATACCCGTACTCGCAACGTTCTAATACCCGTACTCGCAACGTTCTAATACCTGTACTCGCAATGTTCTAATATCCGTACTCGCAACGTTCTAATACTAGTACTTGCAACGTTCTAATACCAGTACTCGCAACGTTCTAAGTGGATCAATCAGCACAATTATTTCCGATTGGTTCAATCTGGCTGAGCTTCTGACAGTTCAGCAGAGCAGGTCAAAGCAGGTCATCCACAGTTACGTCTGTATCGTGCCGTATATATATCTAATAAGAAAGATCCTCTAAGTACAGCACCTCAAGCAATTCTCCCCAGCAATCCAGCCCCAATGTTAAGCACTCACCAGATGAAATCAATAGTGTGCGCAGCTATGTAGAACTTTATGATGAAGACTGGATTCTGATTCGGGAGATCTACACCAGGGCTCAATAGTACTGAATAATAAATCCTTTATTAGGAAGAATAAACACTTCAACGTGTTTCACGAGAATATTGCTCGCTTCGTCACTATTGATTTCATCTGGTGACTGCTTAACATTGGGGCTGGATTGCTGGCGAGAACTGCTTGAGGTGCTGTACTTAGAGGATCTATCTTTTAGATTTATACGGCACGATACAGACGTAACTGTGGATGACCTGCTTTGTCCCGCTCTGATGAACTGTCAGAAGCTCAGGTGGGTTGAGCTAATCGGAAACAATTGCAGAGTGTTGCTAGTAGGGGTAGTCCCACTGACAGAGGCTGGGTCTTACAATACCGGACGTATCGTGCAAATACATATATTTGAGGCATTCCTACAAGAAACAATTTGGTGAGTGTATGGAGGTGTGGGGGAGAAAAAATAATTGAGCTTTGTCTTCTCTTTTACCAGATTTACAGAGCCCAGCCCAGTGCCTCTTGCTGCAGACAAGGACTAGTCCTAATTATGAGCTTACATGGGACTTACTTATTGTTTCAGGCCCTCTATGTATGGCTTGAGACACCACCATGTCTTCTCTCAGGTACTGCGTACTCTGCTCAGCCCTGTCATTCTGCATGCAGAGAAGGGGAGAGACAGGCAGGAGCGGATTACTTCACTACCTGAGAGAAGACATAGAAATATAGAATTTGACGGCAGATAAGAACCATTCGGCCCATCTAGTCTGCCCATTTTGACAAACGTTAAAACTAAAACCTGCGGTAGCACAAAGAACATTTCACCAAGTTGCCATGTTTGACATTCAGGTGTCATTTTTACTCTTCAGAAGTTTGTCCCAAGTAGCCAGCAGAAAGAGCAGTTTGTCGCTTTGTGCAAAGTCTATGAAGTGCTTGATGTGTGCCAGTGTGACTTTTCCTGCTCTCATTTTGCTTGTAATAAACTGTAGAAGTTCATTACTAAAACAAGACAAGGCAGGGGAGAGAAAAGAAAAAGGGGAGCCCCCTGTGTATATCAATCAGACTTGTGGTAACCATCACCTATAGGTGTGCACTCACAAAAGTCATGAGTTGGAGATGGCCAACCCCAACGTATCAAGCGACTGGCGTTTTCAACTGTCTCCAGAAACAGCAACTTCTCTCAGGAAGGTGATTCGATAGGGCTACTCTCTTAGGAAACGACACGCTCTCCCTCAGCGGCAAGACATCAAAATACCCAAAAAAGAATAAAAGGAAGAAAGCACCTCTATCCTATATAATAATTCGCTAAAATGTGTGTAACGACACAGTCATGCGCAGTAGAGACTGCCAGTGATGAGGCGGATAGAGAGCGGGGCGCTCTGAAGGAGCATCCAGCTCTGTATCAGCCGCGGCACGAGCAGTCTCTACTGAGCATGACTGCACCGCGACCGGCTGGCACTGTATCAGCCGTGGAACGGGCAGTCTCTACTGAGCATGACTGCCCTGCGACCGGCTGTCAGTGGCACTGTGGCCCGTGTAACAGGCTCTTCAACTAGTAGAGAAATAAAGTCATACAAAATGAATACAAGGTAATATACGAAATACACTCAAATTCAGTAATGGTCAGTATCTCAATATTACAACCTTTTAATTTTTTATAATAAAACAGAATACAAGTGGAGCGTCCGCCTGGTCCTCTTCATTTAAAGATATTTGAGTTTAAGCGGCTGTCCGTGAGTTTCCCTGAACGGAGATGGGGCTTGTCTCTCCGAATGCCTTATTGTCAGTAGTTCTTAAAGGTATAGTAATACTTAAAATGTGAAAAAAATATGTTGTAGGGTTTATCCCCCTGAGTAAAACAAGAGTACTCCCACTGCTGACAGGTGTTTCATTCAAAAGTTATTAATTTTCAAAGTTGAATTTTTTAGGTGCAATATCACAGTGGCCTGAAACTGTACAGTGGAGCTTTTGCTACACCATCCTATGGAGATTGATGGTCCCGGGACCAGAGCTGTCCATAGGATCGTGTAGCAACAGCGCCACTGTACAATTTCAGGCCACTGTGATATTGCACCTAAAAAAATTCAACTTTGAAAATTAATAACTTTTGAATGAAACACCTTTCAGTAGTGGGAATACCCTTGTTTTACTCAGGGGGATAAACTCTACAACATATATTTTTTTACATTTTAAGTATTACTATCCCTTTAATATTGAGATACTGACCATTACTAAATGTGAGTGTATTTCGTATTACCTTATATTCATTGTGTATGACTTTATTACACTATCGGGCGCTTTCTTCCATTTGTTCATTTTTTGGGTATTTTGTAGAAGTTCATTAGCTGCAGTAAGCTGGTGCTGGTCCAATTGCATCCGTGCAATCTTACTCGTTATCTTATTCTACACCATGTAGACAGCTTGTTGCATCTTTGGATCAGTCAACATTTTGGCAGCTTCTCCAACTTCATCAACTGCAGGCAGCAGTCTCGGAACAGAAGAACTTCTTCCAGGAACACAACGCAACAAACTAGCCAACAAAGCAACACAAACCAGGACCCGCAACATTCTGTAATTGCTCCACCCACCCAGAACGTGGTGTCTCAAGACATACACAGAGGGCCTTCATTGATAAGTAAGTTCTATGTAAGCTCATGATTAGGACCAGTCCTTGTCAGCAGCAAGGGGTGTTGGGCTGGGCTCTGTAAATTGGGTGCTGCCATGAAGTCAGGTACAGGAATACCCAAAACACAAGTTATTCCAACAAGTGATATTGTATTATATTCTATTGTATGGCTAAGCATGATGGGACTTGAAGGTGACGTTTGAAGGTGTGACTTGAGAATCTCGATCTGTCCTGCAATGAGAGATTCTCATGTCGCCCCTTTTAATCAGGGAGACATGCTGACTGCACCCTGCAGTTGCACGCTATTTTGCATTTGACATTTTAAATGGATACCAGAAAGAGGGACAGGGGGATTTGGGTCTCATAGTGGGACTGTACCTCCTAATGAGCAACACTTGGGAAGTATGGAATCTATGTAAACTGTCCATATCTTGTGCTTTCTGTCTTACAGTTAATGCACTGGTTTAGTAGTTAGGGACTTTATCCTTAGCAGTGCTGAGCACAGACTGCAGAAATGATTACTCACCTGTCCTGAAATCATCTTCCTGCACCATCTGAATGACAAAGCACATGAGTTTCCACTAAAGGGGTGGACTAATTAGGCAATTCTAGTCAAGAAAGAGGCTCCCAATGAGTTGAGCAGGGCTGGGTTTCCTAATAGGCAGAGTAAACAACTGCCTGGAGATCCAAATTTTGAGGGGTCCCTTGTCTGTGCTGATCCCTGAGGAACACCTTATTCATAGGGCATCATTCCAATTAAACATCAGCTACTGTGATCATGGCCATAAGGAAACACTGGAGATTTCAGATAAGACACGTTGGTACATGCCCATGTATCTTTAAGCCAGTACAAGTCTATAGAGGAAGTCCGCTTCATATTGGAAATTATATAATGATTTTTGCAACATGGCTCTGTTACTTAAAATAGTTTTATAATCCAATAATACCCTATATATCTATTATTCAGCAGATGATGGAAGCTCACAGCTAGAGCCAGTGTGACTGCTGCGGAGCCCTAGGAATGCAAGCACTGTGTAGGTCACTGCTACAGGCTAAATTAAACATGCAGTTGTTCTGTTCTTGGCTTTAACACATTGAGTACCACTACAAAATGTAAAGCTGTACCTCTTCTATCTGCGCCTTAACCCTTTGAGTGCCAGAGATGTACTAGGGAATACTTAGAAGAAATAAAATAATCTCCACATTTACATCTGAAAGGGATACGAACACTTAATATATACTAACATTTATATTATACGGTTTATCCTCTTGAGTACAACAAGGGTACTCCCAATGCTGAGAGGCGTTATATTCAAAAGTTGTTGTAGCTTAAACTTGAATTTTTTTAGGTGCAGTATCTCAGTGGCCTGAAATTGTACAGTGGCGCTGTTGCTACACCATCCTATGGAGATTTATGGTCAACTGACCACAGCGGTGTATAGGATGGTGTAGCAACAGCGCCACTGTCCGAGTTCCGGGCAGTGAGATACGGCACCTAAAAATTCAGGTTTGAGCTGCAATAACTTTTGAATAAAACAACTGTCAGCAGTGGGAGTACCATTGTTTTACTCATGAGTATAAATTCAACAATATATATTCTTTTACATATTAACCCTTTGAGTGCCAGAGGAGTAGGGTAATCACAACTGCTTTTACTGTGGTCTACAGAGAAACGCAACGCATTGCTTTGCGTACCCCTCTGGCACTCAGAGGGTTAAGTGTTACTATCCCTGTAACCCTTTGAGTGGTAGAGGGGGTACCCCTCTGGAACTCAGAGAGTTAACCGTTTGCCTGCAGTGCATTGCTGGTCTCTTGGAATCCTAATGACTGGAGATCCACTAGTTAACCCTTTTGTGTGTCAGAGGGGTAAGCAAGACATGGTTCTGCAATGTGTTGCTTACCCTCTGGCACTCAACGGGTTAAGCAGGCTTCTAATGACGTTAAATGGTTCTCAGTGTGAGGACAGTAGGGTTCTGCCGTGCGAAGAATGCAGCTGAGCTAATGAGGAAATGTGCATCTGGGCTGGATTAAATGATCCAGATCTCCAGCGTTTGATGTCGCCATCTCCATTATTCACAAAAGCCATGGGTGGAGGCCCCCTTACGAGGACCATTCACACATTTCTTCAGATGACAGGGTCAGCTTCATCTGGGTTTCTTAGTGCTCTTTTTTTCCCAGCATAGCCAAAACAGAAGTGTTAAAAGCAGAACAATACTTGAAGAATAATTGGCTCCTAATTATACAAGAATGACTCCCCCGGGTAGGTGTCAATCATACAGAAGCCATGTTTATCTATGATTGTACTGTGCATTATACTTTACCTTATGGGCATCAAAAATAACAGACTGTGGGCCAACTGCAGGCCACCTGACCCCACGGTGCAGCCCGACAGAGTCCGTCACACAACAGTTTTACCCAATTCGCTAGTAAGCACACCAATTAAAAGGAAAGTAACAGCTGAAAAAAAATGCAGCTCCGATTGATCCTCATATAACGTGGGTTTTTGTAGAGCTGTATTTCAATATTTTATATTTTGTAGTTCAACAATAATGTTGTGAAGTAAGGTACAGAACTTACAGTTGAAATGGGGCTACACTAGTGATACTACAGAGCTTGCAGTCTGAGTAAAGCTAACACAGTGATAAAATACAGCTTACAAAATAAATGGGTTATGCTACTAATGGACCTCAATTTGGACTGTAGATCTGTGGTATAATTTGTGAAGCACAACTTCACTTGTAAGCTCTGTGGTATCACTAGTGTAGCTTCATTTCAATTGTAAGCTATGTGGTATCACTAGTGTAGCTCCATTTCACTTGTAAGCTCTGTGGTATCACTAGTGTAGCTCCATTTACAGCAGCAAGAGGGAGACTGTGAGGCAGCAGCCCACTATATGACTGACAATTGCCGCCACCCCCCGCTCCCCCAGGCCAGCCCTCTCTTGACACATACACCGATAGGTGTGTGTCATAAAATGTTTTACCTATAAGTACATACTGAATGAATGACAGAATAAGAGATGCACAGTTAGAGACATGTATAAGACCAACTGCTGTTTCTAATCATGTTCTTGAAATAGAAGCCTGTTTGAGATTTAATTTCTTACCTTTATTCTGTCGATATTGGCTTCCATTTTCAGCTGTTCTACCAGCTTCCTGGCTTGTGCTATGCTGGCTGTGTTATTGCTGGCCATCAGGGCGCCTTTTGGGTTTTCTAGATGCCCTGAAATAGATTACAAAGAATGGGAGTTGATTATGGACGTATCCTTAACACAAACTGTTCATGGCATCTGAAACGCATGGACAGAATTAGGATTTCCATCGGCAGCCTTGGCTTGGTATGCTAGGAAGGAGATCTGGCAAAACATTTTATAAACCACAGGGGTGTGGTGGAATGCATGGAAAATCAGTCTGACACAAAAAGAGTTAATATGAAGATGCCAGTTAACCAACATCACCCAGCCACAGTACTGGAGCAAACACCATGCTCTCAACAGCTTCGGTCAGGCCTCAGACTGCCAGTTCAGGGTCTATGAGAGTGATTTCTTGGGCTCAGCCAAAGAAGGAATCCCAGGCAACCCTCCCAAGTGCTAAAAAGGAATAATTCTGGACAAACCAATTCAACGCATTGCAATGCGTTAGATTCCTCTCTTGTGCTAAAAAAAGTTAAACAAATTAAGCGTTCTTTACTCCTTTAGGCGCAGTCTGTCACAAAAAAGTTGGTGTTAGGAATAAGGTAGGGCAGCTCAGACCAGGGGAAAGCTGAACTCCATCTGAGCTATGAGAGGTCAGCTCATAGTGAGGTTGAAAAGTAAAAGAACTGTAGTGTTTTAGAAAGAGTTTCTATCATCTGTTACCTCTCTATGTTCAAGTGTTACCGTCAACTTTTTTTTTTTTTTTTTTTAAATAAGCATTGCTACCTTTAACCCTTTGAGCGCCAGAGATGTCTGGTACTCAGGAAGTTAATGCTGTGATTTAGCAGATTCTATAGCTCTAAAGCCCACTGCTATTGTAATAATAAAAAATCTATAAAGTTGGTTTCCTTATAAGAAGCTCTTTAAAGGGATAGTAATGTTTCAAAATAAAAGCAGCTCCAATTAATCTTCATAGTATTTGGGCCATGGAGAGTGTTCTTTCAGTACTGTCAGAGTTGTAGTTCAAGAGTAATTGAATGATAAAGTATCCCCCTCCCTCCTCTTTTACCTAGTGTAAGCCGCCTCCCCTCAGATGTGGAATCTGGTCACTTGACCGGACTGATCTCAGTGAGGGACAATCTTCTTACTGTGACCATAAGGAAAACCCTGCCTCACCTCGAAGGAGGAGGGCAGGTTTTTCCTTATGCTAACAGAAGATTGTCCCGTGCTGCGATCCATTCGGACTGTCTTGCTGTGCAGCTTTACACAGGTAAAAAAGGGCAGGAGGGGGACACATTATATTATTTATATAAGCATCAAAGGTTGGCAGTGGCACTCTTATCATATAATTGTTTAAAGAACATTAGAGAAATGGTGCACGTCCCATATAGTATGCATAAAAGTATACTCAGCCTAAGCTGGATCAAACAAGACAGCACTCAATTGGTAGATGAAAAATGAAGTTGTTTATTCCATGCCG
Organism: Rhinophrynus dorsalis; assembly: GCA_037306005.1. Taxonomy (NCBI): domain Eukaryota; kingdom Metazoa; phylum Chordata; class Amphibia; order Anura; family Rhinophrynidae; genus Rhinophrynus; species Rhinophrynus dorsalis. Next base: position 94,965,726 of record CM074728.1, on the reverse strand, counting down.
GTTTCTAATTCACCAAACGTTTTCGTTCCATCAAAGGACCTTCATCAGCGTAATAGAGAAGTGGAAAACGTGAAATAAATACCTGTATGTGAAAAAAGACTACCAATCACCTCCACACTGAACGCTGAACCCAACCTCGTGTCACTCCCGCACCGGGAACCGGGTAGTGACGTCACACACTGGAGGAGGTCATAGTTCATTTGGGGTACAAAAAAAAAGAAGAGTAAAGAAAGAGAAACATAAAAATTACTAAATAGTCCACAATTACTAATACTAATTATTAGTAAATACAACTCCAATTTGAGCAATGGCTCACATCAGCGGACAACCACCGTACCACATTGACAACTCACGGGTGCCAATGTAACACAGCGCAGGCCGCCAGGGTGGTCCAAGCCCAAACGGATGTCATATTAAAAAGAACAAAAAAAAAAAAAAAAACAAGATAAAGAAAACCCTAAGTCAAACCGTACAGAGCCGTCCGTTATATTACATATATATATATATATATATATATATATATAATGATTGGAGTGTTATTATCATTTTCTATTATGTATAGTTCCACAGTATGGAACTACACTTCATAGAGAATGATAACACTCCACATGGCCAAAAACTATAAAGAATGATCTGAGCTGCATTTATTTTGAGATATTACTATCCCCTTTAAAGCACAGCATCAATGAAAGAGTAATCTCTTCAGTCTCATATATCCTGCACCAGAGCAATAGCATTTAAACCTGAATCCACTGTGGCCCTGGGGTTGTTGGTTTTATATGCGTATCAACATAATCTTCTTTGCCAGATATGATTACAGGCTTACACACGGTGGAAATTACAAAAGTACCCTTCATCTTGAACTCTTAATACCCTGAAGATTAATTTATCAAGGCTACATGTCTGAAAAAGTAACCCGCTATTTTTTTGTTGGGCTTTTTTTTTTTTTTTTTTTTTTTTTAATATAAAAATAATTTCTTCATTTGTGATGCTCAAAAATGCTATTTAATTAATTCTTTATAAACAATCAGCACTGATACAAAGTCATGTTTAGTTTTTCTTCATATATTTATTAATATAAGCACTTTTTTCTTTGCTAGAAGATACAAAAAAAAAAAAAGAGCAGGACAAAGCCTAAAAAAGTAACAATACATCAAAATGTTGCACATTAGAGTCTAAGTAGATTTAGAAGCAATGAGATTTTTTTTTCTTTTCAACTCTGAGTGCCAAGACTGATATCCAGCGCACTGATAATGCATTGGTTAACACAAAATGCAAATACCGGAATCATAACCGTTTTTTCACATTTCAGATGAAATCTTTTTAACCCTTCCAAAGCCAGGAGATGTATGCAACGAGTTGCATACCCCTCTGGCACTCACACAAAGGGTTAACGTCTGCCTTAATGAGTTTATGCAGTTTTGGGCAGCAAAGAATGTTTAAATAAGCCAGTTGTCATACAAATAAATATATATCTGAAGTGCATTAAATCATAAAATCTAAATTAAATTAATGTGATATTATTTTTTCTACCCCCACATCTTTCTTGCAACCTCTTTTTGTTCCAATGTAGCCTACCCCTGCCCATCCCCCATCTAATTGCCAGCTGTCAGAGCAAGCCTTGCCATTGTTTGGCACTAGTGCTGCGAACGGCAGATCAATGCACATTAGACGGTCCAAGCTATTGACAGAACACACAGCCATGCAATTTTGTTCTGAATGGGGAATAAAATCAGCATATAATATTAGCCTACTGTCTTTAAGTCAAACACTGAATGGATCTAGAATACTGCACAAGTTTTGTTTTAAAAAGAAACAGCAAAATGTAACCAGCCCATATTAAACATTTACATAAAATGCAAAAGTATCACGGATTATAAATATAGGGTTTTTCACCCCTAATATCTCCTAAAGAGTGACACTTGAGAGGTATGGACCCCTAATATCTCCTAAAAAGGGACACTTGGGAGGTATGGACTCCTAATATCTCCTAAAGAGGGACACTTGGGAGATATGGACCCCTAATATCTCCTAAAGAGGGACACTTGGGAGGTATGGATTCCTAATATCTCGTAAAGAGGGACACTTGGGAGATGTGTATCCCTAATATCTCCTAAAGAGGGACACTTGGGAGGAATGGACCCCTAATATCTCCTAAAGAGGGACACTTGGGAAGTATGGATTCCTGATATCTCCTAAAGGGGGATATTTGGGAGTTGTGTACCGCTAATATCTCCTAAAGAGGGACACCTGGGAAGTATGGATTCCTGATATCTCCTAAAGGGGGATATTTGGGAGTTGTGTACCACTAATATCTCCTAAAGAGGGACACCTGGGAAGTATGGATTCCTGATATCTCCTAAAGGGGGATATTTGGGAGTTGTGTACCGCTAATATCTCCTAAAGAGGGACACTTGGGAAGTATGGATTCCTAATATCTCCTAAAGGGGGACACTTGGGAAGTATGGATTCCTGATATCTCCTAAAGGGGGATATTTGGGAGTTGTGTACCGCTAATATCTCCTAAAGAGGGACACCTGGGAGGAAAGTTTTACTGTTGAGTAAAACAAGAGTACTCACACACAAACCTAGGAAATGTTTAATTCAAAAAGCTATTATTACAGAACAAAACTGCATTTTGGAGGTGCACAATATCCATGACCATTTTGTGGTGTTGCTGTTGCTAATGATGTATTAAGAGGACTAAAATCAATAACAAAAACTATCCAAAGACCGTCCCTCCAAAACAGGCAGGACATGAAAGTAATGCACACAAATTTTAGTTTTGCAGTGTAATAAAGTTTTAAATTAAAGCATCCCCAGCAGTGCGGGTATTCTTGTTTTACTCAACAGTAGGAATACTATTGTTTTACTCAGTATGAAAAGCCCACATATATTTTATATAATGTTTAATTCAATTCCATATAAAGTAATCCTTCCCCTTTAACATGGCATGCAACATCATATGCTCCTGTAGGATTAGACAATTAGCTTTATACACAAATGAAGAGTATTATGGGGAAAATAACTGTAACCGCAGGAGAGAGTTTAAAGGGATAGTAAACCCCCCCAAAAAACTGGTCCTGAATTGATAGGAATAAAAAAAAAAAAAAATGTAATGCCCTTATTCCCATCTCTCAAACAGTTATGTAAGACAATAAAGACCACCGACCCACCCCACTGTATAGCAGATGTCATGAGATCCTGCTTCCGGGACCAGACGGCGGCTCTTCAGGAGCGCTGTCATCAGGATATCTAACTATAATTACTTCATCAGAATGGTCTACAGCACGTGCTTTCAAACCAGGCACACGTTGTAGACCATTCCGATTAAGTAATTGTACTTAGATATCCCGATGTCAGCACTCCTGAAGAGCCGCCTAAAGTTGGTCGACCGGATTCTGCCTCTGACAGCTTTACAGCTCGTCAGGCAGAAAGGGGAGGGAACGGAGAAGTTCATTTTCTTATATCTCTCAAACCATAACGGTTTGAGAAATGAGAATAAGGGCATTGCATATATTTTTTTTTTTATTATTCCTATCAATTCGGGAACAGTTTTTTGGGGGGTTTACTAACCCTTTAATTGATTTAAATAGGGCCAATCCCCATTTAAATCAGTAGGGTTCATGGTCTAAGCCTACTAGTGCACAATGAACAGCTGGTACCTTGACTATAGGGTGACCCTTTCTGCCATTCAGGGACACTGTCAACACAAGAGCAGCAGAGTACTTGTCCTTGGCTCTAGTGCTGCTGTGCGTCGACTTCATGTGGCATCACTGCATATCAGTATGTAACTGGTACATTCTCCAGAGCACCACGGAGATCAAATTTTAGAGATTGAATTTCCCATTGACTGCTTTGACAAAAATTACACAATAGGCTACAAGGAAATGGACATCAAGCCAGAGAGTCTTACTGAAGTTTTTCAGTACGAAAAATATATCATATATGTATACAATATCTATCTATATATACCTATACACACATCCTATATAATAATTCCTAAGATGTTTGTCAGAAACCGTCATGCGCAGTTGAGACTGCCCGAGCACACAGAATGATGGGAGCACAGAATGCTGGGAGTTCTGTGCCGGGAGCACAGAATGCTGGGAGTTCTGTGCCGGGAGCACAGAATGCTGGGGGTTCTGTGCCGGGAGCACAGAATGCTGGGGGTTCTGTGCCGGGAGCACAGAATGCTGGGGGTTCTGTGCCGGGAGCACAGAATGCTGGGAGTTCTGTGCCGGGAGCATTCTGTGCTTTCGGGCAGTCTCTACAGTGCATGACTGCGTCGGCTGCAGGATGCAGAGTAGGACCGGCCTCTTAACCATTTCAGTGCCGGAGGGGTATGCAACGCATTGCGAAAGTACCCCTCCAGCACTCAAAGGGTTAACATCACCCAGTCCTTGGCCCGTGTACATGGGCTTTTACACTTGTCCAGTATATAAAAAGGTTAGGCTTGTAGTGGGTGCCTAGAAAAGTTTCTGAATCGGTGGGAGCCACACCCTGGGCTAGGTTTACTGACAGTAGCCAGCGAATGGGATGTGTGGGGCAGGATTTGAGTTGGCTGAGGAGAAGGCCAGGGGCAAACCTTTCAGTCATTCACATGAGAGGGTTTCCCGAATCCACTCACTCCTACCCAGCTCCGGATAGAATGGAAGAGTTGCCTCTTTTGATCTACGTGGTGGTGGTGGTGGTGGTGATGTGTGTGTGTGTGTGTCGGGGGGTTCTGATGTCCTTCCATGAGATCTAACTTTTAGTAAAAATTTTACGCAGTGGGTTGGATAACTCCCAGGCACTCAAAGTGTGAAGAAGAAAAAAAAAAGTTTGCTGCACGGGTGAAGCCATGCCACACTCCTGTATATTATAGATCACATACATACACACACAGACAACAAACACACACACAAAAAAATCTCACAATAAAAGTGAAAAAAAAATACTGACCACAATTTTTTTTTTTTTTTTACCTAAAACAGATGTCGCTGCTTCTCTTTGAATGGGCGTTTAGACGACCTCTTCTTTAATGCTGGTCTATGGGAACAACAGAAAGAAGCAATTAACAGAGATCCCTGCATTACCCAGGAACACCAGCCTCTGACTGCATAGAGCTTATAAGAAACGTCCAGGTCAATCCGTCCAGCATAAGGCGGCTGATGTACTAAGTGGAACTGAAGCAAATGCATCATGGGACAAACACAAATTCACCAAATCTAGTCACAAACAGGAACATTAACCCCTTGATTGCTCTCTAGCATTCAAGGGATTACAGCACATTTAACCTTTTGAGTACCAGAGTGGTATGCAATACAATGTGTTACGTACCTCTCTGGCACTCAAAGAGTTAAATCAGTGGTTATTTTATTTGTCCTATTTGATACACTTTGTTTATCCCAGAATTACATCCCATTATTCTTATATCAGCCTTAAAGTGGATCTACCACATATAGAAAAGTAAAGCTCATTAGTTAGAGCATTTAGCGAAAAAGTTTAATATGTTAGTCATTTTTTAAAAAACCCTGTTATCTGCGCAAAAATTCAAGTTTAAAACGTGCCCAGCAGTCTACCTCCTGCTTGCAGTACTGCCTCTGCTCCCGTCCCACTACCCAGCATCCTCCGATGACGGAGGCTTTCTTTCTCTAAACTGGAGCGATCTCATTGGCAGAGATCGATATCTAGCCAATGAGATTGCTTCAGCTTAGAGACAGACATCCTCAGTCATCGGAGGATGCTGGGTAGTGGGACGGGAGCAGAGGCAGTGCTGCAAGCAGGAAGTAGGCTGCTGGGCACATTTTAAACTTGAATTTTTGAGCAGATAACCGTTTTTTTTCAAAAATGACTAACATGTTTAACTTTTTCGCTAAATGCTGTAACTAATGAGCATTACTTTTCTATTTGTGATAGATCCACTTTAAAGAGATAGTAATACTTATAATTAAAGATGACTCAGGGCTGCATTTTTCGCTATAGTTCAATACTAACAGTTTTGTAGTTCAACAGCAATTGAATCCGAAAGGATCCCCCTACCGCCCCTTCTGGACGCCTCCCATCAGTTCTGGAATGTGGTCGTGGGACCGGACGGATGCAGCGAGGTACAAACTTCACACAGTAAGTATGAGGGAAACCCGGCCCCCTTGACAGAGGAAGGCAGGATTTTCCTTTTGCTTAATGAAGATTGTCCCTCACCACTCTCCATCCGGATCAAACGGAGAGGTAGAGTGACACAGGGGAAAGGGGCGGGAAGGGGATCCTTTTGAATTCAATTGCTGTTGAACTACAAGCCTATTAGTATTGAAATATAGCGCTATGTGCTAAATACAGAATAAGGAAGACTCGGAGGTGCACTTTATTATAGGTATTACTATCCTTTTAAAGATACAGTAATGTCACATAATAAAGGTCCATTTGATTGGTTGCTGTAATTTTCTAAACTGAATACCATGTTCGGAACATCCGTTACCTTTATATTTGGCTTGAAAATCCAATTACAAGTTTCCCCTCTTGCCCCTTTTGAGCAGGTCAAATTAATGTCCCTCAGATCTGAAAGCCGGTTGACTGACCGAACGGATCGTAATGAGGGATAATTGTGTATTTCAGTGTAAGGAAAACCCTGCCCCCTTTGAAGAAGGAGAGTGGGAGGAGATTCACTAAGCGGTGATAAAGAAGTGATAAAGTGGAGGTGACCTCTCCAGTTTATCATTTCTCCAGTTCCTATGTTATTCTATGGAACTTATTCACTAAGATTTCTTCAACGTTGGAGATCTTAGTGAATAGGCTCCATAGAATAACAGGAATTGGATAAGTGATAAACTGGAGAAGTCATCTCCACTTTATCACCTCTATATCACCGCTTAGTAGGGTGACCACGTGTCCCAGAATGCCCGGGACTGTCCCTTAATTGAGGTCTGTGTCCCGTGTCCCGGGTCACCCCCCACCGGGACAATAAAGAGTCCCGGAATGAGCAAAGATGGCAACTAATGTTGATAAAGCTGGAAATTAAAAAAAATGCTGCTTCGTAAGGCGACGGGAAATCATTGGCCAACCCTCACCCTTTGCAATTTCCCGCCAGATACTGCACCATTCTGACACTCCGTGTCATAGGCGGCCCGTTTGGAATTGACGGGAACATATAGGTTTTGTTAAACGCCACTCATCAAAATGCCTGGCCTCCTAGAGAACTGGGAGCGGCACTTTGGTACGTCAGATCTATACCGGACACTCGGAAAGAGGCCGCTGAGGAGGAGATACGGCGAGGATATCACAGTGTCTCTTTGTGGGTACACACGGACCGGGTACCAGAGGAGGAAAAACATGTGGCCATGCTTAAATTTCAAGTACTGGGGTGTTTCGTCTGTTAGTGGGATGGTACTTCATAGAAAAAAAAAATGTGATACAGAGTGCTGCGGAGCAGGGTGACCACATGTCCCGGAATGGCAGATTGGATATGTGGTCACCCTAACACTTAGTGAATCTCCACCTGTGTTTTACTTTATGTTGACACAATATTGTTCCTCGTGATCTGTCTGGACCGGCTTTCTGCTCTGAGGGAAGTCTTTGTAACATGAACAAAAAGGCCAGAGGCCAAATATAAAGGTAAGAAATGTTCCAAACACGGTATTCAGTATAGAAGATTACAGCAAGCAACCGGATGGACATTTATTTTTTTCTATTACTATCCCTTTAACCCCTTAAGGACCCATGACGGTCCTGTTCCGTCATGGGTTGTTATACCCTTAAGGACCCATGACGAAACTGGACCGTCATGGAATTCCGAGCTCCCCTCCGTGGTCCTTAACGGACCGCAAGGTGTGTGCGCGGTCCATCGTTAAGGGGTTAAGCTCCAGAAAACATTTAGGGAAAACTATTTTTTTTATTACCCAGTATCCAAAAATAGATGACCAGAAGGAAAAATGCTGCTAATTGGCGAGTGCCCTGTCCACCATTTGTAATAACTATATTTTTTTGTGTTTACAAGGAGACTAAAATTTCCATCTGTCTTTCTCCTACTGTATATTATTCTGTTTTGTAACTATTTTCCTATTTATTATAGCAATGTTGCTCACGCTGCTGAGAAAGGATTAATTCCAAATTATAATTCCAAATAGCATCTTTCTGCGAGAGGACAGTTGAAAAGCTTTCTTTGCCCTTTCAAGTGAATGAGGGGTGCTATTGCTGTCTATGAAGAGCTCAGGTCTGTGACCAAACATCTCCATTTATTGCAGCAATGGCTTCACCAGAAAATGGCAAGTCCATAAAATGCACTGTATTAATTTCCCACCAGGCAATTCTAAGTTTAAAGTGTTAGTAATGTCTGAAAAAAACTTTTTTTGCATTTAGAAGAGCTTAAAAAGCTGATCTATATGCAAAAAAACATATCTCTCAAACCACTATGGTTTAAGAGATACAGGCGTTTTAGACCATTCCAATGAAGGGATTCCGTGTAAGTAACGAGATCCCGGCACTTCTCAAGCACCTCAGTGTCGACCGACACGGATCTCCTGCTGACAGCTTTACAGCTGTAAGTAGGAGAAATCAAACTTTAAACGCCCGTATCTCTTAAACCATAGCGGTTTGAGAGATGTTTTTTTGCATTTAGATCAGCTTTTTAAGCTCTTCTAAATGCAAAAAAAGTTTTTTTTCAGACATTACTAACACTTTAACCCTTTCGGTTCTGGTGGGTATGAACACATTGCAAATTAATGCACTAGACCAGAGATGTCCATATTCAGTCCTCAAGCACCACCCACAGGCCAGGATGTAAGGATTTCCCTGATTAATCACAGGTGAGTCAGTCACAATGAATGATCCACTGATTAACTCACCTGTGATTAATCAGGGAAATCCTTACATCCTGGCCTGTTGGTGGCCCCTGAGGACTGGACTTGGACAGCCCTGGTCTAGAGCACTGGTGGTCAACAAGCAGCCCTGGGGATGATGATGATGTAGGGGACTCCTAACAGGCCATGTCTGTAGGATGTTCCTGCTTGTACCCAGGTGAGTTAATCAGTGGATCATTCATTGTGACTGACTCACCTGTGATTAATCAGGGAAATCCTTACATCCTGGCCTGTTGGTGGCCCCTGAGGACTGAACTTGGACAGCCCAGGGCAGGATAAAGCGAGACAATGGCAATGTGTATGTATGGAGTGGGTTTGTGTAGGATTGCTTGGATCTTGGCTGGCAGAACACCTAAATACATCATTGGTATTTATAATTATACCATTTTAACCATCTGGATGCTGAATAAATCCCTACTTCATTGAGAAGCATCTATGGCAGGGGGTGTGCAAGCTCAGTCCTCAGAAGCCACCAACAGGCCAGTATGTACGGATTCCCCTGATTAATCACAGGTGAGTCAGTCACAATGAATGATCCACTGATTAACTCACCTGTGCTTAACCCTTTGACAGCCAGAGGGGTACGCAATGCATTGCAGAGCACTCAAAGGGCTAATCAGGGAAATCCTTACATCCTAGCCTATTGGTGGCTCTTGAGGACTGAACTTGGACAGCCGTGCACAATACTGTCCTCTTGAACTCAAAGGATTAACTTTCAAATGGGACATCTTCCAGCAGGCGGAGTTTCTCACTGGAAAAATGTCATTATCAAAACACACATTTTTAGATAGAATGTTTTTATTTTAAACTAGTTGAAGAGCCCATTACACAGGCCACAGTGTCACTGCCACCCGGTCGCGGGGCAGTCAAGTGCAGTAGAGACTGCCCGCTCTGCAGCTGATACAGAGCTGGACTCTACTTCGGAGCGCCCAGCTCTGTATCAGCCGCGGCGTGGGCAGTCTCTACTGCGCATGACTGCTGCACGAGCTGCAGTGTCTACTGCGCATGTCGCAGCATTACACACGATTTAGCGAATTATTATATAGGATTATCTTCTATATTTCTTCCCTAAGAAGCCATTTGTTTGCTGAAGATCTGCTGCAGTCCTTTTTTAGTATATCTGCCTATGAAAGACCTTTCCCTGTTTGTATGAAATTATCCTGTAATACTAAATTTGAAATTCATATGCGAGCGTTGAATATTCCATACCTCTCAAGTGTCCCTCTTTAGGAGGGACAGTCCCTCTTTGAGACCCAAATCCCTCTGTCCCTCTTTCTTACCCTAGTGTCCCTTTTTTTAGGAAGTCAGACAGTGGACTGTGTATCACATTGCATCACAGCAATAAAACTCACATTAATGCTTGAATAAGCGTCAGTGGATGTGTTTATAAATTATACTCTATAAGTAAAATACTTTGGTCTTATGATAAATCATTTATTAAGTTACATAAATAGGTGTCAACAGATCATGAAATAACCTAAAAATAATTGGTAATGCCCCACCCACCAGCCACGCCCCCAGCAACACCCCCTAAAACACAAGTGTCCCTCTTTGGCCATTTGAAATTTTGGGACGTATGATATTCTGCAATAAATCATTTAATCCTTTAAAGACCAGATGGGTGAGCAACACACTGGTTGCCCCTGTTAACCCTTTGAATGTCGGAGAGATGGCCAACACATTGCGCAGCAGAACACTGGCCACCCAAAAAGGCTCTGGAATCTGTCTGAGATGTGCTGGTTTGCAAACCGAATGGATGGGAATGACCGTCCTCCATGTGAGTCATACAGTTGCCAGTGGCTGCAGAAATTAGTAAGTGGAGCGTGCGACTGATCACAGCTCATGCTCACTGGCAGGTCTGTTTTGCACGTAGGCAAGTGGAGAGATGGTGGATGCCGTCGGGGGCAGATGGGATTATGAACAGAGCACAGTAGCCTGATTTTTACTGGGTGAACTGCTGACGCAACAGATGTTTACTGCAAAGGAGCAGGCTGAAAGGGACAGGAACCCAGCACTGTGACTTTACGTACTGTGCACATGCTGAATACGTAAAGTCACATTTTTAGTGTTTTATTAACCCCCCCCACACACACACCTTTACCTGTATATTCACAGTTATGTCCCTGTTGTTGTCCTCTTTAGAGTGTATCCAAGTTTGATAAACCTGGTCTAAAACATACAAGCAAAAACCAAAAATGCTGCATTAACCCACTGGATATCAGAGAAGTATCCAACACAATGATTTGCATACCTCTCTAGCAGTCATAGGGTTAACTCATCATATGCTACCGAGGACTTCATCACATTGCCATATCTGGGAAATCTCCAAATTTGCCCTGGAGACTCCAGTTTTGACTTCTAATTACCGGATCTCCTGGACAGAGGCGGATTCTGTGTATGTGGGGACTTTTTATAAAACTCTGCGCACTTCCGTGTCCTATTAGTGCGTTCCCCCCACTTCTCCTCCTTCCCCAGAATATTCCTCAGTTTTCTGTATATTTCTGAAGCCCTGCCCCCACTCGTGATTAAGTCCCGCCCTGTGATTAAGTCCCGCCCTGTGATTAAGTCCCAACACCAGAGGGGAGTCCACAAAGCAAAGTTCCCAGGTATGGTGATTGCCAGTCTGTATAACCGTTTGTTCAGTGCATATACATGATTACTTTACAGACGAAGGTCCGTACTCAGTTAACGAGAGAAGTGCAATTCTGGAGCAAACCAACAGCACCATGGGGGACAAATAAAAATTCCCCTGAACTGCCACTGATTCAAATGGGCCTTTTAACGGCAGACGCATTGGCACTCAAAGGGTTAACCCATCGAATGCTAGATAGGTCTGCGACTGGATTTGAGTTAACCGCTAAGCAACCTAGGTCCCCGCTGAGGGCATGTGGCAATGTAAGGGGCCCATCACCAAAGGTCTGATTAACAGAAGTAAATAATGGACTGGCCATTGGCCAGAGACCACCCCAGCTTACAGGCAGAAATCCGCTGTCATTGGAGGAGACTGGATAGAGGGAGGAGAGAAGAGGAAGAGTGACAGACTGAGGTATAGATCTGGTAACCGCAGTCTGTCCGGAAGGAAGGCACAGGGCAATATTTACTTGTTTATATTTCAGCAAACTAATGATTCTATTAAAAAATCAAAAGGTTTTTTTCATCTAGTTACTACATAAACTAACTATGTAGACCAACATGATTTATCCCCTTTAAACGTTAAAAGGTAAAAAAACAGAAGAACCCGAGCAGAGGGGGAAGATGGGGGAGGAGAGGGGTGACTAATGCCGACTATTAATTGCAGTCACACAACCATTTGTTTGAAGGAGCCCAAGAGATTCCATTATAAAAAATAAACACATTTAAAAGGCCTTTATCGACCAATTACACCTGCCTGCTGTGCACCTCTCTGCATTAATGTGTGTGTCGTAGATTAGTAACGCTCTGGAGGACAAGGAGAAACAGAAAATTGGCTTATTTGCACTTGCCGAATGGGGGACAAGGAGTTCCATACACTGAACAGGCCAATATGATATATAAATACCCACAAAAAGCAGAACAAGTCTAAAGATTAGGACGCCTATAATGTAGAAACATAGAATTTGACAGCAGATAAGAACCATTCGGCCCATCTAGTCGCCCATTTTCCTACTGTAAAAACATCAAACCTTATTTGGTCCTTGTTCTTGTCGTATGTTCAGGACAGCCTTATGCCTATCCCCATGTATGCTTACATTCCATAACTGTATTAACCTCTACCACTTCTGCTGGTAGGCTGTTCCACTTATCTACTACCATCTCAGTGACGTAAAACTTTCATACATTACGTCTAAACCTCTGTCCCTCTAGACTATGGCCTCTTGTCCTAACGTTTTTACTCCTTTGAAATGTTTTTCCTTCCTCCACTTTGTTGAATCCCTTCATGTATTTAAATGTTTCTATCATATCCCCTCTCTCTCTTCTCTCCTCTCCTCCAAGCACAGTGCTATAGGCTTAACCCTCTGAGTGCCAGAAGAGGTATGCATCACACTGGGCATTGCCTCGGACACTCAGAGGGTTAAACTCAATCCTATATAATAATTTGCTAGGAAATTTGTCAGAAGCTGTCTTGCACAGTAGAGACTGCCCGAATGCTGGGAGCACGGAATGCTGGGTGCATTTTGTGCTTTCGGGCAGTCTCCACAGTGCATGACTGCGTCGGCTGCAGGAAGCAGAGCAGGACCGGCCTCTTAACCCTTTGAGTGCCAGAGGGGTATGCAATGCATTGCAAAGCAACGCATTGCGTATCCCTTTGGCACTCAAAGGGTTAACATCACCCGGATCTTGGCCTGTGTACACAGGCTTTTACACTAGTAGGCAATAAAATGCTACAGATGCACCTGTAAATGTGTTCACAACGTGCAGCAAAGCCTTTTATGCGCTGACCAGTCTGGTGTTTTATTACAGGGCATTGTTTAATCTGTGGTTTCATCGAGGACAAAAACAGGTGCTATGGCAGATTGGACTCTATTTACAAAACACAAACATGCATACTGCGTGTGTGCGTGTGGGGGGGGGTCCCCTGTTTTAATGGTTACTTTAACCTTTTGGGTGCCAGAGGGGTGCGCAAAGCACTGCACTCAAAGGGTTTTAAAAAATTAGGTGATTTTGAAAATTCTATCAATAATCACCTATATTTATGTTAGTCATTTTTATATTTCAAATAATAGTTTTAGATATTTGGGGGGGGGGGGTGTTATTCAATTAGCTTTGAACGTTCCAAACTTGCCCTGGAGACTCCATTTTTGCATTGAGAGAGAGAGAGAGAGAGAGAGAGAGAGAGAGAGAGAGAGAGAGAGAGAGAGACGCTCATTCTCTAGTGGTGGGAAGTTCACGTCTCCTTCCCAGCCTGTTCCTCCCACTTCTACTTTCCCACCTCTACCCACTTCCCTCCCACTTTATTAAACAGCCCATTACGCCCTGCAATTAAGTCCCACCCCTTTCGGATAAAAAATCATGTCATATATATCCTCTCACTGGTACCACATGAGTTTGGGGACTCCAGAAGAAAGATTTCCCAGGTATGGTTATTCGTAAGTTTATGCAGATTTGCTAGTACAGGCCGGCAGGAAGTGGCAGTTAAGATGGGGAGAAGTATGGAATTTTAGAATCTGGTTGGCAGGGAAAGAGAAGTTGGAGTCAGAGCAGGGTGGAATGTTACTTACTTTCTAGATGGCATACTGGGCAGTACCATCTACTTTGCATACAACTGACCAAAAAAAATCTCAAGACTATTATTTTAAATAATAAAATGGCTAAACAGCAGTATGGTCGAGTTTGAACGCTCTTTCAAAATTACCAGTTACAAAGGGGCGGTTCCACTGTAATTATATTGGTTTATCTGCCACTGCTAAACTAGGGAATATTCCTTAACCCTTTTAGTGCCAGAGAGGAATGCGTTGGATACCTCTCTGGCACGCAAAGGTTTAAAAGCGTGCCATAAGTGGAATGCAAGAAAAGCCAGTCTACTACCTGATCTGGCTGCCTGACAGAATATGAAATGTGTTTATTCTGCCCACCCGCAGCTCATCTGCTCGTAGATGAGAAACAGGACAGCCGAGGGTGGGATGAACACACACACAGAGGCACAGTTATCCATATCTCACTAATTCTCATAGCTCAGTCTTTTCTAACATTAGTACTTGAGCAAACCAAGTATAGAGTGAGGCAAAAGAGCATGTGACCCCTTTTTGGAGGGAAAACAGGATGTTTGATGATGGGACGAGAAGTTCTCTCTTCTTCTCTCTGGACCAGATGAAAGACTGGGGGCCACAGGTGAAGCCTCTGAGGCCCGTAGTCTGTCCCAGGGCCAGCTGTTACTCACCATTCTTTTAGGTTGTGTCTTGACCTAATTAATCAGTTCAGCAACCATTTACTGCAGGGGTAGACAATCTTTGGCTGTTGGGAACTAGAAACTCCTAGGACCCCCCCCCCCACACACACACACAAGCCAGTGGCTGTTTGGGGATGACGGGCACTGCAGTCTCCAAAAACTGGAGAGCCAGTGCTTGTTTACCCTGAGCTACTTCCTAACTGGCAATCCTGGGAACTCTTCAGATCTGCCCCGGAGAATCTGTGTTTTGCAGTTAATTACGGGGTCTCTGGGGGCAGAGGCTGATTTTCCAGCGGTGGCGAAACTTATGAAACTCTGCCCACTTCTCCTCCTTCCCACCTCCTTCCCAACCTGTTCCTCCCACTTCCTGCCCACTTCTCCTCCTTCCCACCCCGTTCCTCCCACCTCTTTCCCCTCCTGTTCCTCCCACTTTCCGCCCACTTCTCCTCCTTCCCATCCTGTTCCTCCCACTTCCTTGCTTCCTACTTCTCTTTCCCACCCTGTTCCTCTCACTTCCCTCCCATTTCTCCTTCCCACCCGTTCCTCCCACTTCCCACCCACTTCTCCTCCTTTCCACCCACTTCTCCTCACTTCCCACCCTGTTCCTCCCACTTCCCACCTCTTTCCCATCCTGTTCCTCCCACTTCCTTGCTTCCTACTTCTCTTTCCTACCCTGTTCCTCTCACTTCCCTCCCACTTCTCCTTCCCACCCGTTCCTCCCACTTCTCCTTCCCTCCCGGTTCCTCCCACTTCCCACCCACTTCTCCTCCTTTCCACCCACTTCTCCTCACTTCCCACCCTGTTCCTCCCACTTCCCACCCTGTTCTGCCTACTACCTGTCCACTTTATGACACAAGGCTGTTAAGCCCCACCCCACCCATGATTAAGCTTTACCCCTTTGTGACACAAATAGGAGTAATTTATATCCTACAATCACACCACATGATCCCTCTCTGGGAGCTCAATAAGACAAAGTTCCCAGGTATGCGGAGATTATATTTTTCCCTTGAATTAATTTGTAGTAGCCGTGTTCGTCCATTTTTAGTAACACAAAGATATTGGTACTTTGGTATTTGGTGGTACCTTTTTTTTTTTCAGACTAACAGTTTATATTTTAAGACAAGTTTTCAAGAGATCAACTCTCTTCCTCAGGTGAAGCAATACACCATCCTACTACATGTACTGCTTGACCTGATGAAGACAGCTATCTCTCACAAACTTAAAGGGATAGGGGGGGAACTTTATAAGCTAATATCTCTCAAACTATACATCTTTGAGTGACTGAACGTAATAAGTTATTGCATTAATATTTTTAATACCTACAATATTAAACTTTGTTGAAAAAAATAAAAATTACCATCCCTTTAAAATCTAAAAACTGTTAGTGTACATAAAAAAGGTATCACCAAATACCAATGCACGCCTATCTTTGTATATATTTTTTTCCCTTGGTGATTTTATTTATTTCCATTACCACCTTAGATGACAGAGACATTCTGAAGCAATGCATCGGAGACATCGCCAGCATTTAAGAGGTTAACTCATGAGTGTGTGTGTGTGTGTGTGTGTATGCACAGCCTTGGCTGCGCTTAATCCAGATAGACAGATGTGTTTATGTAAAGAGCTGCTGATCCTACAGCTCAATAAACTCTCTATAAATCTGCACTGGAGTGTTTCCCCATGCTGGTGATTGGGCATTGTGCTACAGAATCGCTGCTTCTGACCTTGTATGGCAGAGACATGTCACCAGACAGAACCCGATGGACAAATAGGTGGCCCTCAAGTTCCCCAAAGGTCAGCACGATATGGTTTAAAGTTCTAAATAGAGGGTTAAAATATCATATTAATCTGATGTTGGAGAGGTCTTCAGTGCATTGCCTCATAATGCAGTAAAGATCTCTTTAGCACCCGATGGGTTAACCCTTTAAAGGGGCACTATCATCCCAACTAAAGTCTACCCCACCTAATTAGGCATCTAGCGATAAGCTAGTCAGACATCCTTCCTCAGCCGACACTGACGGCCAGGCAACAGCACTCGAGGCATCTGTGTGCCTGTGCCGTCAGTCCCTTCCGGTACCTTAAGGTACCATGCAGCGCCTCCTAGAGGAGACCAGGACTGAGGGCGCAGGTGCACAGACGTCTGTAAGCAAAGATGTCTGCGCTGTTGCCTGGCCGTCAGTTTCGGCTGAGGTAGGATTTTTGATGAACGGTGTCTTTATTCTACATAACAGTTTGATTGTTAAGCTTATCTCTAGATGCCTAATTAGGTGGGGTGGACTTTAGCTGGGGTGATAGTTCCCCTTTAAGTGCCAGAAGGGTGTGAAACGCATTGCAGGCAAGCACCATGCATGAGTTTTCTTAACCGTAAGTGTGCACATTCCTCTGGTCCTTAAAGGGTTAAGATTACCATGAACAGCATGTGTCCCCTGTGGTCTTACTAGCAAGTGTCGTGTTCGCTTCCATGGATGCAACATCCAGGACTGAGTAAAGCAGTGGTTCTCAATCTTTTTTTTGTTCAGGGCACCCCTAACACAATCTAGAACACTCGCAGCACCCCTGACATATTTAGTGTACTTTATCAAGGGCATTAGAAGGGTACAATACATAAATATACTGTTACTATTAGGTCTTATAATCATAATAACAAAACTAAACATATTGTGCTTAACAATTTCTATAAATATTTATTTAAAAGTCCATTTTTGCCAGTCTTCATAGAAAACATGGGGCACCCTAAGTTGATGTCCGTGGCACACCAAAGTGCCACGGCACCCTGGTTGAGAATCACAGGATTAAAGGGACAGTATTGGATCATTTTAAAGGGATAGTAATACTTAAAATGTAAAAAAACAATATGTTGTAGGGTTTATCCCCCTGAGTAAAACAAGAGAGCTCCCACTGCTGAAAGGTGTTTCATTCAAAAGTTATTAATTTTCAAAGTTGATTTTTTTAGGTGCAATATCACAGTGGCCTGAAAATGTACAGTGGCGCTGTTGCTACACTATCCTATGAACAGCTCTGGTCCCGGGACCATAAATCTCCTGCTGTCCGTAAAGCGCTGACGTCAGGGAAAGGGGAGGGAGGGGGAACTTTAGCTGCGAATATCTCTCAAACCATAAAGGTTTGAGAGACGGGACTGGCATCATTTGATTTATTTTTTTTAATAGCTACAAGATTAAATTTTGTTAAAATAATCCAATATGATCCCTTTAAACATATGATCACTTGAATCAAGGCAGAAGGAAAGATTCACAGTGGCAATTAGGATGTTCAGGCCATAGCAAAGTGAGTGCTAGTTATTCTTATGACGTGTTATTTCCCCATTGATAAACCCTTATTCCTACAGGTATGACCAATTACAAAGGTTGTTTTCAACCCCAGTCCTCAGGGACCACTGACAGGCCAAGACTTGAGGATTTACTAGCATGAACACAGGTGAGTTAATGAAAATGACTCAGATTCACTCTCCTGTGCTCAAAATTAAATCTGTGACTGTTCACGGGCCCTGAGGATTACAGCTGAGAACTTACTACAGTCACATTAGTGTACTTCAAGACGGTTCAGACACTTAAAGGAACAGTAACCCTTTGTCTTTAACACTGAGTGCCAGGGGGTCTCTGATGCATTGCAAGTTACCCATCTGGCACACAATGGGATAAACAATCCAAAAGAAATTTCCTATCCCTTTTTTCCCCCCATCTTTCACATTTCTGTGTCTGACACCGAGCTCCCTGAATTAGTTTGCAGAGAGCTTATCTGTCAGGGAACATGAAAGCAGATCTAGTGATATATTTAATTAAATAAAAAAAAAATAAAAAAAAAAAATAGTTGTTACAAATGACAAAAATTCTCATTTGTTTGTTGATTTGTAGTTAACTAAGTTCAAAACTGCCAAAACAGGACTACAAATCCCAGAATGCCCTCACATGCATTACTACACACACATACACACACACATGGTCGTCACAGATCCAGAAACCGAGCATGTGACTTTCATTTATATAGGAACTAGGTGAAGAGCCCGTGTACACGGGCCACAGTGCCACCCAGCCACCTCAGCTGGTGGCCGGAGCCTCTCTTCTCACTGGCGGCGCTGCACTCATGAGCAGTACTGACTGCCCAAACGCGACGCGGCTGATATGGAGCGGGGTGCTCCGAATTCAGACCACAGTCCTCTCTGCGCACCTTCCTGGGACCAAGCAGTCCCAGGAAAGTGCACCGAGAGGACTCTGGTCTGAATTCGTCGCTCCTCGCTCCGTATCAGCCATGTCACGTTTTGGCAGTCAGTACTGTGCATGACTGCAGAGCGGGCAGTCTCTACTGCTCATGATGGCTTCTGACAAACATCCTAGCGAATTATAATATAGGATGGTTTCTTTATCCATTTGAGAACCAATGAGATGCAGTGCTTTGTGATGCATGCCCCTTTGGTCTTCAAATAAAAATATAATAATTTGTGATTTTTATAGCGTTTTCTCCCTCTGAGACCCAAAGCACTTTACATGTATATAAACAGACATAAAAATTAAGAGTTCCTTATGGTCAGATGAGCTGACGGAACACCTGATAAAAAGTCTGTAACGATGGTGCCACTCGGATTGAGCACGGTAAAGAGTTCCAGAATGTGGGGGCAGCGTGGCTGAATGCCCAGGAACCTGAGGTGGTCTTTATTCTGGGCACTGACAGGAGGGATCTGTTGGCTGACTGAAGTGAACGAGATTGAATGAGACTGAATATAGGGTGTCAGGATCTCTTTCAGGTACTGTGGGCCTTGATTGTTTAAAGGAATAGTATTGGTTACTTTTAAGAAAGCTTAATAGTTTACATATTAAAAATATAAATTCAATGACATACCTCCCATCTCTCAAACATTTATAGTTTGAGAGATATAAGCTGCTAAAGTTCCCCCCTCCCGCCCCTTACACAGACATCAGCACTCTAGCTGACAGAGGGAGATCGCGGTCCCGGGACTGGCCGGCGGCTCTTCAGCAGAGCCGAAATAGCGTCATCTAGAAAGGAATATTTCATTGGAACGGTCTACAAAGTGTGCTTGCAAACCAGGCACACTTTGTAGACCATTCCAATGAAGTATTAATTTCTAGACAGTGCTATTTCGGCTCTTCTGAAGAGCCTCTGGCCAGTCCAGGGACCACGATCTCCCTAGATCGCTGATGTCTGTGAAAGGGGCAGGAGGGGAGAACTTTAGCAGCTTATATCTCTCAAACTATACGTATTTGAGAGAGGGAGGTAGGTCATTGAATTTATATTTTTAATAGCTACACTATTAAACTTTCTTAAAAGTAACCACTACTATCCCTTTAAGGCTCTGAAGGTCAGTAGGCCAATTTTAAAATATGTTCGCCATTTAATTGGGAGCCAATGCATGGAGTGGAGAACAGGTGTTGTGTGACATGGGCGAGTTTGATTGGTCAATAGTCTGGCTGCTACATTTTGCACTATCTGTAGGTGATGAGTTATCCATGTCCCTTGTTTTTAGGGTAAGAAACTTAGCATTGTGATAATACCTATTTCTGGCTAGTTAATAAAGTAAGTGGTTAAAGTCTGAATTAATCATTTGACTGCCAGAAAATGCAATTCATTGCACACCCCTCAGGCGCTGAAAGGTTTAAGCCACCAGATATTGTATCTCCGATAACCTGGCATTCAGTGTTGTACATGCAGAGAATAGTGCAATTCCAACAGCACTATATAGCACAAAATTATATAGATCTAAACGGAGATTTTCTTTTCTTGAATGTTACAGGAGGTCTCCATCGCAATACCTTGCTAGAATTTAAGAGGCAAAAAGCCTCATTTATATCAATGGGAATTTTAACCCCTTAGTGACCGGCACTTAACTCCCGTGGTACTTTTTTTTTTTTTTAAAACGATTCCGGAGTCCCCGAACGCATGCAGCTGCGTGGGGACCTGGACTTCCGGGACATACCTGGTACGTCCATTGTCACTAAGTGACAGTTTTTGCGGGACGTACCAGGAAATTCCATTGTCCTTAAGGGGTTAAGGGAATTTCCTGAATAACTAGTTTTTACTACGGGAATTTTTTTTGCTTCCTATAGAGGAGATGGTTTGCTCCAGAACGCACCGCTTGTCCTTCATACATCGACCTCGCTGTGCGCTGGGAAAAAAAAAAAAAAAAAAGCACGTCAACCCTTTGAATGCCAGCTGGGTACGCAACGCCTCTGGCACTCAAAGGGTTAATTTTACATTTTAATTGCCAGTGACTGCACAGGCAGATGGAGCATTGCCTAGAATTGTGGCTCATTATCCAATTATTTGTGTCCGGAGTTTTCCCGTGGGAACTTTCACACTTTACTGGCTCTTTAAGATGACAAGATGTTACAGTGTTTACTCCTGGGAATTCATACATTTTATTTTCCCTGATACGATCAGCTGGGAATATGAAAATTATGGGCTTTCAAATTGAAAATGAGACTTAAAGAAGCAGTAAAAAAATTTTTATGAAACCTATATGATATAGGTCTTTTCCAGATGAGTAAAACAAGAGAACCCCCATCATTGTCATTTGTTTTATTCAATTGTTCTAAGAGTTAAGATCATCAGGAAGTGAATTACAGTGTGATTGCTTCCTGTAAGTTCAAACTGACAGGAAGTGACTCAACAATTTATATCACATTGTATGGAGAACGGTTTGTCACTCACTTTGCTCTCCCACAGTATTTATTAAAATAACTAATTGAACTCTCACTACAGAGGGGACTGTTACTGTGAAAAAAAAAAAAAGAAAAAAAAAAAGTTTAAACTATAGTAACTCTATAAATATGCATTACACAGAAGCGGTAGTACCCTTGTACGACATATTTTTCATAAAATAGATTAGATGCCTTTAAAGAGCTAGATGGACTAAGAAGATTTAATGAAATTCTGGAGCAAATGAGGAATAATAACATACCTCTCAAGTGTCCATCTTTAGGAGATACTAGGGATCCATACCTCCCAGGTGTCCTCTTTAGGAGAGACAGTCTCTCTTTGAGACCCAAATCTTTCTGTCCCTCTTTCCCACCCTGATGTCCCAGTGGTGGTGTCCCTGTGTTTAGGAGATCAGACTGTGTGGTATGTATAGAAGTGTATCACCCTGGTGTCCCTGTGTTTAGGAGATCAGACTGTGTGGTGTGTATAGAAGTGTATCACCCTGGTGTCCCTGTGTTTAGGAGATCAGACTGTGTGGTGTATATATAAGTGTATCACCCTGGTGTCCCTGTGTTTAGGAGATCAGACTGTGTGTTGTGTATATAAGTGTATCACCCTGGTGTCCCTGTGTTTAGGAGATCAGACTGTGTGTTGTGTATATAAGTGTATCACCCTGGTGTTCCTGTGTTTAGGAGATCAGACTGTGTGTTGTGTATAGAAGTGTATCACCCTGGTGTCCCTGTGTTTAGGAGATCAGACTGTGTGGTGTCTATATAAGTGTATCACCCTGGTGTTCCTGTGTTTAGGAGATCAGACTGTGTGGTGTGTATATATAAGTGTATCACCCTGGTGTCCCTGTGTTTAGGAGATCAGACTGTGTGGTATGTATAGAAGTGTATCACCCTGGTGTCCCTGTGTTTAGGAGATCAGACTGTGCGGTGTGTATAGAAGTGTATCACCCTGATGTCCCTGTGTTTAGGAGATCAGACTGTGTGGTGTGTATATATAAGTGTATCACCCTGGTGTCCCTGTGTTTAGGAGATCAGACTGTGTGGTATGTATAGAAGTGTATCACCCTGGTGTCCCTGTGTTTAGGAGATCAGACTGTGTGGTGTGTATAGAAGTGTATCACCCTGGTGTCCCTGTGTTTAGGAGATCAGACTGTGTGGTGTGTATAGAAGTGGATCACATTGCTCCACTGCAATAAAACTCACATTAATATCTGCATAAACTTCTGTATTTATAAATTAGTATGTGTAAATAAAATACTTTGGTCTTGTTCTAAATACTTTATTCAGTTACACAAAGAGGTGTTGACAGTTCATAAAATAACCTAAATATTCTCTGTAATGTCCCTCTTACCAGCCACGCTTCCAGCAACACCACCTAAAATACCTGGCCATTTGAAATGTTGGGTGGTATGTAATGAAATCCCAATTTTAAATCAATGGGAAGTTTTATTGTTCCCTATGATGCAAGAACCATCCTCAATGACACTAACACACTAGAGTATAAAACAAAAAATACATACTAACAGCCTAACGCGTTTCATGAAGAAAAATCTATTTTTTTGTTTTATACTCCAGTGTGTTAAAGTGTCATGTTTGGCAACAGCTTTGCTTTTACTGTTTTGATAAAATAAAATCACCTTTCTACACGTTGGAGTTTGTGGCTGATTGGATACTAGTGGACCCGTTGAAGCTCTCCATTCCTGTGTTGTCTTGTCTGTCAGAACCTTTGGCAAAAGGTAGTTGGAAGATGCTCTGGGTCTGTGGGCTGAATGCCCTTTGTACGGATTTGGTAGCGTTCCTGAAATTGCTTAAATTTCCGAATAGAGAAAGCCAAGTTATTTTGCCGACTAATCGGAAACTACATACCTCCCAAGTGTCCCTCTTTAGGCGGGACAGTCCCTCTTTGAGACCAAAATCCCACTGTCCCTCTTTTCTACCCTTTTGTCCCTCTTTTTAGGGCATCAGAATGAGTGGTGTGTATTCCATTGCTCCACAGCAATAAAACATACATAAATGTGTTGTTAATTGTCAGTCTATGCGTTTATACATTAATATGAGTAATTAAAATACTTTGGTCTTGCTCTAAATCATTTATCAGTTACACAAAGAGGTGCAGATGGGTCATGAAATAACCTAAAAATTCTTGGAAATGCCCCACCTACTAGCCACGTCCCCAAAAACGCCACCTAAAACAGAAGTGTCCCTCTTTAGTCATTTGTAGTGTTGGGAGGTATGAAACTACATAATCACTAATGTAACATAGCTCTAAATATTACTTAGTCCTGTTGCCCTTCTCTTTGGGGGATCCTGTATGAAGGCAAAAGTAAACCAATTGCAGGGCACGCTTATCGCAAAATATTGTAGAAATTAATTTTCAAATTATTTAAATGGGGTTTTTAACCCACTCAGTGCCAGGCGGTATGCACTGGCACTTAGAGGGTTACCATTTTGAATGCTAGAGGTCCTAGGGTTGCCACCTTTTCTTCAAAAAAATACCGGCCATGGCATTCCCTCCATAGACTTATCATTGGACAGAAGCCAATTTTTTACCGGCTTGCTGGTAAAATACCGGCTGGGTAGCAACCCTAAGAGGTCCCCAACACATTGCACAGAAGATCTAGGATTCAATGAGCTTGAAGGCCACTTTAAAAGCAATGGAAGTTTGCATTTGTTCTCTATAGGGGCAGTTCATTTGCCACTAGAATTGTTCCACTTTTTTGACTTCATGCAAATATCTTTGCTCTGACCAAAGAAAATTGTAAGTACATTTATTATTGTGCATCTCCTTAAAAGGGATCTATCACCCCTATACAAGTTATTCTTATTAGTTAGATTATTTAGCGAATATGTTTAAAACTGTATTCATTTGTTTTTTTAAAAAGCTGTTTGGGCGAAAATTAAGGTTTAAAAAGTGCCCTGTGCCCTACTTCCGGATAGACTGCGGTTACCAGCTCTGTACCGCAGTCCATCACTCTGCCTCTGCTTCCCTCCCTCTAGCCAGCCTCCTCCCTATGACGGAGAATTCTGTCTGTAAGCTGGAGCGATCTCATTGGCTGGATATTGATCTCTGCCAATGAGAGCGTTCCAGCTTACAGGCAGAAAGCCTCCCTCATCAGAGGAGGCTGGATAGAGGCAGAGGAGCATAGGCAGAGTGACAGACTGCGGTACAGAGCAGGTAACTGCAGTCTATGCGGAAGTAGGTACAGTGCACTCTTTAAACATTCATTTTCACCCAAATAGCATTTTAAAAAAACAAATGAATACGGTTTTAAACATATTCGCTAAATAATCTGATAAGAATAACTTGTATTGGGGTGATGGATCCCTTTTAACAAGACTGAATACAGGCGCTCTTTTTCCTTTTCTATGTCTCAGAGATAAGTTGGCACTTGTCATGAATTAAAACAGAGAGGCAGCCATGTTACCTGTTTGGATATACCCTTATGGCAACAAACATTTCTTGCAAACAGATTTATTCTTAGTGCCACAACTGCGGTATCCAAATTTTTATATTTACGAAGAGGTTTTACAGTAAAGATATCCTCTCATATGGCTGGATTTAAACTCAAGGCATCCTAAGTGCTCTTAGCCCCACCCAAGGCCACACACCCACAACCTTGCCCTTTGATCTCTCTCCCCAAGGCTCCTCTTGGGCACAAAACATTTAGCTTAATGGGAAAGTAATGTCTTCGATATCTAAAATGTAATATTGTAGAAAATAAAAAGAGAAATCTATCTATGCCATTCCTATCTCTCAAACCATAAAGGTTTGAGAGATTGGTATGGCATAGATGGATTTCTTTTTTAAAGTCCTACTTTCCCTGATGTCAGCTGTAAAGATGATAGAAGCAAATCGGTGTTGGCCGACTCGAAGAGGCTCTTCAGCAGAGCCAAAATAGTGATATTTAAAAAGAACTACTTCATTGGAACGGTCTACAGAGTGTTCTAGCAAACCAAGCACACTGTGTAGTAGACCATTCCAATGAAGAAATTATTTTTAAATATTGCTATTTTGGTTCTGCTGAAGAGCCGCCTGCCCGTCTGGGGACCAGGATCTCCTGCTTTCAGCTTACAGCTGATGTCAGGGAAAGGGGAGGGAGGGGGAACATTAAAACGTTCTATCTCTCTAACCATAAAGGTCTGAGAGATAGTAATGGCACCAATGGATTTATTTTTTGTATTCTCTACAATATTACGTTTTATATATCTAAGACATTACAATCCCTTTAATATATTCCTTATGAAGTCGAAGTGTGTCTGGATTTATCTATGATGTATATTATTTATATACTAGTTGAAGAGCCCGTTACACGGGTGCCACTGCCACTGTCACGGGGGCAGTCATGCGCAGTACAGACTGCCCGCACTGCGGCTGATACAGAGCTGGACGCTCCGAAGGAGCATCCCGCTCTGTATCAGCCGCGGCACAGGCAGTCTCTACTGTGCATGACTGCGTCATTACACACATTTTAGCAAATTATTATATAAGATGATTTTCACACATTCACTATGCCCACTTTTTTTAGGGCCTTAAACAGAAAAGAAAAGATGAGCAATTATGGAGCGCACCAACTGTACCACAGGGGAGAGACAAAAAAAAAAAATACAAAGTACCTACTGATGTAAAAAGGGACATTAACCTGTAGTGATGTACCGATACCAATTTTTTAAGACCGAGTACGAGTACCTATACTTTTTTCAAGTACTCGCTGATACCAATTACCGATACCACAACCCTGGCAACTCCAGCCCCAATAAGCGTAACCCCATAAACACCAGCCCCAACCCCAGGAACCCAAGTAACCACACCCCCAACCGCAGCATCTCTAGCTACTTAAATTCCCACAATAATGCTTAATACATCCCTAGTTACTTAAATCCCCACAATAATGCTTAATACGTGCGTCGTAGCTGGCCCTTTAAATTTTTGCGATCTAGCAAGCATGCAGCAGAATACGTGCGGTAGATCAAATGGGAGCCTATACTAGCCCTCTGCTAACCATGAAAAACCTTCATTCCACCGCCCTAAGAACCCAGAAAACCCCAACAACCCTTACAACCACAATCCTTGCAACCACAACAATGCAATGTCCGAACCCCAGCAACTTTAACAAGCCAAGCAAGTATCGGCCTCTAGTATTGGCCCCATTTGCGCAAGTACGAGTACTCACGCAAAGCGGGTATCGGTACCGATACCAATATCGGTGCATCTCTATTAACGTGTTGAAAGCTACAATGCATTGCCTTGTAATCTATGGGAATTTTCATTTGTCCTCAATGGTATAGTTGGTTTACCCTTGAATTTTCCACGTTTGTCTTTGTACGGGTCCTCGGTGTTCAGATTGAATAACCAATGGTCTCCCCAAGCTATATAAATACACAACTTATTCTTAGCTTTTTATAAATAGAACGTAACACAGTGGTATCATTTCCCATTAAGACTTTCTAACCACACAGTTCTGGTTCAACAAATGTGACAAGATCTCAGCCACAGAGGGAACTCAGATAATCATTTTAGAGAACAAGCATGCTGGCTTTTTTTTTTTTTTTTTTTACTCCTTGGATGCTAGATACAACTCGAATGTAATGAGAAGCAATGTGTTTGCAGTATCTCTAGCACTTAAGGCTTTGATCTTCCGCTGTATTCATTTTGGTGATCCATCTTTCTTTTGCAGAGCTGTAGAGAAGTATTTGCTGTGACAGAACACAATGAAATCCAAGTGGAACCTCGAGAATCAAAACCTTAAGATCAGCGAGTCTCAAATCCAGTACTCAGGGCACACAAACAGTTCAGGTTTTCATAATATCCTTAATTAAGAATAGGTAGCTTAATCGCTATGACTGAGCCACTTGTCACTCGTGATTAAGCAGGGATATCATGAAATGTTGGACAGTTGATGCACCCAGAGGACCAGCTTTGAGAAATACTGCCTTAAATCCAAAGCTAGCAATTGCTGAAATTCCAGCTGGGGACTACACCTCCTGTCATTCGCAACCAGTTAACAGTTGGTTGGGGATGATTGGAGGTATAGTCTCCAATACTAAGAGATCTAGAAATTGGCTACCCATGGTTCAATCCACTTGATATTATAAAGTTCGCCAATGCATTACGAATCCATAAACTGGAGTTCTCCACAGCAGTGGTTCTCAACCTTATCTCCAGGAACCACTAACAGGCCATGTCTATAGAATGTCCTAACTTCAGCACAGGTGAGTGAGTCAACATGAGATACTGATTCACTCACCTGTGCTCAAGCAGAAAAATCCTAAAGTCCTGGTCTGATACTGATCCTGGAGAACATGTTTAAGAACCATTGTTCTATAGCATCCATGAAGCGAGTATATCATCATTATCAAATGTATGAATACTATTTGCTTAATTTTATCAGTTATCACGGTCCCCGTGATTGCCCTCCGGGAGCGCTGTAGCTATGTGCAGGCGACATTGGCTGTCATTTCTTGAGTGTCACGCTTATGCGCGTTCGCTATTCTTCTAGGCCTGTGGTAATTGCCAGAGTGAGTCTCTGCCTACTTGCTAAGCCTTATAGGCCTCATTCTGCCAGTACTCCTTTGCCCTTTTGTGGTGTACCTGTGCGCTTGCTCTTGTGATTATTTCCTATGCTCTGATCTGTGTATGACCTCTGGCTACGTTTGACTCCGGCTAAGTTCGATCACTGACTTGTTGCCTTACTCTCTGGTTTGACACTTGGCTCCGTCTGACTAACCTCTCTGTGCTGACCCAGGCTCCGGATGACTATCCGATACGGTACGGACCTTGGCTTGGCTGACTAACTGGTCTGTGCTGACTGCGGCTCTGGCTGACTATCCGATACATTTCCGACCCTTGGCTTGACTGACTCCGCTCCAACGACTGACCGTGCTCTAGCTGTTCTCTCTAGTACAAGCTGTGCTCAGTATCCTCCCGCTGCGCCGGACATTGCCTCTGGCTATCCTATTCTGCTTGATACAGATGGTTAGTGCCTTTGGTTGCACCCTAGTGTACTAGGGATTTGAGTCACCGTTGCCCGTAGCTACCCTATCGTTCTGTGGAATTCTAGTCACCATTGCCTGTAGGTTTACCCTCGTGTTCTAGGGTATCAGAGTCTGTTACCTTGGTGTACCCTAGCGTTCTAGGGGAGCATTTCTCATTTTTGTTTGGACGATTACGCTTTACCTGCACTAGTAACTACCGCTATCCTTACTACCTTACCATTCCGTAGTCAGACTGGGATCAGTTGCTGTTCCGTCAGTGGATCGTGTGCTGTCTCCACACCTGGCCCCGTGAGGGTTGGGGAAGTGCTTTCCATATTTATTTTTGATCTTGTTTTAATAAAGATATTGATTTTACTGTATCTGTACTTGTCAGTGTCTTTATTCCATAGTCACTCCATGACATCAGGTAAATCTTACCAGGAAAACTGTATTGAATATAATTTCCATTTCTTAAAATGGTCTAGACTAGGGGTAGTCAATTGTTGGACCTCTATTTGTTTTGCATCTTCCATCATCACAAACAGCTGGAGATCCAAAAACTAATTATATCAAAAGTGAGATGCACTAAAGTATAATAAAGAGGTGACAAAATAGAGAAGACTTCTCCTGTGAGATCACTTCTCTAGTTCCTATGTTATTCTATGGAGCCAATGCATTAAGATTTCTCCAGCTTTGGAGATCTTAGTGCACAGGCTGTAAAGAATAACATAGGAACTGGAGAAGAGTTATCACTGGAGAAGTCTTCTCTGCTTTATCACATCTTAGTGTATGTTATAGGTATGGATTACAAAAGAAAATTGCACTGTTTGAACATTCTCAATCTGTCTCAAATCCACTGGCAGTCAAAACACCACACAATGTCTGACACTCCAGCCTTGTTCCACTGTCCACAGGTAGTCAACGAAAGACACATACACACACAGCCTGTTCCCGCTATCCACTGTTAGTCACAGAAAACAAACTGACACCCCACCCATTTCTCACTGGTAGACACAAGACCAAACAGCCACTGTCTCCCCAGCCTTTTTCTATTTCTCCAGCAGCAGTCACATAACCATATATACTACCTGACACTCCAGCCTTGTTCTTCTATCTACACTTACTTACATTGGTTCTGTGGAACCCCTTGAACGTCTTCAGAGAACAAATGCAATTATTGCTGGACTCCAAATTCTTCCCAATTAAACGTTCTAAAGGAGAACACTTTAATGCAAGGAGTTTGACGTCCTAAAGTTTGTCCACAAAGAATAATGCCCACCTCCACTGACATGATATCCAACACTAAATATTAATTTTGAGAAACCAATCCACTCAGAATTGATTCACAGAGGCCATCAGGATTTTCTTCACAGATTATGTGGCCGGTTATTACTAAGGAGGCGTAAGTGTTATAATCCTAGTTCCTTTAAAAACACAAGGTTTCTGTTTCATCTCGTTAACATTTTGCATAAAATTCTGTTTCTGACATTCTTGGAATCAAGTTCTCCATTTTTGTGTTGTTATCCTTCCCACTTATCAGTATAATATAATGTTACTTTACAACCATATTAATGTAAATAGTAGTGGAGATCAGTGAGTTGAGAGATCCCTAAAACGCCAAGGGCCTGTACTAAGAGTTCATACCAGGTCACCACTGCACACACTTCATACATCTCCACGGGGTGCTCCTAGGCTTAATTATCATTATGCACACATCCTCCAAAGCAAGCAGAGCTGCCACCTTTCATAAAACTTCACTTTTATTAAAACATTATTTAAAATTGCTAGTCAATGTTGTTATAAGTACATATTTGCTCTTGGTCCGATGTTTCCGTCTGCATTAGGACTTTCATCAGGGACCATCAACTTACAGAGCATCGATGTATCCATTGTTTAAATAGCTTGTTAAAAAGGATAGTAATACTTAAGATGTAAAAAAAAAATATGTTGTAGGGTTTATGTCCCCGAATAAAACAAGGGTACTCCCACTGCTGAGATATTTTATTAAAAAATTATAACAGCTTAAACTTGAATTTTTTAGGTGCAATATCACAGTGGCCTGAAAATTTAGAGAGGCGCTGTTGCTACACCATCCTATGGAGATTTATGGTCTATGGACCAGAGCAGTCCATAGGATGGTGTAGCAATAGCAACACTGTAAATTTTCAGGCCACTGTGATATTGTACCTAAAAAATTCAAGTTTGAGCTGTTATAATTTTTTCAATAAAATATCTCTCAGCAGTTGTAATACCATTGTTTTACTCAGGGTGATAAACCCTACAACATATATTTTTTTACATTTTAAGTATTACTGTCCCTTTAATGGGCTTGGCTCCTGTACTAACCTAACGCCTTCTTAGTGCACCTCGGAGCCCAGTTGCAGAGGACATTAGCATCATTACATATGTCAAGTTGGCAATAAGACCTGCAGATTAAGCCTAGTCATCCAGTATCTAGCAATGTCCCTGGTGGGGATTTGGCATAAATTGTCCATTGCATGTAAGATTTCATAGGGGGATTCTAGGAGAATAAAACAGAAAGTACTCCGAGCTGTAGTATTTATGTAGAGATTCAATGAGGAAGGATCACAGCATTTAAAATGGATCTGTTACCTTGAATTTCACTAGCATATTTGAAAACTTAAAGGGATAGTAATGTCTGAAATAAAGTAGATCATCGATTCTTCTTTACTGTAAATCTAACACATTGAGCTATGTTTAACCCCTTAACGTCCAATGCTGTTCCAGGACCATCACGGCTATCCGGCACGTAACTGAATTCAGTGCTCCCCTGAATCTGATCTATATATATATATATATATATATATATATATATATATATATATATATATATATATATATATATATGCCCCGTGGTCCTGAAGTGCAGGCCACATGTGCATGCGCCAGTCGTTAACAACTTACTTTTATGTAGTTCCAAAGATATTAAATACAGAAAGATCCCCCTCCCGCCCCTTCTGGCTGCATCACGCTGTCTCTCTGTCTGGTCCGGATGGATGCAGTGAGGGACAATATTCAGTAAGCAGAGGAAAATCCTGCCCTTCATCAAGGGGGCAGGGTTTTCCTTATACTTACTGACTGAAGTTTGTCCCTCACTGAAGCCTCCGGTCCTGGGACCAGACTGCAGATTCAATGGGAGGCAGCCAGAAGCATTTAGCGAAAAAGTTAAACGTTAGTCATTTTTGAAAAAAAAAACGTTATCTGCGCAAGAATTCAAGTTTAAAAGGTGTCCAGCAGCCTACTTCCTGCTTGCAGCATTGCCTCTGCTCCCGTCCCACTACCCAGCATCCTCTAATGACGGAGGCTTTCTTTCTCAAAGCTGGAGCGATCTCCTTGGCAGAGATCGATATCTAGCCAATGATATCACTCCAGCTTAGAGACAGACATCCTCCGTCATCAGAGGATGCTGGGTAGTGGGATGGGAGCAGCCTCTGTGTGGCAAGCAGCTTGTCGCAGCGGCAAGCAGAAGTAGGCTGCTGGGCACCTTTTAAACTTGAATTTTTGCGTAGATAACGGGTTTTTTTCAAAGAGGACTAACATATTAAACTTTTTCGCTAAATGCTCTCTTTAATGAGCATTAGATATCTATATGTGATAGATCCACTTTAACCAGCAGAGCTGATCTCCAAGCACAGTTTGCCCAAAGTCTGGCACTGTCCATGGTGCAAACCTTTAGGCCTATACACCTGGTATCCTGTACAGGGAACCTGTGCAGTGTAGGCATGACATAGCTTTACAGAAGAAGAATAACATATATGATGGACTAGTGACGTAGATCAGAGTGCTGAGCTTAACAGTTATTTTAATGGGCACTCTTACTCCTGTCCACCACATATCCGATGGGGTCATGACACAAAACTAATACTTATGTTGTTGTACAGAGTATTTTCTTGGGACTGACCTCTGCTCTTGCTGAATGAAGCACCAATCCAATTCCAGTTTTAACCCTATGAGTATCAGAGGGATACTCAACACACTGCAATGCATTGCGTACCCCTCTGGTATGCAAATGGTTAATATCAATGCCTCACCCTGTGCCGGTATTTCTCAATGTTGGTCCTCATGGCACACCAAGTGGTCAGCTCTGCATGGTCATAGGCGAGTAATGATTAATCCACCAGTGCTTAAATTGGTATATTCTGAAAACCTGACCTGTTGCTGTGGTCTGAATATTGGAACTGTGCCACCTTAACCCCTTAAGGACCGGCGCACGCACGCGCGGCTGGCACTTGCGGACCACGGGGCATTGTTTTTTTAATTAGTGCTTCCGGTTCAGAACTCCATGCAGTGCCAGGACCGTCATTGGTCCTTAAGTGCCGGACTGCTGTGACGGTCCTGGCAAGGCAATGGTCCTTAAGGGGTTAATCAAAGGTGTACCAGATGAATAGTTTAGGAAATATTCACATGTTTATCTCTGGAAAATGTGAAAAGTTAAATCTCCTGTGGCTGCACATCACTTCATTTGCATTGGAAACATCACTGAAAACCTGTATTAGTGTATAAAACATTACCGAAAAGCTTACTTAACATATGAAGCGGCATGTTACTGCATAGTACAGCAATTAGCACACAATTCCAAGAATGAATTTTCCTTTATTGTACACTAGCTGATCTTTTGGCCAACATGACATATAGTCGGTTTTCAATGAAGTTTTTAAATATGCAGACTTGAATCAAGGTGACAGGTCCACTTTAAAAGGATAGTAATGTTTCATAATAAAAAGCAGTTCCAATTAATCTTCATAATATTTGGGCCATGGAGAGTGTTATTTCAATACTGTCAGAGTTGTAGTTCAAGAGTAATTGAATGAAAGTATCCCCTTCCTGCCCCTTTTACCTAGTGTAACACTGCTCACCTCAGAACAGAAAGGTGGTATCCAGATGGCTTGCAAAGAGGGACAATCTTCAATTAGCATAAGGGAAAAACCTGAAAAACCTGTCAAGGGGGCAGGGTTTTCATTGTTCTCACGGTAAGAATATTGTCCCTTGCTGTGACCTATCTGGTCTTAAGATCAGATTCCTCATCTGAGGGGAGGTGGCTTACACTAGGTAAAAGGGACGGGAGGGGGATACTTTATCATTCAATTACTCTTGAACTACAACTCGGACAGTATTGAAATAACACTCTCCATGGCCCATATACTATGAAGATTAATTGGAGCTGTTTTTGAAACATTACTATCCCTTTAAACTAGACAGAACTATAGTCTTTTCTCAGACTTCAATTTGAAATGGCATCCATCTAAAATCATCTGTCTAGACGTAAACATCACCCAAGAGATGTATGCATATGCTAACATTCACGCAAGCATAACAGGATTTATGGTAATGGTTTGCAGGTATTGTAATCGTGTTATACCGTTCATATGCAGTTGTCTAATGAATCACTCAACATTTCAATTTTCTGATCCATATTCCTCCTTTACAGTGAACAGGTCTTGACATGTTTTTGCACATGGCAAACTCAATAATTCAGCTGAAGTTTGGACCCTTACTTGAGGCACATTCATATTTATGACTGATGAAGCGGTTATTTTTTTATTTCGTTTTTAACTGGAGAAAAAAAAATGACATTAAAATAAATATAATGAATATGAGACAGTTGTATTGTCTATCCCATGTTCCGAAGTTTGGATGCTTACTTGAAGCATATTAATATCTGAACAAGCTGTTATTTGGTTTTTAATTGGAAGAAAAAAAGAGAATGAGTATGAGGCAGTTGTACTGTCTATTCTGTGTACATGGGTAATAAAAAATAGCTAAAATGATAGATGGCATAGAGTGGAGTCCTTGTAATTGAAACCTTTTCAAGTTGGTCTAAAGATGTAAGTGGGGTGCCGCAGGGTTCAGTCCTTGGCCCAATGCTTTTTACCTTGTTTATTAAAGCGGAACTATCATCCACACTATATTGAGCCCCAAATACTAATAATCATAGCGATATGCATCTACGTTCTTGTAAATTCAATAATAATTGTAGCATTAATGAAAAATAGACCTTTATAGGCAGACAGGCATCAGCAGGGATCTTGCTATAGGCGCTCTCTGCGCCTGCAGTCCCTTCAGGTACCACAAGGTAACCAGGCACTGAACTCTCCAATCGTGAAGGAGAAGGGGACGGACAGCGCATACTCAGAGATGCCTCCTCTGCAAGATGTCTGCACTGATTGCCGAGGCCTGTCTGCCTATAAAGGTCTATTTTTCACTAATGCCACAATTATTATTGAAATTACAAGAACGTAGATGCACATCGCTATTATTATTAGTATTTGGGGCTCAAAATAATGTGGATGATCGTTCCGCTTTAAAACGGGATAGTAATGTTTCACAAAACAAGTAGCGCCAATTAATCTTCTTAGTATTTGGGTCGTGGAGAGTGTTATTTCACTACTGTAAGAGTTGTAGTTCAAGAGTAATTGAATGATAAAGTATCCCCCTCCCTCCCCTTTTACTGATGCAACACTGCTCACCTCAGAGCAGCAAGACTGTCTGGATGGATCACAGAGAGGGACAATGTTCAGTGAGTATAAGGAAAAACCTGAAAAACCTGTCAAGGGCAGCAGGGTTTTCATTGTTCTCACAGTAAGAAGATTGTCCCTTGCTGTGACCTGTTCGATCAAGAGATCAGATTCCACATCCGAAATGAGCAGTGTTACATCAGTAAAAGGGGAGGGAGGGGGATACTTTATCATTCAATTACTCTTGAACTACAACTCTGACAGTATTGATATAACACTCTCCATGGCCCAAATACTATGAAGAGTAATTGGAGCTGCTGTTTTTGTGAAACATTACTGTCCCTTTAAATGTGAATGACAAAGTGGAGATACACTACAATGTACACATTTGCTCTACGATTATTCATAAAATGCAAATATGCCACTATGGAAACCAAGTGTCACATCTGCTCTTTCAGTTAATAGGGTACTGCAATCAGGGTTTAATTATTCTCAAGTCAGTTACTGTCTAGTCAATTGGCGGAAAAATAATGTAGAGATAAAAAGAAATGTAAAATAATGTAAAAGCTTTACTCAGGTTAAGCATTTGGTTAATAGAGGCCACTAAACACGAGCATTATACCGCATGGTTTGCAGATTTATTGCCCCTATATTGCCAAGTACTAATGCTCAGAGACAGAGATGTAGGAAGGACACCTTATACATCGCATCAACAGAATCAATGCCCAGGTAACCCTGCAAATTGTATTTAACCCTTTGAGTGCCATAGGGTTAAAGGAAAATTAACAATTCCTAATTAAATCACTCTCACATAATCACCTTAGTATGGCCAGAAAATCTTAATGCCCCTATGAATTTTGCCAGTGTGACTTTGTTCAAGACTTCAAGTGGAACTACCATGTCACAAAATCTTTAGCTTAACTAAGTCCCCTTCTGGTGACTAGCTGCTTAGTAGTGCTAGTCGCCAGAATTATTACCTGATTTAATAGATGCATACATCCCCAGCTGTCAGTAGCACGGAGCGCGGACATCTTGCCGGATGACGTCCGCGCGCCTGCGCTGTCAGTCCCAGTCGGAGCCGGCCGGCTCCTAGCAACGCCTCCTAGACCCGGCTGGGACTGACAGCGCAGGCGCGTGGACGTCATTGAATTGCCAAATGCTTTATGAAACCCTTGGATAATAGAAATCGCTAATGCATTTCAGTACCTTGGAGAGAGTTCCAGTCTTCAAAGCAGGGCTTGTGTGTAGGCTAAGAGTTCGATTGTCACTTACCAGGTCTTATTGCCAGTTCTGAGAATATAATGGTGCTTATCCCACTATTAGTAATGGTGCATGTTCCAGGCTGTCTGGGTAACTATTAAATGGATAGTATATTGTGACATTTTTATAAAATGGAATCCTGAAGCTATTAAAAAAACTCAACTAAATGACCCAAGTCCTATCTCTCAAATCTTTATGATTTGAATGATAATCGCAGCAACAGTTCCCCCTCCCTCCCCTTTCCCTGGCGTTGGCGTCTAGGTGACAGCAGGGGAATGCAGTCCCGGGACCGTCAGAAGCTCTTCAGCAGAGTGGAGATCGAGAGACATAAAAATAATTACTTCACTAGAACAGTCTACACACTTTGTAGACCATTCCAGGGAAGTAATTCTTTTTATGTCTCTCGCAATCTCGGCTCTGCTGAAGAGCCTTCGACTGCCCCGGAACCGGATTCCCCTGCTGTCACCTAGACGCCGACGTCCGGGAAAGGGGAGGGAGGGGGGAGCTTTCACTGAGATTATCTCTAAAATCATAAAGGTTTGAGAGATAGGACTTGGGTCATTTAGTTTAGTTTTTTAATAGCTTCAAGATTCCATTTTATAAAATGTCACAGTACTATCCCTTTAACTCCTTTGAACCAACGGACTAATTCATTGAAAGAGCATGTAGAAGTTCTTCCCATCAACCTTTCCTACTTTTGATTAAAGGGATCATAAAGTTTCAAAATAAATGCAGCTCTGATTATTCTTTATAGTTTTTGGGCCATGTAGTGCATTATTATATTCTCTACAATGTATTGTTCCAGAGTAAATGAATCATAAAGTGTCTCCCTCCCACTCCTTTTTCCTATGTAAAGCTGCACAGCAAGCTCTCCCGGATGGAGAGCAGCAAGGGACAATCTTCTGTTATCATAAGGAAAAACCTGTTTTCCTTATGCTCACAGCCAAAAGATTGTCCCTCACTGTGATCTGTCCTGTCAAATGACCAGATTCCACATCTAATGGGAGGCGGTTTACAATAGGTAAAAGGGGCGGGAGGGGGACACTTTATAATTTAATTACTCTGGAACTACACATTGTAGAGAATGATAATACCGCTCCACATGGCCCAAAAGCTATAAAGAATAATTGGGGTTGCATTTATTTTGAAACACTACTATCCCTTTAAGACTACGATGACTAAACGGTTGGATATTATTGGGTTTTCAACTAGTGCATCAAGAGGAGGATTGAGATAGAAAGGGACCTCATCTGCTTGTGTCAGTACAAAGGACTGCATAATTGTCACAATAAGTGTGGCAGGTGGTCTTAGCCAGCCTGGTTCTCTTGGTGGAGATAGCTGGATATTGATCAAGCAGGGCTGATCAATTCCCTGGATCACTTAATGGTATAAACAATGCGGTCGGTGTGCTCATTAAGTGGGGAAGACCCCTTTTTCATATTGTATCAGTGTCTGTTAACCCCTTAAAAACTGCGTGGTCCATCCGGGTGTTGGACGCCCTTTTTTTTTTTTTCTCTAATACGGAAGTGATCTGTGATCACAGAGCGGAATGCAGCCAAACTAAGATCACAAACACCCGTGACGTGCCAGGGCCGTCACCAGTGTTTCACTCCCTGACAGCCATGACGGTCCTGGCACGTCATTGTGCATTAAGAGGTAAAAAGAAACAAACAATGAGGGAGATTCATGAACCCGGCATGAAAAATGTGGCGTGAAAGTGGCCTAAAAACGAAGGTCGCCATTTAAAAAGATGATTACACTTGCAGTACTGTAAGACAGAAGTAGGCTGCCAGACACTTTTTAAACATTACGTTTTGTGCAGATAAAGTTTTTTTTTTTTTTTTAATGAACAACGTTTTAAATGTTTTCACTAAATGCTCTAACTAATGAGCATTACTTATATCTGTGTGAGATCCCCTTTAAGGACAGTTCTTAAAAAAAGTACTAAGAATGTTTTTTTTGTTTTGTTTTTTCGTTTTTTTTTTTTTTTTTTTTACAAATCTTCCCCCATAGCTCATATTTATAAATGTAAACTGGAGTTATTCTGGAGTAAACCAACTGCACCATAAGTGACAAATAAATATTCCTAAATACCCATGCCAATGAAGAGGGCTTTTTAAAGGCATAGTAATACTTAAATTTAACTTTAATTCATCTTGTAGCCCTTAAAAAAAACAAATGAAATGACCCCCTCCCCTGATGTCAGCGCTCTAGCTGACGGCAAGGGAATCTGGTCCCAGGACCGGTGGAGGATCTTCAGCAGAGCCGAGATTGCCTTATGGAAAAATAAATCCTTCAAAGGAATAGTCTTCTACATGTGCTTGGTTTGCAAGCACACATAGAAGACCGTTCCATTGAAGGATTTCTTTTTCATTAATGCGATCTCAGCTCTGCTGCAGAGCTGCCTCTTGCTCAGTGACGGGATTCCCCTGCAGTCAGCTAGAATGCCGACGTCAGGGGAGAGGAAACTTGTAAAGCGGATATCTCTCAAACCATAAAGGTTTGAGAGATGCTGCTGGGGTAATTTAATTTGTTTTTTTAAGGGTTACAATATGAATTAAAGTTAAATTTAAAGTATTACTATCCCTTTAACCCCTTGAATGCCAGAGAGGTCTCCGATGCATTGAGAGACCTCTCTGTCATTCAAGTGGTTGACCCTTTGAGTGCCAGAGGTGTACTGCACCTCTCTGGCACTCAAAGGGTTAAAAGCCCACTTTAGTTTAACAGGCATTTTTATTCTTCCCCTATGGTTTACTCCAGAATAACTCCTGATTTCTTTCATAAACATGAGCCGGTATACCTTATAAATCTATATGTATACATATAAACATAACATAACAAAGCAATGCATACCCCTCTGGCACTCAAAGGGTTAAAAAAAAAAAAAAAAAAAATATATATATATATATATATATAATATAAATTAGCAAATGCTAATTTGGGTCTCAGAGAGGGGCTGTGCTAAAGAGAGACTCTTGGAAAGTATGTCACAATAGGTTATGAGCTTCCCCACATTACGTGGATCAGTGGTTAGCACTGTTGCCTTGCAGCGCTGGGGTCCTGGGTTCAAATCCCACTAAGGACAACATCTGCAATGAGTTTGTATGTTCTCACCGTGTTTGCGTGGGTTTCCTCCGGGTACTCCGGTTTCCTCCTACACTCCAAAAACATACTGATAGGAGAATTTAGATTGTGAGCCCCAATGGGGACAGGAACCAATATAAGTGTAAAGCTCTGCGGAATCTGTGTGCACTATATAAATAAAGGATTATTATTATATTGCCTATATATAAGATTTCATGTACCATTTAGGTGTAGGAAAAGCTGTCCTGCTGTACAGATGCAGATCTAAGTCGCTGTATAAGGTTTCCTGCTGGTCTCGCTCTGCACGGTACTATGGGCCAAAAGTAACACCTCTCATGTAGCTGCCCAGGAGCGGTGTTCCTGGAAATGCTGGCATATATGCCATGGTCTCAATAGAACTGATGGCCTATTTCACCTAAAATTAGATACACATTTGTTTCTCCAGGAAATTAATGAAATTAAGTCATTACGGAGATTCACATGGGTCCTTCCACTTTAATTGAATTAAGGGACATGTAGAGTTTTCCTAAACACACAGAAGCGCGAGTCCGGACTGCCAAACTGGGACAGTAAAATCCAGCGGGCTTTAAATCAGAGGTGATAAGAAAATAGAGATAATGACTTTCTTGTCTATTCACCTTTCAGTGTTTGAGACAAGAGTAAAAATTGATTTAAATGGAACTAAATTACACTGCTGCACTAAGTTATGTATTAATTTATGCTCAGGGCTGGATTTACACCCCAGGAGCCCATAGGCAAGGCACTCTAGGTGCCCTAAGCTCCACCCATACCTACACCCCCAGTGCACACATGGCCCCACCCACTATTTCCTAGAACAGAAAATACCATTGGCTTATAACAAGCAAAGGCAAAAAAAGTTAAAGTGTTAGTAATGTCCACAAAAAACGTTTTTTTTTTTTTGCATTTATCTCAGCTATTTAAGATCTAAATGCAAAAACCTATCTTTCAAACCGCTGTGGTTTAAGAGATACAGGCGTTTAAAGTTTGAGCTCTCCTACCGACAGCTGTCAGCAGGAGATCCGTGTCGGCCGACATGGAGGCGCTTGAGAAGTGCCGCAATCTCATTATTTACCAGGAATCCCTTCATTGGAATGGTCTAAAACAAGTGCTTGAAAACCAGACACACATTTTAGACCATTCCAATGAAGGGATTCCTGGTAAATAATGATTGCGGCACTTCTCAAGCGCCTCCGTGTCGGCCGACACAGATCTCCTGCTGACAGCTTTACAAACTTTAAATGCCTGTATCTCTTAAACCATAGCGGTTTGAGAGATATGGTTTTTCGCATTTAGCTCAGCTTTTTAAGCTCTTCTAAATGCAAAAAAGTTTTTTGCAGACATTACTAACACTTTAAGCTGATTCAGTATTGTACATGTTAAAAAAATAAAGTATATGCAGAAAGTCCCATCTCTCAAACCTTTACAGTTTGAGAGATATTCAACTCTAATGTCCCCCCCTCCCTCCCCTTCTTCTGACGTCAGAGCTCTACAGAGAGCAGGAGATCCCGGTCCTGGGACCAGCCGGCGGCTCGTCAACAGAGCCAAAATAACGATCTTTAAAAATAAATTACTTAATTGGAACGGTCTACGAAGTGGGCTTGGTTTGCAAGCACACTTTGGAGAGTTCTACAATGAAGTAGTTCTTTTTAAATATTGCTATTTCGGCTCTGCTGAAGAGCCGCCTAGAGTCGCACCACTTGAATCACCTTTTGTCAGCTTTACAGCTGACATGAGGGAGGGAGGAACTTTATTGGCGAATATCTCTCAAACCGTAAAGGTTTGAGAAATGGGATTTTCTCAATATACTTTATTTTTTTAACATCCACAATGTTGAATCAACTTAAATACGGTATTACTAACCTTTAAATAATAGCTTGCAAAGTGGTATAAAACTGACACAGATTGCTTTGGCCACAACCACAATTCAGAATGTGGGTGTGGCCAACATAGTTTAGGCTCCTCCCCTCAAAATCTGGAGCTCTAGAAAGCTGCCTACTCTGCCTACTGAGAAATCTGATCCGGCTTATTCTGCCAATTTAATTCAATAATTACAGTAGGAGAGTTCAATATGAGGAGGAATAAAACTGTGCGCATTAAGATTCACTTACAGGAACGTTCCAAACTCCTGAGCCTGATTTACTGATGAAAAAGGAGGTGTATTTCTGAGGCAAGCCAACTGCACTGTAAAGAATCAAACAAAATTGTCCATCGATTTAACACACTGAATGAGAGAGATCTCCAAAATTACTCCAGAGATTCACTAAGCGGTGATAAAGAGGAGATGACATCTCCAGTGATATCACTTCTCCAGTTCCTATGTTATTTTATGAAGCCTACGCACTAAGATTTCTTCAGCTTTGGATATATTAGTGCATGCGATATACAGAATAACATAGGAACTGGAGAAGTGATATCACTGGAGAAGTCAACTCCTCTTTATGACCGCTTAAAGGGGAACTACCACCCCGCAATAACTTAACCTGAAATCAGTCTTCATCTGGCGACTAGCTGCTTAGTAGCGCTAGTCGCCAGCAATATTACCCGATTCCAAAGATTTTTGCGTTTTTCCGACGGTAACAGGAGCAGGAAGCACGGACATCTCGTCACAGTGACAGCGCAGGCGCTCGGACGTCACTAGTCGCCAGATGAAGACTGATTTCAGGTTAAGTTATTGCGGGGTGGTAGTTCCCCTTTAACGAATCTGCCCCAGTTCCTCTTTGTACATTAGTCTTGCTTCACAGGCACACCTGGGAACGTCCTGGTTGGGGCTGCCTGGAGGAGAGCCCTCTGGTGCCGAGGAGGGTAGAGAAATGACTAGATTCAAATAATAAAAGGGGCAGGGCTGAATCGCGAGGGGGGTGGGACTTCAAAACAAAAAAAATTGATAGAATACACCGGGGAAGGGGTAGGAGAGGGCACAGTGTGGGAGGAACAAGGTGGGATTAAGCACAAGTGGTCAGAGTTCCCCCAAATCCAGAGAATCTGACTGCCCTGGAGGCCAGGGTAATTCATTATCAATCCCAGAGTCTCCGGGGCAAAACCGGAGGGTTCCCAGGTATGTTCATAGGGGATGAACACAAATGTCCAAAATACCCACTGATTTAATCTTCAGAGTGCAAAGCAATGTGTCGGACACCCCTCTGGAACTCAGAGGGTTAAATGGGGATTTTAAACCCCTCCTTGAATGCTAGGGAAGTCTTCAAGGAATTGGTTCTTTCATGTATTCAAGGGGTTAACCCAATGCGTTGCATACCCCTCTGGCAATCAAAAGGTTAAAAACCCAATTTGAAATCAACTGGATTTTTTTTTGTTTTTTTAAACCTTGGGTGTCGTTCGTTTACCTCAAGATTGCTACCCTTTTTTTTTGTGCCTTTGGCCCCACGTGTTGACCCTTCCACTCCACACCCCCCCAAAATAAAGAGAGAGAAAAAAAAACAAAGACGCTCCTTGAAGCTTGGTGTCAGAGGAAAGTGCAAATCGATGAGTCGCGCAACCACCAGTCACTCAAAGGATTAATCTGCTTTCTAACCCAGAAAGATGCCAGGTGTTCAGTCCTTGTCTGATTACAGTTAAAAACAAAATTAACATTCATGCCAAGCGATGTATTTTACACATTTTGTAGCATTCCAATCTCATAATTTGCAGTCTACAGGAGGGATTACTGTGCCCAAAACAGATCACATAATTACACGGATGATAATTTAACCCTCTGAGTGCCAAAGGGGCGTGCAACACATTGCACGTCCCTCTGGCACTCCCAGGGTTAAAACAGCATTTTGATCTTTTTAAGAGACTCATTTCAACAATGGCTAACCACCGAAAGTACTGTCAAATAATATGCTTAAACCAGGAATGGGCAACCTGTGGCTCTGTAGCCCGCTTGACTGCAGGAGTGGGACATTCACTAAGGCATACCTCCCAAGTGTCCCTCTTTTAGACCCAAATCCCTCTGTCCCTCTTTCCCACCCTGATGTCCCTCTTTTTAGGAGATCAGACTGTGTGTTGTGTATATAAGTGCATCACACTGCTCTACAGCAATACAACTCACTTTAATGTTTGTTTAAATGTCAGTATATGTGTTTATAAATTAGTCTGTGTAAATAAAGCACTTTGATCTTTTTATAAATCATTTATTAGGTTACACAAGTAGGAGTCAATAGGTCGTGAAATAGCCTAAAAATTATCGGTAATGCCCCGCCCACCAGCCACACCCACAGCAACAACCCCCTAAAACACAAGTGTCCCTCTTTGGCAATTTGAAATGTTGGGAGGTATGCTAAGGTGATGAACTCTTCAATTCCAATGGAGCCTTTGTACTAAGAAGTTGGAAAGATCTTAGTGTAGAGACTTCATAGACTAACATAGGAAACTGGAAAAGTGATCTTCTCCTTCTACTCCCCCCCCCCCCCAGGTCACAATTATCACAATTCTACATATAAAACAAATTTTGCTGCTGGGAATGGTCCCTCTTTGCTACTTGTAGTAAGAGGGAATCCAGCTGCACTGCTGTCTGGTCCATAGGACAGAACTCAATAATAATTTGATGTTGTATTGTAGATTTAAAAAAAAAGAAAAAGAAAAAAAATGATGTGGCGCAAATCCCATCTCTCAAACCTTTATGGTTTGAGAGATATTCGCATCTAAAAGGTTCCCCCCTCCCTCCCCTTCTCCTGAAGTCGTCCGACACAAGGCAGCTCTTCCGCAGAGCCGAAATAGCGATATTTAAAAACTACTTCATTGGAACGGTCTACAAAGTGTGCTTGCAAACCAGGTACACTTTGTAGACTATTCCAATTAAGTATTTCTTTTTTAAAGATTGATATTGCCGGCTGGTCCCAGGATCTCCTGCTGTCAGTAGAGCACAAACGTCAGGACAAGGGGAGGGAGGGGAGAACTTTAGATGCCAATATCTCTCAAACCATATAGGTTTGAGAGTTGGGATTTGTGCCACATAATTTTTTTTTTAAATCTACAATACAGCATCAAATTATTATTTGACATTACTAACCTTTTAATGATCCCCACTGAATTCCTACCCTATTTATATTGTAAGCGGTAGTCAGAAAGGACGTTTCTCGTTTAGACTCAGTGGGCCTTAATGAAAAAGATGTGCAAGAACATACCTATATCTATTTGTCTCTCTCTCATGGGCTCTTAACGTGGAGCCCCTGGGCCGTATGCCAGATCCCAGGGCGTGGTCCACTTGAGGGTTAACA
The DNA here is from genome assembly GCA_037306005.1 of Rhinophrynus dorsalis. Classification (NCBI taxonomy): domain Eukaryota; kingdom Metazoa; phylum Chordata; class Amphibia; order Anura; family Rhinophrynidae; genus Rhinophrynus; species Rhinophrynus dorsalis. The sequence continues at coordinate 94,921,317 of CM074728.1, read as the reverse complement.
AAATCAAAATTAAAGGGATAGTAATTCTTCGTTTTAACTTTATTTTATTTTGTAGGCATTAAAAAAACATGAAGAATGATATAAGTCTTATCTCTCAAACCTTTATGGTTTATGAGATATTCACAAGCAAAACTTCCCCCTCCCGCCCCTTTTTCCTAGTGTAAGCCATCTCTTCTCAGATGTGAATGTGGTTGTATGACCAGACAGATAACAGAAGGGGACAGTCTTCTTTGTATGAAAACAATGAAAGCCCTTCCCCCCTTGACAAGTTTTTCAGCTTTTTCCCTTATCTTAATTGAAGATTGTCCCTCTCTGCAGTCTACCTGGGCATCTCCCTTCTGATCTGGCTGAACAGGGGGGGGGGGATACTTTGCTTGTGAATATCTCTTAAACCATAAAAGGTTTGAGAGATAAGAATTATATCGTTATTCATGATTTTTTAATGCCTACAAAATAAAATAAAGTTAAAACGAAGTATTACTATCCCTTTAACTAGCACACATGAACGGATAGTTCAAGAAGGTATTACAGACTTCTCGTACCACGCAGTTCAAGAATAGCTGCATGTTAAATCATTGACTTAAATAAATAGATCCCTATTCACCATCGTTATCAATAAAACTATTAATGTGTCCATCACACGTATGACTCTCAGATCATGCAGGCCACGACAGAAAAAACTTGGATGCCCTGATCTATATAATTACAGTCATGTAATCAGGATCCACCTCCTGCCCCTTTCCCTACATCACTCTCTCTCTGTCTGGTCCAGATGGAGAGCAGCGAGGGACAATCTTCAGTAAGTATAAGGAAATCCTGTCCTTCAAGTGAAGATTGACCCTTGCTGCATCCGTCCGATCCCACAACAGATGGGAGGAGGCCAGAAGGGGAGGGAGGAAGATCCTTTTGGATTCAATTGCGGCTGAACTACAAAGCTGTTAGTATTGAATTATAGCGCTATGTGCAACAAACAGAATAAAGAAGACTCAGGTCTGCAGTTTATTATAAGTACTGCTATCCCTTTAAAGGACTTTGAGTGTATCCACATATGGCTAAATGGAAACGCATAGTTAATTTTCAGATTCCTGTAAACAAGACTAGAATGTGACTAAAAAATTGGCTGAAACACATCTCAATAGAACACCACATGTTGTTTTTCTGTGGATCTGGTATAATTAATGTGTAGCGCCAATGCAGGGAGAAATGAAGTCAGATAGGGCTACATTTCATAACGTGAGGAGTTCAGTATTTGCTGAAGCGCTCCACTGGGCTTTAATCCTTTGAGTGCTAGCGGGTTATGAAATGCGTTGCACACCCCTCTGGCATTCAATGGGTTAAAACAGAAATTCAGAGAGCCACAAATGTCCTAGAACCGGGGGGTCGGAAACCTCTGCCTATCTAGGAATTGAGCACTAAAACTCTCATCGTCACCAGGAAGCCAGCGGCAGCCTATCCCTGACCTAGCGAGAGCAGCCTCCCTCATCACAGGGAATGTCCATTGCTAAAATGCTGATCAATAATGAAGAACACGAAACACCTTAAAGGAACACCAACACCAAAAATAAAATAGGCTGCTATAACTTTAAACATCATACTTACAGCTGGCATGTGTAACAAAAATTAGTTATTCATATATTAGATCCCTAAAATATAATCCTAAACTTTCTTTTGTAAATTGTCCTGCTCAAAAACCATTTATGTAATGTTGTTTGTACTGTGTGTTTTGAGAGATAAGAGCTGAACAACACAGACTGAACTGTTCACGCAAAGAGCTGAGCTAATAATGAGGTTCATTAACCCTTTGAGTGCCAGAGGTATATTCAATGCATTGCAAAGCTCGAGGAAAGGTGCTTTTGACTAAAACAAAAGGCAGAGTCCCGCCCACTTCTTCTCCATCCCACCCAGTTCCTCCCACTTCTCCTCCATCCACTTCCCACCTACTTTAGGTCACATTAGGTTAAGCCCCACCCCCAGCTGAAATTAAGCCCCACCCCTTTGTGATATACATCGCATCATTTATATCCCCAAACGGCACCACCTGAGCCCCCCCTGGCATGCTAATCACAATGGAGCAGTGATTATGACCTAAGTGACCATGACTGTTAAAGGGGAACATTCACATAATAAAAACTTTTGTGCATGGTTTGAGAGATATAGGGATTCAAAGTTCCCCCCTTCCTCCCCTACTTCTGATGTCGGCATCTAGCTGACAGCAGGAGATCCCGGTCTGGGGATCAGGAGTCATCTCTGCAGCAGAGCCCAATTTTCATTACATAAAAATAATTAATTTATTAGAAGGTCTACAAAGTGTGCTTGCAAACAAAGAATATGCTCCAATGAATGAATTCTTTAGGAATAACGTGATTTCGGCTCTGCTGCAGAGCCTCCTCGAGTCATACGACTTGATTCTCCTGCTGTCAGCTTTACAGAAGGGGAGGGAGGGGGCAATTTTGAATCCCTATATCTCTCAAACCATAGAAGTTTGAGAGATAGGGTTTGGAGCATATTGATTATTATTTTAAACTCTACAAAACTGGAATTATTTGGGGGGGGGGGCATTACCGTCCTTTTAAAGGGTAATTATAGCCTACAAAACAGTGGCTCAGTTTGTTTAACACACCAACTTACCTACACAGGTGTCCTTCATGCAGCAGTTGGGTAGATCAAACTAGCATCCATATTTTCATTATATCTGCAGTTTCCTCTGCATAGTGGTCTCTATTGAAGTCATCCCTCAGTACCGCTAATAGGCCAGGACTTATGTTCAAGACAGGAAATCATCAAGTGAATGAATCAAAATTGCTTTTAGTTAATTCTCCTGAAATCCTCAATTCCTTGCCTGTTAGTGGGCTCCGAGGGAATGGCTCGAGTACCACTGCTCTAGATCACACCCCCTCACAACAAAAAATGGACTTAAAGGAGCAGTAAACTTTTTTATGAAAACCTATATATCATAGAGCTTTTCCTGCCGAGTATAACAAGGTCACTCCCACTGCTGTCAGTTGTTTTATTCAAATGATATAACAATTCAAATAATCAGGAAGTGAACTTACTGTGAGTTTACTTCCTGGAAGTTCTAACTGACAGGAAGTGACTCGGCAGTTTCTATTACATTATATGGAGAAATGTATGTCACTGACTTTCCTCTCCTTTAGAAAGTAACAGAATAACTAATTGGAATTTGACCACTAGCGGGCACTGCAAACGTTAAAAAAAAAAAAAAAAAAAAAAAAAAAAACAGCTTTAATCAATAATAATTCTGGAAATAAGCATTTCTCAGAAGTGGGAGTACCCTTATTTTACTAAACAGAAAATGCCCTACAATATATAGATTTCCCCCTAAAAAGTGTACTGCTCCTTTAAAGAGACCCAAATGGCTCAGAAAGGAGCCTAGTATGCTAAAATACAGTAAGCAGCAATAGATTAAAACTGAGATGAAACGAGTAAATGGAAACAACTGACGGCTCTGTTTGAAGGACACTCTCTTAAGTCCTTAACCATCTGCATGCCAGGGCGTTGCAATGCGTTTGAGATCTCCATGGCACTCAAATGGTAAACCCTAATACTTTGTGTGTCAGAGAGGTATCCAATGCATTGCAATAAGTTTGATAACTCTCTGGCACTCAAAGGGTTATTATTCTTAGTGTACAGTTGCCCTTTAATACCCTCACTGTGTATTCGGGGCACGTTTTCCAATGTGTCACACATCAACCTAGTAACAAAGAGCTCACTGGCATGAAAAGTGGCGCGCTTGAATGGGGAGATATATTTAGTTCTGGAGTGAAAGGCTAATGTTGTACTTACCCCACCAATTATAAGCTTCTCAATCACTGAGCAATTCATTTTAAATTACTATCGCATAATTAAGTAGTAAAATGCAGACATCACAGATGAGAGACGGTACAGTATAGATCTGGTTATGACTGTAGAATGGATATGTTTTGTGTGTCGCCTTTATTGAACATGTGGGTTGATATATAAAGCAAATTGAAGCAATTTTGGGACAAACCAACTTCACAAAATGGACAAACCCCGCCAGACACGGCTTCCTTGGCACTGGAACCCACTAAACCACGTGGGGTATGGTAGTCTACCCCAAGCATCAGACAGCACTGATGTTGGAGTAAAACAGGAACACCCTTTATTTCAAGGGATACTAATACTTCATTTTAACTTTATTTTATTTTGTAGGCATTAAAAAAACATGAAGAATGATATAAGTCTTATCTCTGAAACCTTTATGGTTTAAGAGATATTCACAAACAAAGTATCCCCCCCACTGTTCAGCCAGATCAGAAGGGAGGTGCCCAGGTAGACTGCAGAGAGGGACAATCTTCAATTAAGATAATGGAAAAAGCTGAAAAACTTGTCAAGGGGGGAAGGGCTTTCATTGTTTTCATACAAAGAAAATTGTCCCCTTCTGTTATCTGTCCTGTCATACAACCAGACTCACATCTGAGAAGAGATGGCTTACACTAGGTAAAAGGGGCGGGGAGGGGAACTTTGCTTGTGAATATCTCATAAACCATAAAGGTTTGAGAGATAAGACTTATATCATTCTTCATGTTTTTTTAATGCCTACAAAATAAAATAAAGTTAAAATGAAGTGTTACTATCCCTTTCAGTGAAACCAGATCTCTCATACAGAACTGACATACAATACACAATGGGCTGAATACAAAGAGGCACAATGGGGAACAATGGTGGCAGGACACAATACACACATTATACAATGGAAGCATAAACATGGGGACAAAGCACTGTAAACAACAAGCGACAGGTGACCAATCAGGAGTTCACCTACCTTCTACACACAATTCAAGACTGGCATAACATAAACCGACAGGTGACCAATCAGGGAGCACCTATGCTGTACAGTACAGTAGGCAGCCAATCAGAAAGCTGCCTACTTTTCAAAAGGGAAGGCAGCACTTCCTTCAGTCCTGCTGCTGGATTTCCCCACGTGAAAACAGTCCTGTGCCTAAATAGTTCCATAGCCCTCAGGAGTCCCAGTAAAGGCCTGCGGCCCCTTACAATCAGTTCTTCCGAGAAAGGTTAGATGAGAAGCCAGTGAGTTCTATGCAATGAGTCTGTGCAAACCTATTCCCATGACTAACAAATAAAACTAGCACTGATTCAAATGGCGCTTTTAACCCCTTGAAGACCATGTTAGAGACCTCTCTAATATTTGAGGTGCTAAAAGACTCATTTAGCTCAGTGTGAACTTTGGGAATAACTATTTGAGCCCTATGTTGGACTGGGCCCTATGTATAAAGAAAAGTGCAGATATTTTGGAGCAAATTAATTGCACTGTACAAATACAGCTTCCCAATATTCCTATTGGATTGGAGACTTCTATAGCATTCAGTGCGTTAAAGGAACAGTAAACTCACCTAACCAGAATATTCACTACTATTTATAATTTATTCCAGTAGCTCAGTGGTTAATAGTTGCCAAATCACATGGCAGATCCCAAGACGCTCTTCTAAGACCAGGGAGAAGGAGCCTCTACTTCCTGTCTATGACAGGCGACGGTCGTTATGGGTGCTGGGAGTGATTTGGGCACTGCACAGGTTCTATGGCTGTACCAGTCACCAACTGTGGAAGTGAAGCCCGCTTCTTCCTAGTCTTAAAGGTATAGGTAAAGGGTTGTACAGTGTTAGCAGTAGAAAAAGCAGGAGACAGGTAGAGTAAAAGTGATACCTTTATTGGCTAACTCAGTTTCAGTAAAAGTGATACCTTTATTGGCTAACTCAGTTTCAGTAAAAGTGATACCTTTATTGGCATACCTGGGAACTTCTGCTCTTTGAGACCCCGGAAAAGGCTCATGTGCTGCCGGACAGGAGATATCAACTAATCAATTCGCATCATGAAAGGGGCAGGGCTCAATGGACTGGATATGGCTTACTCACCGTGTGTCATAAAGTGGCCAAGAAGTGGGCGGAACAGGGTGGGAAGGAGGAGAAGTGGATGGAACAGGGTGGGAAGGAGAAGTGGGTGGAACAGGGTGGGAAGGAGGAGAAGTGGGTGGAACAGGGTGGGAAGGAGAAGAAACTCACCAATACTGGAGAATCAGCCTTTGTCACTGGAGATCCGGTAATTTAGTCTGAAAACCAGAGTCTCTGTGGCAGGTCTGGGGAGTTCCGAGGTATGTTGATTGGTTAGCTCAGTTAGCCAATAAATTGATCACTTTTACTCTACCCGTCTCCTAGTCTTAAAGTAGTGGGCTTGGCCATGTGACTTGGTAAGTATTAACCACTGAGCTACCAATGCAAGTTAGAAGTAGTCAGGGGCACGCAGCCAGCATCTTGCTTTGTTTCGGTTAGGAGTGTTTCTGTGACCCTTTGTATGCTAGAGAGACATCAAAATTCACTGAAATGCAGATGTTTTGCACACCCTCTAATCTTCTGGGCCATATGTTCAAAAGAATCAACTGTACCATGGGGACAAAGTCCCAAAATAACCACTCATTGAATGCCAGAGAGGTCTTAAACACATTACTTCACAAGACGTTGAAGATGTCTCTGACATTGAAGGGGTTAAAATCCCCATTTAAAAAAAAAAAAAAAAAAAACAACCTTTGTATTTGACCCCTATGGGGCAACTGCACTTTTCTTTTATATAATAATTCACTAAATTGTGTGTAATGCCGCGACATGCGCAGGCAGTACACACTGCTGCACATGCTGCAGTCATGTGCAGTAGAGACTGCCCGCGCCGCGGCTGATATGTATATCAGGCGCGGGCAGTCTCCACTGCGCGTGACTGCCCGCGACCGGGTGGCAGTGGCACTGTGGCCCGTGTAACAGGCTATTCATCTAGTACACTATAACATTCTACAGTTCTGAGATATCACTTCTTATACACTATAACATTCTAAAGTTATGAGATATAACATCTTATACACTATAACATTCTACAGTTCTGTTATATAACATCTTATACACTATAATATTCTACAGTTCTGTGATATCCCTCCTTATACACTATAACATTCTACAGTTCTGTTATATAACATCTTATACACTATAACATTCTACAGTTCTGTTATATAACATCTTATACACTATAATATTATACAGTTCTGTGATATCCCTCCTTATACACTATAACATTCTAAAGTTATGAGATATAACATCTTATACACTATAATATTCTACAGATCTGAGATATCACTTCTTATACACTATAACATTCTACAGTTCTGAGATATCACTCACAAGGCCAGCAGGACTTCTTATTCTTCCTGGTGGAAATGTCACTAATTTGAACATTAAATAAGCAGTAAATTGGTGTAAATCAATAGTAGGTAACATAGGACTCTTTCACCCTGAGATCTGGTTCAAAATCCTGAGTCTCAGGGTTAAACCATGACAGTTCCTAGTTATGATTATTGGGCTTTTGCTTGCAGGAAATACCATAGATGTAGTTTACCTGCCAGACAAAATCCTGTGGTAAATAAGCTGACATTAAAGTGATAATAATGTTTCACAAAAACAGCAGCTCCAATTAATCTTCATAGTATTTGGGCCATGGAGAGTGTTATTTCAATACTGTTAGAGTTGTAATTCAAGAGTAATTGAATGATAAAGTACCCCCCTCTCACCCCTTTTACTTTACGTAACACTGCTCACCTCAGAGCAGCAAGATTGTCCGGATGGATCTCAGAGAGGGACAATCTTCAGTGAGTATAAGGAAAAACCTGTCAAGGGGGGCAGGGTTTTCATTGTTCTCACAGTAAGAAAACTGTCCCTTGCTGTGAGCTGTCTGGTCTTAAGACCAGATTCCACATCTGAGGGGAGGTGGCTTACACTAGGTAAAATGGGAGGGAGGGGGATACGTTATCATTCAATTACTCTTGAACTACAACTCTAACAGTATTGAAATAACACTCTCCATGGTTCAAGTACTATGAAGATTAAATGGAGCTGCTTTTATTGTGAAACATTACTATCACTTTAACTCTCAGGTGAGCAAATCTGTCCAAATCAGACACAACCGCCATGTCCCAGGGCACCGTTCACCTGGAGAGTAGGCCTCAATAGGCAGGCTAAGAAATGTTCAACCATAATGAGGGTGGGGATTAGGAGACTTCCCAGCAGGCGATTCCCAGAGCGATCTCTCAAGGTTTATGGCAACATCTGGAAACTATGCCTTGATTCCTGGGCACAACAACATTAAGATTAACAGCTAAGCAACCAAGGGACATACTCACCAGTAAAAGGGGAGCCATTCTGGAGCAAACCAACTATACCACAGGAAAAGAAACCAGAAAAATCCCCAAATTCTCACTGGTTTAACTCCTTAAGGACCAAGGAAGTACATATGCATCATAGGGAAAACGTGCATTAGCGACCATGATGTATATGTATGTCATGGAATTCAGGAGTCCCCGCACGGCTGCAAGCTTTTTCAGGGACCCCTGAATCCGTTGCAACAAAAGAATGCCCTGTGGTCCTTAAAGGGGAACTACCACCCCGCAATAACTTAACATGCATTCATTCTTCATCTGGCGACTAGCTGCTTAATAGCGCTAGTCGCCAGAAATATTACCTGGTTCCAAAGATTTTGCCGTTTTTCCGATGCTCACAGGAGCAGGAAGCACGGACATCTTGTCACAGTTGGCTCCAAAAGGGACTGACAGCGCCGGCGCACGGACGTCACTGTGACGAGATGTCTGTGCTTCCTGCTCCTGTGAGCATCGGAAAAACAGCAAAATCTTTGGAACCAGGTAATATTTCTGGCGACTAGCCAGAATGAATGCATGTTAAGTTATTGTGGGGTGGTAGTTCCCCTTTAAGTACCGGAATTGTGACTTTAACATATTCTGAAAGCATAGAATATGTAAAGACACATTTCCTATACTTACATAGTAACATACATAGTTGATGAGGCTGAAAAAAGACAGGTGTCCATCAAGTCCAGCCCGTGCCAAAAACACCCCTGTTGATGCAGAGGAAGGCAAAAAACCCTCTGGATCAATTTCTAATTTAGCCCCAAGTGAATAAAAAAAAATTCCTTCCTGACTTTTTGTGTTTCCTGAGTCGATAAGTTAACCCCTTAAGGACCGAAAAGTCTGGGGTGGGGCACTCTAGGGGACCATGGCACTTTTGTTTTTTTAGATGGAAGCGTTTAGCACTCTCTGCATGGTGAATACAAACTCCCATGACATGCCAGGACCATCAACGGTCCTTAACGTTCAGAAAGATGTGACAGTCCTGGCATGTCATCGACCGTTAACGGGTTAATGCATTGGAGGTGTACAATGTCTGTGTATTAAAGGGATAGTAATACTTTCTTTACACATGCTTTAATATTGTTCTTCTTTAAGTGGATGTATCACCTTATAAAAATTTGATACCATATGTTTTGATAATAATAAGTAATAATAGGAAAGTTGTTTTTTGTTTTTAAATGTAAGTACTTACAAAGATATTCTATATTCAAGCATAATGGGGCACATCGATTCTTCATCAAAGCTTTTCTTCACTTCCTATTTCTCCTCCCACCTCCCTCCCAGCTGCCCCAGGGAGCGTGTTCACGCTTCCCTTCTGTGTTCTGTGAATGTCTTCTATAGTTATATCAAGCTCCGGTTAGCATTATGCTGAGGTTGCAACATTATGCGGAAGTGCACAGCACGGAAATAGAATATCTTTGTAAGTACTTACATTTAAAAAAAAAAGCATTCCTATTACTTCTTTTATTAACAAAACATATGGTAACAAATGTTTATAATGTGATACATCCCCTTTAAATAAAGCAAATGATCCAAGTCTTTTTTTTCATAACTTGTATACTTTAGAAGTAATAGCATTGTAACGTTCCCTGCTCCCGTCCCGTTTATCTACATCAGCGCTCCAGCTGACAAACTTGGATTCTGGATCCGGGACCGGACAGCTTGTCTGCACAGCCGAAATAACATTGTATACAAATAGAGTCTTCATGAGAACGGTCTACAAAGTATGAGGCAGGCACTATGGCACTCAAAGGGTTAATAAACTGCAGCAACATGAGCAGATGTCACAGAGAATCAATTAAGTATAGCGTAGGAAACTATCAAAGGGATACATTTCCATCTATGCACTATCAAAAAATTCAAGTACTCTTTCCAGAGAGTTTACTATCAGAGAATTTGAAAGCAGGGACAGTGAAACAATGTTGCATTGAACCTGAAGCAATCAGCTCTGTATGCCGCAGCGTAGACAGGTTTTTTGCTGCAGATATACTGTTAAAGGGTTAGTAATGCCCGCTTATAAATTGATGCTATATTGTAGATTTAAAAAAAATTAATAAATGATCTGGTGCAAGTCCCATCTCTCAAACCTTTATGGTTTGAGAGATACAGCTTTTTAAAGTTCCCCCCTCCTTACCCTTGCACTGACGTCAGACAGAAGGAGATCCAGGTCCCAGTCGGTGGCTCTTCAGCAGAGCCGAAATACCACATAACTAAAAAAGAAATACTACATTGGAACGGTCTACAAAGTGTGCCTCACTTTGTAGACCGTTCCAACAAAGTATTTCTTTTTAGATTGCGGTATTTCGGTTCCGCTGAAGAGTCGCCTCAAGTCGGCCGACACATATCTCCTTCTGTCAGCTTTACAGCCGACATCAGGGAAAAGGACTTTAAAACGTTATATCTCTCAAACCATAAAGGTTTGATAGATGGGACTTGCTCCAGATAATGTTTTTTTTTTTTTAATCTACAATATAGCATCAAATTATAAGCGGACATTACTAACCCTTTAAGCTGTATCACTTTCACAGTCTCTCTGATAGAAGTATATCTGGGAGCTCCCGGGAGATCACGGTCAGGGACATTAAAAACAATAATAAATAAAAAAGACGACGAAGATAAATAGAAAAATAAAAAGTTTAAGCACTCTAACTTTACATATTCAGCAAACGTCTAATATTTAAAGTCAAAAAGGAGGTGGACTGTCACCAACTTATTTTTTTGTAAAAAGATTTAACCAGTTGCGTGCCAGATTGTGGTACACAGTGACAACAAAGGCACAAAACCAGAGATGATGATGAGATATTCTATAGATCACATACACACGTGGGTACTCCCCAAGATTGTTACATAGTGAATTAGGTTAAAAAACAAAATAAAAAGGACATAAATACGTGACGCCAGCATTTTCCACAGTGTATACAAAAAAAAAAAAAAAAAAAAAAAAAAAAAGAAAGAGAGAGAGAGAACTACGAAATCCTTCTGAGTCCAAAATGGGCATTAGTAGATTAAAGCGGAACTTTCACACCCCCCAACAATGAGGCATATGCCGACTAGCTTCTTAACAGTGTTATTATATCTCACACAAGTACCCGGATCTGAAGTAATCCTTATTCTTCTGAGACTGACGGCCAGGCTTCTTGCTTTAGAGCCATCTGCATGCTTGCACCGTTAGTCCCTTCCGGTACCTTAAAGGAGCAGTAAACTTTTATTTATGAAAACACACATTTTATAGAGCATTTCCTGCTGAATAAAACAAGGTCACTCCCATCCCTGTCAGATGTTTTATTCAAAATTTATAGCAGTTTAAATAATCAGGAAGTGAATTTACTGTGTTTACTTCCTGATAGTTCTAACTGACAGGAAGTGACAGGCAGTTTCTATCACATTCTATGGAGAACTGTATGTGTCTGACTTTTCTGACTTTCCTCTCCATTAGAATCTAACAGGAACACGAATTAGAATTTGACCACTGTAATAACTCTGGAAATGTAAATCTCTCAGCAATGGGAGTACCCTTATCTTACTCAATACGAAAATCCCTACAATATATATTTTTTCATAAAAAAAGTTTACTGCTCCTATAAGGTACATTGCAATGCCTCCTAGAGGAGACCGGGACAGACAGCGCAGGCGCGCAGATGTCTCTAAGCCAAGATGTCTGCGTGCAAGCCTGGCCTCCGGTCTCTAAAGAAATAGGATTACTTCAACACGGGGTACTTGTATAATAATACTATTAAGAAGCTAGTCGCCATATGCCTAATTATTGGGGCACAACTTTATATAGGGTGGTAGTTCTGCTTTAAACAGTTCTGGTAAGTAAACTAATAATTACAATAACCCTGTATGCCCCCCATCCTTCTGCAAAAATGCATCTAATATTCTATTAAATGTATCCATTGTATCTGCATTCAGTTCAATTGGGTGTATCCTATATAATAATTCGCTAGGATGTTTGTCAGAAGCCCTCGTGCGCAGTAGAGACTGCCCGAACGCATGGAATGCTGGGAGCACAGAAAGAATGCTGGGAGTTCTGTTCTGGGAGCATTCTGTGCTTTCGGGCAGTCTCTACAGTGCATGACTGTGTCAGCGGCAGGATGCAGAGCAGGACCAGCCTCTTAACCCTTTGAGGGCCAGAGGGGTACGCAATGCATTGCAAATTAATGCATTGCGTACCCCTCTGGCCCTCAAAGGGTTAACATCACCCGGACCTTTGCCCGTGTACACGGGACTTTACGCTAGTTTTTATAATAAACCAGTAAATGCTGATCTTCGTTGCCCGTGGGATTTCTCAGGCTCCCTGTGTGGCAGGCAATTCATGGCTGGAGCGGTCCTTTCTGGTACACTTCATCCATAGGAAGGAGGCTGTATGTGTGGATGACGCAACTCGAAGTACTGATTTTGACCGGAGTAGCCAGGGGGCTTTGTACCCCTTGGCCACTCCTGTCAAAATAACTACTGTGTGGAAAGTTGACACAGTGATTTAGACTGCCCCATGGCGGTTCACTGCTGTGCAGGCTAACAGTACACCCCCTGACCCCCAGGGAGAAGCAGACAGCGAACCAGAAACAGATTTATATACAGATTATAAATAACAGTGCCAAATGATGTCCGGACAGTAATTCTACTTCATTCTGTGGGAGAGGAGTCACTGGCAATAATTCCTAATAGAATGTGAAGGTAACAGTCCTACCGCTATGTGACAGTTTGTACCATAAAAAGTTTTTAATAAAGCAACTGCCAGAAGACGGTGTACCCTTGTTTTAGTCAACAGGAAATGCCCTATAATACAACATATCCAGAAAACAAAAAGAAAAAACCATGCACAGCACCAAAACCCCATGCTTTTTCTTTTCTATATACGTATATTATGAGTTAAGCACATAACCGGGTCTGTATGACATCTCTAAATACTTAAAAGGACGGGTAGTGCCACACTTATAAAAATTACTATAATACAACAGGTTTCCTTTTTCCCATAATATTAATAAGCTTTATTTATCCTTCAACACTCTTAGTGCAAGACAGGTAGCCATCAAATTGACGGAGCCAAAACGTTGCACTCAAAAGCAGGGCCGGCCCAAAGCATTAAGCTGCCTGGGTCCAAGGATGAAATGCTGCCCCCCCCTCCGCACACCAAAACCACACCCACCAAAACACACCACATTCTTAATTATATTAACCCCTCTCCTGCCCCTAAAACCCATAGAAACGTAGTTGTTTTTTTAAACACCCCTTGTACCTTTCTCCCCCCTTGCCTTTTTACACCCCTTGTACCTCTCTTTTCATCCGTTGTGCCTCTTTTTTCAACCCCTGTGCCTCTTTTCAACCCCTGTGCCTCTCTTTTCAACTCTTTTCCCCTCTTTTCAACCCCTGTGCCTCTCTTCTACTCTTTTCATCCCATATGCCTCTTTTCCCCTCTTTTCACCCCTTGTGCCTCTTTCTCCCCCCCCCCCCCCGTCTGTTTCTCTTCTCCTTCTGCCTCGCTCTTCTCCGCTTGTCTGGTTCTTCTCCTGCTTTTTACTCAGTCTCCCCACTGTCTGCACTGATGACAGCCGGGACCGTGTCACATGCGGAGACGCAGCATGGTGCATGCTGGGATTTTCTTCGTCGGTCTGGGCGCCAGTTTTAAACTTGCAGTGGCCTCCGAACAGAGAAAGAAAACCCCGGCATTCTCCACAGCGTCTCCGCGTGTGACACGGTCCCAGCCGTCATCAGTGCGGGCAGTGTGGAGACGCTGCGCACAAAATAATATGCCTTGGGACGGCAAATTGCTGCCCCTGTCAGAGTGCCGCCTGAGTCCATGGCCCCAGCGGGACCCATGTAAAGGGCAGGCCCTGCTTAAAAGGGTCAAGTTTCTTCTTTGGAACCCTCAGAACTTTTTCAGAGACCAATGGGGATTCATAGACTAGATAAGAAACACTGGTTCACTCCTTGAATGCTAGATAGTTCTCCAGTTCATTGCATCGCCTCTCAACAACATTCAAAGGGTTAAAGAAATTTCTCAGAAAAAGAATTCTCTGCCCTTGTGTATTAAGGGAAAAAAATATGTCCCAGATGTTTTCTACACATGATATATAATTGAATTATTTCATACCAGCCCAGATGGAAACAAAGAGGATTACATTTTCCAATACCACAATTATAATTTTGTTATAATCTAGCCAATATACTAAAATATAATAATATCTAAATAGAGCCATTTCACAGTCCAGTTTCTACAGCAATGCTAATCTTTACAAGGGCTCTCTGAGAAAGGCTCCCAGTTCTACAGCAATCCTCCAGATGTCCTGGAATTGCAGGGCGAATCCCTGGTACTGGTTCCATACCTCTCAACATTTCAAATGGCCAAAGAGGGACGCTTGTGTTTTAGGTGGGCGGGACAATACCAGGAATTTGTAGGTTATTTTATGACCTATTGACACCTCTTTGTGTACCTTAATAAATTATTTAGAATAAAGTATTTTATTTACACAGACTAATTTATAAACATATATACTGAAGTTTATACAAGCATTTGTGAGTTTTATTGCAGTGGAGCAATATGATACATTTATATACACACCACACAGTCTGATCTCCTTAAATGAGGGACATCAGTGTGGGAAAGAGAGACAAAAGGATTTGGGTCTCAAAGAGAGGCTGTCCTTCCTAAAAAGGGACACTTGGCATTTATGGACCCCTTATATCTCCTAAAGACACTCACAAGGTCCGTACCCCCAATATCTCCTAAAGAGGGACACTCGGGAGGTACGGACCCCTAATTTCTCCTAAAGAGGGACGGACCCATAATATCTCCTAAAGAGGGACACTCGGGAGGGACGGACCCCTAATTTCTCCTAAAGAGGGACGGACCCATAATATCTCCTAAAGAGGGACACTCGGGAGGGACGGACCCCTAATTTATCCTAAAGAGGGACACTCGGGAGGGACGGACCCCTAATTTATCCTAAAGAGGGACACTTGGGAGGTATGGACCCCTAATATCTCCTAAAGAGTCAGAATTGGGAGATATGTAATCCCATCTCACTGGATCTTTCTGTCCCTGGTTTTAACCCCTTGAGTGCACACTCAAAGTGTTTTAACTCCATATTTTATGTGCTATGAAAGGTATAGTAATGGCTCAGTATAACGTAAGTTACAATCATTCCTTATAGAGAATAGTATTTCTCTCCAATGTTGGCAATGTTTTAGCGCTCTATTTTCGATGAAATTATATTATAAAGTGTCCCCCTCCAGCCCCTTTCTTACATCTGTCTTTCCTCAGAGCTGAAGGCCGGTCCAGAGGGATCACAACGAGGGACAATCTTTTGTCAGTACAAGGAAAAACCTGCCTTCCTTCATCAAGGGGAACAGCGGGTTTTTTTATACTGATAGAAGGAAGATTGTCCCCTGTTGTGATCTGTCCGGTCCGATGACTGGATTTCAGATCTGAGGGAAGGCGGCTTAGAATATTGAAATGGGGCAGGAGGGGTACTCTTTACAATATAATTTCATAGAAAATAGAGTGATACAAACATTACCAGCGTTGGAGAGCAACAGCATAAACTAAAAGGAACAATAGAAGCATATGTTATAATGAGCTATTACTATCCCTTTAATTATTGTGAATAGTGCTTATTTATATCTTTACTGTAGCGTATAAGTGTGGGTAATGTCTATTCTGCTGTACAAGAGCTTTGAATTACACGGCACTATAGACCGCTAGTGACGCTTTGTCATGTGACTGCCCATGGAAAAAGTGTCCCTGGAAATTCTTTTGAAATGTTGAGACGTATGCATGGGACAAATAAGGTTTTACAAAATTCCTATTACTTTAAAGGGATAGTAATACTTTATTATTACTATCCTCCATATTGTAAATATTTGCAAAATAAGTTAATAGCCCCCAGGTTCATCTCTCAAACCATTATGGTTTGAGAGATAACCGAAGGCAGAGTTCCTCCCTCCCTTCCCTGAAGTCAGCGTTGTACTGACTGCAGGGGAAGTCTGTCGTACGACAGGCTTGTGGCTCTGCAACTGAGCCGAGATCGCGTTGGTGACAAAGAATTATTTCACTGAAAGGGTCTTCTACATGTGCTTGGTTTGCTAGCACACATAAAAGAATTATTTCACTAAAATAGTCTTCTATTTTACTAATGCAATCTCGGCTCTGCTGCAGAGCCGCCTGATGCAAATAAGACCAGATATCCCTGCAGTCAGTACAACGCTGACTTCAGGGAAGGGGGAGGGAGGGGGGAACTTTGCCTTTGTTATCTCTCAAACCATAAAGGTTTGAGAGATGAACCTGGGGGCTATTAACTTATTTTGCAAATATCTACAATATGAGGGATAGTAATAATAAAGTATTACTATCCCTTTAAATAGCGGCTGTCAAACCCTTGGTTTCTAGAGAGGTTACCAATGTATTGGTAAGAGTTTTATTGATTCTATCTGATTCAGCTTGTTTGCCCCAGAATTGCTCCAATTTGAATTTATGCATATTGTCCAAATTGTCAAATTAATAAAACTGTCCCTAAAAAATGTAGTTCTTACACTGTTTTGTTTTTTTTTTAAACTTGCGTAAGAAAATGACATATTTGTATGTGTATGTGTACACTTTAGGCCTACAGGTGCAGTGTACAAACCTGAATTACATGGGTAACTTGTATGTATCTTTATTTATACAGCGACATACATGTACACAGCGCTTCACAGAAATAGTAATAGTCCAGTGCAAAAATACAGGACTGAGTTAAGAGCATCAGGCTAAAGTGTGATCATTGCATATTAGTGGGGGAAAGAGTGCAGCAAAGAGAATCAATCATACATGGACCCTGCCACAAGGAGCTTACAATCTAATTAGTAATCATGACAAGATACAGAGACAGTAGGAGGAAGATAATATTTGCAAATACCAGGCTTCAGTAGGGAAGTGCAGATTCTGATGTGACTGTCAGTGGCACAAGGAGGATATTGTTACCGAGATGCCTCCTACAGTGGGTTTTCAGGAGATGCTTGAAAGTGATGAGTGTGGATAGTTGGTGAATAGTGATAGGGAGGGCATTCCAAAGTTGAGGGGCAGCCAGAAAAAAGACCGCAGCCGAGAAATGGTTTCAGTTGTGTAGGGAGAAGACAGGAAGGACAGAAAGAACCCTTGGGAAAAAAGCAGATGACGGGAAGGTGTATAGAGGGAAATAAAAGCAGAAATATAAGAGGGTGCTGAAGAAGAAAGCGACTTAAAGGAGAGAAGAATTTTGCAAGAAATACGAGACCTTATAGGTACCCAAGAGAGGGATTTCAGGGTCAAATGAGAGAGAAGGTATCTGGGAGTAAGGGTTGTTATTCTTGCAGCTGAATTGAGAACAGACTGAAGGGCAGAAAGATGAGAGGCACTGAGACCAGAAAGTAGAATGTTGCAATAGTAGAGTCTAAAGCGAATGAGGGCCTGAGGGGCAGTTTTTGTGGGTTGACAAACAGAGGAAGGGTCATATTTTGGCAATATTTTTCAGGAAGAAGCAACAGCTTGTGGTCACACTGGTCACAGCTCGGATTTGAGGGGAGAATGTCAAGGTGGAATAGAGTATGACCCCAAGAGTGCTTTGGTTACCAAGTGGATGACGGAATTGTCAACTGTGATGAAGAAAGAGGTTGGGAGTGGGGTGAGGTTTAGGAGGGAATGCAACCAGTTCTGTCTTAGCCATATTAAGTTTAAGATGGCTCTGAGCCAATTTGTCAACTAAGTATCATCCCAAAGGGGACTGAAAGAGCACTGATGTGTTAGAAAGCTGTCCATGGGTCCTCTGGAGGCGAGGGCACACAGATGAAATCGGAAGCATAAGATTATAGATGTTCTACACTGACCCCTAGATAGATCGGTCATTGCAACATCACAGTCTCTACAAAGGCCTCATTCTGCCAGTGACAACTGCCAGTTACTGGGAAGTTGCAGCACGCTGCAATGGTGAATGACTGTCACAAGTCATCCTTGTAACGGTCTCCATAGAGGGCAAGCAAAACCATTTTGCAATGCACTGGATAATTCTGTAGAACCCAAGGTGTTAGAGGGAAAATGCTACAGAGGAATGCACATCTGTTTTCTGGGATCTTTGTCAGTAAAATCTAGCACAGAAGAGAGGAGCGATTCTGGATCAGACCACCTACGTCTATAGCAGACATATAAAACTCCCAACTGATTTAAAGGGATAGTAATGTTTCATAATACAAGCAGCTCTAATTAATCATCATAGTATTTGGACTTTGGAGAGTGTTATTTCAATTCTGTCAGAGTTGTAGTTCAAGAGTAATTCGGTGACAAAGTATCCCCCCTCCCGTCCCTTTTACTGATGTAACACTGCTCAGCCAGATCAGAAGGGAGGTGCCCAGGCAGACTGCAGAGAGGGACAATCTTCAATTAAGATAAGGGAAAAACCTGAAAAACTTGTCAAGGGGCGCAGGGTTTTCATAGGAAGAAGATTGTCCCCTGCTGTTATCTGTCTGGTCTATGGACTGCATTCCACATCTGAGAAGAGATGGCTTACAGTAGGTAAAAGGGGGGGAGGGGGAAACTTTGCTTGTGAATATCTCTTAAAACATAAAGGTTTGAGAGATAAGACTTATATCATTCTTCATGTTTTTTTTAATGCCTACAAAATAAAAAAAAAGTTAAAACGAAGTATTACTATCCCTTTAAATAAGCTTTTAAAGTCACTGAATACTAAAATCAGTGAGATTGAACCCTCTCTAATATTTAACCCTTTGAGTGCCAGATGGGTGTGCAACAAAGGGTTAAACCGTTAAAATCCCCATTTCAGTCAATGATAATTTGCTCAGTTTTTATTTTTCGATTCGCTCCAGAATTATGCCTCTTATTTTGCGCATAAATCTATATCTAAATCAAATAGAATACAAATTAATCTGCCATTTAATTGCATCTCAATGTAATCCAACTTCCCGTTTCCTGCTTACAGCAACTTCAACTCACAACCCTAACATTCCAACCATTTAAAGCTACGACAGCCCTTGCCGCTGCAGCAGAACTGTGTCAGACCCTGACCCCATAGACTTTCATGCAAAGAAATGTTCTGTGCAGTAAAACAACCAAAAAAGCACCAAATTATATGGAGGGTGCAGTTTGTATCAGCAAAATACAACTGGGCAAATTAAATAAAACATTATTTATTAACATTCAGAAAATACTAATTCTTATATTGAAATATATAGTTAATACATATCTTAGACCTTGTTGACGTTTTATATAAAGGAGACAGTTCCCCTTTAAGTATACAAACTGACATATCCTTTATGCTTTCCCAACCAGGAGGAACTTAAATATAATTGTGATGAAATGCATTAGCAAACAAGAAAAAAATGTTTATTTTTTTTTTTTAATTATTCCACAGAATATAATCTGTTTATACACACACGTACATACATCACATGCATGCAGTTATAGACAAATTAGTATGCTTATTTTTATAAGCCTCATTTAATAGGATTAACTGAAGCAATACTGTGGCATACCAACCGAATCATAAGGAACGAATAAGATTTTAGCCTTGAAAGCTTGAGAGGCCTCTAGTATTCAAGTAGTTAAAAATCACTATTTAAATCAAAAGGTAATCTGTGATTTTTTTTTTAATTTCTCCACTACAATGTGGTTACTTTGCTCCAGATCTTAATAAATCAGTCTCTACAAACGTGAAATGCGTTAAAATCTGTATAGTGCTTATTCGCATTAAAAAAAACAAAACGGTAGCCCTTGGATATTAGTAGAATTCACTGCTGCTCAGAGCATTAGAGGCCTCGCACTCAATAGGTTAAAATTTAATACCACACAGTTGCCATGGAAACAGAACTAAAATAGATGTAGAATAATGTGCATTGCCAGTAAAAGTACATATTTAACACATATCATTAATTATCATTTACTGGTTTTATTTGACATCCTTATTATATTACAAATGTAAATGCATTTGTGTCCACCCACCCCAACTGTGTTTCCTTTTTTTATATCTCTATCGGGTAAGGGGGAGTTTTCTTTTAACAAAAAAAAATACTTCAGCATAACACAGTATGAATATGTCTGTCTTCCCACACAGTGATTTCAATTATTCTTAGTTAAAATTCATTTGTCATTATCAAAACAAAAATGTCAGCTAGGAAAGGCTCACAGAAGGAGCATTGTACCCAGGAATGGTAATAAAATAAGAGCAATAGGGATTTGGACAAAAAAAAAAAAGCCACTACCAAATATTTTAACCATTAGATGGTAGAAACCACTTCAACACATTGCTTCGGGTATCTAATATTTAAATACACACAGACACACACACAGTGCAATATACTGATATGACCTGGGGCAACTGTATAGCAAGCCATCTACACTGTAAAAGGGACAGATACAAAATTGTTATGGATTTATATAGATTTTAACCCCTAGAATGCTAGACAGACCTCCAATGCGTTGTAGACGTGTCTAGCATTCAGTGGGTAAAAGCCCACTATTTAAAATCAATGGGGATTTTAAGAATGTTCATTTGTCCACTATGGTGGAGTTGGCCTGCCCCATTCATCTTGGTATCACTGTATCATAATAACGTCTATTGTAATTAAGACTTCACCCACTATACCATACTGATTTTTAGTTAACATTAAACAGGTAATCAAACTGTTAATGAATGTGATTACACGCCCAGCACCAGTAATATGTGCACAACCATGTATTATGTACCTTTAATTATAAACAACACACCTAAGGGGTAAGAATTCACACTAACAAATTAATATATATTTATTATCTATAGTTCATTCATCCTACCAACAGTAGCCAAACATTTTTAGAATAATATTCAAAAATTAAACAGGAAAAGGAAAACACAAATACAAAACACACAACAGCTTCCAGCACCATTGTACAGATACATATATTTTGAACAGATAAAAATAAGAGGTTTCCTGTTAATGGAGGATATTTCACAACGAACATAAAACAGACAATAGATCACATTAAAGTCACCATTTCGGTGGCCATTTAAACCCTTTAAATGCCAGAGACGTGTGCAGGCAATGGATTAATTGGAGTACAACAGAGGAGTGTCCAGCTCATTCCTTGAAAACCTGTAACCCTTTGAGTTCCAGAGGGGTACGTAACGCATTGCTCCGCAATGCGTTGCCTACCCCTCTGGCACTCAAAGGGTTAAGAGCCAGAAGGGCGCATACAATGCGTAGCACACCCCGCTCTGGCGCTCAGTGGGTTAACCCTTCGAGTGCCAGAATGGTACGGAACGCACTGCAAAAGCAATAGGTCCCGTACCACTCTGGCACGCAAAGGGTTAACACGCAATGGAACCTCCGCACACGGGGTTAACGCTTGGAGTGCCAGAGGGGAGCGCAAAGCATTGCGTGCCTCTACAGCACCCAAAGGGTTAATGGTCGACATCTGGCCTGATTTTACAAGCCAATACAAAAAGGTTCATACAGAACCAATGTGTTTTTTCCTGCTGTAACTATATAAAGAATTTCTTATTTTTGAGTAAATGTGCATAATAGGATAATGCATTTTTTTTTCTTTTGGAAAATGATGCCAGTAGTGCATAAAAAGCCCTACAAATGAATAAACAATGAAGAATATATATATATATATATATATATATATATATATATATATATATATAGCATCAACAGAATCCTTCCAAATACCACAGAAACGTGCATGACGTCTGTGTCCACAAATAAAGATAATTTCTGTCCTTACCTTTGTGTATAAGCAGCTGCAGGCTGATCCAGTCCAGCACTCAGTGATCTGTGTCTGTATAAAGGTCTGTGCACAGCAGCTGTATGAGGGGTAGGAGCAGGCTGGGAGGAGAGCAGACCCACCCATCTTTGTATATTCAGTCATCATCACTGTGTGTGTGTGTGTGTGCGTGCAGGAAGCTGCACATTGCCCACTTCCTCCTAGACTTCACATGGGCTTCCTTGCGCCTTCAGCATCAGTCACTTTCAGTTATTTCATGCCAGATGCTCTTTGTCTGCTGCCTGTGAATGGTTTGTACTTGTTACACTCCTCTGGTCCTTAAAAGCATACCTCCCATGTGTCCCTCTTTAGGATACATTAGAGGTACATACATTCTAAGTGTTCCTCTTTAGGAGATATTAGGGGTCTATATGTCCCATGTGTCCCTTATTAAAAGTACACACCTCTCAAGTGTCCCTCTTTGGAGACATTAGGTATACATACTTCCCAAGCGTCACTGTATAGGAGACCCAAATTCCTCTGTCCCTTGTTTCCACCCCGTTGTCCCTGTGTTTAGGAGATCAGACTGTGTGGTGTGTATAAAAGTGTATCACCCTGGTGTACCTGTGTTTAGGAGATCAGACTGTGTGGTGTGTGTATATAGGTGTATCACCCTGGTGTCCCTGTGTTTAGGAGATCAGACTGTGTGGTGTGTATGTAAGTGTATCACCCTGGTGTCCCTGTGTTTAGGAGATCAGACTGTGTGGTGTGTATATAAGTGTATCACCCTGGTGTCCCTTTGTTTAGGAGATCAGACTGATTGGTGTGTATAGAAGTGTATCACCCTGGTGTCCCTGTGTTTAGGAGATCAGACTGATTGGTGTGTATAGAAGTGTATCACCCCGGTGTCGCTGTGTTTAGGAGATCAGACTGTGTGGTGTGTATAGAAGTGTATCACCCTGGTGTCCCTGTGTTTAGGAGATCAGACTGTGTGGTGTGTATATAAGTGTATCGCCCTGGTGTCCCTGTGTTTAGGAGATCAGACTGTGCGGTGTGTATATAAGTGTATCACCCTGGTGTCCCTGTGTTTAGGAGATCAGACTGTGCGGTGTGTATATAAGTGTATCACCCTGGTGTCCCTGTGTTTAGGAGATCAGACTGTGGGGTGTGTATATAAGTGTATCACCCTGGTGTCCCTGTGTTTAGGAGATCAGACTGTGTGATGTGTATATAAGTGTATCACTGTGGTGTCCCTGTGTTTAGGAGATCAGACTGTGTGGTGTGTATATAAATGTATCACCCTGGTGTCCCTGTGTTTAGGAGATCAGACTGTGTGGTGTGTATATAAATGTATCACCCTGGTGTCCCTGTGTTTAGGAGATCAGACTGTGTGGTGTGTATATAAATGTATCACCCTGGTATCCTGTGTTTAGGAGATCAGACTGTGTGGTGTGTATAGAAGTGTATCACCCTGGTGTCCCTGTGTTTAGGAGATCAGACTGTGTGGTGTGTATAGAAGTGTATCACCCTGGTGTCCCTGTGTTTAGGAGATCAGACTGTGTGGTGTGTATAGAAGTGTATCACCCTGGTGTCCCTGTGTTTAGGAGATCAGATTGTGTAGTGTGTATATAAGTGTATCACCCTGGTGTCCCTGTGTTTAGGAGATCAGACTGTGTGGTGTGTATAGAAGTGTATCACCCTGGTGTCCCTGTGTTTAGGAGATCAGACTGTGTGGTGTGTATAGAAGTGTATCACCCTGGTGTCACTGTGTTTAGAAGATCAGACTGTGTGGTGTGTATAGAAGTGCATCACCCTGGTGTCCCTGTGTTTAGGAGATCAGACTGTGTGGTGTGTATATAAATGTATCACATTGCTCCATAGCAATACAATTCCCATTAATGTTTGTTTAGCCCCTTAACAACCGATGCCATGCTAGGACCGATGGTGGTACTGGTACATTATGGGTTTTTTGCTCACAGTTCTACTACGGCAATTCTGCACGCACTACCAGAGTCTGAAACTGACCTCTCCAAGGCCGGAGCGGTGAGTATCAGACCCTTCCTTGTTTGGCGAGCCGGCACATGTGATTAGTCATATGTGCTGGCTTGCCGAATGAGATCAAAGAAGTCCGTAAGGGGGATCCACTGCCCAGGACCATCTTCATTAACCCTCTGTTGACAGGTGACACGTCAGGACTATCACCTTTTTTTTTTGCCTAAATGACCGGTGATGGGTCTGGCACTTAACATATTTTGTAGTTACAGCGCTCCTTCAGGAGTGCGGTAAGCACTAGCTGGGTCTGAAATTGACTGCTCCAAGACCGCAGCAGTCTTTCTCAGATCCCCGTTTGGCTCGCTGGTACATCATCAGTCACATGTGCCGGTGCGCAGACAGAGATCGAAGTGGTCCTTAAAGGAAGTTCACTTCATTGACTGCTCATCGTTAAGGGGTTACATTTCAGTATATGTGTTTATAAATTAGCCTGTGTAAATAAAATACTTTGGTCTAGCTCTAAATTAGTTACACAAAGAGGTGTCAATGGGTCATGAATAACCTAAACATTCTCAGTAATGCCCCACCCACCACCTAAAACAAAAGTGTCCCTCTGTGGGCATTTGAAATGTTGGGAGGTAGGCTTATAAGTTAATCGTTTGAGAAATGGAGGTTTAATTATTTGTTAGTCTATGCATGGTACACAAAACTGACTGGCATGCCAGCCAGAGAGTAACATACACTGCTCTCGGTCCCACCTGTCACCTTCCATCCAGATACTAACATTCCACACTGCTCCCGCTCCCCCTGTCACCTCCTGCCAACCAGATACTAACATTCCACACTGCTCTCGTTCCCCCTGTCACCTCCTGCCAACCAGATACTAACATTCCACACTGCTCTCCCTCCCACCTGTCACCTCCTGCCAACCAGATACTAACATCCCACACTGCTCTCCCTCCCACCTGTCACCTCCTGCCAACCAGATACTAACATCCCACACTGCTCTCGTTCCCACCTGTCACCTCCTGCCAACCAGATACTAACATTCCACAGTGCTCTCGCTCCCATCTGTCACCTTCTGCCAGCCAGATACTAACATCCCACACTGCTTTTGCTCCCATGTCACCTCCTGCCAGCCAGATACTAACATTCCACACTGCTCTCGTTCCCACCTGTTACCTCCTGCCAACCAAATACTTACATTCCACACTGCTCTCGGTCTCACCTGTCACCTCCTGCCAGCCAGATACTAACATTCCACAATGCACTCCCTCCCATCTGTCACCTCCTGCCAACCAGATACTAACATCCCAAACTGCTCTTACTCCCATCTTTCACTTCCTGCCAGCCAGATACTAACATTCCATATTGCTCTCCCTCCCATGTGTCACCTCCTGCCAACCGGACACTAACATCCCACACTGCTCTTGCTCCCCGTCACCTCCTGCCAGCCAGATACTAACATTCCACACTGCTCTCCCTCCCATCTGTCACCTCCTGCCAGCCAGATACAAACATCCCACACTGCTCTCCCTCCCATCTGTCACCTCCTGCCAGCCAGATACTAACATTCCACACTGCTCTCGCTCCCATCTGTCACCTCCTGCCAGCCAGATACTAACATCTCACACTACTCTCATTCTCATCTGTCACCTCCTGCCAGCCAGATACTAACATTCCACACTGCTCTTGCTCCCATCTGTCACCTCCTGCCAGCCAGATACTAACGTCCCACACTGCTCTCTCTCTCCCATCTGTCACCTCCTGCCAACCAGATACTTACATTCCACACTGCTCTCGGTCTCACCTGTCACCTCCTGCCAGCCAGATACTAACATTCCACAATGCACTCCCTCCCATCTGTCACCTCCTGCCAACCAGATACTAACATCCTACACTGCTCTCCCTCCCATCTGTCACCTCCTGCCAGCCAGATACTAACATTCCACACTGCTCTTGCTCCCCCGTCACCTCCTGCCAACCAGATACTAACATCCCACACTACTCTCGCTCCCATCTGTCACCTCTTGCCAACCAGATACTAACATTCCACACTGCTCTTGCTCCCATCTGTCACCTCCTGCCAGCCAGATACTAACATCCCACACTGCTCTCTCTCCCATCTGTCACCTCCTGCCAACCAGATATTAACATTCCACACTGCTCTCACTCCCATCTGTTACCTCCTGCCAGCCAGATACTAACATTCCACACTGCTCTCGTTCCCATCTGTCATCTCCTGCCAGCCAGATACTAACATTCCACACTGCTCTCGCTCCCATGTGTCTCCTCCCGCCAGCCAGATACTAACATTCCACACTGCTCTCGCTCCCATCTGTCACCTCCTGCCAGCCAGATACTAACATTCCACACTGCTCTTGCTCCCATCTGTCACCTCCTGCCAGCCAGATACTAACATTCCACACTGCTGTCCCTCCCATCTGTCACCTCCTGCCAGCCAGATACTAACATTCCACACTGCTGTCCCTCCCATCTGTTACCTCCTGCCAACCAGATACTAACATTCCACACTGCTCTCGCTCCCCCGTCACCTCCTGCCAACAAGATATTAACATTCCACACTGCTCTCACTCCCATCTGTTACCTCCTGCCAGCCAGATACTAACATTCCACACTGCTCTCGTTCCCATCTGTCATCTCCTGCCAGCCAGATACTAACATTCCACACTGCTCTCGCTCCCATGTGTCTCCTCCCGCCAGCCAGATACTAACATTCCACACTGCTCTCGCTCCCATCTGTCACCTCCTGCCAGCCAGATACTAACATTCCACACTGCTCTTGCTCCATCTGTCACCTCCTGCCAGCCAGATACTAACATTCCACACTGCTGTCCCTCCCATCTGTCACCTCCTGCCAGCCAGATACTAACATTCCACACTGCTGTCCCTCCCATCTGTTACCTCCTGCCAACCAGATACTAACATTCCACACTGCTCTCGCTCCCCCGTCACCTCCTGCCAACAAGATATTAACATTCCACGCTGCTCCCGCTCCCACGCTCCCATCTGTCACCTCTGCCAACCAGATACTAACATTCCACGCTGATCTTGCTTGCACCTGTCACTTCCTGCCAGCCAGATACTAACATTCCACACTGCTCTCCCTCCCACCTGTTGTCTCAATTAACCTATAACATGCTACAATTAAGAGATATCTCTGCTTGAACACACACAAGACAAACAGGACCTCTTCCTATGACTTTCATATACAAATAGCACACAATTAGAGAACAAAGAAGCAGTTATTTGGTGCGGATCATATAGTAACACTAAATTCTTCCACCCAAAGAATGAGGCCCAACATCCTGAGATTTGGGTACAAACCCTGAGCGTTCTCCAGTATGGAAAGTATCACAGGGGCATCCCACCTACAATTACCCCCTCCATATATACAAAGGGGCTGGATGGGCTAGCCTGGGGTCATGTTATGGCTTTGTCCCCTCTGGAAAAATTTCTACTCTCAGGTTTTAGAAAGATGAGAGGGAGGAGTTTGGGTCTTGGTATCCAATTTCATGGATATGACATCCTGAACTAATTACATATCCATTTTGGAGAAAAAATCCACACAATGGATTCATAGTGGTTATAAATAAGAGGTGCTAGAGTTAATTTACCCTGATTGCCAGCCATGCAATACATTGCTTTTAACCCTTTGAGTAGTTGAGGCATGCAGATCCTTACTGTCAGTCCTTTGAATGGCAGAAACAGCAGTATACAATGTATTGCTTGCAACCTTTTGAGCCCCACAAGGCTACCATGCATTGCTTTACACCCCCTGAGTACCATGCACAATGCATGAATCTTACCTCTTGACTAAAGGGACAATGAGAATTCATAAGGGCCCACTAGTATTTCTGGCCATAGTAAGGTAAGCAGGATGTTATTTTTAGAAGGGGTTAGTTCTTCTTTAAAAGGATAGTAATACTTAATATGTTTAAAACATATATGATGTAGGGTTTATCCCTATGAGTAAACAAAGGCACTCCCTCTGCTGAGAGGCGTTTTGTTCAAAAGTTATTACAGGTCAAACTTGAATTTTGTAGGTGCAGTATCTCAATGGACTGAAATTGTACAGTGTCGCAGTTGCTACACCATCTAAGGACAGCTCTGGTCAGCTGTCCATAAATCTCCATAGAATGGTGTAGCAACAGCGCCACTGTACAATTTCAGACCATAGTGTTACTGATTGATTAAGACAGCGTTCAGATGTGGAAGTACCGTCGTTTTACTCAGGGGTGTAAACCCTACTATCTCTCTCTCTCTGTAAATATTATATATATCATAACTACCAAGTGTCCCTCTTTGAGACCCCAATCCCTCTGTCCCTCTTTTCTACTCTGGTGTCCCTCTTTTTTGGAGATCTGATTGCATGGTTTGTATATAAGTGTATTACATTGCTCCACAGCAATAAAACTGACATTAATGTTTAGTTAATCTTCAGTATATGTGTTTGTAAATGAGTCTGTGTGAATAAAATACTCTGGCCTTCCTCTAAATCCTTTATTCAGTTACATAATGAGGTGTCAATAAGTCATAGAGTAAGCTAAAAGTCTCAGTAATGCCCCGCCCACCAGTCACGCCCCAGAAATCCCACCTAAAACACAAGTGTCCCTCCTTGGCCATTTGAAATGTTGGGAGGTATGATATATATATATATATATATATATATATATAATTATATATATATATATATATATAGATAGGCATCAGAGCTGGCAGTGGCACTCAAGAATTAAACATAAATAACCACTTAAATAATGCAGTGCACGTCCCATATAATGTATATACAAAAGTACTCAGCCACAACTGGAGCAGGCGAGACAGTGCTCAAATGAAGAATTGTTGATAAAGTTTTATTCCATAAATAAATCACCAAACGTTTTCTGTCCATGCAAGGACCTTCATCAACCCTGATGAAGGTCCTTGCATGGACCGAAAACGTTTGGTGTGTAAATATTATATTATGCCTTTAAGATAAGCGCCAGTAGTGATGTAATTAACCCCCCTTACTGTGATTTTGCCTCTTCTTGTTCTCGGAGGCCATATGGTCCGTGTTAATATTGGGTGTTTCCTCGGGTACTTGGCAGAGCAGAAACCTGATTAAGGAACACACACTGTCTTCATCATCTGCTTCCAAACAGGGATTTTTGAGCTCACAGATTATTAAACTGAATGCAGTCATTAAACCCTGGCACAGCAGTGTGTCTGTGGCCTCCTGACACCGAGGGAGCTATTGTCCAGGCAGGAGGCACAGGGCATGCAGAGCCAAACACTGGGAGGTTATTAAATGACTTAAAGGGGCAGTAACCCTTTATTTTGACTAACATATTCTAGAAGTGCATGATAATTGTCTAGACTTATACTACATAAGAAAAAAAATGAGCATTTCAGGAATGAACCAACTGTACAACAGGGAAGAAATTAAGCTTCCATTTTTAGTGAAATAGGGCTTTTACCTGTTAAATGCTACAGAGGTCTCTCTAGCATTCAAGGCATTAAAAGCCCTATTCAGCACCAGTGGAGTATTCACATACCTCCCAAGTGTCCCTCTTTTAGACCCAATCCCTCTGTCCTCTTTCCCACCCTGATGTCCCTCTTTTTAGGATATCAGATTGTGTGGTGTGTATATAAATGTATCACACTGCTCTAAAGCAATAAAACTCACATTATTGTTTGTTTAAACGTCAGTATATGTGTTTATAAATTAGTGTGTGTAAATAAAATACTTTGTCTTGTTATAAATCATACATTAGGTTACACAAGGAGGTGTCAATAGGTCATGAAATAGCCTAAAAATTATCAGTAATGCCCCGCCCACCAGCCACACTCACAGCATCACCCCTTAAAACACAAGTGTCCCTCTTTGGCAATTAGAATGTTGGGAGGTATGTATTCAACATTTTGCTTCAAAATGTGATGGCTACCCCTCTGGCAGTGAAAGGGTGAAATCATTTGGAATTTTGGCCGTGATACAGTTGATATACTTCAGAATTCCTCCTCTTTGTAGATAAGGCTCTCTGAAAGCTAGAATGTACTGCATACCTCCCAAGTGTCCCTCTTTGAGACTCAAATCCCTCTGTCCCTCTTTCCACCCTGATGCCCCTCTTTTTAGGAGGTCAGACAGTGAAGTGTGCATTAGTATATGTATATATAAATCATACTGTGTAAATAAAATAATTTGGTCTTAAGATAAAACATTTATTCAGTTATATAAATATATGTTAATATGTCATGAAATCACATAAAATATCTTGGTAATGTCCCTCGCACCTGCCACGCCCCCAGGAACACCCCCTAGAATACAAGTCTCCCTCTTTGGCCATTTGAAATGTTGGAGGCATGGTACTGCACTCATTGCTCAGCTGGCACTCAGCATGTTAAGATAATTTATACTGCAGGTGCTGTTTGTCAGCAGGGAGGGGTAAAGAGATTTTTCTTTACACTTCTCATGTCCTGCTGTGTCTTGGATGGGAGAGTCTGACCTCGGGACCTGACAGTGAGGATTACAAAGAAGACTGTTGAGGTACAGTACAGATTGTTATCATGAATATCACGCTGTATCAGAGTATCGTCCCTCTTGAGAGCCAAATCCCTCCCACATTGGTGTGCCTATTTTTAGGACATTGCACTGTGTGGTGTATATGTGTGCTAGTGAATGTTGCACTGCGATGCCCATGTGATTGGGCACACCAGGAACCCAGTGGTGAATGTTGTACTGGATGACTATGTGACTGGGCACACCAGGAACCCAGTGGTGAATGTTGCACTGGATGACCATGTGACTGGGCACACCAGGAACCCAGTGGTGAATGTTGCACTGGATGACCATGTGACTGGGCACACCAGGAACCCAGTGGTGAATGTTGCACTGCGATGCCATGTGACTGGACACACCAGGAACCCAGTGAACTAATGTAGCAGAATTGTAGCTGCAGCTATTTTCACTGAAGCATTGGGGACCCTCATCACCCCGATTCACTGCGTGCAGACTGCCTGCGCCCCCTTGCCACTCTGGGGCAGACAGCAAACCTAAAAACTGCTTATAATAGAATTTTTATATATATATATATATATATATATAATATATATATATATTATATATATAATGACTCTCTCTTTCCCCCAGGAATAAAACTCACATTAATGTAGGATTAACAGACCTCACCTTTAAACCGGGGACATACATGTAAAATGCATACTGCAGGGCTGCTTTAATTTCAGTACGGTCCTGAATTATGCCTGTTTCCTATGTGTCCCCAGTTAAAGGTGAGGCCTGGTCGGCCTATGTTAGTGTGTATAATTTAGTCTGTGTAAATAAAATACTTTGGTCTTGCTCTAAATTATTCAGTTATAAAACAGGTGTCAGTAGGTCATGAAGTAACCTAAACATTTTCAGTTATGCCCCACTCACAAGTTGTGTCCACAAAAAAATACCTCAAACGAGCATCCCTCTCTGGCCATTTGAAAGGTTGGGAGTAATGGGAACTTGTATGTCAGACTAGAGTAGGGATCCTAATGTTTCACTCAGGAAATCACCTGTGTGTACCTGCCAGCTGGCCCAGATTTCCAGGGACAGGCCTGGATTTCAGTCCCTGTTCCTGAATCCTACTGCTCCTTGTTTTGTTTCTGGGTTTTAACCCATAGAATGCCAGAGGGGGTATTGCAAAGCAATGCACTGCAAACAATTTTGAATGATACAGGTCTCCACCTCAGAGAGATTAAAAACCCCATTTAAATCAATGGCAATTTTCCGTTGACCCATATGATGCAGTGGTTTGCTCCAGAATTGTCCTCACGGTCCATATGTACAAAGGCTAATGCACCAATTTTGGGGCAAGCCATCTGACCACAGGGGTCAAGAAAACATTTTAATTGGGGGGGGTTAACACTTCTTTGACTGCTAGAGAGGTCTCCAAAGTATGCAATACATTGGGAGACCACTCTAGCATTCAAGGGGTTAAAAGCCCCATGTAAATCAATGGGCAATTTGGGGGGGGGGGTTTGGGGGAAAATGGTTTTGTCCAGTATGGTGTCGTTGTGCCCTGGAATAGGGATAAATTGCCTTTGTGCATAACAGGCCGCGTCTATAGCATTTCCCTGCTTGTGCACAGGTGAGGTAATTACATGTCTGATATCCAGATTACCTCACCTGTGTAACAGCAGGAAATCCTTAAAGTCACTGACTGTTAGGTGCCCCCTCGAGGAGAGGATACATGAATCACTGGTATAAAGCATTGATGGACAACCTAAGGTCTTCCAGCTGTTCAGGGCTACAATTTCCATCATCCCTTTCCAGCCACTGACTGGGAATGATGGGAATTGTAGTCCTGAACAGCTGGAGGGCCTCATGTTACCCATCCTTGTAGACTGTCTCTTTAGCTTGCTCTTGCTTGTACACAGGTGAGGTAATTAGAGGATCAGTCATGTAATTACCTCACCTGTGCACAATCAGGGAAAGCCTAAACACATGGCCTGTTAGGTGCCCCCTAGAGAGAGGGTTGGGAACCACTGGTATAAAATATAGGGGGCAACCTGAGGCCCTCCATCTGTTTAGGACCAGTCAATAGCTGGCTGATGATGATGATGGGAATTGTAGTTCTGAACAGCAGGTGGGCCTCAGATTGCTTTATACCAGAGCTTACCAACTCTCTCCTCTAGGGGTCCCCTAACAGTCCATGTTTTAGTGTGTCCCTGCTTGTACATCAGGGTCTCAGTCATTTAATTACCTCACCTGTGCACAAGCAGAGCAATGCTAAAAACATGGCCTACAAGGATGGGCTACTTGAGCCTTCCAGCTGTTCAGAACTACAAATTACATCACCTGCAGCTTGTGAGTGGCTGGGGATGATGGGAAATTTGTAGTCCAGAACAGCTGGAGGGTCTTGTGTTTCTATCTATCCTTTATCACCAATGATTCTCTACCCTCTCCCCAGGAACCCTTAACATGCTGTGTTTAGTGTTTCCCTACTTGTACACAGGTGAGTTAATCAGTCAGTCATGTAATTACCTCACCTGTGTACATGTAGGGAAATCCTAGAGACATAAACTGTTACGGGTTCCTGAGGAGAGGGTTGGGACCCACTTCTCAGTAGTGGAGATAGGCAATTGGACGCCCTACAGCTGTTCCAGAGTTCAATTCCCAGCATCCTCAGCACCCAACCACTATCTGGGTATGATGGGAATTATAGTCCTGAACAGCTGTAAGGCCTCAGATTGCCTAATAATGCTCTATCCCAGTGGTTCCCAACCCTCTCCTCAGGGGACCCCTAACAGGACATGTGTTTAGGATTTCCCTGCTTGTACACAGGTGAGTTAATCAGTCAGTCATGTAATTACCTCACCTGTGTACATGTAGGGAAATCTAGAGACATAAACTGTTACGGGTTCCTGAGGAGAGGGTTGGGACCCACTTCTCAGTAGTGGAGATAGGCAATTGGACGCCCTACAGCTGTTCCAGAGTTCAATCCTCAGCACCCAACACTATCTGGGTATGATGGGAATTGGACGCCCTACAGCTGTTCCAGAGTTCAATCCTCAGCACCCAACCACTATCTGGGTATGATGGGAATTATAGTCCTGAACAGCTGTAAGGCCTCAGATTGCCTAATAATGCTCTATCCCAGTGGTTCCCAACCCTCTCCTCAGGGACCCCTAACAGGACATGTGTTTAGGATTTCCCTGCTTGTACACAGGTGAGGTAATTGACCCCTTAAGGACCAGTGGTCCAGGGAAGTTACCTTCCCTTAAGGACTGCTTTGATCCTTGCCGAAGTGCCAGTACACGTGACCTGTTACGCGTACCGGTGTGCCGCTTTGAGGCCTAAGAGAGATCGCTCCGGTCTTGGAGCGATCAATTTTCGGCCCTGTTTTTACTTACAGCTCTCCGGTAGAGCGCTGTAAGTAAAAAGTATGTGACGTGCCATGACCGTCACTGCTCCTTAAGGGTATAAGGACCGTGACGGTCATAGTACGTCATGTAGTCCTTAAGGGGTTAAAGGACTGATCCCCCTGATTAACTCACTTGTGTACAAGAAGGGAAATCCTAAATACATGGATTGTTAGGGGCCAGTGTGGAGAGGGCCAGGATCTACTGATTTGTATTAGGGGTGGAAATCTGAGGCCCTCCAGCTTTTCAGGACTACAATTCCCATCATGACTTGGGATGATGGGAATTGTTCTGAGCAACCGCAAGGCCTCAGGTTGCCCCCCAATGCTTTATACCAGTGACCCTCTCTTCTATGGGTCCCATAACAGGCCATGTGTTTAGGATTTCCCTGCTTGTGCACAGGCGAGGTAATTAAATGACTGATCCCCTGATTAACTCACCTGTGTGCAAGCAGGGAAACACTAAACACATGGACTGGTAGGGGTCCCAGGGGAGAATGTTGGAAACCACTGCCATATTATGGGGCCCTATATTCAAAGAAAACTGGAGTAATTCTGGGAGAAAACAACTGTAACAGTGGGAGAAATACATTTCCAAAATTCCCATTGATTTAACTCTTTAAAATTCAAAGTGAAAGCAGAACTACCACCTCTAAGCAACTGTAGCTTCAATAAGTTCTCATCTGGTGACTAGCTGCTTAGTAGCGCTAGTCGCCAGAATGATTACCTTGTTAAGGAGAAATAGACATTCTTCACTGGCTGACAGGCAGGACGGAGCAAAGACATCTTGCCATAGTGATGTCTGCGCACCTGCTCTGCCTGGAAGAAACTGACAGATCAAGCGCAGACGTCACTATGACAAGATGTCTGCGCTCCGTCCTGCCTGTCAGCCCGTGAAGAATGTCTATTTCTCCTAAACAAGGTAATCATTCTGGCGACTAGCGCTACTAAGCAGCTAGTCGACAGATGGGGAGTTATTGAAGCTAAAGTTGCTTAGATGTGGTAGTTCCGCATTAATAAAAGCTCATATTAAATTTAGGACGAGTTTTAATTTATTCCTTATGGTAAAGTTAGTTTGCCAAGGATTTCTCCTGTTTTCTTTGCACATAGAGCTCAATTGGGTTTGTCGTGAAATAGGTTATGACCTTTTCTAATTCGTGATATTAGTTATTTGTATGATCATACATGAGAACTTCCTCCAGCTGAGGGCTTGGAAGGGCTTGTGCTGCCAACCAGGGGAATGTAAATGGCACGTTTTGCATCATAAAGGGGTGGGGTTTCACTGGCTTGTTATAAAGTGGGTGGAGGAGAGGAGGGCGGGAAGTGGGAGGGACAGAGTGGAAAGGAGGAGGGCGGGAAGTGGGAGGGACAGAGTGGAAAGGAGGCGGGAGGGAAGGACAGGGGGAAGGAGGAGAGGATGGAGGGATGGGGTGGTAAGGAGGAGAGGAGGGCGGGAAGTGGGAGGGACAGGTTGGAAAGGAATAGAGGAGGGTGGGAAGTGGGAGGGACAGGTGGGAAGGAGGAGGGCATGAAGTAGGAGGGACAGGATGGAAAGGAGGTGAGAAGTAGGAGGGACAGAGTGGGAAGGAGGAGAGGAGGGTGAGAACTGGGAGGGACAGGGTGGGAAGGAGGAGGGTGAGAAGTGGGAGGGACAAGGTGGGGAGGAGGGTGAGAAGTAGGAGGGACAGGGTGGGAAGGAGGAGAGGAGGGTGAGAACTGGGAGGGACAGGGTGGGAAGGAGGAGGGTGAGAAGTAGGAGGGACAGGGTGGGAAGGAGGAGGGTGAGAAGTAGGAGGGACAAGGTGGGGAGGAGGGTGAGAAGTAGGAGGGACAGGGTGGGAAGGAGGAGAGGAGGGTGAGAAGTAGGAGGGACAGGGTGGGAAGGAGGAGAGGAGGGTGAGAAGTGGGAGGGACAGGGTGGGAAGGAGGAGAGGAGGGTGAGAAGTGGGAGGGACAGGGTGGGAAGGAGAAGAGGAGGGTGAGAAGTGGGAGGGACAGGGTGGGAAGGAGAAGAGGAGGGTGAGAAGTGGGAGGGACAGGGTGGGAAGGAGGAGAGGAGGGTGATGTCACGGTTTTAAAGACTCTCAGACGTAAGGTTTGGTAAAAACGTAACTTTATTGAAAAGTTAAGGCAATCCCCATAGGGAAACATACATAACAATACAACAATAATAGTCCATACAATAGGTTCTACCTGCCTTGCCTAAAATACCGGGCAAGGCAACCCAAGTGACAGTAGCAATAACAGGCTCTACCGGCCTTGCCTATACCGGGTAAGGCAACCGTGAGATGACATATACCGGTTCTACCGGCCTTACCAATACCGGGCAAGGCAGCCCAAAGGAGTACTGAGTGTAGGCTCTACCGGCCCTGCCAATACCGGGTAAGGCAACCGTAAAGATGGTAATGTACAAGGTTCTACCGGCCTTACCAATCCCGGGCAGGGCAGCCTGAGGAACACTGTAGTAGGCTCTACCGGCCCTGCCAATACCGGGTAAGGCAACGTTAAGGATGGTAACGACAAAGGTTCTACCGGCCTTACCAATATTGGGCAGGGCAGCCTGAGCGAGTAGACCAGCTGTCAGATGACTATGACAGCAGAGAGGAATAGGAACTAAGGTCTACTCAGCAGAAGTCTATTGCCAGGGACGACTGCATAGGAGTGGACAGCGACCTAGCCTCAGTACTGGATAGATCAGGAGAAAACCAACGTCCGCACGTTGGGACCAACAATAAATATCGCCACCAGGTTAATGGAGTAAACCAGCGTCTGCACGCTGATACCAACAGAGTATCGCCACCAGGTTAATGGAGTAAACCAGCGTCCACACGCTGGAACCAACAGTGTATATTGCAACCAGGTTTAATGGAGTAAACCAGCGTCCGCACGCTGGAACCAACAGTGTATATCGCAACCAGGTTTAATGGAGTAAACCAGCGTCCGATGCTGGAACCAACAGTAAATGTCGCCACCAGGTTTAATGGAGTAAACCAGCGTCCTCACGCTGGGACCAACAGTAAATGTCGCCACCAGGTTTTAATGGAGTAAACCATCGTCCGCACGCTGGAACCAACAGTGTATATCGCAACCAGTTTTAATGGAGTAAACCAGCGTCCTCACGCTGGAACCAACAGTAAGTGTTGCCAGCAGGTTTAATGGAGTAAACCAGCGTCCGCACGCTGGAACCAACAATGTATAAGCAACAGAAAAAAGAACAATGTCGCCGGAGCGATGGGGCTAGAGCAGGAGCCCTACACTCCAACGGGGAGTCCACCGGGGCGAGACTGATGCACTGACAGATGACTGGAACCGCCGGTGCAGAGCGAACCGGCTGGAGAAGCAGCAGGCAGGAGACTCAGGAACTCAGTAAGATTAACCCGCTAGGTGCTGGAACACTAGCATACAGGAACACTGGAACACCGGAACGCAGGATCAGCAGGAACAGCAGGCCCAGAAGCCTGACATGCAGATCAGGCCAAGTGAAGTCAGAAGCACCACAAAAGGGCAACCTGGAAGTGCTCAACCTGGGTTTAAAAAGGCTGTGTGAGGAGGGTTAATAGCAGACAGCCAATCAGGAATACTCAGCAAGTTACAGACACAGAACAGCACGAATCACGGGCACTGTGATAGGTGAGAAGTGGGAGGGACAGGATGGGAAGGAGGCGAGGAGGGTGAGAAGTGGGAGGGAGAGGATGGGAAGGAGGTGAGGAGGGTGAGAAGTGGGAGGGACAGGGTGGGAAGGAGGCGAGGAGGGTGAGAAGTAGGAAGGACAGGGTGGGAAGGAGGCGAGGAGGGTGAGAAGTAGGAGGGACAAGGTGGGAAGGAGGAGAGGAGGGTGAGAAGTAGGAGGGACAGGGTGGGAAGGAGGCGAGGAGGGTGAGAAGTAGGAAGGACAGGGTGGGAAGGAGGAGAGGAGGGTGAGAAGTAGGAAGGACAGGGTGGGAAGGAGGAGAGGAGGGTGAGAAGTAGGAAGGACAGGGTGGGAAGGAGGAGAGGAGGGTGAGAAGTAGGAAGGACAGGGTGGGAAGGAGGGGTGAGTATACATGTGAGTATATACATGTAGTA
This sequence comes from Rhinophrynus dorsalis, assembly GCA_037306005.1. NCBI lineage: Eukaryota > Metazoa > Chordata > Amphibia > Anura > Rhinophrynidae > Rhinophrynus > Rhinophrynus dorsalis. Next base: position 94,883,405 of record CM074728.1, on the reverse strand, counting down.
TACTATTTGTGGATGTTGGTTTCTTATATAAATCCGTATGAAGATAGCCATCCTCCCCTTTAAAGATCGTAAGATCCAAAAAATTAACCTTAGAACTGTCAAAGTCTAGAATGAGCCTTAAATTGAAATCATTCTTGTTCAAGTTCTTAATAAAGTTTTGTAACTCAATGATATCACCATCCTACAAGATGAATAGGTCATCTATATAGCGATGCCATGTAAGTATGTGTGTATCCAAATTCAATGGTGTATCCTGAAAAACTACCATCTCCTCCCACCACCCGAGGTACAAATTTTCATATGTGGGAACGCACGCTGCCCCCATTGCAGTACCCCGGGTCTGAAGATATTAAAGGGATAGTAATCCTTAAAATGTAAAAAAAAATATGTGGTAGGGTTTATCCCCCTGAGTAAAACAAGAGTACTCCCACTGCTGAGAGGTGTTTTATTCAAAAGTTATTAATTTTCAAAGTTGAATTTTTTAGGTGCAATATCACAGTGGCCTGCAATTGTACAGTGGCGCTGTTGCTACACCATCCTATGGAGATTTATGGTCAACTGACCAGAGTTGTCCATAGGATCGTGTAGCAACAGCGCCACTGTACAATTTCAGGCCACTGTGATATTGCACCTAAAAAATTCAACTTTGAAAATTAATAACTTTTGAATAAAACACCTCTCAGCAGTGGGAGTACTCTTGTTTTACTCAGGGGGATAAACCCTACAACATATTTTTTTTTACATTTTAAGTATTACTATCCCTTTAATGATTATGGAAGAGAAAGTAGTTAACACATACTGCAATAATTTCAATAGAAATATCTGTGACTGAGAACTACAGAACCTGTCTTTTTTTAGAAAATGTTCAACCGCTCTTATCCCCATTTCATGATGAATGGATGTGTAAAGGGCTTCCACATCACAACTCACCAAGGTAATGGAATTGTCCATTGCTAATTGATCCAATTTAACCAATATATCTGTCGTATCCCTTATATAAGAGGGTAAATGAACCACATATTGTCTCAAAACATTGTCTAGATATTGTGATACCCTTTCAGTTAGACTACCTAGACTGGAGACAATAGGTCTCCCCGGAGGTGTTGAAAGATTTTTATGTATCTTGGGGAGTAGGTAAAAAGTCGGTACTACCAGATTTTGGACATCTAAAAACATTTTGTTATCTACGGTAATAGTGCCACTATCTTTAGCTTCATCAATTTATTTTTATGCAAATCCTGAGAAAATCGGTGGTTGGATCATTATGCAACTTTTTATAACAATCCTTGTTGTTGAGTTGCTTAAAAGCCTCAGTCAGATACAGATTCTTGGGCCATATTACAACATTCACCCCTTTTATCAGAGGGTTTGATCTCAGTCATCCCATTGGGAAATCTCCTTAAAGGGATAGTAATACTTAAAATGTAAAAAAAAATATGTTGTAGGGTTTATCCCCCTGAGTAAAACAAGGGCACTCCCACTGCTGAAAGGTGTTTCATTCAAAAGTTATTAATTTTCAAAGTTGAATTTTTTTAGGTGCAATGTCACAGTGGCCGGAAATTGTACAGTGGCGCTGTTGCTACATAATCCTATGGACAGCTCTGGTCCCGGGACCATAAATCTCCATAGGATGGTGTAGCAACAGCGCCACTGTACAATTTCAGGCCACTGTAATATTGCACCTAAAAAATTCAGCTTTGAAAATTAATAACTTTTGAATGAAACACCTTTCAGCAGCGGGAGTGCCCTTGTTTTACTCAGGGGGATAAACCCTACAACATAGTTTTTTTTTATATTTTAAGTATTACTATCCCTTTAATAGCTTCAACTTGCTGTTTATTAAGGTTATATGGCCCTTGTCTTTCTGGCAATGCAATGGCATCTTTCATAACGAGTTCCCCAAAGGTTTGAACCTGGGGGCAGATATGAGCAGGGGGCGTAAACACAGATTTTGGTTTCAGTATACCATGTGAATTGACAGGATTGTTGTTTATCAGTTTGATTAAATCATCAAGAGGATCTGGATTCTGGGATTCACAATAACCTTTATTTTCTTTATGTGTAGATCTGGCATCAAAGAAACACTCATAATCGAAAAGGTTAATATTGTCTACACTCTCCAATTCAGGTTTATTGAAGAATTTATGCAACAATAATTTGCGGCAAAATAGAAATCGGTCTTTATAAATCTCAAATGTATTAATTCTGTTACATGGTGAAAAAGATAGACCTTTCTTCAATACCTCGAGATGTGCTGTGTTGAGTGTGTGCTCAAACTGATTATGTTTAGTGGCGATACCTCCTCCATGTCTGATAACCTCTCTGTGTTTGTCGTTGTCCGTAACCCCAGATCTCTCTGTTTCTTAAATCTCTTTCCACCCCTCCTTGTCTTTCTCCTGTATTCTGATATTTTTTTCTCCCTCTTATCCTGCGTTGGCGTTGCCCCAAAAAATACCTATCTGACCTATCCAAGTCTGTTACTTGTGAAACACCCATGGCCCCCTCTGTATCCGATACATCCGACTCTGAGACCTCGCTATCCCTTGAATCTCACTTTGTCCAGTGCTGCTACTTTTCCACTGGTAAATCGAACCCTATTTAACCCCTTAGAGTCCGGAGACGTACCCGGACCGTCACGCTGGTCCGGCACTTAAGGACCAGTGACGGTCCTGGTACGTCACGTACTATTACTCACCGCGCTCCTGCAGGAGCGCGGTGAGTAATACCGGGGACTGAATTTGATCGCTCCAAGACCGGAGCGATCTCTTTCAGTCCCTCAGTTCGGCGTGCCGCACCACGTGATCAGTCACGTGGGGCGGCACGTCAAAATTCTCTATCTGGTCCTTAAAGGACCACTCACCCCGCGACCGCTGGTCGTTAAGGGGTTAAAATCATTTAAATCTCGTTGAAACTTGTTTCTTTTCTTTTCAATTATTTTCTTCTCAAGGGTATCTATTTTAGTTATTTTGTCTTTCAAACCTTCACAATCTAAATCTTGAAGTTTCTTTTCAATTTCCTGAATCCGAGTGAATAGTAGATCACTCCTAGCCTACTCATGTTCAAATAGTATTTGAATCAATTAATTAGAACGCTTATTCAGTGCTGTTTCCCACCTTTTTTCTAGATTAGGATTGTCCAATTGTAGTGATGGCATAAATTTAATTCTAAGCCCCCTGGGAATGAGATCATGTGCAAAATATTTCTCATAAGATGACCTGTTCCACCATGATCTCATTAGTTTGACATTGATGGATTTGTATTCTGATAAAATATCCAGTGTGGTAGTCTTTTTTTTCTTTTACTTGGTGTTACCGAAAAAACTTCACCCAATTGTGTGACCCATTTTTCCCGTCTATTTACAAATTTGATGGTATTAGGATGACTCACCACTGATAGTTTTAATCCACTGTGCGGTGTATAATAACTTTTTTTAAAAAAAACCACAGTATTCTTTATGCATGTTTCGGCATGAAAAAGAACTGTTCTTGTATCTGTTATATATAGATACTGCCCTGGTATAGAATTAACCCCTTAAGGACAGGCGGTCATGGGACATTTCCGTCCCATAATGACCCCATAGGCGCACTTGGACGTGCCGGTACACGTGACCTGTCGCGTGTATCGGCGCGTCACTATGGGGCCTGATAGAGATCGCTCCGATCTTGGAGCGGTCAATTTCAGGCCCTATTTTTACTTACAGCACTCCCGGTAGAGCGCTGTAAGTAAAAAGTACGTGATGTACTATGACCGTCATTGGTCCTTGAGTAGTTCAAGGACCGTCACGGTCCTGGTACGTCAAGGGTCCTTAAGGGGTTAAATATAAGTTCTGTTTTTTTATGACCTCTATCAGTTTAATTTAAACAACTTTGACTGATTTACATTCAGTCCTGGGTATGATTATTAGGTTTTAAACATCTATCTAGTAACTGATGGGTTAAATGGTAAAGATATTATGGCCGTGACACTTAAAGAGTTAAGGATGCAGTTACTTAGGTGTTACTTATTGGGGGAAGGGTATGAGAGTATAAAACCAGGCTTTTTGAGCCGGCTCTCCACCCCTTGATGAAGCTGTAATGGAGAAACGATCGTCGGGTCTCTGAACACAGACTATGTGTATCAGTATTGTTGCAATCCTGATGCAATTTGAATAAAATTTGTAGCTCTGTATTTCTATACTATGTTTCTCTCTTTCTGTCCTTTTTTGGCCTATATCGATCATTCATCCAGCGGGTCCTTTACCCAAGGATTTTTGTGGACAGACCGCTGGGAAAGTTTAGAGCAAACGTCTCGCTATTATTGGGTGATCACCTTTTGCGGCTACCCCTCCACTATCCTTTGCTCCCACTATTATAGTATTGAGAGGCAGGTAGGGTTCATACTACTTTTGTATCACAAATCAGAAGAATGAAGCCCTCCCCTATATGTAGCTAATGCAAGAGGTAATAGCAACCCGTATACTCCTTCTCCCGCTGGTAGTGCATACGTCAGTGTGGAGGATCGGGTTCGTTGCTAATGATTATTATAGGTGCCCAAAGATAGGAATATTGCTACTATCGGATGGTCAGGAGAGTGGGAGTTCTCTGGTTATTTGGTGCTAGCGGAGGAAGGAATATTAATCCTTGTGCTCTCTTCTCTGCGGACACTATATTCGGCTGGGAGGAGGGTCAGGACAGTTACTAATTACCATTGTAGGTGTCCCAACAACAGGTCACTTGTTAAAGGGATAGTAATGTTTCATAATAAAAGCAGCTCTAATTAATCATCATAGTATTTGGACTTTGGAGAGTGTTATTTCAATTCTGTCAGAGTTGTAGTTCAAGACTAATTCAATGACAAAGTATACCCCTCCCGCCCCTTTTACTGATGTAACACTGCTCAGCCAGAGCAGAAGGGAGGTGCCCAGGTAGACTGCAGAGAGGGACAATCTTCAATTAAGATAAGGGAAAAACCTGAAAAGCTTGTCAAGGGGGGCAGGGCCTTCATTGTTCTCATAGGAAGAAGATTGTCCCCTTCTGTTATCTGTCTGGTCTATGGACTGGATTCCACATCTGAGAGGAGATGGCTTACACTAGGTAAAAGGGGCGGGAGGGGGAAACTTTGCTTGTGAATATCTCTCAAACCATAAAGGTTTGAGAGATAAGACTTATATCGTTCTTCATATTTTTTTAATGCCTACAAAATAAAATAAAGTTAAAACGAAGTATTACTATCCCTTTAATTAAGGCATTAGGATTGCATTTTTTGTTTTTATTCGCTGGTTTTTAAAGGGATTATTAAAGGTTATATTTTATGTTTTTATTTACTTTACCCCTTTAATTTAACCCTTGAGTCTGTCCCAGTGTCCCGTTAATATAGAAGGGGGATATGGTGCTGTTATGAGATTTTTCTTCTTTTTCTTCTTTTTTGTCTAGTTAAAAGGATAGCAAAAATATGTAAAAAAATATATTTTTTAATGAAATGTTACTGTGGCACTGTTGCTACGTCATCCTATGGAGATTTATGGAGAACTGACCAGAGATGTCCATAGGATAGTGTAGCAACAATGCCACTGTAAAATTGCAGGCCATTGAGATATATAGTAACATAGTAATTTAGGTCGAAAAAAGACTTGCGTCCATCTAGTTCAACCTTTTCCTATTCCTGTTTACCATCGTTGATCCAAAAGAAGGCAAAAAAAACCCCTCAATTAGCAATTTAAAATTCTGCCTTGAATGGGGGAAAAAAAAATTCCTTCTTGATTCCAAATGGCAGTCAGATTTCTCCCTGGATCAACAAGCCCCAACTAAATATTCATCCCAATACTAACGTACATAGCCCTCTATGTTATACTTATAAGGTGGATACTTATTTAAAAGAGCATAAGTATTGCACCTTAAGAAAAAAAAATTCAAGTTTGAGCTGCAATAAGTTTTGACTAAAACACCTCTCCGCAGTGGGAGTACCTTTGTTTTACTCAAGAGGATAAACCTTACAATACATATTTTTACATATGAAATTCTACTATCCCTTTAATTGGCTATAAAAATAGATTTTGACAAATCTCAGGCAGGCCGCACCACGGAGTCAGGCAGGCTGCATTTGGCCCACGGGCCGCAAGTTGGATGCCCATTGTTTAACCCCCATGAGCGCCAAGGGAGTGCCCAAATAATTACAAAGCAATGCATGGCTTCTTTTCTAGCACTCAGATGTTTAAAAGGGAATAAGAGACTTGGGTTCCTATTCAAAGATGCAGTTCTTAAAGGGGTGGTAATGTTTCATAATAAAAGCAGCTCTAATTAATCATCATAGTATTTGGACTTTGGAGAGTTATTTCAATTCTGTCAGAGTTGTAGTTCAAGAGTAATTGAGTGACAAAGTGTCCCCTTCCCGCCACTTTTACTGATGTAACACTGTTCAGCCAGATCAGAAGGGAGGTGCCCAGGTAGATTGCAGAGAGGGAAAATCTTCAATTAAGATAAGGGAAAAACTTGTCAATGGGGGCAAGGCTTTCATTGTTCTCATAGGAAGAAGATTGCCCCCTGCTGTTATCTGTCCGGTCTTACAACCAGATTCCACATCTGAGAAGAGATGGCTTACACTAGGAAAAAGGGGCGGGAGGGGGAAACTTTGCTTGTGAATATCTCTCAAACCATAAAGGTTTGAGAGATAAGACTTATATAGTTCTTCATGTTTTTTTAATGCCTACAAAATAAAATAAAGATAAAACGAAGTATTACTATCCCTTTAAGACTGTTGTTATTGTGTGGCTATTGTAATTCTGTAACATGACATATAGGTAGTTTTTAATGAAGTTTTCAAATATGCAGACTTGAATTAAGGTTAGAGTTCCACTTTAACCATAGCAGTCTAATTTTAAACATTATTCTTTCAGTCTTATGTGAGGTTTCCCATTAGATGGCTAGGGAGAAGTTTGTAATGTGTTTTAGGCTTCTCCATATAGAAATATATCTCTGTGTAAAGTTTTGAAATATGAAAAACTTTATTCCCGAACTGAGGGCTGCATAGACCGTTATGACACAATCCACAATTTGCCTTCCAATCCCGGACCATGCTGATTATGCACTGCCTACATTATGATTTAATAGCATTGTTTGGACATTTGAACCCCCCCCCCCCCAATTCATTGATTTAAGTGTGGTCTCTCAAACTTGTATAGTTTGAGAGATATACAATTATAAACTCCCCCCCCCCCCCTCCTTCCCTCCCCTTTCTTGGACATCAGCTGTCAAGCTGACAGCATGAGATTCGGGTTGCGCGATTCAACTGCAGCTCTTTAGATATCGCTATTTCAGCCGTGCTGAAAAGAAATACTTCATTGGAACGGTCTACAAAGTGTGTCTGGTTTGCAAGCACACTTTGTAGGCCGTTCCAATGAATGATTTCTTTTTAGAAATCTCTTTTTTTTTTTTTTTTTTTAATATATGTTTATTCATTTTTGATGACAGTTTTTTTGACAAACACAAATAACAAATAAGACACGCATTACAAATATAACAGAAGGGAATAAAAGTAGGCATCACCACAATGGATGTATACAGTGCATTATCGACAAGGCAAAAACCTTCAGCAATCCGTAAAATAGAAAAAGATGAGCCATAGTGGAAAGGAAAGGAAAGAGACAGGGAGAGGAAAGAACAGAGAGAGAAAAAGTGAAAGGAAAAGAAGAGAGGATCAAGGCCATGTGCGTAGGGATCTCAAAGGGGAAGTCATCCAATCAAGAAGGGTCTCCCTCCAATCTCCTCTGGAAGTCCTCACCCCTCAAGAATTCCCCCCAGTGGAACCAATGTGTGGCATGAACTAAGCCACGTCCCTCGGCCACAAATGCCAGATCTTCTGCAGAGCGGATTGACTCAACGGAGGCTATCCAATCCCTGTACGTGGGAGGGTGAGTTTGCTTCCAGAATCTGGGTATCCGCACCCTGGCCGCATTGATCAGGCGTATCGTAAGTGAGCGTGTGTAACTGTGTATGGGGTGGGTAGTGTGATACAGAAGAAGGGCCATCGGGGTCCTGGGAAGCAGAGGATCTGCCACCACTCGAATCGTGTCTACCACCGCAATCCAAAAAGGCTGCAGCAAGGGGCATGTCCACCAAATGTGCAAGAAGTCGCCCCTGTGAAGGAGGCACCTCCAGCATGTATCCGAAACTGCCAGATATAACCTGTGTAACAATGATGGAACCCGATACCACCTAATGAATATCTTGTACGCATTCTCCTGAATTCTCGATGACATAGAGCATTTGTGGACAAGTGTAGCAATTTTAGACCATTGTGTTTAATCAATACACAACCACAGTCTATTTCCCAAGATCTAACAAAATTAAGGTTTGGAAGAATGGGATATGGAAAGCAGAAATTTATGCAAAGCAGAAACTAGTCTGCAAGGCGGGTCAGGAGAAGAGCACAGAACCTCTATGGGTGTCTTGGTGGAAGTGGGAACTGGTGCCACCGGAAGGGAGTTAACAAAGTCTGTCAGCTGAGTATAAAAGTAAGGAACTGATGGGTGACACGCCCTGCCCCCCAATAAAGTCCGTAAGGGAAGAATTCTACCGTTATGTGTCACATCAGAGAGTCTAGGGATGTTAATCCCAGTAGGAAGAAGTCTCCCCAACAAAGGACCCAAAAAACCAGATGGAAAATCCAAATTATGAACCAATGGAGTAAGAGGAGAGAGGGTGCTAATTAGGCCTGGCGTAGAAGCCAAACGTCTCCACGTTCTGAGAGTGTGGGGTATTAGAGGGTGGGACTCATCCACCACCAACTTTTGCCGGGGAGCAACCCAAACAGCTACAGATATAGGTACCAGAAGGGAGTCCTGTTCCAGAATGGTCCACAGCTTGCCTGAAGGAGCAGTCCACTACACCACGCGGGCCAAAACCGTCGCCCGGTAATATTCCCCCAAGTCCGGCAGGCCCACTCCTCCATATTCCCTACAACGAACCACATAAGAGTAGCCCAGCTGCCTACCTCCCAAATACCAGATAAACTTAACTATTAGTCTTATCACACCCTGAAAGAATGATTTCGGGACAAAAATGGGCACTGTTTGTATAAGATAAAGGAAGCGGGGTAGAATGTTCATTTTTACCACAGCCATACGTCCAAACCAGGAAAACTTTAACTTAGACCGTTTATCCAAGTCCGCTTTTAGGGTAGCTCTGAGAGGAACATAATTACAATCTTTTTAGAAATCTCTATTTCGGCTCTGCTGAAGACACGCTGGTCAGTCCTGGGACCAGGATCTCATGATGTCAGCTAGAGGCTGACATCTTTCAAAGGCAGCAGAGGGGAGAAGTTTATAATCCTATAGCTCTCAAACTATACAAGTTTGAGAGACCGGAATTACATCAATTAATTTATTTTTTTAACATCTTCAACATCACACTTGGATAAAAACAGACATTACTATCCCTTTAATTACCTGAATGAATTTGTAGTAGCCGTATTAGATCAGTTTTAGTAATACAGCTATGTAATTATATATTGTTTAGGTTGAAAAAAGACATGCGTCCATCAAGTTCAACCCTTTTTCCTATTCTTGTTTACCACTGTTGATCCCAATATGAGTAATCTGGTATTTGGTGATGCCTTTTTTCAATGGACTAACAGTTTATATTTTAACACTTTGAGTGCCAGAGGGGTACGCAGCGCATTGCTGCACTCATAGGGTTAAAGGGATAGTAATACTTCATTTTAACTTTATTTTATTTTGTAGGCATTAAAAAAACATGAAGAATGATATAAGTCTTTTCTCTGAAACCTTTATGGTTTAAGAGATATTCACAAACAAAGTATCCCTTCCCTGTTCAACCAGATCAGAAGGGAGATGCCCAGGAAGACTGCAGAGAGGGACAATCTTCTATTAAGATAATGGAAAAAGCTGAAAAACTTGTCAAGGGGGGAAGGGCTTTCATTGATTTCATACAAAGAAAATTGTCCCCTTCTGTTATCTGTACTGTCATACAACCAGACTCACATCTGAGAAGAGATGGCTTACACTAGGTAAAAGGGGCGGGGAGGGGAACTTTGCTTGTGAATATCTCATAAACCATAAAGGTTTGAGAGATAAGACTTATATCATTCTTCATGTTTTTTTAATGCCTACAAAATAAAATAAAGTTAAAACGAAGTGTTACTATCCCTTTAAGACTAGCTTTGGAGACCTTGAATCTCTTCCTCACGTGAAGCAATAGTTAACGTGAAAAATAGAGCTGATATCTTGAAAGCTTGTTAACATATAAACCGTTGGACCAAATTAAAGAAAGGTATCGCCAAATACTAAAGTAATCATATCTTTGTATTAGACTTACCTGGAACATAAATGGTTATTCTCTTGCAGACTATTATACAGGTCCTCAGTGACTCATTAATCCTTTTCAGAGCTACACAGTCCATAGGGAATGGTTTGAACGTTTTCTGTCTGGAAATATTTTTCACTTCATAAGCCACAGAATTACTTCTCAAATGTCTGTCTGCTATTATTATTATTTAATATTTTTTTTATCTTCGCTTGTGAGCTATAGATTTTCAGTCTGTGAATATTTAGAATAAGGTTATTATACATCTGTTCTCTTTTTGTCATTGTAAACCTTTATTTGCTATAGGTATTTAGGAATACATGTACAGTTTTTATATATACTTACCACCAATAAATATATGTTCTTCTCTACATACTGGCCCGTAGTATATGCCAGGGATTTTTTTTTTATATTTTATATTATCAGATGAGCATCTATTTATTTAAAATACTACACTTAGTATGCACTTCTCGTCTCTATATCATTTTCATGCACTTCATACGCTTTCTACCCGCAACGTTATCAGAATCTTGCCCACTTCAAAAGGGTGGGATTCTCATATTGCTGGCTTTAGCGACGTACATTTTAGTAGTTAAACTTGAATGCTCACCTACGCGCTGCAAAGTTTATTGACAAATTTCCACAGACAATACAGAAATGCACTTACAGAGTCTTCATCATATATGACACTGAGTCACACATTTTAATAGTTAACCTTGTAGGTAGCCTTTTCGGGTCTGTACATTTAATCTTGCAGCTCTTACATACAGCGAGTGTAGGAATCACACATATAACCAATGCTAGTGCTTACATCCATGTATGTTAACCATCTGAGAGCGAGAGGGGTACACTTGTTCCAGAACCACAGTGTCGCTTAAAGGGATAGTAATGTTTCACAAAAACAGCAGCTCCAAATAATCTTCATAGTATTTGGGCCATGGAGAGAGTGTTATTTCATTACTGTCAGAGTTGTAGTTCAAGAGTAATTGAAGGATAAAGTTTATCCCCTCCTGCCGCATTTACCTAGTGTAAGGTGCCTCCCCTCAGATGAGGAATCTGGTTCTAAGACCAGACAGATAACAGATGGGGACAATCTTCTTCCTATGAAAACAATGAAAGCCCTGCCACCCTTGACAAGTTTTTCAGGTTTTTCCCTTATGTTAATTGAAGATTGTCCCTCTCTGCAATCTACCTGAGCACCTCCCTTCTGCTCTGATTGAGCAGTGTTACATCAGTAAAAGGGGCAGGAGGGGGATACTTTATCATTCAATTACTCTTGAACTACAACTCTGAGAGAATTGAAATAACTCTCCAAAGTCCAAATACTATGATGATTAATTTGAGCTGCTTTTATTATGAAACATTACTGTCCCTTTAAAGGGTGCAAAGCTTAAGCCCACTATATGAGACTCGCCTTTTTGATGCGGCCGAGATTCTGATATCGCCCTTTTCATGGAGGTGACATGTTTAATGTGCTGTTTTTCTCTGTTGCCCAATAGTGAGCAACGTTTAAAAAAGAAACCAATTCAATGTATCATATCTGGTGGACATGTCTCTTATTCTCGCCCTTCTGGAACTCTGTCCTCATGGAGATCTGGGTGATTCTATCACTGACTATCCCTCTTGACCCTGTCCTATGTTTATTTGGTCATAGCAGATCTATCATTTTGAAAACTTCATCTCACTCTCTCCAACAATTGTATAACATACTCATGGCAGCAAGATCTTCTGTCTCATCTGCTTTCTTTGGAGATGTATCTCTTCACCTAGCCTCTTCCTCTGGACGTCTAAACTTCAATAACTTTTAGATATGTAAAAGTGCCATGCTATTGCTTTTACCTCTTTGGATACTTCTTCCCTAAACATTCTCTTACTTCAGGAGGTTTCTTCAGATCCCTCTGAGGTATTTCAGGAGCCTAAAAAGTCATATACTTGTTTTCCACCTAACCCCACTCTTGACCGCCTTGTGTCTGATGAGTGAAAGTCTCCGGAATCCTTTTGTTTCTAAGAAATTTGCCAAGCTTTACCCCTTCTCTGAGGAGGTGCTTGCTCAGTGGGTTCATCCCCCTAAGGTGGATGCATCTGTCTCCAGGCTATCTAAGTCCACTGCCTTGCCAGTTGATGACACACCCACTCTGAAAGACTGGACTGACAAGAAACTTGAGGTCTCCCTCAAGTCCATTTTTGCCACCGCTGGTACTTTCATACGTCCAGCGTTTGCTGCAGCATGGGTGAACTGGGCCATTGCGGTCTGGACTGAACAGCTCACCCTGGCTGTCCGTCAGGGTGCTCCTACTTCAGATATGTTGCGGCTTCTTGCCAACATTTCTGAGGCTCAGCACTATGTTTCTGCTGCCTTCTTTGATGCCATCCGTTTGGTGGCAAGGGTTTCCACCATGTCTGTGGTTGCCAGATGAGCTCTTTGGCTCAAGATCTGGTCTGCTGACACTGCTTCCAAGAAATCTTTGCTCTTGTTGCCTTTTCAAGGCACCTCTTTGTTTGGGCCAGATCTTAAGGATCTGATTAGTGAGGCCACAGTGGCCAAGAGTACCCTTCTACCTATGGTCCCCAGGAAGAAGACGCCTATCAAGTGTAATCAGCTTTTTCATCCCTTCCAGACTGAGGCACGTCCGGCGATCCAGTCTGTTCCCTCAGCTCCACATTCCTCCTCCAAGCCCAAACAACAATGGAACCCTAAGGTCTCCTCCAAGCCCAAAGCTTCCAAGCCTTTTTCAGCATGATTTGCAGAACCCAGGTTCCCACTCAGCTGTGGGTGGCCGTCCGCGTCACTACCACAGCATCTGGGAGGATTCAGTGGCGGACCCGTGCACATTCTCGGCATAGACAAAGTCATGGCAGACTTCCTCTGTCGTCACGCGGTGGACAGCGGAGAGTGGGAACTGAACCCAGAGGTGTAAACCCTCATTGTTTTGTTCAGAAGTGGGTTCTTCCTTGCATCAACCTGATGGCGATAAGACACAGCCGGAAGGTTCCAATGTTCTGCTCTCGCTGGAGGGATGCTCTAGCGTTGGATGCCATGTCCATTCCTTGGTTATTTCCTCTGGCTTACATCTTTCTGCCCATCCACATGTTGCACAGGGTGTTAAGGAAACTGAGACTGGAACACTGTCCAGTCATTCTGATTGCTCCATACTGGACTCGGCAGACTTGGTTTCCGGAGCTTCTGGATCTGTCAGTGGCAGAGTCATTCTGGCTCCCTTGCCATCCGGATCTTCTTCTACAGGGTTACCTGTGGAAGGAGGATGTTCATCGTCTGGCTTTGACGGCTTGGAAATTGAATCCTCAATACTAAGGAAGAAAGGTTTTTCTTCTGGTGTGGTGGCTACTGTGCTTAGTGCCCGCAAACCCATTTCTTCTAAGGCCTACCATCGTGTCTAGTCAACCTTTCTCTCTTGGTGTGCTGACAGGGACCTGTCTCAGGATTTTGATCTTTTTAAAGGATGGTGTGGATAAGGGCCTCAGCTTGAGTTCCCTTGAGGTTCAGACTTCTGCTCTCTCTGTTTTCTTTCACAGACGCATTGCTATTCTTCCTGATGTCAAGGTTTTTTCCAGGGTGTTGTTCATACTCGTCCTGTTTTCAAGTCTCCTGCTCCTCAATGGGATCTTAACTTGGTTTTGGCCATCCTTCAGCACCCTCCCTTTGAGTCCTTGGCTACTACTCCTCTACACCTGCTGATGTGGAAAATGGCCTTTCTCCTGGCGATTGTGTCTGTTCGCCGTGTTGCAGAGTTGCATGCCCTGTCTTGTAGACCAACCTTTTTGGTGTTTCACAAGGACAAGGTGGTGCTTTGCACTCTGCAGGAGTTTCTCCCGAAGGTGGTTTCTAAGTTCCATATTAATCAGGAGATTGTGGTGCCTTCTTTCTGACTTGACCCTACCTCTGACAAAGAGAGGGATTTCCACTTGCTAGACGTGGTGCGTTGTCTCAAGTTTTATGTACATCGCACTGAGTCTATCAGGCAATCTTACACGCTGTTTGTCATTCCTGAGGGTCCCAGGGCAGGAAGACCTGCTTCTTGGATCAAGTCAACTATTTGTAAGGCTTACAAGCTGAGGAAGAAGCCTGTCCCCTTTCGGGTCATGGCTCATTCTACAAGATCTACTGGTGCTTCTTGGGCTTACAAGAATCAGGCCTCAGCTGATCAGTTGTGCAAGGCTGCCACTTGGTCGTCTGTGCACACCTTTTCCAAGGACTACCGTGTTGACGTGCTGGCATTTGCTGATGCCAACTTTGGGAAGAAGATCCTGGAGGCAGTCTTGCCTGTCTAGGATCGTCTTAGGTTCTTCAGTGCTCCCTCACTTTTGAGCCCTGTTGGTTCTAGTTCAGTGTGCTGTGTAACAGTTCCTGGGGTGTTGTTACCCCTGTTCAGTGTCCATTGACACTTTATTTGTTATTGCTGGGCTATCTGGGATCTGATAGTTCATATCTGCTCTGGTGACTTTGGGGGCCTGGCGCCTGGTCCTTTCCTTACTTCCCGCCTCTGGGAAACTCAGTGGTTGGACATACCAGTAACTTGTATTGGACGACAGAGAAATGAGGATTTTAGTCTTATCTGTTAAATCCTTTTCTCTTAGTCCATACAGGTTACTGGTCTTCACCCTGTCAAGGGACCATGCTTGGCTCTCCTGTGGCAGACCGTGGGGGTCCTTTGGGGTCATGCTCACAGGAGTCTTCTTTCCCTTCTACTATCTAGTCAATAGTTAATGTCTCAGATCTTACTGGAGCTGATTGGCTAGCTGCAGCCAAGGAGGGAAGGTAGGCTCCACCCTCTGCATTCACTTCAAGAATTGTTCCTGCCTACTTAAAGGGGCAGATCGCCTACCCAAAGTTACCAGTAACTTGTATGAACTAAAAGAAAAGGATTTAACAGGTAAGACTAAATCCTCTTTTATGACATACTAGTTGAAGAGCCCATGTATACGGGCCACAGTGCCACACAGCAAAGGCTGCGGTGCAGTCATGCACAGTAGTGACTGCCCGCACTGCGTCTGATATGGAGCAGAACTCTTCGAATTCAGACCGTAGTCCTCTCTGCGCACCGAAGGTGAATTTGGAGCGCTCAGCTCTGTATCAGCCGTGGTGTGGGCAGTCTGTAGTACACATGACTGCGGCGTGTGCAGCTGTCTCTACTGCGCATGATGGCTTCTGAAAAAGCACACATTTAGTGAATTATTATATAGGATGAGATGTTTCCATATTACGGGCTACATTTAATAGGTGCTCTTTTGGATTTGAAGTTGTTGAGGGTTGGTGAATGCTGGGTGGTAGGGAGTTCCAGAGGTAGGGAGCAGTGGGGGAGAAAGCCTTCAGTCATGATTAACTAGATTGTAAGCTCCTTGGGGCAGGGTCCCTTTCCCAGTGTATGATTCCCTTGCTGTACTTTCACACTTTAGCTTAATGCTCTTAACCCAGTTCTGTATTTTTGCATTGTACTATTACAACTTCTGTTAAGCGCTGTGTACATGTATGGAGCTATATAAATAAAGATACATATATACATGATACAGCAATAGAGGTTTAAAGGTGCATAGGTTAACGGTGTCTTCTGTTATTTATATATATATTCAACAGTAAGGAAACACTCTCGATATGTATGCAAATGCCTGGGTGCCAGATAAAAAGGATTCCAGATGCTACTGAAGATTAGCACACTCAGGGAACTTCTCATTCAACACAAAAAGTCTTTATTGTGGATCAACGTTTCAATCCCCACAGGGATCTTTGTCAAGATCTTGACAAAGATCCCTGTGGGGATCGAAACGTTGATCCACAATAAAGACTTTTTGCATTGAATGAGAAGTTCCCTGAGTGTGCTGATCTTCAGTTGCATATATATATATATATATATTTTCATATATATCTATATCTACACACACATACATATATATATATGTATGTATATAAAAATATATATGTGTATATAATATTTAACAAACTTGTAAATATTTCTCAGTCTGAATCATAACTTTCCACCGGGGTGTAAAACTGTCTTCCTAAAGGGCTGAGAGTGTGTAGGTTTTTCTGACATTGCACAAGTGTTACAATCAATAGCTCCCTCTTTTTAACTGCAACACCTGTGCAAAACCAGAGGTATCCCCAAAAATGTGCATTGCCTCTGTCATTTTAGGAAAACTTACTTTAAGGACCCATGATACAAATGTATGTCATGGAACTCGGGGGTCCCCATGCGGCTGCACGCAGTTCACGGACCACTGTTTGATTTCCAAAAAAAAAATGCCCCGTGGTCAGCACTTAAGGACTATGGGGTATTTTTAGATTCTTTTTTGTTTGTTTTTGGAATTTGTAGTGTTGTAAATTGTGAGCTGTTTGTTTACATTTTACAGGAACAGAAATGGAATAAAAGAATGTCCTGGTGCGGGCATCGCTGACACATTTTGGTGCTGGCATCGTTGAAAACAAACAATGGCCACAAAGTAAGTGGATAAATAAATACTCACTTTAAATGAACATCGGTAAAAGGTGCTACTACGTTAGCCATGGAAAAAGCAAGAGACTGGTACAGTAAAAATGATCACTTTATTGGCTGAGTAGGTTTAGAGTACAAGCGTTTCAAAACAAGTTAGGTCTTCTTGCCAGCCATGTTAAATGAAGTAAACAAGATATTAGGTTTTTTATGATTCAAGGTTTTTATTGAACTTTATAATATTCATAGGGACAGACATACAAACAAAAACAGCATAACACATTACCATTATGAGCAGTTTAACAATTGATAACACAGGACTGAGATCCTTAGAATGCATGTAACCGCTAAGCAGTTGAGCCAGGATACATAGGCCTCCTCATATAATATCATCAAGTTACATTTCCTGTTTGAAAAGTATGAGGAAAAGGTAAGGAGACAGTTGAGAGAAAGGGAAGTAAGATGAGCAGAGAGAGGACAGGCCGAGGGAAGAGAAAAGACAAAAGGGAGACTGAGGGGGGTAAAGGAGAGGGAGAGAAGGGGGGAGGCTACAAGTAATGACCACTGGGGTGGTCCAAGGGACTGTGATTTGATTGACGCCGTACTATTCCTTTGAAACAACATAAATGTTAGCTGTGGTGGGCTAAGGAGAAAAGGTGAAAGATTAAAGGCTAAAGAAACTGAAGGAAAGCGGGAGAGGAGGACAGTGAGTCGGTCATCCCAGAACGCCCACCCCAGACCAGGCTGCAATCTAAATTCTGGGTATGGAATTGGTTTGCCACCATGCAATAAACGTGGACTATGCATCCACGTCAGCTCCTCTCTTGATCAACGCTATCCTATTGTATCTCAACTGTTTGTCCAGTGTCTTGTGCCACTCAGCAAGAGTAGGGGGGTAATGGTCTTTCCAGTGAACTCAGTGGCGTAACAATAGGGGTCGCAGGTGCGACCAGTCCCGTCATTCCAGGGGCCCGGCCACCACCTGCGACCCCCTCGCCCGCAGCAGTCACTTACCTGATCTCCCACTCGGCACGCCACTGTAGTAATACAGAGCGCTGGGAGATGACATCATCTCCCAGCCTCTGCATTACTACAGCGGCGCGCGGGAGCTCTGGTTGCAGAGATCTGTGCAGAAGGAGGCACAGATCTGTAAAGACACTCCGCTAGACCACCAGGGACTGGAGGTAGGGGAAATGTGAAGATGGGGGCATTGTGGAGATGAAGGGGGCAGTGTGGAAGGGGGCATTGTGGAGATGAAGGGGGGCATTGTGGAAGGGGCATTGTGGAGATGAGATGAAGGGGGCATTGTGGAAGGGGCATAGTGGAGATGAAGGGGGCATTGTGGAGATGAAGGGGGCATTGTGGAAGGGGGCATTGTGGAGATGAAGGGGGGCATTGTGGAAGGGGCATTGTGGAGATGAGATGAAGGGGGCATTGTGGAAGGGGGCATTGTGGAGATGAAGGGGGCAATGTGGAGATGAAGGGGGCATTGTGGAAGGGGCAATGTGGATGAGGGGGCCAATGTGGGCGGGGGGGGCCCCATGGCAATTCTTACACCAGGGCCCGGTGGCTTCTAGTTACGCCTCTGAGTGAACTGGAATTGGGGATTTGGCCACAGTAAGCATTGTCATTACTATACTGCTATTAAATTTTGAGAGATGGTAAGTGTAGATAGAACAAGATTGGCAATGGGTCCCTAAGAAATTAGGTTTTATGTGTTAAATATATATTCTAAGCTACAGATACATAAATGTATACTTTATTTCCAGAGCCTGCAATCAGAAGAAAAGCAAACCTATACAGAACAATTTCAATAAATAAATATTTAAAATTGATAATTCACATTTTGTGTCAAACACTTTGTAGAAAATAAGGGGCACACCAAATAGATGTCCGTGGCACACCAAAGTGCAACTGCACCCTGGTTGAGAACCACTGGCATAAATACTGTATATAAGGACACACCTCCCAAGTGTCCCTTTTTAGGATGGACAGTCCATCTTTAAGAGCCCAAATACCTCAGTGCCTCTTTCCACCCCGGTGTTCCTCTTTTTGAAGATCAAACTGTGTGATGTGTTTATGTAAACCTCAGTATATGGGTGTATAAATCAGTCTGTGTAAATAAAATAATGCCTCTGCTGGGTTACAAGAAAATGAGCCTGACTACATATTTTAAAGGGACAATAATGTCCCAGAAAAATTGTATCCAGTTTTGTAGAGGTTAAAATAATAAAAAAATATGCTCCAAACCCTATCTCCCAAACAGCTATGGTTTGAGAGATATAGGTATTCAAAGTTCCCCCCTCCCTCCCCTTCTCCTGACGACAGCTGTAAAGCTGACAGCAGGAGATTCAAGTCGTACGACTCGAGGAGGCTCTTCAGCAGAGCCAAAATCACGTTATTTAAAAAGAATTACTTGCTTGCAAACAGGGAAGGGCTGGCAACTTGTGGCCCATGGGGCAAATACAATCAAGCGGCCCATTTCTACTATCGTTTAAGCCCACTCTCAAAGCCTACCTCCTTTTGTTAATTTTAAACATGGCATTAATATCATGAAGTAAAGCGATACCACATAGCTCACATTAAAGTGGGCTAAACTACTGATATTACAGAGCTTACAATGTAAGTAAAGCTACACTAGTGATACTATGGAGCTTACAGTGGAAATGGGTTATGTAACTAGTGTAGCCTCATTTGGATTGTAGCTTTGTGGTATCATTTGTATAGCACCATTTCAATTGTAAGCTCTGTGGTATCACTAGTGTTGCTCCATTTATAGCAAAAAGATGGAGATTAAGTGAGACAGTGGCCCACTGACCCAGACATATGACCGGCCCAGGGGGCAATTGCCCCCCTGCCCCCCAGGCCAGCCCTCCCCTGCCTGCAAACCAGGCACACTTTGTAGACCTTTCCAGTGAAGTAATTCTTTTGAAATAACAATATTTCAGCTCTGTTGCAGAGCCGCCGGCTAGTCCCCAGACTGGGATCTCCTGCTTTCAGCTAGACGCTGACATCAGAAGGGGAGGGAGTGGGTAACTTTCAATGCCTATATCTCTCAAAGCGCCATAGCGGTTTGAGAGATAGTGTTTGGAGCATATTGTTTGTTATTTTAACCTCTACAAAACTGGATACAATTTTTCTGGGACATTAGTGTCCTTTAATGTAATGCTAGTCTATGACTTTGGGATTGATGTATGTTTTCTTGTAGCCCACCACAACCACCACTTTCTATCACAGCAGTCAATAGACAGTTCTCCCTCTAGTGTTTAGAACTGTGTGGTGCACTTGAGAAAGCAGGTTTCGCACTGATGTCCAATGTCCCCCCTCCTGCATAGATGCAATAGAACTGAGGATAAGTACTCTGTTGCCCTCCTCTACACAATGTCCCTGAATGGCAGAATGGAAATGTGGTCACCCTATTGAAAAGGTGTATTGTGCATTTCGTCGATACCTCTGCAAATATAACAAGTAATTTTGAAGTAAAGCAAATGTGTTGGTGGCCTCTCTAGTATTCAAGGGGTTAAAGCCCCATTTTAATAAATGGGAATTTTTATTTGCCCCAAAGCAATTGGATTGTTCCAGAATTAGGCCATACCCATGAAGTCAAAGTGGAGTATTTCTGGGCCAGACCGACTCCGTTACAGAGGCCAAATACAAATTGCCGTTGACGTAAATAGGAATTTTAATCCCTCTAATACTAGCAAGGTCTCACAATGCATTGGATATCTCTCTAGCATTCCTTAAAAACCCTATTTCAATCAATAAGGTTTTGGGGAATCTTTATTTCTTATGGAGCTGTTAATGTGCTTCACTTCGGGCCTTGTTTATAAAGGTGCAACCATGGGCGTCTGCAGACATTTTTCCGGGGGGGGCAAACGTTATTCCTACTACGCCACTTCTGCTAATGTCACAAGGGAGTGAGGCATAGGCAGAATGGAATGGCGCATGGGCTGGTTAAAGCAGAACTTTCATCCGCTATAAAGTCGCCCTGCTATAATTAAGCAGATATCGACTAACTTTAGAATATATATTTTACCTCTTAAATTTTGGCCATTCTGAAGAAATCCATCATTGTAGGAGACTGACGGCCGGGTTAGCTCAGTCTGCACGCCTGCGCCCTCCGTCCCTTCCTGTTATCTTGTGGCACACTGCAATGCTTCTCCATGGAGACCGGGACTGACGGCGCAGGCGCGTAGACAAGATCTGCGCTGTAGCCTGGGTTCCGGTCTCCTACAATGAAGGATTTTTTTAAAATGGCCAAAATTTCAGAGTTAAAATAAATATTTTAAAGTTAGTCGCTACCTGCTTAATTATAGCAGGGCGACTTTATATAGGATGACAGTTCCGCTTTAATACATGGCAGGACGTTGAGACGTGACTAATATATCCCACACATACACATACACAAACACACATCCAGGCTCTAACAACAACAAATTAAAGACATTTAAAATATGTAACCAAACGGTTTAATTTGTAACATATTAATATATTTCAAACCATATACAAGTTAACTTAAATAACTTAACATAAATACTGTATATTAACTTAAATATGCATAATAAACAATATATATGTCATCCAAGTTATACATAAAAATATGGAATAAAAAAAGCCCTACTTATGCTGAAAAATGGTATATATTTTGTGTGTGTGGGTATACTGCAGCGCTTTCCAATCTTTTCATGCTGGTGACACACTTTTTAGACACGCATCAATTCATGACACAGTAATTCAGTTTTGCTAGTAAACCAGAGGTTAAACTAATAATCCCTTATAAGAGATACAGACACATACATAAACTGTAATAACAAGATGTATGAGGACACAACATATCTTATGAATTCCTTTCATTCATACTGTGGAAGGCATTAAGCATGTTGTGTGTTTTTTAAAAGGGCTACATGAGAATGTTGCGCTACATATAAGTGCAAGATTCTCATGTCGCATTATTAAACAGATAGCGCATAACTGATTTTAGAAGTACTGTCCGTCGTTCCTGTCTCATGGGCACCACAAGCAAAAGCAGCAGCCATGTGACAGGCAGCCTCAGTGCACAGGGATACTCCAGCCTGGCAGCCCAAAGAGAGGGCAAAGGTATAGAGGAGGTGGCATCTCAAAAGATTTTAACAGCTTAACTGCCAAAATATTTGTAACAGCTGGAGTGCCTCCGTGTGCTGCATACATATTATGTATGCAGCACACAGAGGCACTCCAGCTGTTACAAATCTTTGTAACAGCTTTGTGGCGCTCCAGCTGTAGTAGTGTTTTATCTCCGCTCCCAATGTAGCTCGTGCTTGGGTTGAATTACAATCTCTCACTGTGTAAACGGCACCTTTGCCTTTGACACACCTACACACTGCAGCCGACACACTAACATGTCGCGACGCACAGTTTGGAAAGAACTGGTTTACTGAATGAATTAGAGAACAATTACGGTTGAACAGAGGAAGGGGTTAAGAGAGCCAGAGGTGTGATTTTGGAGCAAACCAGCTGCCCAGTAGGGAAGAAACTAAAATACCCATTGATTTTAAATATTTTGTTTTTTAATAATATTTGAATGCTACAGGGGTCTCCAACACATTTGCCAATGTCTCTCTAGTATTCCAGGGGTTAAAAGTAATTTGGAGAATCTATATTTGTTCCCTACAGTGCAGTTGCCTGGCATCAGAATTTCACTTACTGAATTGTCTCTTGTGGGTACGGTTTAACCATTTGAGTATCAGAGCTTTGCTGTATGATGTGCACCCCCGGGTGAGCAGATATAAAGGGCTGAGAAGGAGGATGAGTGGCCTAAACGGAGGTGGTGGGGGGTTACACAGTAGGTGGCAATACTAAGACAAGGAGACTGACTGCTGGGAAAGAATGGGCAGGTAAAAGCAGAATCCCCGAAAGTACACCGAGAGTAACATATTTGGTATCGCTACCTGTAAACACCCTGGTATGTCGCTGTGATATAGGGGTGGCGGGCTAATTCTTCCCTGGATAGGAAAGGGGTTGGCTGAACCTTTACCCCGTGCAAGAGGGAAGTGATTCAGCTAATACTGTGTAGGGCTGGTGGAAAGAGGGTGTTTCCGGTAAAACAGAGGGATGACACAGACTTGCCCAATACTGTAGGGCTAACCCTGCACTGAGTGGGAGATATGGAGGGATGAGATAGACTTGGTCAATACTGTAGGGCTAACCCTGCACTGAGTGGGAGATATGGAAGGATGAGACAGACTTGGCCAATACTGTAGGGTTATCCCTGCACTGAGTGGGAGATATGGAGGGATGAGATGAGACAGACTTGGTCAATACTGTAGGGTTATCCCTGCACTGAGTGGGAGATATGGAGGGATGAGACAGACTTGGTCAATACTGTAGGGTTATCCCTGCACTGAGTGGGAGATATGGAGGGATGAGATGAGATAGACTTGGCCAATACTGTAGGGATAACCCTGTACTGAGTGGGAGATATGGAGGGATGAGATAGACTTGGCCATTACTGTAGGGCTAACCCTGCACTGAGTGGGAGATATGGAGGGATGAGATGAGATAGACTTGGCCAATACTGTAGGGATAACCCTGCACTGAGTGGGAGATATGGAGGGATGAGATAGACTTGGCCATTACTTTAGGGCTATCCCTGCACTGAGTGGGAGATATGGAGGGATGAGACAGACTTGGCCAATACTGTAGGGATAACCCTGCACTGAGTGGGAGATATGGAGGGATGAGATAGACTTGGTCAATACTGTAGGGCTAACCCTGCACTGAGTGGGTGATATGGAGGGATGAGATAGACTTGGTCAATACTGTAGGGCTAACCCTGCACTGAGTGGGAGATATGGAGGGATGAGACAGACTTGGCCAATACTGTAGGGATAACCCTGCACTGAGTGGGAGATATGGAGGGATGAGACAGACTTGGCCAATACTGTAGGGTTATCCCTGCACTGAGTGGGAGATATGGAGGGATGAGATAGACTTGGCCAATACTGTAGGGATAACCCTGCACTGAGTGGGAGATATGGAGGGATGAGATGAGATAGACGTGGTCAATACTGTAGGGCTATCCCTGCACTGAGTGGGTGATATGGAGGGATGAGACAGACTTGGTCAATACTGTAGGGCTAACCCTGCACTGAGTGGGAGATATGGAGGGATGAGATAGACTTGGCCAATACTGTAGGGATAACCCTGCACTGAGTGGGTGATATGGAGGGATGACTGTATTTCGAATGGATGGCACCAAACTTGAAAAATATGTAACCCGTTTCACTCACCGATCTTCTGATAATAACTTTGTGCTAGAAGTGAGCCGACACATCCATAACTTGAATAGACGAGAAGTGTTCACTGCACACAGTTATGTCTTATAAATTCACCTTCTTTATTAGAACATGAAACACAAGACACTGGGGGATTACTGTCTCATGCGTTTCGCATGCCTTATACACAACTATGAGATGGGCATAGGGGAGAAGCATGGGCACAATGAGGAAAAGGCATAAGGAAGCAAAGATGGACAACAAAGTGGCATATGGGGCAACTGATGGCAAAATGGGAGAAACTAGGAGAAACAGCAAGGTACCAAAGAAACAAATGGAGGGTAAAGAGCACAGTGGGGGGCAATAGAACAAGGCAGAAGGTGACATAATAATATATAATAACCACATAATAATCACACTACCTGATCTGAGAGTCAGCACTTACTGGAGTAGAGTCTGTGATAACAGGAAAGACGCTCGTGTGATGTCAGGCCATCATATCCCAGCGCTCTGCATTACTAAAGAGAAGACAGAGCGGGAGCTCCAGCAGTTGCAGGTCTGTGCAGAAGCACAGATCTCTCCTGCCGCTGGACCACCACGGAGGTAGGAAACGGATGGGGGAGGAATGTGAGGTTTAATTTGGAGATAATGGGGGCAATGTGAGGTCAATATGGGGATGATGGGGGCAATGTGGAGCTGATGGGGGGCAATGTGAGGGCAATATGGAGTTGATGGGGGCAATCTTGAGATGATGGGGGCAATGTTGAAATGATGGGTCAATATGAGGGCAATGTGGAGCTGATTGGGGGCAATGTGGAGCTGATAGGGGCAATGTGAGGGCAGTATGGAGATTTGGAGCATTGTGGATATGGCCAGTGGGGGGTTGGCGCTTCAGATATCTGTGTCTACAGGCTCCTGAGATGTAAATCCGGCTCTGGTGGTAGTATACCATTTGCTTTACAGCTATTGGAGATTAGTAAAGGCTACTTGGGTAGGGTTGCCAGATAAGGTGACCACATATCCCTTTAAAGGGCTAGTAATACTTCAAAATGACTAATCCCTATTTTGTAGCCCTTAAATAAAGAAGAAAAATGCCCCCAGTGGCATCTCTCAAACCGTTATGGCTTGAGAGACAACCGCTTACAAAGTTCCCCCGTGTCTGACGTCCGCGTTCTAGCTGACAGCAGGGAAATCCGGTCCCGGGACTATCAGAGGCTCTGCAGCAGAGCCGAGATTCTGTTAATGAAAAAGAAATCCTTCACTGAAAAGGTCTTCTACGTGTGCTTGCCAACCAAGCACACGTAGAAGACCTTTTCAGTGAAGGATGTCTTTTTCATTAACTTGATCTCCGCTCTGCTGCAGAGCCGCCGGCTGGTCCCAGGAGCGGATTTCCCTTCTGTCAGCTAGAATGCTGATGTCAGGCAGGGGGGATCTTTGTAAGGGTTATCTCTCAAATCATAAGGGTTTGAGAGATGCCACTGGGGACATTTTTCTTCTTTATTTAAGGGTTACAAAATAGGGATTAGTAATTTTGAAGTATTACGATCCCTTTAAATCTTGGATGGCTATGAAAATGTCATTTTGCAGGAAGTGAGTGTCTGTCTGTTTGTGTCCGTGTATATCCCTGATATATGGGTCACCATATTCCTAGGTCTTGCCTTTAATTAATACATGCTGTAGGGCTACATTGATTACTGGGCTGGAGTTGCATCCCAGGCACACCAGGCAAGACATTCTAGGCTCCCTTAGCTCCACCCATGGTCACACCCCATTCCTCACATGGCCCCGACCCTAGCATAATTTACTGTTTCCTGGTACAGAAAATACCCACGACCTATAGCAAGCAACAGCTTTAAGAAAAAAAAAAAAAAAAGCTTTAACCCATGGTTACTAGAGAGATCTCCCATGCAGTGCCAAGCAAATGCAATGCATTGGAGATCTAGCTAATGAGTTATATAATTATAATAAACAGGGACACTGATATTGATCTGGCCATAGGGTTGCCACCTTTTCTTAAAAAAAATACCGGCCAAGGCATTCCCTTCATAGATTTAACATTGGAAGGAAGCCAATTTTTTACCGGCCTGCCGGTAAAATACCGGCTGGGTGGCAACCCTATCTGGCCATAACCACAATTCAGAATATGAATGTGGCCAGCACAGCTGTGGTTCCTCCCCTCAAAATATGGCACGGTAGGCAGTCTCCTACTCTGTCTATTGGGAAAGCCACACTTGCTGGTTCTCACGAATCAAAGCAGCATGGAATTTCCATATGTGTATCTTTGTATAGGAATGATGATGATCTGAGGATGATGAGAGTTGTAGTCTCCAACAGCTGGTGAGCCAAAGGTTGCTACCTCTGGTCTAAGAGTACCAGTTATCATTTTCTGCATAACTTTAATGTCTTAAGCCTGTTTTCTAAGAAATTATGTAAGATTCCTAGAAATGATTCCGCTCAGGGTAATAAATGTCTTTTTCTCCCCAGTTGCCATGGTAACTGTTCATGACAAATTTCCTGTGTTGTCATGTGATCACTGCCTCTGCACAGCACAAAATGGCAAATAATCAAAACAGCATCTTACTTATTTTACCACAACAGTGGACCTAACAAACACCGTGACCAAAAACAAGATTAAAGCGGAACTTTCATCAGATTAATATTGAGCCCTAAATCATAATTACATTAGCGATATGCATAGACGTAGTTGTATTTTTCAAGAATAATTGCTGCATTAAAGGAAAAAAATAGACCTTTTTAGGCAGACAGGCAGCGGGGAACAGCGCAGACATCGCTAATGTAATTATCATTCGGCGCTCAATATTAATCTGATGAAAGTTCCGCTTTAAAAACTAATTTGGCTTCATTAAATGCAATATGCTGTTGCACACAGTTAACTCTTTGAGTGCTCTGGCATTCAAAGGGTTAATAGTGCAAATTCTAGTGAAATATGATGATTTGTAAGTAATGGTAATTTTCGATCGAGCTTGTACTTTTTCTCCTCCATATTTCCACAAAAAAATTGTACTTTCAGGCTCACTTTCCAGGCCGTAATCACCTGAAGACAGCTGACTTCCTTCCTTGGTATCCTATCAAAATGTCGCCCTCAATTTGTCGACCAAGACAAGGGCGCATTAAAGCGGGACTTTCAGATAATATCCAGTCACCATGCATTCATTAAATGCATGGCGACTAGCTTGAAAATAGATGTCTTACCAAAAAAAATACTTATTTCTAAAGGAATCCGTTCCGTTTGGAGACTGAAACTGAGGCTAGAGACATCTTGTCTGTGCTCCTGTGCCGTCAGTCCCTTCCGGTGACCATATGGTGCAAACTGCAAAGCATTCTACTCTATGGAGACGGGACTGACGGCCAAGTTAGTGCGGTCTGTGAGCCTGTGCCGTCAGTCCCGTCTCCATAGAGTAGAATGCTTTGCAGTTTGCACCATATGGTCACCAGAAGGGACTGACGGCACAGGACGAATTCCTTTAGAAACAAGTATTTTTTTTGGTAAGACATCTATTGTCAAGCTAGTCGCCATGCATTTAATGAATACATGGCGACTGGCTATTATCTGAAAGTTCCGCTTTAAATATGTCTCCTGCTTGAACATGGCGACATAACAATCTCACCTGCATGACAATGTCGCAAACCCATACAAATCACCTTCAAACTTCAATTCTTCAAGCACAACAGACACGCTTGCTCCTCTGCAAACAGCTTCTGCTGCTTGTAAACCAAACACTCCCCTTCACTTGTTCGGCTCAGCTTTCAAGACTTTTTTTTTTTTTTTGTGACCTTGATGCACCATCGGTATGATTCCATTAACCTTTTGATTGCCACATCACAGCCCCTGTAAACCGCTTCTGCTCCAGGTAAACCAAAAGCTCCTCATCGCTCAGCTTTCAAGACTTTTTTTCTTTATTACGCATGTCTGCTTAGTTTGGAGGATAGAAGTTTGAAGGCGATTTGTATGGGCAACATTGTCATGCGGGCGAGATTATGTCACCATTTTCAAGCAGGCAACATATTTAATGTGCCCTTGTCTTGGCCACCAAATCGAGGGTGACATTTTGATATTGAACCCCTTCCTTGACTATCATTCCTGATTTTATTACATGTAATCATGTAGGGCTACACTGGTTACTGGGCTGCACTGATTCCCAGGGCCAGAGTTACATCCCAGGCACACCAGGCAAGGCATTCAAGTCTCCCTTAGCTCCACCCATGGTTACTAGCTGGGCAGCACAGCAATTGAAAGTGCAGCAATTATAAGTGTAGAAGGAGATATTCTGGAGATCTATTTTGTATCCATTTTGATGATATCTATTCTTCTCTTTCATAGGTAAGAATTTTCTAAATCTATTCCATTGTACTACTTGCAGACAAGATTGAGGGCTGATTAGATAATTGGCAAGGAATCTGAACACTGAGTCTTTGAGGTGGTTGGGCTTGATGTGTTAATTAGTACCTGTTAGATCTAGTTACATACAGTTTTGCTAATTAATGGGAGTTGCTTTCTGTGTATATAACCAGGTTTGTTATTAGCTGGGCTAATTACTAGCTGGGCAGCACAGTAATTGAAAGTGCAGCAATTGTAAGTGTAGAAGGGGATATTCTGGAGATCTATTGTGTATCCATTTTGATGATCTATATATTATTTTCTTTCATAGGTAAGACTTTTCTGAATCTATTCCATTGTACTACCTGCAGACAAGATTGAGGGCTGATTAGATAACTGGCAAGTAATCTGAACACTGAGTCTTTGAGGTGGTTGGGATTGATGTGTTAATTAGTACCTGTTAGATCTAGTTACATACAAAAGGGAAGTGGTCTAAGGATCTATAGTTAGACCTCACCTAGAGTATTGTGTACAGCACTGGAGACCCCATCTCAAGAAGGATATAGGTACTCTAGAGAAAATTCAGAGAAGGGCTACTAAAATGTTGACTGGTTTACAGGAAAAGAAATGTCAGGATAAACTAAAGGATCTGAACATGTAAAGCTCGGTGGAGAGAAGAGAGAGAGGGGATATGACAGAAACATTCAAATACATGAAGGGATTCAACAAAGTGCAGGATGGAAGTAATTTTCAAAGGACTAAAAATGTTAGGACAAGTGTCCATAGTCATAGCTGGGAACTCTCTGGTTTTGCCCCAGAGACTCCGGATTTGCCTCTGTATTACTGGGTCTCCGGGGCAGAGGCTGATTCTCTGGATGTGGGGAGTTTCTTCTGAAGTTGTTAAAAGCCCGAGGTGCTGTGCAGTCTTCGTGCATCACAATCCCGTGCTTCTTCCTGATCCCTCGTCGTGCACTGTGTACTCACGTGGGTTCAAACAGTGCATTTCTGTGGGGCACTTCTAGATTTGAGTGTTAGCCAATTTAGTTCTTCATACAAATCACAATGATGGTTTGTGTAATTACTTCTATGCCTCCATCCCTCTAGTTGTAGCATACCTCCCAACATTTCAAATTGCCAAAGAGGGACACTTGTGTTTTAGGTGGTGTTGCTGGCGGTGTGGCTGGTGGACGGGGCTTTACCGAGAATTTTTAGGCTATTTCATGATCTATTGAGACCTCCTTGTGCAACTTAATAATTGACTTCTAACAAGACCGAAGTATTTTATTTACACAGACTAATTTATAAACACATATACTGATGTTTAAACAAACAATGTCAGTTTTATTGCTGTGGAGCAATATGATGCACTTCTATACACACCACACAGTCTGATCTCCTAAACACAGGGACACCAGGGTGATGCACTTCTATACACACCACACAGTCTGATCTCCTAAACACAGGGGCACCAGGGTGATACACTTATATACACACTACACAATCTGATCTCCTAAACACAGGGACGCCAGGGTGATACATTTCTATACACACTACACAGTCTGATCTCCTAAACACAGGGATACCAGGGTGATACACTTATGTACACACCACACAGTCTGATGTCCTAAATACAGGGACACCAGGGTGGGAAAGAGGGACAGAGGGATTTGGGTCTTAAAGAGGGACACTTGGGAGGTATGGTTGTAGTCTGGCCTCTTGTTCTAACATTTCTACTCCTTTGAAATGTACTTTCCTCCTGTACTTTGTTGATTCCCTTCGTGTATTTGAATGTGTCTATCATATCCCCTCTCTCGCTTCTCTCCTCCAAGCTATACATATTCAGATCCTTTAGTCTATCCTGATATTTTTTTTTATCCTGTAAACCAGTCCCTCTGTCTCTCTCCGAGCGCGGTCTATCACCATTATAGCCTTTCTATACGTCCTTCTTGTTGCATACACACGGTTTGGCATTCCTGTTCATCTCCAGTCAAGTTGTGTTCCTATCCACTGACCCTGTTATGTTCCTGATTATCTGTTTGCCAGCTGATTTTACCTCCCTTGGTATCTCCGTTACTGATCCTGCTAGTTCCTGACTATCCATTTGCCTGCCATTACCTGTACTGTTCCTGGCTTTCTGATTCTGATAGATCATCTTCCTGTGTAGTTTCCTCCTCCTCCCTCTCTGGCTTTCTCCAGTCCTTTGGGAGCTTGGATCTCCAGTTGCCCTTGTGCAGTTCCCAGTCCAGACTGCTTGGCTATACCTCTACCGCCACCTCCTGCTGGGTACTGGTATACCCTTTCCTTTTGTTGTTTTCTGGAGAGATATCTATCCCTTTGTGGGTGGTCTTCTCCCCATAGCCCTAGCACCCTCCCACAGGAGACCTCTCTCTACTCCTGCCAAGGGCATCAAGTGTACTCTCCAGCTCCACTGGAGGGTAAAATCTGGCCTTCCAGCTGACAACTTTATTCAGTCCTTCTTGATCAAGGTTCAGTAGGGAGAAGTCCACGCTCACTAGCCATGAACCCTAGAACCGGTTCCAAGCACTCACTCTTCTGTGGGTTCTCAGCTCCTTTGACTAACGCCATCTTTCCCACCCTGGTGTCGCTCTCTTTAGGAGATCAGACTGTTTGGTCTGTATATAAATGTATCACATTGCTCCACAGCAATAAAACTTGAGTTGTCAGTGGGTCATGAAGTAAGCTAAAGATTTTTCGCCATGACCACATGTCTTTAATTGCCAGAATAGTCCTGGAATTTAAATGTTTGTCCCTTGTCCCAGTCAACATCCTTCCAGGACCATACAAAGTCCTGTAATGAAGCCACCAAAACATAGAATTCTAAATGCTAGAGGAATAATTGCCCATTGATTGTTCTTGTGCTGGGCTACAAGAAAATGGCCTCCACGAAGAACATTATTCCTCAAGATCTGCTGTTTCATTCTTTACAACACATTTTCAAATGTGATGGATTTACTTCTTTTACCACCAACTCTCAAACAAACAATTTTTTCATTATGATGACTTTTGAACATTGAGCCCTAAATGTTGCAGTCTGCTGACCATAGGGCTTTACAGGTGTATTGGATTAGGACTTGCTATATATTGATGTACTTTGACCGGGTTGGCAAGTTTAAACATTCTTTGGCCAAATAATGGAAGTAAATCCTCATATCTGTCAACAGTTGTATTATACATGCCTAATACAGGGCACACTTTTGCACTATCTGTTTGGAGGAGTGCAGGTCTGTTTTTCTTCTTGTTTGCACTTAAGGCTTTGGCCTAACACTTAGGGGGCTGGAGAACCCTCTCATTCCTTGCAGCCATATATACTTTATTCACTCTACCTTATTTAACCCCTTAAGGACCGGTGTGCGCACACGCGGCCGGCACTTGAGGACCACAGGGCTTTTTTTTTTTAATTCCGGTTCAGGGCTTCCAGAATGGCGTGCAGCCACGCCGGGAGCTCCGAACTCCATGCTGTGCCAGGACCGTCACTGGTCCTTAAATGCCAAACCGCCTTGACAGTCCTGGCAAGTCAATGGTCCTTAAGGGGTTAAACTTTATTAAAGCAGAACTAACACACCAAATAAAGTCCCCCCAATAATTATTCATATAGAAATAGTAGTATTATCCAGTATAAGAACAGAGTTATTAAGAAATCCTACTTGATCGAGACAAACAGGCAGTCATCAGCTCAGACATCTCGGCTTAGACATCTGAGCACCTGCACTGTCCTTCCTGGTCTCCTCTAGGAGGAGCTGCATTGTACCTTTAAACGGATAGTAATACTTCGTTTTATCTTTATTTTATTTTGTAGGCATTAAAAAAACATGAAGAACGATATAAGTCTTATCTCTCAAACATTTATGGTTTAAGAGATATTCACAAACAAAGTTTCCCCCTCCCGCCCCTTTTTTCTAGTGTAAGCCATCTCTTCTCAGATGTGGATCAGGTTGTTTGACAGGACAGATAACAGAAAGGGACAATTTTCTTTGTATAAAAACAATGAAAGCCCTTCCCCCCTTGACAAGTTTTTCAGCTTTTTCCCTTATCTTAATTGAAGATTGTCCCTCTCTGCGGTCTACCTGGGCACCTCCCTTCTGATCTGGCTGAACGGGGGGGGGGGGATACTTTGCTTGTGAATATCTCTTAAACCATAAAGGTTTGAGAGATAAGACTTATATCGTTCCTCATGTTTTTTTAATGCCTACAAAATAAAATAAAGATAAAACAAAGTATTACTATCCCTTTAAGGTAACAGGAAGGGACTGGCAGCTCAGGTGTACAGATGCCTCTAAAGCACAAAGCCTGGCTGTCAGTCTCAGATCAAGCAGGATTTCTTAATAACATTGGACATACCTTGGATAATGCTACTGTCTCTAAGCTTATGACTATATGAATAATTATTGGGGGGGGGACTTTTTTGGTGTGATCCACTGTGATCATATGACTATATTATGGTGAGTTAGCACTGTGAGTGGCGCAAACATCCAGTGAGGGTCTGAGCATCAGAAGGATTGATACCCAGAGAGGATACACAGGGCCCTCACACAGCAATACCTAGGAAATGCTTTCTGAAGCAGCAGCAAAGAGAGGCTGTTTATTCACTGGTGGTGGGGGAGGCAGACAATGACCTCTTCACATAAGTTGTTATGGAAACTAGTATAGAGCCACTTATTTAGAACAGATCGTTTTACTCATTAATTTGCACACACACGCAGAATTAATGCATCTGTAGGTATGTTAAAGGCACACATGCCTATACACAAAGGTGTCCCTATTAACGTGTAATACAAGTAGTGACTCATCGTGCAGCCTGCTAAAGTCTTCTGATTGGGGACTCCGTGCCCCTGCTGGAACCCCATATCCTCTGCTTTCCTGGGAGATGAGGTGGCCGTTTAAATGACTCCCTCTTTCATGCTCCTGGATGAATGGCTACTTCTGAGGGCATGCCCATAGACTTGAATAGACCATGCAGAAACCCACCATGCACCATCATGCAGATGAGAACCCTTTCAAACAAGGGAGATGGCTGCTGCTTTAGGTATCACAGGAGTGGGGGGCTCCATCTGGCAAATGGAAACCCCCAGAAAACTTTAGGATGCTGCTTGATACTTCTCTGTTTGTATTAAAGGGATGGTAATGTCCCTGAAAAAAATAATTTGCATTTTGTAGTGCTTAAAAAATTGTATGGAATGCAAAAAAACGTATCTCTCAAACCGATATGGTTTGAGAGATATCTCCATTTAAACTTTGAAGTTTCCTGCTGTCAGCTGTAAAGCTGTCAGCAAGAGATCCGTGTGTCTGCTGCAGAGCCTCCGTGTTGTCCGACATGGATCTCGTACTGACAGCTTTACAGCTGACATCAGGAAACCTCAAACTTTAAATGGAGATATCTCTCAAACCATAGCGGTTTGAGAGAGACATTTTTTTGCATTTCATACAATTTTTGAAGCACTACAAAATGCAAATTATTTTTTCAGGGACATTACCATCCCTTTAAGTTAAAAGGCAACCCTCAGAGGGCCAGAAGGTTGCAAAGGATTAATACATGTATGGGAACCCAAGACTCTTAGTTTTCTTGGGCCGTCAGGCCGGGGTTCTCCCTCCTGAAGTCAGCTATAAGCAGGTAGCTGAGCCTGTGAAGCTGGATCGTTGCATCCAAGCATGGGGTCAAAGGGGACCCATTAAACTATTCAGAAATAAAGTCACAGGACACCTTTGTAATTCCAAACAAAAAACACACTTTATTGATGGACAGGGTACATTTTATAATAAAAGTGGACACTATGAGACAATGGTACAGTAACAGGGGGACAATAGTTTGGTACACATAAAACAGCACCTGAATTTCCCCCAATGTCTCCAATTATATAATTTCTCCTTTTCCTATGTTATTCTATGGAGCTTATGCACTAAGATCTCCAAACTTGTGCATTGGCTCCATAGAATAACATGGGAACTGGAGCAGTGATATCACTGAAGAAGTAATCTCCACTTTGTCGCAGCTTATTGCATAATCCCCAAGTGGTGCTGTTAATATAAACAAGCACGAGTTTAAACTGTAATAATCTTAGAACAAAGATTACCCAGCAATGGGATTGTCCTTTTTTGCTCTGCAGGAAAGAGCTAGATTTTTTTTTTTTACTTTACCTTTATTTTGCAACTTCTGGATTATCTGCATTATTAATCAATGAGTTATTTTACGTCTATAATACAACCGAACAATTTGACATAGAAACGTAAATTTTTTTAAATACAGGAAAGATTATTTTAATCAGTGAAATTGTTTGCACATTATCGAATCTAAATCTGTTGTTAAAACCTTTTGGGTATTGCTTGTCTAAGGCGTCGATACAGAATGTGCAGTTTAACTCTTTGAGTGCCACAGGGCACTCAAAGGGTTAAAGGTAGATTCCCACCTCCAAATAATAGCCTCCATTTGCCTTAGTATGGCCCGAAAATGTTAATGGTGCCTGTGATTTTTGTTCTTCCGTCTTTGTTTTAGACATATAACCTTCAATCACCCCTTGGCAATGTGTTACACATGCCTCTGGTTCTTGAGGGGTTAATAATCAGAGAGGTGTGCAGTAGTGATGAGCGAGCGTGCTCGGCCGATGCTCGGATCGGCTCGAGCATCGCTCTGCTCGGCACATGGCGGTACTCGTCGAGTACCGCCATGTGCTCTCCCGCCATGTTCGGGTGGCGGGGATCTGTGCCGGAAGAGGCACAGATCCGAAGACGCTCCGCTGGACCACCAGGGACTGGAGGTACGGGGGCATTGCGGAGATGAAGGGGGCATTGCGGAGATGAAGGGGGACATTGTGGAAGAGGGGCATAGACTCTATGCCCCTCTTCCACAATGTCCCCCTTCATCTCCGCTATGCCCGTCTT
The DNA here is from genome assembly GCA_037306005.1 of Rhinophrynus dorsalis. Lineage (NCBI taxonomy): Eukaryota > Metazoa > Chordata > Amphibia > Anura > Rhinophrynidae > Rhinophrynus > Rhinophrynus dorsalis. Next base: position 94,848,175 of record CM074728.1, on the reverse strand, counting down.
CCACAATGTGCCCCTTCATCTCCGCTATGCCCCTCTTCCACAATGTCCCCCTTCATCTCCTCTATGGCATAGAGGAGATGAAGGGGGACATTGTGGAAGAGGGGCATAGCGGAGATGAAGGGGCACATTGTGGAAGAGGGGCATAGCGGAGCTGAAGGGGGACATTGCGGAGCTGAAGGGGGCATTCGGAGATGAAGGGGGCATAGCGGAGATGAAGGGGGCATTGACCAGGCACCCTCCCCTCATCAGAGCAGGGGGTGCCTGGTGTCGCCCCATTCATTTCAATGGGGCTCGGGTGCTCGGCCGAGCACTCGAGCCTCAGGGGGTGCTCGGTCAGAGCACCCGAGCATCGGGGTGCTCGCTCAACACTAGTGTGCAGGGCATTGCTTTGTAATGAACTTCAACATCCCTCTGGTGCTCAAATGGTGAAAATTATAATTTGCAGTGGGTGGAGTTTGTATATTGACCTGCAAGCAACTGTCATGTCTGCCTGCGTGTGCAGCACATCCAGGACTGATTTTGAAGATACCATTTGAACAATGGTAAAACGGCAAAATCCGCAGAGACCATTAAGATTTTCTATCCATGGTGAGGTAGGTTGGGGTTATTATTAGGTGGCCTTACTTCTCCTTAAAATGTATAGTTTTAAAGGGACAGTAATGTTTCAAAATAAAAGCAGCTCCAATTAATCTTCATAGTATTTGGGCCATGGGGAGTGCTATTTCAATACTATTAAAGTTGTAGTTCAAGAGTAATTGAATGATAAAGTATTCCCCCTCCCACCCCTTTTACCTAGTGTAAGCCACCTCCCCTCAGATGTGGAATCTGGTCTCTTGACTGGACAGCTCACAGCAAGGGACAATCTTCTTACTGTGAGAACAATGAAATCCCTGCCCCCTTGACAGGTTTTTCCCTTATTCTAATTGAAGATTGTACCTCTCTGCAAGCCATCTGGACACCACCTTTCTGTTCGGAGGAGAGCAATGTTACATCAGTAAAAGGGGCAGGAGGGGGATACTTTATCATTCAATTACTCTTGAACTACAACTCTGACAGTATTGAAATAACACTCGCCATGGCCCAAATACTATGAAGATTAATTGGAGCTGCTTTTGTTTCCGTTTAACATCTTTTTGGATGTAGCATTTCAAGGGTGTATATGCGGAGTAGGATTCTTAATTTCAGCCGTTTGAGTGCCAGAGGGGTACGCAACACATTACAACGCAATGCATTGCATACCCATCTGGCACTCAAAGGGTTAAAATTATAAGTCTTTCATCTCTATAGCTTAGTGGAGTAGATTCAACTTCCATTACTGTCAGACCTTTCTGATCTTGATTTTAAACTTCTTTGAAGTGTTTGCGAGCCAAGGGAGGACTGTGGCGTTTCGGCCCAAAGGGCATGTCAGATCATGCAGATTCATTTGACCAGATGCCTACATACTCAAGGCAGATTTTTTGCATCATATATGCTACACACTAGATACACATACACACATGCTGAGACTGATTTAAAGGGATAGTAATGTTTCATAATAAAAGCAGCTCTAATTAATCATCATAGTATTTGGACTTTGGAGAGTGTTATTTCAATTCGGTCAGAGTTGTAGTTCAAGAGTAATTCAATGGTAAAGTATCCCCCTCCCGCCCCTTTTACTGATGTAACACTGCTCAGCCAGGTAGATTGCAGAGAGGGACAATCTTCAATTAAGATAAGGGAAAAAGCTGAAAAACTTGTCAAGGGGGGGCTGGGTTTTCATTGTTCTCATAGGAAGAAGATTGTCCCCTTCTGTTATCTGTCTGGTCTATGGACTGCATTCCACATCTGAGAAGAGATGGCTTACACTAGGTAAAAGGTGCAGGAGGGGAAACTTTGCTTGTGAATATCTCTTAAACTGTAAAGGTTTGAGAGATAAGACTTATATCGTTCTTCATGTTTTTTTAATGCCGATAAAATAAAGATAAAACAAAATATTGCTATCCCTTTAATAGCTTTTTATTTTGAATTTACATAATCCGCAAATGCAGGACGGTACACTGTATAGGCTTGGCAAAACATTTCCATTTTGCCAAATAAGTATGGCATACTACTCCACCCCCTGACTCTTTCAGTTAAAACAATAAGACCTCTTTGGTGGACATCCAGACCTTCCTAGGATTGATTGCCTAGGTGATCAATACTGGTAACAATGAAGGCAATCACTGCTTTCCTTACCTCTTGCTCAACCTGACATTCCCCAAACTTCTGGGTCAAGTTGGAGATGCAGAAATGACCACTCACGTCATCACTTGTTGTTTGCAATTGATGCAGTGGGTTCTTTGGTCCTCCTACTCAAGCTGGGAATTCAGGGAGTCCTTGCTTGAGTGAGGGAGAGGGAAGAGAGCTAGCTAACACCTAGTGATCAATTCCAGGATGACAATCAGAAGTGGGTCTGATGCCCCCCCAATGAAGTCTGAAATGTATAACAACAAATAAATGTCAGTGTCATAGGGGTGTGCAACACATTTCTTTACACAGAGTTAGACATCACTCTGGCATGTGCACTTCTTGCTTCCCCAGCCTGTTTCCACTTTCCATTGGTAGTCACAGATCCCCAAATACATTGTTTGATACTACAGCCTTGTTCCACTGGTAGACATTTAATCACACACACTGACCAAGCTCTGTTCCTCTGGTAGACATGCTCTGCACTAAGTCACCCATACCAGTGGGGTATCATTTTTTCCCAGACTGACACTAGGTACAGAATACACAAGAAATTTCCATGGTGTTGATGCATATTAGTATCTTTTGAAGTGTAGAAACTAATATGGTGGTTTCCTGTAGCATAACTTATGGAAATAACTGGGCAAACGAGCCTAGGGATAGAAAGGCAGGTGTAAGAAAATCTAAATTAACAAACATGACCTTATTTGATGCGACTGGTTGCCTACTTTCCAAAATGGTAATATTTGTCTGCCTTTTTCTTTTTTTTATTATTATTTCTGTAGTTGTTATATCCAAGTTAGTACAGGCAAGTCATATTTGAAAAATGATTGTAGTTGATGTAGATTGGTATGTAAACTCATACCATTGTAGTGGCATTTCTCTTGGAAGAGCAGTAGATAATGATTACAGTTTGAAATTCAATGTTTTTCAAAGTTGTAACCATATCTGAAGGGGTGAAGTTGTAAAATACCTCAGTTTGTGTCTAGAGCACAGCTTGCTGGAAACATTTGTGCACACCAGCTTAGGGGTAAAAAAGCTGACCCCTCATCTGGCACTGGTGAATGTCTGCTTTGTAAAGCGGTATGATTTGCTTATCTTTTCTTCATATCACTAAAGCTTATGACCACTTTAGTGTGAGTAAGTAATTTCTAACAAGAAAAGTAGCAGGTGTAGGTTGGTGCTCTTGGGACTCCATATGATATGTCAACCCATACAAATGGAGTGCCATTTTTCTTGGGCTGGTAGTAGGTACTGAATATAGTAGGAAGGTCAATGATTTCAAAATTCTAGTATCTCTAAAGTGGTGAAAATGTGTATAAATAAACAATATATACTAGCGAATGGTGCACTCCGTTGCCCATGCGATTGGGCACAACATGCATGTCAGAGACCCAGGTCAAGCAGAATATGACTGCTACTTTACAGGGGTATCTGATGGTGAATAGACCAGTGACCAAATGGGATATGGCCGCTATATATGTCGGAGACTGGTGGTCAATAGACCAAATGACCAAGAAGAATATGACTGCTATTTCACAGTAGTATTGTCATGGAGTGACTTAGGAATAACAACACTGACAAGTACAAATAAAGTAAAACAATGATCTTTATTAAGAATAGCACAATAATAAAATAAATAGCCCTTCCCCCAACCTTCACAGGGCCAGATATGAGGACAGTGACTGGACACTTCTTCAACCTTCACAGGGCAGGTTAGGACAATGACAGGATCACCTGACTGGAGGCAGATAGAGTACCACTCTGACTGATCTAGTAGCAAGGATGGTAGTAGCTACTAGTACAGGAGCAGCTGTAAAGCCCCTGGAAACAGAGGGAATTTCCCCAAGAATGCTAGTGGACTGGCAACAAAGGCAGACTCTCCCTAGAAAACTAGGGTGACTGGACAGGCAACAGAGGCAGACTCTCTCTAGAACACTAGGGTGACTGGACAGGCAACAGTGGCCAACTGTCCCTAGAACATTAGGGTGACTGGACAGGCAACAGAGGCAGAATCTCCCTAAAAAGCTAGGGTGACTGGACAGGCAACAGAGACAGACACTCCCTGGAACGCTAGGGTGACTGGACAGGTAATAGAGGCAGACTATCCCTAGAACACTAGGGTAACCAATGGCACGGTACACGATGGTAGGCAAAGGGAAGGCCAGTATCACGGACTGACGCAACTGTACACCGCTAATAAGGAGGAATCACCAAGGCACCGAGAGTGCTAGCGGAGAATGTAGGCCAATGGTAAGGGGGATAGGCTATCAGCTGTGGCCAGAAGGCAATCAGTCCAGCCAGGAGTAGAATGGAGCTCATAGTCGGCCAGAGCCAGGAGTCAGATCGGAGCGGGAAGTCAGATGAAACCAGGAGACATATGTGGGAATCAAGCATCGGAATCACAAGAGCTATAGCGCACAGGTACACCACGAAAGGGCAAGATAGTAGTGGCAGGCTGAGGCCTTTAAGGCCTAGCAAGTAGGCGGAGACTGACTGGCAACAAGCAGTAGCCTATAAGAATAGTGAATGTGTTACAGCGCGACAACCAGGAAGTAAAGAATGTCGCCTGCACACACAGATGCTGGAGGCAATCACGGGCACCATGATAGTACCCCCCTCAATGATCTTTCCCACGCGGAAGAGAACCAACTTTATTTGAAAATTTCGCATGGAATCTGCATAGCAGAACAGGAGCGTGCATATCAGATTGATTTACCCAGGAACGCTTTTCTGGGCCATAGCCCTTCCAAAGTACAAGATACTGAATGTGCCCACGGAGTCTACGGGAGTCCAGAATGCTTTGGATTTCAGACTCCTCATGGTCTTGAATGCGCACAGGACCTGGTACCACTGGATTAGAAGTGTAGTGATTACAGACCAAAGGCTTCAACAGGGAAACATGGAATATGTTGTGAATGCGCATACCCACAGAAAGGTCCAAGGCATAAGTGACAGGGTTCACTCTGCGAAGTACCCGGTATGGACCTACAAAACCTGGAGCCAGCTTATTCCAAGGTACTTGGAGATTCAGGTTTCTGGAGGACAGCCACACTCTATCCCCAACTTGGAAAACAGGAGCAGGACGCCTCCTGCGGTCTGCATGCCTCTGATAGCTCTCTGAGGACCTTTGCAGGGTATTCTGAACCTGTGCCCATGTGGAGCGGAGCTACCTAATATGCTCATCCAGAGCCGGAAAGTCGTGCGCCTGAAAGGAGTCCAGGAGCAGCGATGGTTGGAACCCATAGTTGATCAGGAAGGGAGAGCTCCCGGATAAGGAGTTTATGGCACAATTCCTGGCAAACTCAGCCCACTGCAACAGGTCAGCCCAGTTATCACGGTGGTCAGAGATAAAACAGAGCAAGAATTGTTCCAACCCCTGGATGGATCTTTCAGCAGCACCATTAGTCCGGGGGTAGTAGAACGAGGAAAATGACAGTTTGATGCCCATCTGGTCACAAAAGGCCCTCCAAAACCTCGACACAAACTGACTCCTACGGTCAGAGACCTTGGGTACTCCGTGGAGTCGGAAAACCTCTCTAGCAAACACCACAGCCAATTTTTTGGAGAAAGGTAGTCCCTGGAGAGGGACAAAATTAGCCATTTTGGGGAAATGGTCCACTATCATTAGTATGACCGTACACCCCTTGGACACTGGCAGCTCCACCATAAAATCTATGGATACGTGTGACCATGGGCGCTCATCATTCGGAACTGTCTGGAGCAACCCCACTGGAAGGTGTCTTGGGGTCTCAGCATGAAAACAAACGGAACAGGCTTCCACAAAAGCTGTACAATCTGCACTTAGACTGGGCCACCAAAAGAGCTGAGATACAGACCAGTTAGGTTGGTCAAGACCAATACGTCCAGCTGCCCTCGAGGAGTGGTAAGTCTCCAGCAGTTTGGTATGGTGAGGCTCGGCTACGAAACATTTGCCACTAGGTTTTTCTGCTGGGGCACCACCCTGGGACTCCAAGATCTCCTCGACTAATGGAGATGTGATACTAGTGTGTATGGTAGTCAATATGCGATCTGGGGAAATAATAGGCACAGGTGCACTCTCAGTCTCACGGTCCGGCCCAAATTGCCTAGACAGAGCGTCCGCTTGAACATTCTTGGACCCTGGAAGATATGAGACCACAAAATTAAATCTGGACAGGAACAGTGCCCACTTGGCCTGTCGTGGCGGCAGTCTCTTAGCCTCAGACAAGTATGTCAAATTTTTATGATCTGTCAAGATCAGGATTGGAGCATTTGTCCCCTCCAGGAGGTGACGTCATTCACGTAGAGCGAGAATAATGGCCAGCAACTCACGATCGCCTATGTCATATAGGCTCTGGGGCTTAGTCCACTTTTTAGAAAAAAACACACAAGGCATGAGGGTCTTACCAGGCTCGGATGTTTGGGACAACACTGCCACCACTCCTGTCTCTGATGCATCCACCTCCAGGATAAAGGGCAAGGCAGGGTTAGGCTGTGACTAGACTGGAGCCACAGCAAATGCAGACGTCAAAGCTTCAAAAGCCTAGTTGTTCTCAGGAGACTAAGCCGAGGGATTAGCCCCTTCATGCGTCCAGTCAGTGAAGGGTTTGACTACCGTAGAAAAATTCTGTATGAATTTTCTATAATAGTTAGAGAATCCTAAAAATCTCTGTATGGCCTTCATGCCCACCGGGCGCGGCCATTGCAGTACTGCCGAGAGTTTCTCTTGATCCATAGCAATGCCGTCAGCAGAGATTACATACCCCAGAAATGGCACTCGATCTTTATAGAATTCGCATTTTTCAAGTTTACAATATAGTTTGTTTTCTCTCAGTTTTTGCAACACTGTAGCAACATCTCTCTGATGTGTTTCAAGGTCAGGAGAGTGTATCAGGATATCATCCAAGTAAACTACTATGCAGAACTGTAGCAGGTCTCTTAGAACATCGTTTATAAACTCTTGGAATACTGCTGACACATTGCACAGCCCAAAAGGCATGACCAAATACTCATAATGGCCACTACGAGTATTGAAAGCAGATTTCCACTCATCGCCGCCTTTGATACGGATTAGGTTATAGGCTGCCCGTAAATCGAGCTTCGTGAAGACTGAGGAGCCCTTCAAGCGGTCAAATAACTCGGTTATCAATGGAATGGGGTATGCATTTTTTCCCATCAGCTTATTTAGACCTCTATAGTCGATACAGGGTCTAAGCTCCCTGTCTTTTTCTTTACAAAGAAGAATCCTGCCCCCGCGGGCAAGGAAGACTTCCTGATAATTCCTCTAGCCAAGGCATCAGAAATGTCCTCCTCCATAGCTCGGTTCTCCTCCACCAACAAAGGGTAGGTGCGACCCTTAGGAGGTACTCTGAGGCAACAGATACGATCGAAGGCTGGGCAGAATAAAACCGCTAAGCAACTGCTATATGAACGGGGTGTGGATGGAAGAGAACTCAGAATCAGGGAGAGGTCAGGTCAAACACAGAGAAGCCATCCATATCTAGGCAAATTTACTGAAGTAGTGAGACAAGATACATGTCAAAGGATGGCCAAGTCATACAGTGTTGTGTCTCGGCTCTCCTACCTGATCGTCTGTAGTTTATGCATGTGCAATTCCAGTTTTCTGCCTTTTTCCGGTCCATCTGACGGCACTTGTGGTGACATGTAGGCCTATATATTCTTTTAACTTCCAATTTCCGGTGCTCTATTGTCTGGCTAGTGTTGTACAGTATTGTGCCCTATAGCCTACGCTCTATTCTACCGGTTTTGACCTTTGGCCCTGTTCCTCGTTTTCGATCTGTTTCTGCCTGCCCTTAACTCAGCTCATCTCCACCACCTGCCCAGACCTTGGCCTGTCCCTGACCATTCTCTTTCTAATTCCCTTTCTGCTTGTTGTTTTAGTCTTCTCTTGGGTTTCAGCTGTACCTTCCTTCTTCTACATAAAACTAGCTGCTTGCTATTCTCTGTGCAGCTCCTTCTGCTGAGAGTTAATATTCAGGTAGCTAACATACACAGATAAGCTGTTCGTATCTAGACAAAGGTACGAAGGGAGCGAGACAAGAATCAGGGTCACAAGCAAAGTCCATGAAATCCAGCAACCAGAAAAGTCAAGAATATTCTGCAACAGGAAAACACAAACTAATCGGGCAAAGCAGGGCAGGCTCAATGCCCTAAATAAGGACCAGGATCCAATAGGCGAGAAGGGGCTGGATTTCAGGTAAGAGAATGACTGACAGAATATGACACACAGGAGTGGAAGGGGGGCTTCACCCCACCCACTTCTGTGAAAATAGCCACAACTAATTGACTGCATGTATCCGGTCTCCTCCCCCATGCCGCCCCGGGCCAGGGCAGACAGCTCACCAGAAGCCACTTAGAATTTTATATATACAGATGCATTTTTCCCTTATAGTATTGTCTTATGGAAATATTTGTGCACAACAACCTAGGGGTAGAAAGGCAAACAACCTCTCGTGGTGCAGGGGAGTGTTTAATTTCCAGAGTGGAATGACTTGCATACCTTTCCTCTATATCTGTAATAGTTATGACCGTTTTAGTGCAGGCATCCAATTTCAAAGAAGCAAACCGGTAGGTGTAGCTTTGTGTTTCTTGCATAACATATGGTATGTCGGCCCGTACAATGGAGTGCCGTTTTTCTTGGATCTTAACTCCTGGAATATTGGTAGCTCTTCAGGACCAAACTTGGACACCCCTGTGGTAAATAAACCAGCCACCTAGTATCGGAGAACTGGGGTTGTGCTGGCCACACCCATAACTCAGAATGGGGTGTGGTCATCAAAGCTGAAGCACCTATCAGAATTTGAAGCCAAATTCAGTTAGAAGAATAGGAACAGTTGTGGAGCAAACCAAAAGCACCCATAGGGGACACACAACAATTCCCACATAAAAATGGGTCTTTTGACTCCTTCAATGCTCGAGAGGTCTTCAATGCATTGCTTTGCAATGTGTTGGAGAACAATTAATCATTTAAGAGGTTAAATCCCTATTTAAATCAATGGGAAGATAGACCATTTTTATTTGTCCCCTATGGTGCAGTTGGTTTGCCCCATAATTGCTCCAGAACTTTAGCTTCCTGAATAGGGCCCTTGGTGTGTGGTTGCCTATTACAAATCATTGCCATATTGGTCCTGGAGATAATTGAGTTCATTGTAGCCAAAGAATGGAATCTCCTGTAGATAAAGCTTACAGAGGGCTCATGGCTGCTACCCCTAAGCATAACCACAGGGGGTGCAGAGGTGACAGGATCTGGCATCCCAGGATGCTTATCGTTTCTGCATTATCCTGCATCCGTGCACTATCGGGCTTACATCATCACACATGGGCTCCTGCCAGTCTGTAAGATAAGGAGAGCAACAGGGAACACTTTCCATTTTCTTCATTACATCTTCGAACACCACACAGGTGTCTGATACATTGCAAATCATGTTTCAAACTTGCTCCAGGACTTTAAGGAGAGTAATGTGTGGATATTAAGGCAAGGTCGATAATTATATATATAATAATAATGTTCCAGTCTTTGTGTTATTGTATTTTAAAAGGATAGTAATGTTTCACAAAAACAGCAGCTCTGATTAATCTTCATAGTATTTGGACCATGGAGAGAGTTATTTCAATACTGCCAGAGTTGTAGTTCAAGAGTAATTGAATGATAAAGTATCCCTCCTCCTGTCCATTTTACCTAGTGTAAGTCACCTCCCCACAGATGTGGAATCTGGTCACTTGACCGGACAGGTCACAGTGAGGGACAATCTTCTTATGGTGACAGCAATGAAAACCCTGCCCCCCCTTGACAGGTTTTTCAGGTTTTTCCTTATGCTCACTGAAGATTGTCCCTCTCTGTGATCTGTGTCTTGCTGCTCTGAGGTGAGCAGTGTTATATCCATAAAAGGGGAGGGAGGATGATACTTTATCATTCAATTACTCTTGTACTACAACTCTGACAGTATCGGAATAACACTCTCCATGGCCCAAATACTATGAAGATTAATTAGAGCTGCTTTTATTGTGAAACATTACTATACCTTTAAAGTGTTCCCCTCCCGCCCCTTTTCCATATGTCATACTGACATTCCCCAGATCTGAAAGCCAGTCTGACTGAACAGATTGCAACAAGTATTGTGTCTATTAGTATAAGGAAAACCCTGCCCACCTTGACGAAAGAGGGTAAGTTTTTCATTATGCTGACAGAAGATTGTCCCTAGTCTAGATCCATCTATACCGTCATGGACACTGCACTATCCCTTTAAGTAAAGTTGATGTCTGTAAGCATCATTCATACTTGCTCGAGACAATGTGTTCATGGAGATCCTGCCTCAGATTTCACCTCAGGGCTCAGTAGGTCCTAGTTACTGCCTTGCAGCTATACTACCTCCCATTTGGGGTTTAGGGGCGTGTTATGAGCTCATAGATTTAACATTTTCTTCTGTTCACTCACTATGCATTTTGTTAATTGATGAGTATATCTAAATAACTTAAAGCGCTAGCCTGCGAAGCTCCCTGTGTTTGAGAAACCAGCAGGAAGGCTCACCGACTGTCTGTCCTCCCGGCTCCCGGGCAGCAGCCGAGGCCGTAGCGGGGCAGCAACAGAGCCCGTGTATAAGAGCTTTCCTACTAGTATATAATAAAAGAAGAAACCTGTGTGCCTGGCACACACACACAGGAGCGGCAGTAAGGAGGAGATATTCAGATCCCCTCTATACTGCCTGTCCTGGGGGAGTGATTTTCTCTGAAAGGAGTTGGCCCTCCCCCACTGTCTCCTCTTCCAAAACACACATGCCCTTTCCATCCCCTGCCACTTATAAGGAATTTCAGGGGCCTTCAAAACACACACACATATACACACCACAACAAACACCACAGCACATACATACGTGCAATACACACAACACACACACACCACAATACATATACACAACACATACACGCACACATGCACCATACACACAGTACACACACACACACAGACAATACACACACCCAATAAACACGCACAAAATACGCACCCTCAACACAAAAAATACACACACACGCACAGCATACAAGGCCACAATATACACACACACAATACACTCATTCACAGAAAATCACATGCACAACATACACACGGAACACACGCACAATATACCACAACACAGACATAACACAGACGCGCAAAACACACACAGAACTAACAAACAATACACACAACACAGTACATACAACACAAACACACACAATACATACACACAACTCACACACCCACAACACACACGCAATAAACAGACACCACAAGATGCACAAAAAAACCCCGCACAACACGTGTACAACACACCACAACATACACACTCACAATACCCCACAACACACGTGCAAAACACACACATATACACACCATGGAAACAATAGCAATACACATGCACAATACACATTCATATGCAATACACACACTATACACCACAACACATACAAAACACACACATGTACAACACACATGCACACAACACACATGCACAATAAACATGCATGCAATACACACACACATCTGCACAACACACACACGTAAAACATACACATGTAATACACACACACAATACACAAATGCACAACAGATATACACACACACACACACACTCATGCCCACAACTCACACACAAATTCAACAATCCACTCATTGTCTCCTTTCTGGATTTACCTTGATGTCAGGGAAAAATAGTCCTACACGTAAATCCACTTAATTGTTTTACCCTATTACTACCAGACACATATCACATTCTATGTTTATTTAGTCATACATACAAATGCACGGGAATTTTGTTTTTTTGGGGGGAGAGGTTATTTATTTTATTGACCACACAGGCAAAGCCGTGCCAGTATTGCTAGTATATATATATATATATCTATATATATCTATATATATATATATATATATCTATATCTATATATATATATATCTCTCTATATATATATATATATATATATATATATATATATATATATATATATATATATATATATATATATATATATATAAAAACACTTTGAATCCTCAAGTTTAGCGGTAGCCTCCCTTTTCCCCTCCTGAATTGTAAGGAAAGCAGTCACATGTATGTGTTCTATCTACACCCACAACAGCTTCTCTCTTCCCTGACTGTCTCAGCACATGGTTAAATAGAAACCGTTCTGTAAAACTGGGACTGTTGGGAACACACAGTGAGGCCCCCTGGTAAATGCCAGGTATGCCTGTTCTTTAAAGGGATAGTAATACTTCGTTTTAACTTTATTTTATTTTGTAGGCATTAAAAAAACATTAAGAATGATATAAGTCTTATCTCTCAAACCTTTATAGTTTATGAGATATTCACAAGCAAAGTTTCCCCCTCCCACCCCTTTTACCTACTGTAAACAGTCTCTTCTCAGATGTGGAATGCAGTCCATAGACTGGACAGATAACAGAAGGGGACACTCTTTTCCCTATGAAAACAATGAAATCCCTGCCCCCCTTGACAAGCTTTTCAGGTTTTTCCCTTATCTTAATTGAAGATTCTCCCTCTCTGAAGTCTACCTGGGCACCTCCCTTCTGCCCTGGCTGAGCAGTGTTACATCAGTAAAAGGGGAGGGAGGGGGAAACTTTGCTTGTGAATATCTCATAAACCATAAAGGTTTGAGAGATAAGACTTATATCATTCTTCATGTTTTTTTAATGCCTACAAAATAAAATAAAGTTAAAATGAAGTATTACTATCCCTTTAAGTTGCCCCTGGTTGGTACCATACCTGGGAAATGTCCTGATTTGCCCCAAAGATTCTACTTCTTACTGGGTTTCCAGGCATTATTCTAAGGTTTGGTAAGTTTCCTGGGCAACCCTGACCACTTCTCTGCCATTTCTACCCACTCTCCACCCACCCACCTACTTCCCAGCCCACCCAGATAAGACCCATCGCATAACATAGAGGGCTACGTACGTTAGTATTGGGATTAATATTTAGTTAGGGCTTGTTGATCCAGGGAGAAATCTCTTCTTTTGGATCAACGATGGTAAACAGGAATAGAAAAAGGGTTGAACTAGATGGACGCAAGTCTTTTTTCAACCTAAATTACTATGTTACTATGTTATCTTGATGCCAGTCAAGCCCTTTTGACACTCCCAGCTCCAGCCAGTCATATAACTCTGGAGACTTGGGATAAGAAGGTTCTCAAGTATGGTTGGTGCAGATCATAATAATAATAATAATAATCCTTTTATTTATATAGCGCACACAGATTCCGCAGCGCTAGTAGTTAACACTATACTCCTACCCTGAGACCCCAAAATCTGTCTCAAAGCCCTGAGTCAAAGTCTTTGAGTTCCCAGATATGCCAATGTCTTAAAGGGGAATTGTGACCTAGGAATAAGTGTTTTTTCTTTGAATTATTATTTTTAACAGAAACTCTTACCTAGGTAGGAGTCCATCATACAGCAGTCAGGTGTATCTGTATAATTACTGTGTGTAACAGAAGCACTTACCTAGGTAGGAGTCAATCATACAGCAGTCAGGTGTATCTATGTAATTACTGTGTGTAACAGAAGCACTTACCTAGGTAGGAGTCCATCATACAGCAGTCAGGTGTATCTATATAATTACTGTGTGTAACAGAAGCACTTACCTAGGTAGGAGTCCATCATACAGCAGTCAGGTGTATCTATATAATTACTGTGTGTAGCAGACGCACTTACCTAGGTAGGAGTCCATCATACAGCAGTCAGGTGTATCTATATAATTACTGTGTGTAACACAAGCGCTTACCTAGGCAGGAGTCCATCATACAGCAGTCAGGTGTATCTATATAATTACTGTGTGTAACAGACGCACTTACCTAGGTAGGAGTCCATCATACAGCAGTCAGGTGTATCTATATAATTACTGTGTGTAACACAAGCGCTTACCTAGGCAGGAGTCCATCATACAGCAGTCAGGTGTATCTATATAATTACTGTGTGTAACAGACGCACTTACCTAGGTAGGAGTCCATCATACAGCAGTCAGGTGTATCTATATAATTACTGTGTAAAACATAAGGATTAACGCAGGTAGGAGTCCATCACACAGCAGTCAGGTATATCTCTATATAATTACTGTGTGTAACAGACGCACTTACCTAGGTAGGAGTCCATCATACAGCAGTCAGGCGTATCTATATAATTACTGTGTGTAACAGACGCACTTACCTAGGTAGGAGTCCATCATACAGCAGTCAGGTGTATCTATATAATTACTGTGTGTAACAGAAGCACTTACCTAGGTAGGAGTCCATCACACAGCAGTCAGGTGTATCTATATAATTACTGTGTGTAACAGACGCACTTACCTAGGTAGGAGTCCATCATACAGCAGTCAGGCGTATCTATATAATTACTGTGTGTAACAGACGCACTTACCTAGGTAGGAGTCCATCATACAGCAGTCAGGCGTATCTATATAATTACTGTGTGTAACAGAAGCACTTACCTAGGTAGGAGTGCAGTATACAGCAGTCAGGTGTATCTATATAATTACTGTGTAAAACATAAGGACTTACGCAGGTAGGAGTCCATCATACAGCAGTCAGGTGTATCTATATAATTACTGTGTGTAACAGAAGCACTTACCTAGGTAGGAGTCCAACATACAGCAGTCAGGCGTATCTATATAATTACTGTGTATAACAGAAGCACTTACCTAGGTAGGAGTTCATCATACAGCAGTCAGGTGTATCTATATAATTACTGTGTGTAACAGAAGCACTTACCTAGGTAGGAGTCCATCATACAGCAGTCAGGTGTATCTATATAATTACTGTGTAAAACATAAGGACTTACGCAGGTAGGAGTCCATCATACAGCAGTCAGGTGTATCTATATAATTACTGTGTGTAACAGACGCACTTACCTAGGTAGGAGTCCATCATACAGCAGTCAGGCGTATCTATATAATTACTGTGTGTAACAGAAGCACTTACCTAGGTAGGAGTGCAGTATACAGCAGTCAGGTGTATCTATATAATTACTGTGTAAAACATAAGGACTTACGCAGGTAGGAGTCCATCATACAGCAGTCAGGTGTATCTATATAATTACTGTGTGTAACAGACACACTTACCTAGGTAGGAGTCCATCATACAGCAGTCAGGTGTATCTATATAATTACTGTGTGTAACAGAAGCACTTACCTAGGTAGGAGTTCATCATACAGCAGTCAGGTGTATCTATATAATTACTGTGTGTAACAGAAGCACTTACCTAGGTAGGAGTGCAGTATACAGCAGTCAGGTGTATCTATATAATTACTGTGTAAAACATAAGGACTTACGCAGGTAGGAGTCCATCATACAGCAGTCAGGTGTATCTATATAATTACTGTGTGTAACAGACACACTTACCTAGGTAGGAGTCCATCATACAGCAGTCAGGTGTATCTATATAATTACTGTGTGTAACAGAAGCACTTACCTAGGTAGGAGTTCATCATACAGCAGTCAGGTGTATCTATATAATTACTGTGTAAAACATAAGGACTTACGCAGGTAGGAGTCCATCATACAGCAGTCAGGTGTATCTATATAATTACTGTGTGTAACAGATGCACTTACCTAGGTAGGAGTCCATCATACAGCAGTCAGGTGTATCTGTATAATTACTGTGTGTAACAGATGCACTTACCTAGGTAGGAGTCCATCATACAGCAGTCAGGTGTATCTATATAATTAATGTGTGTAACAGAAGCACTTACCTAGGGAGGAGTCCATCATTCAGTGAGGTATATCTATGTAATTACTGTGTGTAACAGAAGACTTACCTAGGTAGGAGTCCAGTATACAGCAGTCAGGTGTATGTATATAATTACTGTGTGTAACAGAAGGACTTACCTAGGTAGGAGTCCAGTATACAGCAGTCAGGTGTATCTATATAATCACTGTGTGTAACAGAAGCACTTACCTAGGTAGGAGTCCAGCATACAGTGAGCTATATTTATATAATTAATGTGTGTGTAGCTGATGGACTTACCTAGGTTGGTGTCCATCATATACAGCTGCCAAGCATATCTGTATTTATATATTTTTGCATTATATCTGCAGATTCCTGTATACAGTCATCATGCTGAAGTCTACTTTTAGTTCACATCTCCTAAAATCCTGAATGGTTCATATGGTCCGTTGTCTTTATCAGATTGTAAACTGAAACAATTAGCCGTACATTTCTGAATGATGTATGAAGGACACCTTGCTAGGTTAATAATGTTATTGAGCAAAATAAAATTCACTTATTTTTAGGACATAATTACTTTTTAATATTTCATATATTTGCAGTCAAGTGACAGAAGAAAGTGCCCCACATGGGCAACATGAAGCCCTCCATCTGCTGCAGAACTACAACTCCTTTCATCCCTCACCACTCATTGGCTGTCAGGCTAGAGTTGTAGTCTGCCAACAGCTGGGGAGCTCACCAGCTCACCCTGGTTATAACCCTTCAATTTTTGTGTTAGGCAATTCAGAATAATACTTATTCTGTGCTGCCATCTAGAGGTAATTCAAGGGTAAACTCAATGCTTCATGGAGATGCTCTGAGGCTGAAGAACTTGGAACTCCTGAGGGGAGATGCACTAAGGTTAGATAATTGCCCTCATACCTGGGAACTCTCAGGATTTGACCCTAAGACTCACATACCACCCAACATTTCAAATTGCCAGAGAGGGACACTTGTGTTTTAGGTGGTGGTGCTGGGGGCGTGGCTAGTGGGAAGGCCATTACCAATAATTTTTAGGCTATTTCATGACCTACTGACACATATGTGTGTAACCTAATAAATGACTTATAACAAGAACAAAATATTTTAATTATAAAGACTAATTTATAAACACATATACTGAAGTTAAAACAAACATTAATGTGATACACTTATATACACAACACACAGTCTGATTTCCTAAACACAGGGACACCAGGGTGATACACTTCTATACACACCACACAGTCTCATCTCCTAAACACAGGGACACCAGGGTGATACACTTCTATACACACCACACAGTCTGATCTCCTAAATACAGGGACACCAGGGTGATACACTTCTATACACACCACACAGTCTGATCTCCTAAACACAGGAACACCAGGGTGATACACTTCTATACACACCACACAGTCTGATCTCCTAAACACAGGGACACCAGGGTGATACACCTATATACACACCACACAGTCTGATCTCCTAAACACAGGAACACCAGGGTGATAAACTTATATACACACTACACAGTCTGATCTCCTAAACACAGGGGCATCAGGGTGATACACTTATATACACACCACACAGTCTGATCTCCTAAACACAGGGACACCAGGGTGATACACTTCTATACACACCACACAGTCTGATCTCCTAAACACAGGAACACCAGGGTGATACACTTCTATACACACCGCACAGTCTGATCTCCTAAACACAGGGACACCAGGGTGATACACTTCTATAGACACCACACAGACTGATCTCCTAAACACTGGGGCACCAGGGTGGGAAATAGGGACAGAGGGATTTGGATCTAAAAGAGGGACTGTCCCTCCTAAAGAAGGACACTTGGGAGGTATGGGTTTTGACCCTGTTCTCAGGGTGAAGGGCCAAATTTGCAGGGTGGGAGAGCCCATTGCTCCCTGTTATAGAATCTGCATCAACGAACTGCTTGTTTAGTCTCTAAATTGGTGGCATTTCTTCCGGTTAGACAGAAGTCCTGCTCAACTCATGTGTTTTCAGACTGAGATATCTCTATGTTTTATCATGTTAACATTTCCCTGAGGACTTACTGACACTACTCTGAGTTAGTACAATTTAGGACACGTTCCCTAGAATCTACACTCTGGGGATCTTGAACTGTTAACCCTTTGAGTGCCAGAGGGGTAAGCAATGCGTTGCGTAGCCCTCTGGTATTCAAATGGTTAATATTTAAAAAATATCAGGGTCATCTCATTTCTAAAGTTCCCAAGTATATTTTGTCCTCTTTGACGATATAGTGGCAAATTTAACCTGGATTCATCTTGCGTGCAGTAAGCTGTCTTAACCATCTAACCCCTGTGAATAGCCTCAAATGCACCTACAGAGCCATGTCATTGACGTGCATTCAGCGTCTTTTACTTCATTTATATAGATCTGACAGTAACAATGTAGACATGACCAGTGTTTCACATGTAAGACAATCCATCTTCAAGTAGATAATCTGGGTAAGGACAGGACTGTAACGAAGACAGGTGCTGTGAACAGAGCCTCTCTATATGCTCCAATGCATAGATCATATCAATGATAAGCTCAGGCACTACCATCAAATATGCTCATACCATCCATTGATCTAATCATCAACTTTTATTTGTTTTGGTTAAAACATGTTCCCACAATTTCATTGGTCAATACATACTCTAGTGGAAAGACTTTAGCAGTGGATACAAGTAGTCAGTTGTAATGTATTACAATTCAGTTAGATCCACGCTTTTCGCGTTCAAGATGCTTACTCCTCATGAGTAAGAGTCTTGACGTGAAACACAGGAATCTAACTGATTTAAAGGGATAGTAATGTTTCACAAAAAAAGCAGCTCCGATTAATCTGCATAGTGTTTGGGCCATCGAGAGCGTTATTTCAATTCTGTCCTAGTTGTAGTTCAAGAGTAATTGAATGATAAAGTATCCCCCTCCCGCCCCTTTTACTAATGTAACACTGCTCACCTCAGAGCAGCAAGACTGTCCGGATGGATCACAGAGAGGGACAATCTTCAGTGAGCATAAGGAAAAACTTGAAAAACCTGTCAAGGGGGGGGGTGTCAGGGTTTTCCTTGTGCTCACAGTAAGAAGATTGTCCCTTGCTGTGAGCTGTCTGGTCAAGAGACCAGATTCCACATCTGAGGAGAAACGGCTTACACTAGGTAAAAGGGGAGGGAGGGGGATACTTTATCATTTCATTTCTCTTGAACTACAACTCTGACAGTATTGAAATAACACTCTCCATGGCCCAAATACTATGAAGATTAATTATGCTATGGACAGCTCTGGTCCCGGGACCATAAATCTCCATAGACTTGTGTATCAACAGTGCCACAGTACAATTTCAGGCCACTGTGATATTGCACCTAAAAAAAAAATTTACATTTTAAGTATTACTATCCCTTTAACCCTGTGAGTGACAGAATCAATGTGTTGCATACCCCTCTGGCACTCAAATGGTTAATGCCCACTGTTTGTTGGGAGGAGGTGTGACCTAGATAAAGAGATCAACAGAGATCACTATATACAGGAAACAGCAGATATAATGCAAAAAAATATAAATATACCTGACTACTGTATGAGAGACATCTACCTAGTCAATCTATTAAATTAATAGCCACATTTTCCTGGGGTGTAGTTTCTCTATAATTACTAAAATTTCTACATTCCACAGATCACAGGAGAGAGGGAGGTACACAGTGTTCCAAGCAGTAATGCATGAGAATCCGATTCAGTGTAGCTGCAGCAAAACAGCTGGATTGCAATATTATGTCCTGTTACAGGGAACTGTGTGTCGAAACTGAAATAACATTTACCAATGCTAATTCAAATGTGACAAAATGTTTTATACTTAATACATGTAATAAGAGTTCTATTCCACAAGAGGGAGCTAAAGATTGCGATGTCTCCAAACTAGATCCATGATTTCTAACCCTATCCTCAGGGACCCCTAACAGGTCACGTCTTTAGGGTTTCCTGCTTGTGCACAGGTGAGTTAATCAGAGGCTCAGTCATTTAATCCTTTGAGTGCCGGAAAGGTATGTAATGCTTTGGATACTTTTCTGGCACTCACAGGGTTAATTAATTCACTGTGCGCAAGCAGGGAAATCCTAAATACACGGACTGTTAGGGGTCGCTGAGGAGAAGGTTGTAAACTACTGCTGTATAGTGGGACTGGGCAATCGTTGTCCCTCCAGCTATTCAGGACTACATGGAAATCTGCTTCTTTATTTATACAAGCGGTTATCATTCTGGTAATCAGGTGCCAAGTGTCCCTTTTTATGAGATATTAGGGGTACATACCTCCAAAGCATCCCTTTTTATGAGATATTAGGGCTCCATACCTCCCAAGTTTCCCTCTTTTGGAGATATTAAGGGTCTATACCTCCCAAATGTCACTGTTTAGGAGATATTAGGGGGTCTGTACCACCCAAGGCCTGGACTTAACCCTAGGCTGACCATATTTCCTTGAGACAAAAACGAGACGGGGTTATGCAATATCCCGTATTTTATTTATCATGAAAATTACCATCGAGTTTTGGACCGTTGTGACTCATAAGACTCTATGGTAATCAATGTGTACAGTAAAACCACTAGTGTGACATGTTCCGATTATATCGAATACCTCTTGCTCCTGTACTGCCTCAACCTCCACACCCTGTGTCCATCTCCACACCCTGTGTCCATCTCCACACCCTGTGTCCACCTCCACGCCCTGTGTCCACCTCCACACCCTGTGTCCACACCCTGTGTCCACCTCCACACCCTGTGTCCACCTCCACACCCTGTGTCCACACCCTGTGTCCACCTCCACACCCTGTGTCCACGCCCTGTGTCCATCTCCACACCCTGTGTCCATCTCCACACCCTGTGTCCATCTCCACACCCTGTGTCCACACCCTGTGTCCACCTCCACGCCCTGTGTCCAGCTCCACGCCCTGTGTCCACCTCCACACCCTGTGTCCAGCTCCACGCCCTGTGTCCACCTCCACACCCTGTGTCCACACTCTGTGTCCACCTCCACACCCTGTGTCCACACTCTGTGTCCACCTCCACACCCTGTGTCCACCTCCACACCCTGTGTCCACACCCTGTGTCCACGCCCTGTGTCCACCTCCACACCCTGTGTCCACACCCTGTGTCCACCTCCACACCCTGTGTCCACACTCTGTGTCCACCTCCACACCCTGTGTCCACACTCTGTGTCCACCTCCACACCCTGTGTCCACCTCCACACCCTGTGTCCACACCCTGTGTCCACGCCCTGTGTCCACCTCCACACCCTGTGTCCACACTCTGTGTCCACCTCCACACCCTGTGTCCACACCCTGTGTCCACCTCCACACCCTGTGTCCACACCCTGTGTCCATCTCCACACCCTGTGTCCACACCCTGTGTCCACCTCCACATCCTGCCCACCCTGTGTCCACCTCCACACCGTGTCCACCTCCACACCGTGTCCACCTCCACACCGTGTCCACCTCCACACCGTGTCCACCTCCACACCGTGTCCACCTCCACACCGTGTCCATTTCCACACCGTGTCCACTTCGACACCGTGTCCACTTCCACAACCTGCTCACACTGTGTCCACCTCCACACCCTGCCCATCCTGTGTCCACCTCCACACCCTGCCCATCCTGTGTCCACCTCCACACCCTGCCAACCCTGTGTCCACCTCCACACCCTGCCCACCCTCTGTCCACCTCCTCCACATCCTGATCCTGCCCACCCTGTGTCCATCTCCTCCACATCCTGATCCTGCCCACCCTGTGTCCACCTCCACACTCACTTTTAACTTAAGCTGCCTCAGTCCGACCCAACTCCAGTCAGTTGCTGCAGTGCTGGGTGCTGCTGGCTTAGGTCTCCTGTCCTGATCCTGAGTCCTGACTCTGCTGGCCTCCTCCTCCTGCTCCTCTAGCCTATGAGAGTCATTATCTGCTCTGGATAGCACTATGCCTGTATCAGTACAACAGCCTGTCTGTGTGCTCAGAACCTAATCCCCAGACTACACAATAACCATGTTTTCTGCTTGTCACTTCCAATCTACTATTGTCTGCTCCGTTGGGATCCCAGCAGCATTTATGTTAGATACAACCCTCTACCACCCATCCATTCTCAACAAATAATCTTTTCAGTGTGGGGGGGGTGCACTGCACGGTAGTGACACGCACAAGGATAACACCTGCAGGAGCACCTTTCTACACAGCAGTTAATATATAAACAACAACCTACATTTGCAAAGCATCTTAACCCTTTGAGTACGGGGGGAAGGGGCTGGCCCATTACTAAGGCATTCCAAGGGTTAACACCGATTAACTCAGCAGTGTAAATAAGAAACCACCAGCAATGACACAGCGTCTGCACATGTTAACATACAGCCAGCCTGTTTATAGGTGATTTTGTGCATCGAGTGTAACCCTTTAGGGACCACAGAAGTGGTTAATGCATTGAGCACCCATTTGGTCCTTAAAGGGATAGTAACCCCCCCTGGTAAACTTTAAACCAAAAGCTTGTAATAGGCAAATCATAGCTAACTCCCTTATTCCCATCTCTCAAACGGTTATGGTTGAGAGATGTAAGTAAAGTCCTCTGTTCCCACCCCCTTCTCATTCGTCCACTGTATAGCGGAATGGTCTAAAACGTGTGCCTGGCTTGCAAGCACATGTTATAGACCATACCGATGAAGTAATTATACCGAGATCTAGATGACAGCACTCCTGAAGAGCCGCCATAAGCCAGTCGACCGGATTCTGCCTCTGACAGCTTTACAGCTCGTCAGGCAGAAAGGGGAGGGAGCAGAGGTCTTTCTTCTCTTACATCTCTCAAACCATAACGGTTTGAGAGATGGGAATAAGGGAGTTGTGTATAATTTGCTTATTACGAGCTTTTGGCTTAAAGTTTACCCGGGGGGGGGGTTACTATCCATTTAAAGGGATGCATAAGCCATGCTGTGCATTACAAAACATAGGTCACGTAACGATGCAGGAGCCCATCCAAACCAACAGTGCGGCGGTACTTGAATGAAGCACGGATTTAGCCGTAGTCCCTACCGCAATCCACTTCTGAGCCTCTTTGCATGCCGAGTCAGGAGGCGATTCCTGGGGCTGCGGGATCTCCTGTAGACCTAGTGCAGGGCTGGCCATATCCAGAGATCGGTCAGTACAGCTACTGATGGAGTGTCTGGATTAAGGTGGAAAGCTTCCTCTAACCCCTCTGTGGGCTGCTGTAGGGATAGGCTCTTGTTTTGCACTAGGTCACGACGTGCACTGCCTAATGGAGTCTGCCTACATGCCGTGCCTCAGAACATGCACAACCAATGAGAGAGGAGTATCAAAGTACTCCTTTCTTATTGGCTGCAGTGCGGCAGCGTAACTAGGAAGGTACTGGATGGTAGGGCACAATTCTAAAGCCGTACGTACCTTTGTATTCCTCATCATCATGCGCTTCTGCTCTGCTTTTTGTTTTATATGCGCCGCGGGCTGCGGGCATCACAAGCTGCCGCTAATAACGGGACAAAATAGCAAAACGACGGGACGGCCAGAAAACAGGTAAAAACCAGGACTGTCCCATTCAAAACGGTACACATGGTCAGCATACTTAACCCCTTACATGTACATCGAGAGTGGATGTCCCAGGCGGACAGAGGACGTACATATACGTCCCAGAAGTAATTTAATAAAATGAAAAAAAAAAAAGTTTTGGCGGGCGTTAAGTGCCAGCCGCATGCGCGCGACCGGTCACTAAGGGGTTAAAGGCATACCTGGAAAGTCTCAGGGTTTGCCCCATGACTCAGGGTGAGTAGAGGCCAGTGTTTTTGTTTCTACATTTGTTACATTTCTACCGGAAAGGCAGAGGGAGAAGTCCTGTTTTCCTTTTTTGTGTTCAAGCTGTAGGTTTTCTACATTATATCTTATAAATAAGATTGAGGACTAATTGGAGCACCTCTAAGTTACAGCAAACATGTAATCTAAAGGTAATGCTATGGGTTAATATTTTGAAGCTCTCGGGGTCAGCTCATTTTAAAAGTTGCCAGGTATGCTTAAAGGGAAACAACAAGAAAAAAGAGGATCTTAGTCTTACCTGTTAAATCCTTTTCTCTTAGTCCATACAGGTTACTGGTAACTTTGGGTAGGCAATACGCCCCTTTAAGTAGGCAGGAACAATTCTAGAATTGATTGCATGGGGTGGAGCCTACCTTCCCTCCTTGGCTGCAGCTAGCCAACCAGCTAGCTGAAGGATTTGAGACACTAACTATTGACTAGATAGTGGAAGGGAAAGAAGACTCCTGTGAGCATGACCCCGAAGGACCCCCAGGGTCTGCCACAGGAGAGCCAAGCATGGTCCCTTGACAGGGTGGGAGACCAGTAACCTGTATGAACTAAGAGAAAAGGATTTAACAGGTAAGACTAAAATCCTCTTTTCTCTGTCGTCCAATACAGGTTACTGGTAACTTTGGGATGTCCAACCATTGAGTTTCCCAGAGGCGGAAAATAAGGCAAGGACCAGGCGCAAGGCCCCCAAAAATCAAAGCAGATATGAACCATCAGATCAGAGATAGCCCAACAAAACAACTGAAGTGTCAACGGACACTGAACAGGGGTAGCAACACCCCAAGAACTGTTACACAGCACACTGAACTAGAGCCAACAGGGCTCAAAAGTGAAAGAAGCACCAAGAACCAAAGAAGATCCTAGACAGGCAAGACTGCCTCCAGGATCTTCCACCCAAAACTGGTGTCAGCCAATGCCAGCACATCAACACGGTAGTGCTTCGAAAAGGTGTGCACAGATGACCAAATGGCAGTCTTGCACAACTGATCAGCGGAGGCCTGATTCTTGTAAGCCCAAGAAGCCCCAATAGAGCTGGTAGAATGAGCCGTAACCCAAAAGGGAGCGGGTTTCTTCCTCAGCTTGTAAGCCTTATGAATAGTGAACTTGATCCAAGACGCAATAGTCACTTTGGATACAGGTCTTCCTGCCCTGGGGCCCTCAGGAATGACGAACAGCGTGTCAGATTGTCTAATAGACTCGGTGCGATGTACATAAAACTTAAGACAACGCACCACATCTAACAAGTGGAGATCCTTCTCCTTGTCAGAGGTAGGGTCAGGGCAGAACGAAGGCACCACAATCTCCTGATTCATGTGGAACTCCGAGACCACCTTCAGGAGAAACTCCTGAGAAATGCAAAGCACCGCCTTGTCTTTGTGAAACACCAAAAAGGGTGGTTTACAAGACAGAGCACGTAACTCCACGATACGGTGAACAGACACAATCGCCAGGAGAAAGGCCATTTTCCACGTCAGCAGGAGTAGGGGAATAGTAGCCAAGCACTCAAAGGGAGGGCGCTGAAGGATGCCCAAGACCAAATTAAGGTCCCACTGAGGAGCGGGAGTCTTAAAGAGGCCAGTGTTTTTGTTTCTACATTTGTTACATTTCTACCGGAAAGGCAGAGGGAGAAGTCCTGTTTTCCTTTTTTGTGTTCAAGCTGTAGGTTTTCTACATTATATCTTATAAATAAGATTGAGGACTAATTGGAGCACCTCTAAGTTACAGCAAACATGTAATCTAAAGGTAATGCTATGGGTTAATATTTTGAAGCTCTCGGGGTCAGCTCATTTTAAAAGTTGCCAGGTATGCTTAAAGGGAAACAACAAGAAAAAAGAGGATCTTAGTCTTACCTGTTAAATCCTTTTCTCTTAGTCCATACAGGTTACTGGTAACTTTGGGTAGGCAATACGCCCCTTTAAGTAGGCAGGAACAATTCTAGAATTGATTGCATGGGGTGGAGCCTACCTTCCCTCCTTGGCTGCAGCTAGCCAACCAGCTAGCTGAAGGATTTGAGACACTAACTATTGACTAGATAGTGGAAGGGAAAGAAGACTCCTGTGAGCATGACCCCGAAGGACCCCCAGGGTCTGCCACAGGAGAGCCAAGCATGGTCCCTTGACAGGGTGGGAGACCAGTAACCTGTATGAACTAAGAGAAAAGGATTTAACAGGTAAGACTAAAATCCTCTTTTCTCTGTCGTCCAATACAGGTTACTGGTAACTTTGGGATGTCCAACCATTGAGTTTCCCAGAGGCGGAAAATAAGGCAAGGACCAGGCGCAAGGCCCCCAAAAATCAAAGCAGATATGAACCATCAGATCAGAGATAGCCCAACAAAACAACTGAAGTGTCAACAGGGCTCAAAAGTGAAAGAAGCACCAAGAACCAAAGAAGATCCTAGACAGGCAAGACTGCCTCCAGGA
This sequence comes from Rhinophrynus dorsalis, assembly GCA_037306005.1. Taxonomy (NCBI): domain Eukaryota; kingdom Metazoa; phylum Chordata; class Amphibia; order Anura; family Rhinophrynidae; genus Rhinophrynus; species Rhinophrynus dorsalis. Next base: position 94,821,972 of record CM074728.1, on the reverse strand, counting down.
TCTTCCACCCAAAACTGGTGTCAGCCAATGCCAGCACATCAACACGGTAGTGCTTCGAAAAGGTGTGCACAGATGACCAAATGGCAGTCTTGCACAACTGATCAGCGGAGGCCTGATTCTTGTGTCAGATTGTCTAATAGACTCGGTGCGATGTACATAAAACTTAAGACAACGCACCACATCTAACAAGTGGAGATCCTTCTCCTTGTCAGAGGTAGGGTCAGGGCAGAACGAAGGCACCACAATCTCCTGATTCATGTGGAACTCCGAGACCACCTTCAGGAGAAACTCCTGAGAAATGCAAAGCACCGCCTTGTCTTTGTGAAACACCAAAAAGGGTGGTTTACAAGACAGAGCACGTAACTCCACGATACGGTGAACAGACACAATCGCCAGGAGAAAGGCCATTTTCCACGTCAGCAGGAGTAGGGGAATAGTAGCCAAGCACTCAAAGGGAGGGCGCTGAAGGATGCCCAAGACCAAATTAAGGTCCCACTGAGGAGCGGGAGTCTTAAAGACGGGATGAGTTGAGCAACGCCCTGGAAGAAAACCTTGACATCAGGAAGAATAGCAATGTGCCTCTGAAAGAAAACATAGAGAGAGTAGAAGTCTGAACCTTAAGGGAACTCAAGCTGAGGCCCTTATCCACACCATCCTGCAAGAAGGCCAGGACCATAGGCAGATCAAAATCCTGAGAGAGGTCCCTATCAGCACACCAAGATAAGAAGGTCGACCAAACACGATGGTAGGCCTTAGAAGAAACCGGTTTGCAGGCACTAAGCATAGTAACCACCACACTAGAAGAAAAACCCTTCTTCTTCAGTACTGAGGATTCAATTTCCAAGCCGTCAGAGTCAGACGATGGACATCCTCCTTCCACAGGTAACCCTGTAGAAAAAGATCTGGACGGCAAGGGAGCCAGAATGGCTCCGCCACAGACAGATCCAGAAGCTCCAGAAACCATGCCTGCCAAGGCCAGTATGGAGCAATCAGAATGACTGGACAACACTCCAGTCTCAATTTCCGTAACACTCTGTGCAACATGTGGATGGGAAGAAAGATGTATGCCAGAGGAAATAACCAAGGAATGGACATGGCATCCACCGCTAGAGCTAGAGGATCCTTCCAGCGAGAGCAGAACCCTCAGGACCTTTCGGTTGTGTCTTATCGTCATCAGGTGATGCAAGGAAGACCCCACTTCTGAACAATGAGGGAGAAGACCTCTGGGTGCAGTTCCCACTCTCCGATGTCAACAGTGTGTCAACCGAGGAAGTCTGCCATGAAGTTGTCTACTCCAGGAATGTGTACTGCGGATATGGCAGGAACGTGTTCTTCTGCCCAGGACAAAATAGCCTTGACCTCTAACCAAGAGGCGAGACTTCTTGTTCCGCCCTGCTTGTTGCTGTAGGCTATGGCTGTGGCGTTGTTGGACTGTACCCGGACTGGGCAGTCTTTCAGCTGGGAAGCCCAATGGTGAAGGGCATGGAATATCAGCCAAACCTCCAACACATTGATGGGAAGGAGAGAGTCTCCTACAGACTCTGTATTGAACTCCTCACACTCATACAGCCTTCTCTACACCTTGGGCGTCCCAACACCACAACAGAGACTGACGAGTCCTGTGTTAACTATTGAGTGCTTATCTCCGTTGTCTCTGCCCTTTGTATATATATTATACATATATCTTACTCTGTCTGTATCCAGTATACTGGCCTTTAAGGGTCTATGTACTTATCCCTTGCTATCCACTGTGTGCCTGTAGAGGGTGATATTGTTCATTATTTTCTGTCAATAAAACTGTGTTTTATCATACCCTCTGTTTGAGTGTCTGAAAACCGTAACAACACTTGAATCATGAACCTCTGGAGTTCCCTGGTGTGAGCCATGGCAAATGGGACCACTTCTATGGTGGAGATGAATTTTCCCAGTAGAGAGGACAGCTTCTTGGCTGGAACTGGATCGAGAGCCAGAACAGCAAATACTCTTTGGGCGATCTGGTGAGCCCCTTCCTCCGTGAGAAACTCTATGCTCTGAGTGTCGAAGAGGAAGACCAGACGATGGGATGGGACAAGATCCGACTTGTCCATGTTGATGATCCACCCATGATGGTTGAGAGCATGAATGCAGTCCTGAACCTGCTGATGAAGAAGTTCTGCAGAGGGGGCTTTCAGAAGCAGGTCGTCCATGTATGGAGTAACTCTGATGCCATCCTGATGGAGGACAGAGATACTAAACCTCCCCGGACACGGTTGAAGACTTGAGGAGCTGTAGTCAGACCAAAGGGAAGAGCTGAAAACTGAGAGTGCCCTTAGTTGCAGGCAAATTGGAGATACTGCCGACTCTCTGGATGAATGGCAATGTGTAGATACACGTCCTGAAGATCCAGAGAGGCAAGGAATTCCCCCGGAGACATAGCAGCAATCACCGTCCTTAGGGACTCCTGGTGATAATGAGTCTTGATTACAAAGGAATTGAGATCCTTCAAATCCAAAATGGGACAACAGCCACCGTCCTTCTTGGAGACCACAAAGAGGTTTGAGTAAAAACCAATACCTCTGTCCCGAATTGGAACAGGTTCCAGAACATCCTTGTCCAGATGGGCCTGGATCGCGCCATTGAACAGACGGCGTTTCTTTGCGCCCTGGGGCGTATGAGAGGGAAAAAAGCAAAAAGGAGGAAGAGAGACAAAAGGGATCCCGTACCCTTCCGTCACCACCTGTAAAACTCAAGGGTCCACCACTGAACCCTCCCAGACGCTGTGATAGTGACGCAGATGGCCACCCACAGCCGAGTGGGGACCAGGGTTCGGCGAGTCAAGAAGAAGTCTTGGAAGCCTTAGGCTTGGAGGGAGACCTTGAGCTTCCATTGCTCTTCAGGCTTGGAGTAGGCACGTGGAGCTGATGGAACATCCTGATTCGCCGGACGTGTCTCAGTCTGGAAGGGAAGAAAAAACCTGTCATGCTTGAGAGGAGTTTTCTTCCTAGGGACCAAGGGCAAATGAGTACTCTTACCCCCTGTGGCCTCACTAATCAGATCCTTAAGATCTGGCCCAAATAAGGATGCACCCTGAAAGGGTAAGGAAAGCAAGGCTTTCTTGGAAGCAGTATCAGCAGACTAGATCTTGAGCCAAAGCACTCGTCTGGCAACCACAGACATGGTAGAAACCCATGCCACCAAACAGATGGCATCAGATAAGGCAGCAGAAACATAGTGCTGGACCTCAGAGATGTTGGCAAGAAGCCGCAACTTATCCAAAGAAGGGTCACCCTGACGTACAGCCAGGGAGAGCTGTTCAGTCCAGTCAACAATGGCCCGGTTAAACCATGCCTCAGCAAACGCTGGACGCATGGCAGTGCCAGCAGTGGCAAAAATGGAGTTGAGGGAAACCTCAAGCATCTTGTCAGTCCAGTCTTTCAGAGCGGACGCATCAGAAACTGGCAATGCAGTAGACTCAGATAGCCTGGAGATAGGAGCATCCACTTTAGCGGGATGAACCCACTGAGCAAGAGCTGCCTCAGAAAAGCGGTAAAGCGTAGCAAACTTCTTGGAAACAGAAGGCTTTCTGTCTGGAGATTTCCACTCATCAGACACAAGGAGGTTAAGAGTGGGGTTAGGTGGGAAACAAGTAAGGGGCTTTTTAGACTCCTGGAAAACATCAGAGGGATCTGAAGGAATGTTCAGGGTGGTCAAGACAGCCCTGATCAGGCCCTCAGCCGAAGGCTCAGGATCAGCCTCAAAGGGGTCCCCAAAAAACTGAGAAGAGCCCACCGCAGAACATTCCTCAACATCTGAATCCACCAACAGTTCCTCCTCAGAGGAATCTGATGCTTCAGGTACTCCCTGAGGTTTTGGCAGGGAAGATCTGACTGAAGAAGGGGTTTGCCAGGAGTGGAAGACCCCCTGTAACTGGGATTGAAAGAGTTACAATGTAGACCTAAGGTCCCTAGTAGCAGCCTTGAACTCTTGCACCCAAACTGGCTCTAATGCATGGCTGGAGGTCCCCGGGAGAGACTCAGGGACATCAGAACATGCTGGGCATAAATGACCTGAGAATTCTCTAGGTAACCCTGAATGACATGAGGAACAGTGCACAATAGGGGACACAGAGACCCCAGCGTCCTTAGTCTTAGGCATAGCCCCAAGCTCCAACGGATTAGACATTCTCACAGTGTCAAAAACATTTAGCATAATGAATCACCCAATTACAGTGTGAAAGATTAAAATTTCACCCCAGAAATCGATAAGACACTTATCTGGCAGGTGAATGGTTAATCTGCAGAGGAGAGAAGGAGAGTCCAAGCCCTGCGTAGGATACTCGTTCTAGAAAAGGCACAAAATGGCTGCCGGGTCGGGAGCCAATCAGAAACGAGAGCATGAAGCAAGCGCTCATGAGAAATGTAGTTTTCCCAGAATAAGTATCCCAACAGTGCCCGAAGCCCTCCTGAGCCCCCCAACACACTTGCAATGGTTGCAGAGATATCTCCCAAACTGTACAGTCCCATAGGAGTGAATGGAGCAATGGCGTCTATGCGGTAAAGCGAGCCTTGGAACTCAAATTTTGTCAAAGTTAAAACTGTGAAATAAAATTACATGAGACATCACTAGAACAAGTTAGAAGACCCAAAAGCACTGAACCCAGTAGGGAAAGTGACAATAACCCTCACAAAAGATGCAAACCAGCAGCTAAAGGGTTAAGTTACCACACCAACCTGCTCCAAAACACCCAACAGACATACAGATAGACCCAATAGGTGCAGGAGTGTGCAATAAGAACCCCCAAGGAAAAACCCCTGTGCGGAGGGGCACTGTGGGACCTGTGGACCTGCAGCACTCAAAGGGTTGCTCACCTTTTCTGCAGAAATTCTGTCAGATTACCATGTATCAAGAAGAAGCCTCAGTGGGCAACTCCTGAGGAAAGAACTTGCACCCAGGATTTCCCCCCAGGGCTTAAGGGCCACAAAAAACACCTGGATACTGAGCTAGCCACATCTAAGGGCATTGTCAGTTATGGTAATCCGCCTAATGTTGGTATTCCATTTCAAACAGAAAAATAAAAAATCTCTAAAACTATAACAGAACTGTTCTCTTGCTTGTCTTTTCACCGAGGAACAAACCTTTCTGGAGCTGGTTGGCTAGCAGCAGCGAAGGAGGGAAGGTAGGCTCCACCCCCTGCAATCAATTCTAGAATTGTTCCTGCCTACTTAAAGGGGCGAATCGCCTACCCAAATTTATCAGTAACCTGTATTGGACGACAGAGAAATATAAATTTAATGAAACCCTTTATTTTACTAGTTAAATGTTGCTACTGTCACCTCTAGCAGTATCCTCATTATAAACTTACAACTCCTGAGAGGCAGTTAACGATTCCTGTTGGCTGCTGTGATGTCATGCCTACCTGCCCAGCCAATAGCAAACGAGGTGCTATGTGCAGTCACAGCTCTTGCAGGAGGTGGGACAAAAAGCCTTGTAGGAACCTGTGGAATTAAGGTTGTAATCAGAGGAGTAATTACAGGGGGGGGGGGGGGGCAATTGCACTGGGCCCAGCTTTCATGGCGCCCCATCTGCGCCTGTGGTTATGATGCACAGTCTGTGTAGAGCACTGTGCACATGTATGTGTGTGTGTGTGTGTATATATATATATATATATATATATATATATATATATCTTATTACACTGGCAACACTGCGCCTCTTTTGCTAGTACCTTTTCTTCCAGCAATAATCTCAAAGCTTATTTGTTCATTTTTTGGTCCTTATTGTCTTAGTTTGGTAAGAAAACAGGTTTCAATATAATCTATATTTATGTTGGTTGTTTTTTATGAGTTCTTACAACTGAGCTAGCACTTACCGGCAGCGATTTTGGGATGGAGAAGAGTGTGGAATGTTAGTACCTGGCCAGCAGGGAGTGGAGAGCAGTGTGGAATGTTAGCATCTGGCTGGCAGGGAGGGGCAGTTTGGATGGAGAGCAGTGTGGAATGTTAAACAAATATCCCATACTATTGTATGAAATAAAAAAATGCTTAATATAAGATTAATAAGTTTTTTATTAATAAGCTTTTTATAAGCTTTTGAACGCTCTCTCAAAATCACCTAATTATTACAAAGGAACAGTTCCATCTAAAGAAATTTCTCTTTCATTGTGTAGTCTAAGGGTATGTATCAGGTGGCTGTGGTTAGGTGAGCAGTGTGGGTGTAACCATAGACAGGCCTAGAGGCACCTAGAGTGCTTTGCCTACGCTCCCCAGAAATGTAAATCCAGCTATGACCTTCAATGACATTGACACGGACTATGTCTAGATCATGGAATAGTGGTTCTCAATCTTTTTCGCTTGAGGCACTCCTAACAAGCACCCTGAATTTTTCAGGGCAGGTCTATCATAGATTATTTGTTTATCAAGTAATACATAAATCAGTGGTTTTCAACCAAGGTACTGTGACAAAAAGCCCCTTCATTTCTATAAAGACTTTGACAAAATTGTAAATGCCAAGTCTCAGTTGTATATTTATGGAAATTGTTATGCATAATATATTTGCTTTTATTATTCTGATCAATAGACTTAAAAATAACTATATTTTTGCTTTTCTACTCTTCATTTCTCCTTGACTATTGATCTATAACATGCTTCGGGTGCTCAAAAAAATTCAATATTGTATGTTAGGAGGAGCCTTGAGCAAAGGAAGACTGAGCATCACTGACATAAATATATATAGTTTATTTTCTCTGTCGTCCAGTACAGGTTACTGGTAACTTTGGGTAGGTGATCAGCCCTTTAAGTAGGCAGGAACAATTCTGATAAGTGACTGCTGGGTGGAGCCTACCTCCTCTCCTTAGCTTGCAGTGAGCCAATCCCCTTCCAGTAAGATTTGTTCCTTGGTCAAGACACAAGGCAAGAGAACAATTCTGCTATAGTTTTAGTTTTTTATTACTTTCTGTTAGATATGGGATACCACTATTAGGCGGATTACCATCACTGACAATTCCCATCACCCAAATGTGGATTGCTCAGTTTACCAGGTGTTTTTGTGGACCTAAGCCCTGGGGGGGGGGAATCTTGCTGCAAGTTCTTTCCCCAGGAGTTGCCCACTGAGGCTTCTTCTTGATATATGGTAATCTGAAGAGAAAAGACCTGCTGAAAAAGGTGAGCACCCTTTGAGTGCTGAGGTCCACATGTCCCATGCTTCCCCTCCTCACAGGGGTCTCATTTGGAGTTCATATTACATACTCATTCACTCATTAGGTTTATCTGTATGTCTGTGAGGTGTTTGGAGCAAGTTTCTGTGGTAACAACCCTTTTGCTGTTGGTTTGCATCTTTTGGGGGCGTTGTGGGCACTTTCCCTATTGGGACCAGTGTTTATTGGGTCTGCTGACTTGTTTAAGTGGACTTTTGAGTGGTTTTACATTTTGGTATTCATCTTGTTAAATTTGAGTTCCAGCGCGCGTTTACCGCATAGACTCTATTGCTCCATTCACTTCTATGGGACTTTATAGTTTGAGACATATCTGCAACCGCACCACGTAGCGAGGTCAGAGATGGCTCATTTGATTGGTCTGTTATCTGGTCCACTTTCTGGGCATGTTGGGGGACTCGGGGGGCTTCGGGCAATTCCCATGTGCGCTTGCTTCGCGCGCTCATTTCTGATTTGCTTCCGCCGTGGCAGCCATTATGTGCATTCACAGATCGAGTATCCTATGCAAGGCTTGGACTCTCCTTCTCTAATCAACAGTTTAACCCTTCGCCTACCAGATAAGTCTAATTTAGCGTTTCTGAGGTGATTTTATTTATCATACACACTATTTTGGGGATGTTTCTGATACTTTGACTGTTTGACTCTGTGAGAATGTCTACTCCGTTAGACCTTGGGGCTAGGCCTAAGACTGAGGATGCTGGGGTGTCTGTGTCCCCTAATGCTCATTGCTCCTTATGTCACTCAGGGTTCCCTAGAGAATACTCAGATCATGTTTGCCCAGCACGCGCTGCTGCCCCTGAATCCCCTGCAGGGACCTCCAGCCATGCACTAGAGCCAGTTTGGATGCAAGAGTTTAAGGCTACTACCAGGGACCTCCGGTCCACCTTGCAGGGGCTCTTCCATTCGTGGCAGGCTCCCACTCCTATCAGATCTTCCTGGCCTAAACCGCCTGGTGTACCTGATGTGTCTGATTCCTCTGAAGAGGAATTATTGGTGGACCTATGATGAAGACTGCTCTGCTGTCCCTTCCTCTCAGTTTTTTTGGGGATCCCTTTGAGGCTGATCCTGTCCCCTCGGCTGAGGGCCTGTGTTGACCGCATATGGTGGAGTCTGTGCATTGATAGGAAGACCCTGGAAGGACCTTTCTGTGTCGACGTGGAGTTGGCCGCACAAGACTGCTGGGTACATTATTGAAGATTAAAGGTAGAGGGAGGAAGACGTTCTGGACTGCCCATGGGATGGGATTTTCTTTCCATTTGGCGGGCAGCTCCGAAAATAAAGCAAGGTCACTTTTTCAGGCTAAAATGCTTGAAAAAAATGTTGCTTTGTATTCGAGCAATTACAGTAATTAAAGTGACTGAGTCACTGATTGATGCACCTGTAACCAAGCATGGATATCCTGAAAACATGAACTGATGTAATGCTAGCTGCCTTACTGGAATTCTGGGGCATACCAACTGCAGATTCCCAGTTGCCCAGAAACCCCCTTACTAGATCATACAGGCTTAAACTTAGTTGATGGACCTTTAGCTGTTGGCACAATAACCCTGCTTTAGTTTATTCGTTTATTAGTTAATGTGCTAATCAACCAGAATGTATGTGTTACAGACAGAGAACAGATAGCAGCGTTATACATTGTAAATGTCTGATACAAACACTTTAGAGAGATAACATTGCAGGTTACAAATATATAGATTTTCTGTTCCACAACAATTAATCCTTTCCAAATCAAACATCTATTAATACTGTAAAATGTGATTTAGGGTGGGATGCAAGAATGTAGCGCATTCGCTATTTTGTAAAATACATACATGTCTGTGCTGTTTGCGATTGCTCACGTTTTGATGCAAAAAAAAAAAAAAAAAAAGTCAGCCAAATCTGTGCAAATTTCTTGTAGGCGCAATCGCTAATCCTTTCACAGAACAGCGGACATTTTAGCCACACCCACTTTTTGAAACGCATTCGCTAATTGAGAAAAAACAAGAGCAGCGCAGTAACATTTTGGTGCTAATCATTTTCTCAACAAAAGTAAACCGTAAACAGCGACTGAGCACGTTTTTTGCATTCTGCCCTTAGTCGTTACATAGTAATTTAGGTTGATAAAAAGACTTGCGTCCATCTAGTTCAACCCTCTTCCTATTCCTGTTTACCATCGCTGATCCAAAAGAACGCAAAAAAAACCCCTCAATACAGCAATTTCAAATTCTGCCTTGAACGGGTGGAAAAAATTCCTTCTGGATTCCAAATGGCAGTCACATTTCTCCTTGGATCAACAAGCACTAACTAAATATTAATCCCAATATTAACGTACATAGTCCTCTATGTTCTGCTCTTTTAAATAGGTATCCAGGCCCTTTTTAAAGGCATCTAATGTATTCGATAGCACCACCTCCTCAGGCAGTGAATTCCATACCTTTATTGTCCTTACTGTAAAGAATCCCTTCCGCTGCTGTAGATGAAATCTCCCCTCCTCAAGTCTAAGTGGGTGGCCCCTTGTCCTTTGTTCTGTTCTGTTAATGAACAGGTCTTTGGAGAGCACTTTGTATGGGCCCTGAACATATTTATATAGTGTTATCATATCCCCTCTAAGACGCCGTTTCTCTAGTGTATACAAGTTTAACTTTTCTAGCCTTTCTTCACAACTAAAACTTTCCATTACCCTTACTAGTTTTGTAGCCCTCCTCTGCACTCTCTCTAGTTCCATAATGTCCTTTTTCAGAAAGGGCACCACATATACTCACAGCATTTTGTAGGATGATGATTTTAACTGGTGATAGGCAACCAAATTGACTCCAAGGGCCACATATGTGGTCCCTGAGCTTGCAAATGGGTTCACGTGTTTTGTTTGTTTGATTCATGGATGGAAAAGCAATTTAAACTTTTTTTGAGAGAGCAGAAGACAGGAGAATAAAATGGAGCAGTGGACGTGAGACTGAAGGTGTGTTGTGGGGCAGTAGAGAGGCGATATGTGCTTTTGAAGTGTGTATTTTGTGATAATTTAGAAGTACATTTTATTCTCCTTCCACAAGATCGTGCAAAAGTACAGGGACCACCAGTTGCCCAGCAATGAATTTGGTTTTTCCTTAACCCTTTGAGTGCCAGAGGGGTACGCAATGCGTTGCGTACCCCTCTGGCACTCAAAGAGTTAAATCAGAACTTTCATCCGCTATAAAGTTGCCTTGCTATAAGTAAGAAGGTAGCAACTAGCTATAGAATATATATCTTACCTTTGAAAAGTAGCCGGTTCTACAGAAATCTTTATAGGAGACCGGAACCAAGGCTACAGCGCAGACATCTTGTTTGCACGCCTGGGCTGTCAGTCCTGGTCTCCTGCAAGAAGCATTGCAGTGTACCATATGGTAACCGGAAGGACTGATGGCGCAGGTGCTTAGACTGCGCTAACCCGGCCGTCAGTCTCCTACAATGATTGATTTCTTTAGAGCGGGATACTTTTCAAAGGTAAAATATATATTCTGAAGCTAGTCGCTACCTGCTTAATTATAGCAGGACTTCTTTATAGAGGATGAAAGTTCCTCTTTAATAATGTATGCACCCTTACCTTATATAAAGTTCATTGGGGTCTATGCGCTGAGGCATGATAAACAGGTGACTTCTCCAGTGATATCACTTCTTCAGTTCCTATGTTATTCTATGGAGCCTATGCACTAAGATCTCCAAAACCTAAGAAATGTTAGGGGATTTGCCCCATAGAATAACATAGGAACTGGAGAAGAGAGATCACTGGAGAAGTCATCTCCACTTTATCACTTCTTTATCTCTCCTTAGAGAATAACCTCCCTGGTCTTATACACACCTTGTGTGACAGCCACTTTAATGCTGCAGGGCCGTAGATTAGTTATGCAATATTGTAATTAGTATCTCAGAGATCATGCATGTAATTGTTTGCAATTAATGTTGTAATCAGAGAGATTATTTTATTAAAATTAAAACGTAAATTTGCTTATTTCAGTCAACTGCATGAGATTGGTCTTAAAGCTAATTACAAGCTTGTATGAGTTATGTTGACAAGGCAAAAGCTAGTACCTGCTTCTAAAGGCCGATAATCAGAAATGGATCTGGATTGCCCCCAATCTTAGTAGTTCTCAGGAATCACACAACATACTGTTGGTTGGCTGAAACCTTTTAGAAGAACCGACATGTTGTAATGGGCCCTTGGAGAATGCCAAATGTTTAATTATCTATCGACTTTTAATAGTTCTGTGCCTAATGTATAAACGGATGTTACGTTGGGTCGCTGGCAGGTATTAACACTTTTTTTTTCCCCTTTTTCCCCAAAACTTATAAGCACCCTGTACCTAAAATAACTAAGATTTTAAAGGAGAATTATATATTTATATTTCTGGGGTTAATTCATAGGCGTAACCAGAAGCCTCTGGGCCCTGGTGCAAGAAATGCCATGGGCCCCCCACCACCACCACCACACTGACCCCCTCTACAATGCCCCTCAATCTTCACAATGCCCCCATCTCCTACCTCCCTGGAGCTCACGCGTGATCCTCTTAGTAATGCAGAGAGCTGGGAGATGATGTCATTAGTCTGCATTACTAGAGCGCCTGAGGGAGATTGCGGGCGCCAGGCGGAAGGGTCGTAGGGGGCAGCCAGGCCCATGGAGTAACGGGCCCAGTCGCAGTTGCGACCCTTGCGACCCCTATAGTTACGCCACTGGGTTAATTGCATTTAACCCTTTGCGTCCCATAGAGGTATCCAACGCATTGCAATGCGTTGGATACCTCTCTGGGACTCAGTGGGTTAAACAATACGTAGATGCCCCCTGTCACACTTCTGTTTGTTCTTAGTGATTGTAATTGTACGAAATGTGGTTAGAGAGAGAAAATAAGGCTCAGCAACTCAACTTTCCCATGAGAACTTAGCTGGAACTAGAAGTATGCACAATTCCGTTATCTGTACATCATCACGTAACCTCTTTGGTGCTTTATAGGTGTCCAATGCAATGGAGATCTTTCTAGGATCCAAACGGATGATTGCTTATAAACTGCTGTCGTTTCCTAGATGTATTGATCTATCTTGTTCTTTCACGTGTCTGATGATATTTAATAAGTACTGTACTGTGTGCAATCAGCTCTTACGGTATAATTTTTGCTAGATCAGTTGTTTGAAGCATTGTAGAATCCACTGTGATCAGTCTTCTCTTATTTTTGCAAAAACAAATGCATTTATGTCAAGGGTGTGATTAAATAGACTGCGATCCAACAAAACTGATAGGGAGAGAGTCACTAATTGGTGATAAAGAGGGGATAAAGTGGAGAGGACTCCTCCAGTTTATCACTTTCTTCAACTTTGGAGAATAGTGAATAGGATCTGTAGAATAACATAGGAACTGGAGAAGTGATAAAGTAATGTGTTGCATACCCCTCTGGCACTCAAAGAGTTAACATTACCCTGACCTTAGCCTGTGTACACGGTCTTTTACACTAGTAAATAAATAAAACATTACTGATCCTTTAGCACATTGAGTACTGGAAAGGTGATCAATGCATTGCTTTGCTATGTTTTGCTTGTCCCTCTGGCACTCAAAAGGTTAAGTGCCTCCTGGGCCTTGGGTACCTGATTGCATCTGCTGTGCCGCCTATCACTCACTCTAGGCTCTACAACCTAAAAATGGATTTTGGCAAGGACCCGCTAACACCAGAAAATATTTGCCTTTTTGCTAGCCCACCCAGATTTCCCACAAGAAGTTTTGCTGGTTTCTACCTATGTTCAGAGGTTCAGACTCCATATGGGTACCAGTGCAGTGGTGCAAGGCGGCAGGAAGGAGTAAGTGGGACTCTGACTCCCAGTGTGAAAGTGGTGGGGATCAGTATGTGTGGTTCTATGGATACCAGTGGGACAGTGCTGGGGATCAGTATGTGATTTTATTTCTATCAGTGGGACAGTGCTGGGGATCAGTATGTGATTTTATTGCTACCAGTGGGACAATGCTGGGGATCAGTATGTGATTTTATTGCTACCAGTGGGACAATGCTGGGGATCAGTATGTGATTTTATTGCTACCAGTGGGAAAATGCTGGGGATCAGTATGTAATTTTATTGCTACCAGTGGGACAGTGCTTGGGATCAGTATGTGATTTTATTGCTACCAGTGGGACAGTGCTTGGGATCAGTATGTGATTTTATTGCTACCAGTGGGACAGTGTTTGGGATCAGTATGTGATTTTATTGCTACCAGTGGGACAGTGCTTGGGATCAGTATGTGATTTTATTGCTACCAGTGGGACAGTGCTTGGGATCAGTATGTGATTTTATTGCTACCAGTGGGACAGTGATTGGGATCAGTATGTGATTTTATTGCTACCAGTGGGACAGTGTTTGGGATCAGTATGTGATTTTATTGCTACCAGTGGGAAAATGCTGGGGATCAGTATGTGATTTTATTGCTACCAGTGGGAAAATGCTGGGGATCAGTATGTGTAATTTAATGGCTATCAATGGGACAGTGCTGGGGATCAGTATGTGTGATTTTTATGTCTACCAGTGGGACAGTGCTGGGGATCAGTAGGTGTGGTTCTGTGGATACCAGTGGGACATCGCTGGGGATCAGTAGGTGTGGTTCTGTGGATACCAGTGGGACATCGCTGGGGATCAGTATGTGTGGCTCTATGGCTACCAGTGGGACAATGCTGGGGATCAGTATGTGTGATTTTATGGCTATCAATGGGACAGTACTGAGTATCAGTATGTGTGATTTTTATGTCTACCAGTGGGACAGTGCTGGGGATCAGTATGTGTGGTTTTATGTCTAACAGTGGAACAATGCTGGGGATCAATATGTGTGGTTTTATAGCTAGCGGTGGGTCAATGCTGGGGATCACTATGTGTGGTTTTATGGCTACCAGTGCAGTGGAACAAGCTTGGGGGGTCAGTATGTGTGATTTTTATGTCTAGCAGTGGGTCAATGCTGGGGATCAGGATGTGTGGTATTATGTCTACCAGTGGGACAGTGCTGGGGATCACTATGTGTGGTTTTATGTCTGCCAGTGGGACAGTGCTGGGGATCAATATGTGTGGTTTTATGGCTACCAGTGCAGTGGAACAAGCTTGGGGAGGTCAGTATGTGTGAAGCAGAAAAGCAGCACTTGTTACAGGAATTCCTGTGTAAGGCAAATATTGTACTTTATCTCACATTTTGTTTGGGGTGAAAGTTGTAGTCCATCACTACTTCTAGAAATGACAGACCACTGCTGCTGCAGAACCACATGTGAAGCATATCTGTCAGTCAGCACCTGCTTTTAACCCCCTTAGATGTTTCACGGTGATGAAGATAAGAATAATAAACCCAAAATCAAACAAGAACACAGCAGTCAAAAATAGAATTTTATGTAAGCTGGCACGGTTAGAAGACAAACATACGGCTGTGTTTAACCCATTGAGTGCATGATAGGTGTCCAACACATTGCGTTTACAATGCATTGGACACTTCTCTGGAACTCAATGGGCTTAAATGGATAGTAATGTTTCACAAAAACAGCAGCTCCAATTAATCTTCATAGTACTTGAGCCATAGAGAGTGTTATTTCAGTACTGTCAGAGTTGTAGTTCAAGAGTAATTGAACGATAAAGTATCCCCCTCCCGCCCCTTTTACCTAGTGTAAGTCACCTCCCCTCAGATGTGGAATCCAGTCCATAGACCAGACAGATAACAGCAAGGGAAAATCTTCTTACTGTGAGAACAATGAAAACCCTGCCCCCCTTGACAAGTTTTTCAGCTTTTTCCCTTATCTTAACTGAAGATTGTCCCTCTCTGTGATCCATCTGGACAGTCTTGCTGCTCTGAGGTGAGCAGTATTACATCAGTAAAATGGACGGGAGGGGGATACTTTGTCATTCAATTACTCTTGAACTACAACTCTTTGACAGTATTGAAATAACACTCTCCATGGCCCAAATACTATGAAGATTAATTAGAGCTGCTTTTATTATGAAACATTGCTATCCCTTTAACCCTTTGAGTGCCAGAGGGGTACGCAACGCATTGCAAAGCCATGCGTTACGTACCCCTCTGGCACTCAAAGGGTTAAAGGGAAATAAGATTACAATCACAACTGAATAATAGGTTCCCTTTTTAAAAGCAGACCATAAAATGCAGAACAGCAAATGATGGCTCAGCATAACAAGATGTTCTGCAGCAGCCTTCATAAGGAGCTCAAACAATTAAAATTGGACCAGCCAGTAAAAAAATGTGAGCTCTTGGGAGGTGTGGAATAAATTAATAGAAAACAAGCCTTAGCATGGGGAGGCCCCTTCCTCCAACCTAGTCTGTGCTTCTGGCTGGAGTGAGTGAGTGAGTGTGCGTGAGTGCACGATGATTGTGTCATAACGTTATCCATAGAAGACCACAAGGGAGGTCTTCTGAAGGATACATTTTCAGTTATTTTCTCTGCACAGGAATTTCCATGGAAAAGGACAACTATCTCCTATTTTCTGCAGAAATTCCTGCAAGGAGAAAATTGGACCTTTAGCGAGCACTCAAACTGTTCCTGCCTTAAAGTGATTGTAATGTCTGTTTAAAATGATTTGCCCGAGTCTTCTGTATATTAAAAAGAACATATTGAGCTATGTCTAAGCGCTTACTACTTTGTAGTTCAAACTTTATGAAGCACTGAAGATCCATCACCCGCCCCTTCTCCCCACGTCACTCAGAAGATGCAGTCTGGTCAGGACGGCTGCAGCGAGGGACAAACTTCAATAAGTATAAGGAAAATCCTGCCCCACTTGACAAAGGATGGCAGGATTTCCCTTTGCTTACTGAAGTTTGTCCCTCGCTGCAGCCGTCCGGACCAGACTGCATCTTCTGAGTGACGTGGGGAGAAAGGGCGAGCGGTGGATCTTCAGTGCGTCATAACTTTTGGGCTACAATGAAGTAAACACTTAGACATTGCACATTATGTTCCTTTTAATATACAGAAGACTCGGGCAAATCATTTTACATAGACATTACTATCACTTTAACCCTCTGAGTGCCAGAGAAGTACCCAACACATTCCTGTGCAATGTGTTGCATATCCCTCTGGCATTCAAAGGGTTAACTCCTCATCACCAGAGCTGACACAATGCATTGCATTTGAACAACTCTTGCTGCCAAAAGCGTTGCATTTTGTTCAGTATACACATTGTAAAAATCAGTTTAAAGGGATAGCAACATTTACCATAGAAAACAGATAATGCAATGTTTATCCTGCTGATTAAAACAAGGATACTCCCACTGCTGAGAGATGTGTTATTCAAAACTTATTGCAGCTCAGACTTGCATTTTTTGGTTGTAGTACTTACATAGCCTAAAATTTTAAAATGGCACTGTTGCCATACCAGTCTATGGGCAGCTGTGGTCAGTTGACAAAAAAAACCTCCACAAACTGTTGTAGTAACAGCACCACTATACAATTTCAGACCATTATGGTACTGCAAACAAAAATGCAAGTTTGAGCTGTAATATCTTCTGAATAAGACCTCTCAGTAGTACATACCTCCCAAGTGTCCCTCTTTAGGAGGAACAGTCCCTGTTTTACAACTAAATCCCTCTGTCCCTCTTTCCCACCCTGATGTCCCTCTTTTTAGGAGATCAGAATGTGTGGTGTGTATATAAGTGTATCACATTACTCCATAGCAATAAAACTCACATTAATGTTTGTTTAAACATCAGTATATGTGTTTATAAATTAATCTGTATAAATAAAATACTTTGGTCTTCTTATGTCATTTATTTGGTTACACAATAGGTCATGAAATAACCTACAAATTTTCGGTAATGTCAAACCCCCTAAAACACAAATGTCCCTCTTTGGCAATTTGAAATGTTGGGAGGTATGGTAGTAGGAGTACCCATCAATATATAATATTTACTATTATTCATTACTGTCCCTTTGAATATAAAATGCATATTGTTGAAATACACCAAACATCCTATATAATAATTGGCTAAATCGTGTGTAATGCCGCGACATGCGCAGTAGATACTGCTGCGCATGCTGCAGTCATGCACAGTAGAGACTGCCCGCGCTGCGGCTGATACAGAGCTGTGCACTCCGCAGGAGCGTCCAGCTCTGTATCAGCCACGGCGCTGGCAGTCTCTGCTGTGCGTGACCGCCCCACGACCGGGTGGCAGTGGCACTGTAGCCTGTGTAACAGGCTCTTCAACTAGTTACCAATAAATGAAATAAATGTATACAATGCAGCAGCTATACCAGTATTTTGATATAGTTATATATATATATATATATATATATATATATATATATATATATATATATATATATATATATATATATATATATATATATATATATATATATATAATATACATACAGAAGTCTTTTTTTTTTTTTTTTGGTTCCCAATGCGGTTTTAACACTGATTATGCAATACAAGATGTAAGAACAAATCAGTTTGTTATTTTTAATTACAAAACGTGTCATAAAAATATATATTTTCCTTAAACTTCTCAAAGTTTGCTTGAACTTTTGAAATTAAAATATGATAGCAAAACATGGATAATTGTAAAATACGAATTCATAAAAATATTTATTTAAAAAAAAAAAGGCATTGTGCTGGAATTGATCAGTTTACAGAATACACTATACACTTTACAGGAAAGAAAGCATTTCGATAGAATTGATTTCATGTTAGAAGGCTGATGGAGCATGTAAGTTTACAGACTTTAAAGGTATTAGGAAGAATAGATTTTATTATATTAACCCCTTGAGTGCCAGAGGGGTAGGCAACACATTGCTCTGCAATGCCTTGCGTACCCCTCTGGCATTCAAGGGCTTAACAGTCTAGAACAGTGATGCGTAATTAGAGGACACCCTCAGCTGCTGCAAGACTACATGTCCCATCATTCGGGAATGATAGTAGTTGTGGTCTAGAAGCAGCTGGAGAGCCTCATATTGCTCATTCCAGTCTCGTATTTACACTTGCGGATTTGTGTATAAAACAAAAGAGAAACAATCTGGAGAGATCCAACTGCACCACAAGAGAGAAATATGTATTTATATTTAACCCTGTAAGGTGCAGCGGTCCAGGGAAGTTACCTTTCTTTAACCCATTAAGGACCGGCCTCGCACGGCTGGCACTTAAGGACCACTGACTTTTTTTTTTTTTTTGCGGTCCGAATCGGGGCTCCGCTGAAAACCATGACAGCCCTGGCACGTCATGGGTCCTTGTCGCACGTCCAACCCATGATGTGCCAGGACCGTGATGGGTCCTTTTGGGCTTTAGGACCGCTTTGATCCTTGCCGATGTGCCGGTACACGTGACCTCTGGGGGTCTGACAGAGGCCGCTCCTGTTTTGGAGTGGTTAATTTCAGAACCCGTTGTAACTTACAGCGCTCCCGCAGGAGCGCTGTAAGTAAAAAGCATGTGACATGCCAGGACCGTGAACTGCCCTTAAGGGAAAAAAACGTTCAGTGGTTTGGGTATCTAGTAATGCCACTTGCACAGATAACAGGTCATTGGTAGGACTTGGCAAAAATGTATCTTCCTTCCTGCAGGAATTTCTGATGAATAGAGAAGATATTTAAAATGATAGTAATGTTTCACAAAAAGAGCAGCTCCAATTAATCTTTTTAAAGTATTTGGGCCGTGGAAAGTGTTATTTCAATACTGTTAGAGTTGTAGTTCAAGAGTAATTGTATGATAAAGTATCCCCCTCCCACCCCTTTTACCTAGTGTAAGCCCCCACTCCTCAGATGTGGAATCTGGTCACTTGACCGGACAGGTTACAACAAGGGACAGTCTTCTTACTTTGAACATAAGGAAACCCTGCCCCCTTGACAGGTTTTTCAGGTTTTTCCTTATGCTCACTGAAGATTGTCCCTCTCTGCGATCCATCCGGACAGTCTTGCTGCTCTGAGGTGAGCAGTGTGACATCAGTAAAAGAGGCGGGAGGGGGAAATTTTATAATTTAATTACTTTTGAATTACAACTCTGACAGTACTGAAATAACACTCTCCAAAGTCCAAATACTATGAAGATTAATTGAAGCTGCTTTTATTGTGAAACATTACTGCCCCTTTAAGCCCATTTATATCAGTGTGTGTTAATATATAATAGTGCACACTGCACAAACCCACACATTCATTGAACATCTCCATGGAAAGACGGTGGTGGAAACAGCCCTTCACAAAAGGGACATGTCTTTGCCTGTCTCTAATCATCAGAAGCTCTCATACTTGAATCATAGTTCACTTATTAGCAGCATGAATGTGTCCAACTCATTACAAAGCAAGGGACTGGATATTTTGCTGGCACTTGGAGGGTTAAACATATACTAACTTATTTGCCTATGACACCTTCAGGAACACTATAATTACTCTTTAACCTCTTGGGTCCTAGAGCTCTCTAGCACTCAAAGGGTTAAATACTGCTTTTCCTCAATTGTTATAAAACAGTCGTCTGTTACAGAGCCTGTTCAGATTTCTACTGAATTGTGAGTTTTGAGTCTACAATAGGGTGACCACGGGTCCCGGAACGTCCGGGACTGTCCCTTATTTCAGGGACATGTCCCGCGTCCCGGGTCCCCTTCAACCGGGACAATGAAGTGTCCCGGAATGAAGCCAAGCCGCCCTGAATGTCAGCCTGCAAGCGGTGTGTCACATCATGGACGCCGCTTGCAGGCTGACATCCAGGGCGGCAATGCAACTTACCTGATCTGGAGGCAAGCGCTCTAGTAATACAGAGCGCTGGGAGATGACATCATCTCCCAGCGCTCTGCATTACTGAGCACAGCGCGTGGGAGCTTCAGCTCTGTGCCGGAGGAGGCACAGAGCACTTTGCACTCCGCACTCCGCTAGACCACCAGGGACTCAAGGTAAGGCAATAGGGTGACCACGTTCCGGAATGGCAGAAGGGAAATGTGGTCACCCTAGTCTACAACCTGGGTCTCCTACTCCATTCCTATAGGGCCGAGACAGAACAGGTTTTAGAAATATTTCTGCTTTTGTATATTAGTCATTTGCTCAGTGATTTTGAATGAACTTACTGTGCAAAATCATGGATATTGCAAAAACCTGCACTCTGGGAACCACTAGGAGAGCAGCTTGAGACCAAAACTCATAATTAAAGGGGATCTATCACCCCTATACAAGTTTATCCTAAAAGTTAGTTTATATATAGCGAATACGTGGAATACTGTATTCATTTATTTTTTAAAATTGCTATTTGGCCGAAATGTAGTGAGTAAAGATTGCCCTGCAATCTACTTCAGGACAGACAGCGGTTACCAGCTCTATACCACAGTCTGTCACTCTTCCTCTTCTCCCCTCCCTCAATCCAGCCTCCACCAATGATGCAGGCTTTCTGCCTGTAAGCTGGAGTGGTCTCTAGCCAATGAGACAGCTCCACCTTACATGCATAAATCCTCCATCATTGGAGGAGACTGGATAGAGGGAGGAGAGCAGAGGAAGTGAGACTGCGGTATAGAGCTGGTAACCGCTGTTTGTCCGGAAGTGGGGTGCAGGGCAATCTTTACTTATTACATTTCAGCCAAATAGCGATTTAAAAAAATAAATGAATACAGTATTCCACATATTCGCTATATAACCTAACTTTTAGGATAAACTTGTATAGGGGTGATAGATCCCCTTTAAGCAGAAGTCTGAAGAGGTTCTGTAGCAGCTGCCAGTTTTATTACACTGGAACAAGTGACCTTTCAGGGGCTCCAACATCACTCAAACCTGCCTGCCACTGCTGGTAACAATGCTACTGTAAATCAGGGACATTATGAAATCCTTTAAACGTTCAAGCACCACAGGTATATTGAATGCATCACACATGCTTCAAGTACGCTAGGTGGGAACCTCTACTACGTATATGAGATTTATAAGACTAAGCCTGTTTGTTGCTCTTGAGGATCACAGCCCAAGACTGACAGTCTGTATCTCCTTAATGACTGGCCACATTGGACCGCGGCTGTCAGTTAAGGACCACTGAGTTTGTTGTTTTTTTGCTTATCGGATTAAGGGGTCCCTAAGCGGCATGCAGCCATGCAGGGACCCCTGAATTCCATGACGTGCGAGGACCGCCACTGGTCCTTAAGTGCTGAACCACCGTGACGGGTCTGGCATGTCATGGGTATAAAAGATTTACAATATCGCCCCTACAGAGCCTATAGATAAAGTGACCAGATCTCTATTTTAATGCTGGGCACTAATGAAAATATCATTCTGTAGGCCTGCACAGAAACCAGTACAACCCTGCAGCCTGTGTATTCCATAAGTGTCTTACATTAATGGGGATGTCTGGTCACATTACCTATGGATATGAAATATGGCTCCTGCAAATATTGTGCAACGGGGCAGTCCAGACCCATTTCTGATTATCGGCCTTTAGAAGCAGGTACTAGCTTTTGCCTTGTCAACGTAACTCATGCAAGCTTGTAATTAGCTTTAAGACCAATCTCATGCAATTGACTGAAATAAGCAAATTTACGTTTTAATTTTAATAAAATAATCTCTCTGATTACAACATTAATTGCAAACAATTACATGCATGATCTCTGAGATACTAATTACAATATTGCATAACTAATCTACGGCCCTGCGGCATTAAAGTGGCTGTCACACAAGGTGTGTATAAGACCAGGGGGGAGATTCACTAAGGTGTGATAAAGAGGTGATAAAGTGGAGATGACATCTCCAGTGATATCACTTCTCCAGTTCCTATGTTATTCTATGGAGCCTATTCACCAAAATCTCCAAAATTTAAAGCGGAGCTATCACCTAGAATATAGTGGGTTTTAATAGTTAACCCAACATTAGAACTGGGTGTATTTTTTTTTAAAAAAAATTGCTTACAAGTGCAGATATTAGCCCGTCAAAATCGGGCACTTCCGCGTTCTGCGGGACTGAATGTCCCATTTGATTTCCCAGCTGCCCCAGGGAGCGCATTCACGCTCCCCTTTGAAGCTGGGTTTCTGTGCTGTAGCGTTACAGCAAACTCCGTGTACAATGCTGCTGAGGTTGCAACCACAGTATTTAAATTTTTAGGTGTCCACATAGCTTTTAAGGCAGGCATCTTATTCTTTATGTGAGGATATCTTTAACCCTTTGCAGTGCGTTGGATACATATCTGGCACTCAACGGGTTAATGCAGGCATTCTCATCTTAGTGTAAGGATATCTTTAAAATCCAGAACTGAAGGGGGAAAACTTGAGGACTCTATTTGATGGCCACTACTTTACAGGCAAGCAAGTTTGGATTCATTGAGTCCTATTAAATTAATCTTACTCTATCTGTCTTCATGAACCTTAATGAAAGATTAATTCTAGGAACTAATTCACATAGAACGATTCACAGTGGAAACAGGATTTTCTGCTCAGATGAAAATAAACGAGGGTTTTTATTTGGAGGTGTTGTGTTCCTTTAATGAACACAAATTATTTTTAATAGGATAAAAGTGCTATATAGTCTGAGACTGGTGCCTTAAAATGTATAAGACTTACAACAAATAATATGAATTAGTACTTGTCTACAACAGATGGGTACAACCTGTGGTCCCCTAGATGTGGTCAGCCTAGAGATCCCATCATCCTCTGCCAGCACACGGCCTGCTGAGGATTGATTAGATTTATTGTCCAACCACAGCTGGGGAGCAACATGTCCTCCACCTTTTTTCTACTATCTGTTTGTTAAATTAAAGTACACCTCAGAGTCTTCTTTATATGTTTTTTAACATGTAGCGCTATATTTAATTGCTTACAGTTCTGTATTTCAAATGCTCTTTAAGCTGAAAGGATCCCCCTCCTGCCCCTTTTCCTGCATCACTCTACCTCTAAGTGTGGTCCTGATGGAGAGCAGCAAGGGACAATTGTCAGTAAGCAAAAAGGAAAATCCTGCCCTCCTCCATTAAGGGGGGCAGGGTTTTCCTTATACTTAATGACTGAAGATTGTCCCTCGCTGCATCAGTCTGGTCCCACAACTGGATTGCAGCTCTAATGGGAGGCAGACAGAAGGGGCGGGAGGGGGAACCTTTCGGCTTGAATAGCTTTTAAACTACAACACTGTAAGCAATTAAATATAGTGCAAAAAAACATAAAGAAGACTCTGAGCCACGGTTTATTAGAAACAGTACTATCAATTTAAATAGGAACAAGCATATTTCTAAATGGACACCAGAATTGTAACACCTGTTTAAGATACATAATAAAATGCTTTATATCTGTAACATAAGTGATTACACGTATTAACCATAA
Source organism: Rhinophrynus dorsalis (assembly GCA_037306005.1). Taxonomy (NCBI): domain Eukaryota; kingdom Metazoa; phylum Chordata; class Amphibia; order Anura; family Rhinophrynidae; genus Rhinophrynus; species Rhinophrynus dorsalis. Next base: position 94,798,558 of record CM074728.1, on the reverse strand, counting down.
AGACCATCAGTAAGGTCTGTATTAATCAAGCTAACCAGAGCTGCAATTCTGGGGTAAACCAATTGCATCACTGCACTGAAATTAATTTCTACTGAGGTTTGTAACCTGTGCTGGATGGGTCTCTGATACAATGTGAAATAATACACTGGAGACGTGTCTAGAATTCAAGGTGTTGAACTCCCAGTTAAATCAAGCAGAATTTTATCTGTACTCCTATGTACCATCGACCCCCACTATGCACCACTTGGTTTGCTCCAAAATTGCACCTCTTTAATCCTAAAGACGCAGGGATTGTCCGCACAAGAATAAACACAAAATATATTAACCCCTTTAATACTACTGAGCTAAAATTAGCAATTTAATAAAGGGTCTATAAGACCCATAGATATATACATATTAATTCTACAAGGGTGCTTTACGGTTTGATATTTTGCTCAAAGTCAGTCTGTTAAATAAAGATGATTGATATGTCCTTTCATGTGTGATGATATAGCCATTGGGTTGGGTGTAGGTAGACATGCATGCAAAAGCATTGATCTTTAAAGGGGCAGGATCACAAAATACTGACGTGTTTTTAGATAATCCAGGAACCCATGACTTCTGCTCTCAACAGCTTTGTAACTGATGAAGCTCGGAGCTCCAGCACAGTTAACCCTTTGAGTGTCAAAGGGGTACACAATGTATTGCACAGCAATGCGTTGAGTACCCCCTCTGGAACTCAAAGGGTCACTTTAGTTTTAGGTGGTCCTGTCTCTATAACTCGTTAGATTGTAATATTTGTTATTTTAAATGGAGAGCCTACCCTAGACAGCAAAAACATCTTCTGTGTAATAATCTCCCTTGATATTTTTTTCTTCTATAAATGTACATTCTTGTGCTTTTCTTTACACACTGAAGGATCTAGGAGTTTATGGGGGGGGGGGGACTTCCTTTGTGTGATACAAAATGGCTGCAATCTCGATGAAGTAATATGACATTAATTCCATCTTGTATTTCCCTTTTGTAATTGAATCTCATTTAAATAATATCACGTCAACAAAAGAATCTTTAAAAATAAATGAATACCTAATAATAATCGCTCAATTACCTTACCCTGAACATAGGAGTTCTTAATGGCCAATAGGAATCAATTCGGCAAGGATTGGTTCCCCAAATTAATTTTTAATTAGTACCAGATATAATGTCCATTTAGGAGAAGGGCACGATTCCCTGTTGCTGGACTCTAGGAACCCAAATTCCCCCCCCATAAAGTCTTCCTTTGTTTCCTAAAAAGATTTAAAGTGATAGTATTGTCTATTTAAAATGATTTGCCCGAGTCTTCTGTATATTAAAAGGAACATATTGCGCTATGTCTAAGTGCTTACTTCTTTGTAGTTCAAAAGTTATGAAGCACTGAAGATCCACCGCCCACCCCTTCTCCCCACGTCACTCAGAAGATGCAGTCTGATCGGGAAGGCTGCAGCGAGGGACAAACTTCAGTAAGCAAAGGGAAATCTTGCCCCTCCTTCGTCGGGGTGGGGGCAGGATTTACCTTATACTTAATGAAGTCTGTCCCTCACTGCAGCTATTGAGTCGCACGACCCAAGCTCAGATTCCGTGGGAGGCGGCCAGAAAGGGGCGGGGGGTGGATCTTCAGTGCTTCATAACTTCTGAACTACAAAGAAGTGAGCACTTAGACATAACACAATATGTTCCTTTTAACCCCGTAAGGCCCGACCACGCACGCACGCGGCCATCACTTAAGGACCATGGACCCTTTTTTTCCTCTTTTCTTTAATCCGATTCCGGACTCCCCGAATGGGGTGCAGCCGCAAGGGGAGCCCGGAATTCCATGGCGGTCCAGGACCGTCATGGGTCCTTAACGGAAAACAAGCCATGACGGTCCTGGACCATCATGGGTCCTTAAGGGGTTAATATACAGAAGACTTTGGCAACTAATTTTAAAGAGATATTACTATGCCTTTAAGTGGGACGGGTCCCAGGATCCTGAGACAAGTATCATGTCTGCCTCTATGGTCATGATATCTTGTACTAAATCACTAAAAACCGGTGTGTGTGTGGGGGGTCAATCCTTGCATTCATTCTGGACAGATTAAGGTAAGAAGGATTTTATTATTAGGAGGAGTTGATTTCCCTTAACCCTTTGAGTGCTGGAGGTGTGAGCAATGAGTTGCTTGCCCTCCTGGCATCCAAACAGGTAATTAATGCAGCTTTACCTTGTGTTTTCATTTAGCAAAGAAAAAATATAACACTGATGTATGGCTATGCAAAATTTAACCCAGTAGATGCTGGAGTGGACTCCAATACTATGGGAATTTAAGCATAACCTATTTTGGGTATACTTTGCCTTGAAGGAGCTTGATATGAAAGTAACATATTTCTACAACAGTAATTCAGTGGAAATGCAGCAGAGCTTTTGAGTGTAGCCCTATGTGCCTAATGTGAGTGCACAAGTGAAATACTGTCTGTGTAAGTGCAATGGGTACATACATCTATACAGTTAAGAGTCGTATCTGTCTGTACAGCTGCTGTTCTCCATCTGGAAGAACACAGCAGGCCTTATGTATAAAGTAAAGTGTATTAATTCTGCGGCAAACCAACTGTACCACAGTCATCCCTGGGAACTGTCTTGTTTTGGAGTACCCAGAGAGGGCTCATTCATTGGAAGTGGGTGTGTTTAAATTATGCAGATCATGTCATAGCAGGTGAGGCTTAACTGGGTGGGCAGTACTGAGAGGTGGAAAGGTAGGGGTTCACTTTAGAATGTGCAGGAAATGGATGGAGTTACCCAGGAAACTCGCCACAGACAGAGAATCGATCTCTATCTCCAGAGACCCGTCATTAACTCTTAAAAAGTGGAAACTCTGGGGCAGATATGAAGAGCTCCAGTTATGACCTCAGGGGTAATAACAATTCTGCATAACTCCACTGAGTTTAAATAGGGCTTTTAACCCCTTCAATGCTAGAGATATATCAGATGCACTGCTTTTGGTGTGTGTGGAGACCTCTCTAGCACTGAAGGGGTTAAAAAGCACCTGTTAACCCTTTGAGTGCCAGAGGAGTATGCGCATACCCCTCTGGCACTGAAAGGGTTAACTCATCTTGTATGGTACAGCTGATTTGTCCCAGAACTTGCCTTTACAAATTTATATATTTTTCACATGTATACTTCACCGGAAACTGTAATATAATATTATTGCTAATTCTAGTGATCACAGTCCCCACTTGGCAATAGGTTTATTCATGAGTGCACCAGTAGGTGGCGATTTAGAGAGAAAACAAATAAATCCCTCCCTACCATTTGCGGGTTCCCGGATGACAAGCCATTTGCTAAGGTCCTTGTCTCACGCCTCCCTTTTTTCATTGATGTCATTCCCCCGCCCCCCTATCTTTGGCTTGCTAGGAAAACGGAAGTATTTTTAAATGGCACTGTTGTAGCGTGATAATTATCTCCAAAAAGAAAATGGTTACTGTAAACAAAAAAAAAGTACCTTGATGTATCCAAATGTAACATAAATGAGTATTGTTCATAGTAAATAAAATACATAACTGTACAAATTCAAAGCTGTTAAGGCTTTGATCTTCCAATATCAAAAGCTGATGAAGACAAGTCTGTAGAAAGATACTCTTCCTATATGCGGATTGATAATGCAGGCAGCCAGGCCTGTCATTTTTTAAGCTGGGAGTTTAAACGACAAATTCCGGAACTTCGTCACGTGTTAGATCCAGGGAAAAATATTTGCTTGCTTTCTTCACTGAAAGCGGTTCTTGTATGTTGACGCATTGTTGAGCAAGGCAACCATTACAATAAAGGCCTCTCTCCTCCAGGTCGTGACCGCAGCCGAATGTGTAGCTCTGGGCAGTGTCCTGGCACAGGCCTGCAATCTGTAAAAAGTCCTTTTGGTACAAACGGATGTCGTCCAGACTTAAGCTGTGTCGGTCTGTGGAGGTCTTTGGTTTTCTACACGCGGTCTGCAATTAGATTTGTGCAGCTATGAATATACTGAATCGGTACCATACATTTTCTAGAGCGGTATTCGTCATCATGAGACATAGAAGCAGTTAGCAGCATGCATTTATCAGTGATTGTTTCAAGGCATAAGTGGCAAGTGTTTTTAACCCCTCTGGATGCTAGACAGGTGAAGGTGCACTGTAAACAATGTGACGGAAGCGTCTAGCATTCAAGGGGTTAATTTCCATTCTGACAGTGTACATATCATGTATTTTAACTCTGTGTTCCAGAGAGCCAACACATTGCAGCACTCAAAGGGTTAAAGGAACAGGGGTGAGTAACAAGTTATTCTGCAACGCATGCTCACTCTCTGGCACTCAAGGGGTTCATTATGAAATGCTGTCCTGCTGAGAAAAACAAGGGCATTGAGAGATAATGAATTCAAAAGTGATTATGGCTCAAACAATTTCTCGGTTGATGTTCAGGTGACGTTTTTTCATTAGCTCTCTATAGGAGAGTACGCTTTAGCAACAGCTCTTCAGAGAATATAGTAATCAAAGCTTCACTTTGTTGTGACAGATTAAGCCACAATAACTTTTGAAAGGAACATCTCCCAACAGCAGGAGTACCCTTATTGTACTAAGCAGAAAGAGCCCTACATCTTTAAATAACAAAATTGATTATGTGGCACACACAAATGTCTTTGTGCTGTAGAAACAGTTTTGTCATTTTAAATACTTTTTTGGTCACAAAAGGAAAGTTGCGTTACAGAAACTGTTTTGTCACAAACAACCTATTTCTGTAGCAGAGGAACACTTATCCAATTAACCAATTTTCTGGAACAAAACAACTGATTTCGTACCACAATCGATTTTTGTAAGAGAATAATCAATTCTGTCACCCAGTATTGATTTTGTGCTCAAAAAGTATTTTGTTAGACAACCTTATTTTGTATGGAATACTTTTCAAATAAATAAAATTTAAAAAAAAATGCAAATGTAATAACGTTAAATTCTACATCTCCTAGCAGTGGGGGAGCAATGCACTAGAGATCTTTCTAGCAACCAGTGGATTAGATGAACCCCTTAAGGACTAGCTGCACAGCCGGCAATTAAGGACCATTGGTTTTTTTTTTTGCCTAATAGATTCAGGGGTCCCTGAATGGTATGCATCCACGCGAGGAACCCTGAATTCCATGACGTGCCAGGACCGTCTTGGGCCCATAACGGAAGTTTTCCCATGACAGTTATAGCACATCATGGGTCCATAAGGGGTTAAAGCTTTTTTTTGTTTTATGTATTTTTTTTTGTCCTTTCCTGATATAGGCCAAGGGTATTTTCTGTGTCAGGAAACAGTGAATAGGACTGGGGGTGGAGTCTTGTGTGGAGTTGGGGTGTGGCCATGGGTGGAGCTAAGGGCACCTAGCGTGCCTTGCCTAGGAGCACCTGGGATATAAATCCGGCCGTGATCTTAAGACTAGTTTAGAGGGAACTGTAATCTGCTTACACATTGTGTACTAGACACTTTCTATAAAATAAATGGCTTTTGAGAAATTAACCTTAATAAACTAGTTGCACAATGTGGCATTTTATGTTCATTCCAGTTGCAGTATGCTAATTAGCCAAGTCTGCCGCTTGCTGTATTAGAAATGTCCCCAGTATGTGGGCTGTACCTAGATTCATTCATATCACAGTGTGGGGGCTCTACCAAGATTAATTCATAGCAAAGTGTGTGATAACATTCACCAAGTACAAACTAATTAGCATAAAATGCCACTCTGGGCCACCAGCAAAAAGTTAATTTCTCAAGAACTATTTCTATTACAAACAAATGGCTAAATCGACATATAGGCAGTATTAAATTATCTTTAAAATGAAAGTAGATGGGTCCACTTAAAAAGTCATGCCCACTTACCTGTGGTAGGGAGTCTATGCTTTGCCCTCGAAGCTTTACCACGGTCTCCGAGGAACTAGAAGTTGACGAGTTGATTTCTTTTACAACTAATCCTTAAAATCAAAGAGAAATCAGTTAATGGGTGGAATATAACTTTAACTTTTATATTCCTATAAGCAAAGAGCTGCACTAGTAGGCCCTGGTCTATTTGATTGGTTTGTTGCGAGTGTCTTTACTATAGAGGGGGCCTATCGTCTTTCCAAATTCCACCAAGTGGGAGCTTCTGTCTTGAAAGGATCTGCATGATTGTTCCTCTTCATTAATTTTATTCCACCTGACTGGTGGAAAAGGTTAGGTTCGAGAAGTTTAAAGGGAAAGTAATGTTTCACAATAAAAGCAGCTCCAATTAATCTTCATAGTATTTGAGCCATGGAGAGTGTTATTTCAATACTGTCAGAGTTGTAGTTCAAGAGTACTTGAATTATAAAGTATCCCCCTCCCACCCCTATTACTGATGTAACACTGCTCATCTCAGAGCAGCAAGACTGTCTGGATTGATGACAGAGAGGGACAATTTTCAGTGAGCATAAGGAAAACCTGAAACAACTGTCAAGGGGGCAGGGTTTTCATTATACTCCCAGTAAGAAGATTGTCCCTTGTTGTGAGCTGTCTAGTCCCAGGACCAGATTCCACATCTGAGGGGAGGTGTTTTACACTAGGTAAAAGGGGCAGGTGGGGGATACTTTATCATTCAATTACTCTTGAACTACAACTCTGACAGTAATGAAATAACACTCTCCATGGCTCAAATACTAAGAAGATTAATTGGAACTGCTGTTTTTGTGAAACATTACTATCCCTTTAAAGGCCCCCTGCTGAATTAGGTGGTCGTTAAGGGGTTAAGCACTTTCTATTTATCTTGTTAAACAAAAGACCAGCAGATGCAGTTTAGGAAAATGTTGATACTTTTTTTCTGTATGGTCAGCTCTCTGTGGGCGATACAATACATTAATTTATGCTAATGAAGCTTTTCAGTGTGTGGTTCTATGTGCCAATTAAGCTCTTTGAAATAATGAGAGAGTACGAATATCTCCTCTTAAACTACACATCTTGGCCAATTTGATACATCGGCAGTTTTGAGTGAACTTTTCAATTACGCAACAAATCCAAAGGGACAGGCCATGTTGTTAAACTGGTAGTAACACTTAAGATTATATATATACTAGTGTAAAAGCCCGTGTACATGGGCCAAATTGTGCAAACGGCAGGTGTACTACCGCAGAACTACACCTCCCAGCATTCTGTGCGTTCGGGCAGTCTCTACCGAGCATGACTGCATCGGACAAACATACACCTCCCAGCATTCTGTGCGTTCGGGCAGTCTCTACTGCACATGACTGCATCGGACAAACCTACATCTGGCCTTTTCTATATATCGCTATTTTTAAAGCCCTTGTACACGGGTCAACACTGGTGGTGCTGCAGTCATGCGCAGTACAGACTGCTGGAACGCGCCATGGCTGGTTGGTCCCAGGAAGGTGCGCAGAGAGGACCACGGTCTGAATTTGGAGCACCCCACTCTGTATTAGCCATGGCGCCGGCAGTCTCTACTGCACATGACTGCTTCTGACAAACATAGTTAGCGAATTATTATATAGGATAATATATAGAGTTGGATTTTTCATCCTGAGTAAAACAGTACTCCGACTGCTGAAAGACGTTTTATTCAAAAGTTATTGCAGCTGAGACTTGAATTTTTAGGTGCAGTATCTGAATGGCCTGAAATTGTACAGTGGCGCTGTTGCTACACCATTCTATTAAAAACTCTAGTCAGTTGACCATTAACCTCCATAGGATTGTGTAGCAACAGCGCCACTGTATAATTTCAGGCCATTGAGAACTGCAAATGAAAAATTCATGTTAGTGCGGTAATAACTTTTGACTAAAACATCTCACAGCGGTGGGAGTACAAACCCTACAATACATATTTAATGATATATTAAGTTTTACTATTCCTTTAAAGGGGCGTGACTGTGTTGCACTGATCACTACACCTGAAGCACTGCACTCACCTGAATGCCCATTGATCTGTTGTGAAACCAGCATGTCTTCTGTGATGTAAATACACAAGTCAGGACTGACGTCCAAGGACAGGTCAAGGTCCTTCGGATCATCAACCAACATCTCAATTTCTGGATTCAAAAAAGGAGAAAAATCATTGTTTAAAACTGAACAAGAATGAGTTAGCCGCCCCCCCCCCCCCCCCGTACAGATATTTCTTGAAATATATGGACCTTTTTACAGATAGTATATATTGGCAATGCATGATCTCAGTTTGTCAGATTAATTCACTAATTATATTGATTTTGTGTGTTTTTCCCCAATTAAATAGCTTGGCCCCATAGAGTAATCTTCTGATCCATTTGTAATCTGATAATCAGCGTGTCCATAAGATAAATATATAGAATCCTATTGTCCATCTGCCTCATTTTCTGGCCTTAATCTGGCTGGGAAACCATAATGGCCTCTACGAATTAATTCTGTATGGACTAGTTATACACAGTGAATCTTTAATCAGTACTGAACACTATGTCCATAGAGACAGACATGACATTTTGTGGCTGGACATTTCAGTACCCAAAACTCCTCTAATGTAAATCTTCTTTCATTTCTAAGAAAACTTCAGTGGGAGTAGTTTGGGGTCCTGGATTCCAGCATTATCGAGTCCTGTCTGCCGCTGTGAAAATATCCAGTATGAAATAAAGACCGATTAACTGATCCACTGGGAGATTTTTGTAAAAAGAAAGTTACTAGGCTGCCTCATTCTGTAATAGTGTAGTGTCCTCTTGGTGGCATGTAATGGTGTCGTGTCCTGCTATATGTAATGCTGTAGTGCCCTCCTGGTAACATGTAATGGAGTAGTGCCCTCCTGGTGACATGTAAAGGTATACTGCCCTCCTGGTGACACTTAATGGAGTAGTGCCCTCCTAATGGCCTGTAATGGAGTAGTGCCCTCCTGGTGAGACTTAATGGAGTAGTACCCTCCTGGTGGCATGTAATGGAGTAGTGCCCTGCTGGTAGACTGTAATGATGTAGTGCCCTCCTGGTGACACTTAATGGAGTAGTGCCCTCCTGATGGCCTGTAATGGAGTAGTGCCCTCCTGGTGGCATGTAACGATGTAGTGCCCCGCTGGTGGCCTGTAATGGAGTAGTGACCTCCTGGTAACTTGTAATGGTGTAGTGCCCTCCTGGTGACACGTAATGGTGTAGTGCCCTCCTGGTGACACGTAATGGAGTAGTGCCCTCCTGGTGGCATGTAACGATGTAGTGCCCCGCTGGTGGCCTGTAATGGAGTAGTGACCTCCTGGTAACTTGTAATGGAGTAGTGCCCTCCTGGTGACACGTAATGGTGTAGTGCCCTCCTGGTGACACGTAATGGTGTAGTGCCCTCCTGGTGACACGTAATGGTGTAGTGCCCTCCTGGTGACACGTAATGGAGTAGTGCCCTCCTGGTGACACGTAATGGAGTAGTGCCCTGCTGGTGACACGTAATGGAGTAGTGCCCTCCTGGTGACACGTAATGGAGTAGTGCCCTGCTGGTGACACGTAATGGAGTAGTGCCCTGCTGGTGACATGTCATGGAGTAGTGCCCTCCTGGTGACATGTAATGGAGTAGTGCCCTCCTGGTGACACGTAATGGAGTAGTGCCCTACTGTGGCCTGTTATGGTGTAGTGTCCTCCTGGTGGCATGTAATGGTGACATGTAATGGAGTAGTGCCCTCCTGGTGGCATGTCATGGAGTAGTGCCCTACTGTGGCCTGTTATGGTGTAGTGTCCTCCTGGTGGCATGTAATGGTGACATGTAATGGAGTAGTGCCCTCCTGGTGACATGTAATGGAGTAGTGCCCTCCTGGTGGCATGTAATGGTGTAGTGTCCTCCTGGTGGCATGTAATGGAGTAGTGCCCTCCTAATGGCCTGTAATGGAGTAGTGCCCTCCTGGTGAGACTTAATGGAGTAGTACCCTCCTGGTGGCATGTAATGGAGTAGTGCCCTGCTGGTAGACTGTAATGATGTAGTGCCCTCCTGGTGACACTTAATGGAGTAGTGCCCTCCTGGTGGCATGTAACGATGTAGTGCCCCGCTGGTGGCCTGTAATGGAGTAGTGACCTCCTGGTGACATGTAATGGAGTAGTGCCCTCCTGGTGACACGTAATGGTGTAGTGCCCTCCTGGTGACATGTAATGGAGTAGTGCCCTCCTGGTGACACGTAATGGTGTAGTGCCCTCCTGGTGGCATGTAACGATGTAGTGCCCCGCTGGTGGCCTGTAATGGAGTAGTGACCTCCTGGTGACATGTAATGGAGTAGTGCCCTCCTGGTGACATGTAATGGAGTAGTGCCCTCCTGGTGACACGTAATGGTGTAGTGCCCTCCTGGTGACACGTAATGGTGTAGTGCCCTCCTGGTGACATGTAATGGAGTAGTGACCTCCTGGTAACTTGTAATGGTGTAGTGCCCTCCTGGTGACATGTAATGGAGTAGTGCCCTCCTGGTGACACGTAATGGTGTAGTGCCCTCCTGGTGACACGTAATGGAGTAGTGCCCTCCTGGTGGCATGTAACGATGTAGTGCCCCGCTGGTGGCCTGTAATGGAGTAGTGACCTCCTGGTAACTTGTAATGGAGTAGTGCCCTCCTGGTGACACGTAATGGTGTAGTGCCCTCCTGGTGACACGTAATGGTGTAGTGCCCTCCTGGTGACACGTAATGGTGTAGTGCCCTCCTGGTGACACGTAATGGAGTAGTGCCCTGCTGGTGACACGTAATGGAGTAGTGCCCTCCTGGTGACACGTAATGGAGTAGTGCCCTGCTGGTGACACGTAATGGAGTAGTGCCCTCCTGGTGACACGTAATGGAGTAGTGCCCTGCTGGTGACACGTAATGGAGTAGTGCCCTCCTGGTGACACGTAATGGAGTAGTGCCCTGCTGGTGACACGTAATGGAGTAGTGCCCTCCTGGTGACATGTCATGGAGTAGTGCCCTACTGTGGCCTGTTATGGTGTAGTGTCCTCCTGGTGGCATGTAATGGTGACATGTAATGGAGTAGTGCCCTCCTGGTGGCATGTCATGGAGTAGTGCCCTACTGTGGCCTGTTATGGTGTAGTGTCCTCCTGGTGGCATGTAATGGTGACATGTAATGGAGTAGTGCCCTCCTGGTGACATGTAATGGAGTAGTGCCCTCCTGGTGGCATGTAATGGTGTAGTGTCCTCCTGGTGGCATGTAATGGAGTAGTGTCCTCCTGGTGGCATGTAATGGAGTAGTGCCCTCCTGGTGGCATGTAATGGAGTAGTGTCCTCCTGGTGGCATGTAATGGAGTAGTGTCCTCCTGGTGGCATGTAATGGAGTAGTGCCCTCCTGGTGGCCTGTTATGGTGTAGTGTCCTCCTGGTGGCATGTAATGGTGACATGTAATGGAGTAGTGCCCTCCTGGTGACATGTAATGGAGTAGTGCCACTTTCTAACACCTCCAATGCTCTGTTAGTAACAAAGAGATAACAGTTATTGTGCCTAACTGAGTGGTGAAAAAAATATATATTTTCTTCAAAGTACAAAGAAAGGGATACATAAGGTATTGTGCTGTATGGAAATGAATTGTCCATAATGTAATGAGGCATAAGTAAATGGATTATGGCTCTTATATATATATTTTATATATACTTGTTAGTATATTTCCCAGTTGTAGAGAACGGTGATGACCACTTATGAGAGTAGACAAGAAGAGAGGTGCTCACCCAGGCTTGGTAGTCACCAGTAGATGTTTATTGTGAAGACAAGGTTAGTGCATAGATACAGGTCAGTAATATCAGGCCACATATCTATGAACTGCAAAACTGTCTTCACAATAAATATCTACTAGTGAATACCAAGCCTGGGTGAGCGCCTCTCTTCTTCTGTCTTAAGTATCGTGTTCTATAACATCTTTGAAATAGGTGCTTGGAGGGACGGCGCCCCCTCTGAACTTTAGATACATTATTGGAATTATGAATTGATGTTGAGATGTTATGAGTGCGGTCATAAAGATTATTAATTTATAAGAGTAGCAGTCTAGTTATAGAGCTGTGTGACAGATCACAGTCCGTGCTGGAGTTTAACTGGGAGAGGAGACGGGGGACATACACCCACCCAGGAGATTAGCATAAATAACGCGAAAGGAGGAGACTGAGTGTGAGAGATGCCAACTCAAGTACTGGTCCTATTCCGGGGAATAAGAAACAAGTAAGCTGGAGTTTGTGTGACTCCCTTCTAGACTGGGCGGGTGAAAGTGGCATCGCGCTGTAATGAGAGACTGCTAATAGTATAAGTTATATATCATCCCCATTCTCTACAACTGGGAACTATACTAACAAATAAATGTAAGTGCAATAATCCATTTATTTAAGCCTCATTAAATTCTGGACAATTAATTTCCATACAGCATAATAACTCATGTAACCCTTTCATTGTACACTGGAGAACAATTAACAATATTTTCCAGTACTGTTTTATGGACAATATTAGTGTAAAAGCCCGTGTACAGGGGCCAAGGTTCGGGTAATGTTCACCCTTTGAGTGCCAGAGGGGTACGCATCGCATTGCTTTGCAATGTGTTGCGTACCCCTCTGGCACTCAAAGGGTTAAGAGGCCGGTCCTGCTCTGTGTCCTGTCGCCGATGCAGTCATGCACTGTAGAGACTGCCCGAAAGCACAGAACTCCCAGCATTCCGTGCTCCCAGCATTCCTACTCTACCCAGAATTCCATGCTCCCAGCATTCCGTACGTTCGGGCAGTCTCTACTGAGCATAACGGCTTCTGACAAACATCCTAGCGAATTATTATATAGGATATACTGTAAAATCTCAGGTATAATACGCACCTGTGCATAATACACAGGTGCAAATTATACACAACATTTTTGGTAAAAAAGTAGTTCCTGTGTATAATTCGCACCCCCTCCTGCAATCAGACCTCTTGAAGTCCAGCACCCCCTATCTGGAGGCAGCAGGTGGAATTCCTGCACTCACAGCCCGCTTCCTCTGTGCTGCAATATTACAAAAATCTTAAAGCCCACCTTTAAAACCAGGATCCCCCCCTCTGGAAGCAGCCGTGAAGTAGGGGCAGCGGGCGGCATTCTTGCATTCACTGCCGCTTCTGCCACAGGTATTGTTCTCCTGTAAGACTGCCTGTGTATACAGCTTGCACCAATAATAACTGGTCAGTCTTACAGGATACAAATATAGTGAAAAGAATAGCGTTTCCAGTTGTGCATGGAATTAACCCTTTGAATGCCAGAGGGGTACGCCATTCAATGCGTTGCTCACCCCACTGGTACTCAAAGTGTTAAGGAACTAAGGAAGCCTGATAAACATGCAGTGCCAGCGGGTCTGTCCATCTGGATTACCGTCATCCTGAGAGTCGTCTTCCAGCCGGTCTTTCCCGGTGCTCTCTGCCCCAGAGGTATGGGAGCTGCTGTGGCTTGTCATGGAGCTGCAGGTTTTCAGTTTTCGGTGAAGCGACGTCCCAGAAAGGCTATCCTCGGGGCCCATGTCCCTGTGTTTGGTGTCTGCCTCTATCCCAGATGTGTGTGAGCTGCTCTGGCTTGCTGTGGAATTCCTGGAGAGGCGCTTGTGCTTGACGCTTCCTGCACTGCTGCCGCTGGCCCGGGACCGTTTTTCTAACTGATCCATGTCCTGATCCAATGTATCACTGATGTACGACTCCCTGTACTGTTTCTTTTCTAGAAGACAGACGGAAAGGATTAAGGCGCGTATTTATGGTGGGTGGTAGGCACAATGGTAAACAAAACTTTAATACACCAGTCAAGCCATAAGACTTGCTTTTCCAACAGAAATCTCACATTGCAGTGTTGTTACTACTGCAAGGGATTCTGGGTAGGCATATGCAAATAAGTTTAACAAAGAATCCCCCTTTTGCCTCAGATTCCACTTTATACTTGGATTCCTTAGAGCAGATCTTTCCAAACTTTTCATGTTGGTGACACACTTTTTAGACATGCATCATTTTGTGACACAGTAATTCAGTTGTGCTAGCAAACCGGAGGTTAAACTAATAATCCCTTATAAGAGATACAGACACATACATAAATTGTAATAAGATGATGTATGGGGATACAACATATCACATGAAAACATTTCATTCGTACTGCGGAGGCATTAAGCATGTCGTGTGGTTTTTAAAAAGGCGACATGAGAATGTTGCGCTATATATAAGAGCAAGATTCTCATGTTGCATTATTAAATAGATAGCACATAACTGATTTTAGAAGTACTGTCCATCTTTCCTGTCTCATCGGCGCCACAAGCAGAAGCAGCAGCCATGTGACAGGCAGCCTCGGCGCACAGGGACACTTCAGCCTGGCAGCCCAAAGAGAGGGCAGAGGTATAGAGGAGGTGGCATCTCAAAAGATTTTAACAGCTGAAGCGCCAAAAGATTTGTAACAGATGGAGTGCCTCCGTGTGCTGCATACATATTATGTATGCAGCACACGGAGGCACTCCAGCTGTTACAGCTGGAGCACCACAAAAGATTTGTATGTAGCACACGGAAGCAATCTCCCACTGTGTAAATGCAACCATTAAGTAGTAGTGTTTTATCTCAGCTCGCAGTGTAGCTCGTGCTTGGGTTGAATGACAATCTTGCACTGTGTAAATGGCACCTTTGCCTGTGACACAACTACACACTGCAGCTGACACACTAACGTGTCGCAATACACAGTTTGGAAAGCTCTGCCTTAGAGTATGTGTATGCTGAGCAACAGCTTTAAGACACAATGCAGGAAGAGATGCAAAGCCAGTGAACCATTCATGGAGTTATTATGGAGTAAACCAACTGCACTGTAGGGGACAACTAACACATCTTGTTGAATTAAATTGCTATTTGGCAGAAATTCAATGACTAAGTACTGCCCTACGCCCTACTTCTGGACAGACTGTGATTAACAGCTCTGTACCGCAGTCTGTCACTCTTCCTCTGCTCCCCTCCCTCTATCCAGCCTCCTCCAATGACTGAGGATTTCTGCATGTAAGCTGGAGAGGTCTCTAGCCAATGAGAGCGCTCCAGCTTCCATCAGAAATCCTCCGTCATTGGAGGAGGCTGGAGAGAGGGAGGGGAGAAGAGGAAGAGTGACAGACTGCGGTACAGAGCTGGTAACTGCAGTCTGTCCGGAAGTAGAGCGCAGGGCAGTACTTAGTCATTGAATTTTGACCAAATAGCGATTTAAAATAAGAAATTAATACATTATTCCACCTATTCCCTATATAACCTACAATTTAAGACAAACTTGTATAGGAGCGATAGATCCCCTTTAATCAGTGTGAATTATTAGTTGTCCCTTAGGGTACAGTTGATTTGCTTCAGAATTGCTACTAAATACATCCCTTTGGTTCCCGGTAATATGGGGAAGGTATTTACTGTGACACGATGCAACCTATTTCCAGGGAGAATTTTTAAAAACACTCCTCCGAGGGTGATACATTGAAGAACGTGGACCTCTCACCTTAATTCAACTTTGCATATTTGAAAACTGCATTAAAAACTGCCTATGTGTCATGTTAACCAAAAGATCAACAAATGTACAGTTAAGGAGATATTCATACTTGTTACCACATGCTAATTGCAGTACCAGTGACTTTTCATACACTAATTAAGCTTTTCAGTGAGGTTTCATATGCTAATTAAGCTATGTATGGCACCAGGAGACTTTCACTTTCACTTTTCCCAGAATTAAAAGTGTGAATATCTCCTAAACCAGATCTGTCCAAGTTGAGTTCTTAAGGGCCACCAACAGTGCAGGATATAAGGATTTCCCTGATTAATCACAGGTGAGTTAATCAGTGGATCATTCATTGTGACTGACTCACCTGTGACTAATCAGGGAAATCCTTACATCCTGGCCTGTTGGTGGCCTCTGAGGACTGAACTTGCACACCCCTGTAATAAACTATAAATCTGCTGGACCTTTGGATAACATGACACGTAGGCAGTTTTTAATGCAGTTTTCAAATATGTAAAAAAAAAAAAAATTAAAGGTGACAGGTCCATGCGTGACAATACAGCTCCCTAATGTTACATCACTATACAATATTGATCCACCACAGCAGCTATACACTGTATACCTTCATTTTCCTCCAGCTTGCGGACTTGCCGCAGAACAGGCTGCAGGTTCATGTACAGTCGGTGGCTATTACTGAGCAGCTGGAGAAGATGTCGGGAACGCATGGAGCAGCCAGTGTAGTAGATTAATTTTCTGGCCGAGGGCAAGCCATCCGGTAAAATTTCAAATTTCTTCCCCTAAAGAAGGAGGGGGGAAGGGAGAAGAAAAATATTATTTATAGACCTCTTCCAATTTGGACCCCCCCGGCACTGAAAGGATTATGAACACATACCTAGGAATGTTCTTCAGATACATGAATTTTATATATAATAGTTTTAAAGGGATAGTAATACTGTATTATTACTATCTCCTACGTTGTAGATATTTGTAAAATAATTTTATAGCCCCCAGGTTCATCTCTCAAACCTTTATGATTTGAGAGATAACGGAAGGGCAAGTTCCCCCTTCCCTGAAGTCAGCGTTGTGCTGACTGCAGGGGAAGTCTGTCGTACGACAGGCTTGCGGCTCTGCAGCTGAGCCGAGATCCCGTTACTGAAAAAGAATTATTTCACTGAAACGGTCTTCTACATGGTCTTCTTCAGGCCGGATATCCCTGCAGTCAGTACAACGCTGACTTCAGGGAAGGGGGAAACGTTGCCTTCGGTTATCTCTCAAACCATAAAGGTTTGAGAGATGAACCTGGGGGCTATTAAATTATTTTGCAAATATGTATAATATGGGGGATAGTAATTATAAAGTATTACTATCCCTTTAAAGCCCTTGTACACGGGCCACCACTAGTGGCCCTGAAGTCATGTGCAGTACAGACTGCCCGTGCCGCTCTGAATTCAGACAGTCCTCTCTGCACACCGCTTGGTCCCAGGAAGGTGCACAGAGAGCTCTCTGGTCTGAATCCGGAATTCCCGATCCGGATCAGCCGTAGCGCGGGCAGTCTGTACTGCGCATGACGCCGTCTCTACTGCGCACAACGGCTTCTGACAAACATCTTTAGTGAATTATTATATAGGATATGTATAGTAGGGCTTTTACTGTTAAGTAGAACAAGGGCCTCTCACTGCTAGAAGTTTCTCTGTTCAAAAGTTCTTACATAAATGTGATTAAAAAGAGAATAGTAAAAAGATGGAGAGCATTAGAAAAAGGAATTCCTGGGTGCCAGCTGATGCTGTTGCTAAAAGTTTGAGTTTAAGTTTCAGTTGTAATAACTTTTGAAGAATGAATCTTGCACCAGGGGAAAGCCCTTGTTTTACTTGACAGTAAAAGCCTTACAACTGTACGGTGATCACTAGCAGGAAGTACTGTTGGTATCACTTTGTAAGGGAAGTTTTAGTTTCATACCTGGGAACTCTATGGATCTCACCCAGTGACTCCAGTTTTTATATTTGATTAATAATATAATAATAATAACTAATATTTATATAGTGCCTTTCTCCCAGTGGGACTCAAAGTGCTTTCAACAGACGCTCTCAGAACTAACCAATCAATGGTACTCATTTTATCGACCTCGGAAGGATGAAAGGCTGAGTTGACCCTGCCAGGATATGAACCTGCAACCTTGAGGTTTGAACAGGCTCCATAGTCAGATAATTTACCACTGAGCTATCTCACCGGCATTGTTACCAGGTCTCTGGGAACTGGGGATGATTCCCAGGGCGCAGTGAGTTCCTTTCCGACTCCGCCCACTTCTGGTCACTCTCCGCACTGTTCTTCCCAATCTCTGCCCCTTCTAAGGGCAAACGCCACCTCCCAATTCCACCCACCCCAATCAAGCCCCACCCACTTCTTAATGTTAATCGCTTAATTTGGACACTCCCACCTGCAGACCATAGCGGACCTCTCTATAGACTTGGAACAAGAAAATTCTCAGGTACGACTAGTTTGACTCAAGCACTCCCGCATCTCCCAACATTTCAAATGGCCAAATAGGTACACTTTTGTTTTAGGGGGTGTTGCTGGGGAAGTGGCTGGTGGGCGGGGCATTACCGAGAATTTGGTTATTTCATGACCTATTGACATCTCTTTGTGTAAATGAATAAATGATTTATAGCAACACCAAAGTCTTTTATTTACAAAGACGAACTTCCACACAGTCTGATTTCCTAAAAAGAGAGACACCAGACTGGGAAAGAGGGACAGAGAGATTTGGGTCTCAAAGAGGGACTGTCCCTCATAAAGAGGTTATGCTCACTCACAAAGATCACCAGGAAATAACTGCCCCCTTGACACCAGTCAGCTTTGTTTCTAATTCTATGATTGAGTAAAGAATCACTAACCCTGTAGTGGGAGTTACCTTTATTTTACTCAGCAGGAAAAAATATATACTATTTATATTATTTCTATCACTCTCTCTCAATTATATGTATACAAAACTGAAAAAAATGCACTCACGGTTCTTCTTTTATCAAAAAATATATCGTACTATAAAATCCCACCAAAAAAACAGCAACATAGCAGCAACGTTGTGGAGCAGACCGAAATGTTGCTGCTATGTTGCTGGTTTTTTTTTTAAATAGTGTGATTTTATAATATAATATATTTTTTGATATAAGAAGAACCGTGAGCGCATTTTTTTACTTGTATATATGAATAATTCAAACAGTGCCCAGACCAAATAAATACACCAAAGTGAGTATGTGATTTATTTATATTTATATATATATATATATATATATATATATATATATATATATATATATATATATACACATATATATATATATATATATATATACACATATATATAAACATATTGTATGTTTCCTTTAAAGTGTTAGTAATGTCCAACAAAAAGTTTTTTGCATTTAGAAGAGCTTAAAAAGCTGGTGTTCACACGTTTTAGACCATTCCAATGAAAGGATTCCTTGTAAGTAACGAGATCGCGGCTCTGCTCAAGCGCCTCTATGTCGACCGACACAGATCTCCTGCTGACAGTTTTCCAGCTGTCAGTAGGAGAAATCAAACTTTAAACGCCCGTATCTCTTAAACCACAGTGGTTTGAGAGATACAGTTTTTTGCATTTAGCTCAGCTTTTTAAGCTCTTCTAAATGAAAAAAAACTTTTTGTTAGACATTACTAACACTTTAACATATAGCCATCTGTAATATTTTGATTGTGTGTGCTACTGAGTGTATAAGTATATGGATGCTCCTGCCTGCTATTTAAGGTCTTGATTATATTGTAGGCGATATATGCCGTAGCTGCTTTTATCTCTCAGACTCCTATTGAAACCCATATATAATTTATATACATCTCTATATATATCTCTTTCTATCTATATATCTCTATCTATCTATCTATATATACACACACACACACACACATACATACATACACATATATGAATGAGAGAGATATAGAGAGGTGTGTATATATATATATATATATATATATATATAATCTATATCTATATTAACCCTTTGAGTGCCAGAAAGGTATCCAAAGCATTGCATTGTAATGTGTTGGGTACCTCACTGACATTCAAAGAGTTAAAGATTAAGATATCACCTGCAATGAAATATAGGCCTTAATCTAGAAGTGGGCAACAGGAGCCACCAGCCTACAACTCCCATTATCCCCTGCAAGCTGCTGGCTGGTGGGGCATGATGGGTATTGTAGCCTGACAGCTGCAGGTAGGCTTCATGCTGTGCACCCTGCGTCAATCACTAGTGAAGCCGTCTTATAATGTGTCACACCTCACAACATTTCAAATGCCCAAAAAGGGACAATTTTGCTTTAGGTGGTGTGGCTGATGAGAATTTTTAGAAAATGTCATGAACTATTGACACCCCTTTATGTAATTAAATAAATTATTTAGCTCAAAATCAAAGTATTCAATTTACACAGAATAACTTATAAACAGAGATACTGGAGTTTAATCTCTTATGGACCGGAGACAGGTTTTGTGATCACAGCACTACTGCGGGAGCACTGTGATCATTACCAGAGTGTAAAACAGACCGCTCCAAGACTGGAGCGGTCAGTTTCAGCTTTTCTTCCAGAAAGCCGGTTCATGTGATTGCTCACATGTGCTGACTTCTTAATGACGTCTATGCGGTTCTTAAGGTTAATCCTACCCCAGGACTGCCAGACGTTAAGAGGTTAAA
Organism: Rhinophrynus dorsalis; assembly: GCA_037306005.1. Classification (NCBI taxonomy): domain Eukaryota; kingdom Metazoa; phylum Chordata; class Amphibia; order Anura; family Rhinophrynidae; genus Rhinophrynus; species Rhinophrynus dorsalis. Next base: position 94,778,446 of record CM074728.1, on the reverse strand, counting down.
GAATAATGTGAGTTTTATTGCTGTACAGATATGTGATACACTTCTATACACACCACACAGTCAGATCGCCTAAACACAGGGACACCAGGGTGATACACTTCTATACACACCACACAGTCTGATCGCCTAAACACAGGGACACCAGGGTGATGCACTTCTATACACACCACACAGTCTGATCTCCTAAACACAGGGACACCAGGGTGATACACTTATATACACACCACACAGTCTGATCTCCTAAACACAGGGACACCAGAGTGATACACTTCTATACACACCACACAGTCTGATCTCCTAAACACAGGGACACCAGGGTGATACACTTATATACACACCACACAGTCTGATCTCCTAAACACAGGGCCACCAGGATGATACACTTCTATACACACCACACAGTCTGATCTCCTAAACACAGAGACATCAGGGTGATACACTTATATACATACCACAGTCTGATCTCCTAAACACAGCGACACCAGGGTGATACACTTCTATACACACCACACAGTCTGATCTCCTAAACATAGAGACATCAGGGTGATACACTTATATACACACCACACAGTCTGATCTCCTAAACATAGAGACATCAGGGTGATACACTTATATACACACCACACAGTCTGATCTCCTAAACACAGGGACACCAGGATGATACACTTCTATACACACCACACAGTCTGATCTCCTAAACACATCGACACCAGGATGATACACTTCTATACACACAACACAGTCTGATCTCCTAAACACAGGGACACCAGGGTGATATACTTATATACACACCATGCAGTCTGATCTCCTAAACACAGCGACACCAGGGTGATACACTTCTATACACGCCGCACAGTCTGATCTCCTAAACACAGCGACACCAGGGTGATACACTTCTATACACGCCGCACAGTCTGATCTCCTAAACACAGGGACACCAGGGTGATACACTTCTATACACACCGCACAGTCTGATCTCCTAAACACAGGGACACCGGGTTGGGAAAGAGGGATACTTGGGAGGTAAGGACCCCTAATATCTCCTAAATAGGGACACTTGGGAGGTATGTACCTCTAATATCTCTTAAATAGGGATACTTGGGAGATAAAGACCCCTAATATCTCCTAAAGAGGAACACTTGGGAGGTATGATGTACAGAGTACTATTTCTTTCTCTTTACGCATCTCCACTTACCACAAACACCAGTTTCCCTACATTTGTCCAAGGAAAGTCAAAGAGGAGTTGTTTTTCATCACATGTGCTCTGTAATGCAAGAAAACAAAATACAATAAACATCCCTAAATATATTCAATGCCAATAGAAAATACTCTCTTGAGAACGCTTAACCCTTTGAGTGCCAGAGGGGTGTTCAACACATTGCAAAGCCCATTAGAGGGATAGTAATGTTTTGCATAAACAGCAGCTCCAATTAATGTTCATAGTATTTAGGCCCTGGAGAGTGTTATTTCAATACTGTCAGAGTTGTAGTTCAAGATTAATTGAATGGTAAAGTATCCCCCTCCCGCCCCTTTCACCTAGTGTAAGCCGCCTCCCCACAGATGTGGAATCTGGTCTCTTGAATGGACAATCTTCTTACTGTGAGCGTAAGGAAATCCCTGCCCCTTGACAGGTTTTTTCCTTATGCTCACTGAAGATTGTCCCTCTCTGCGATCCATCTGGACAGTCTTGCTGCTCTGAGGTGAGCAGTGTTACATCAGTAAAATGGGTGGGAGGAGGATACTTTATCATTCAATTACTCTTGAACTACAACTCTGACAGTATTGAAATAACACTCTCAATGGCCCAAATACTATGAAGGTTAATTGGAGCTGATTTTATTGTGAAACATTACTCTCCCTTTAAAATGATTGTTTGCACACCCCTCTGGTCCTTAATGGGTTAAACACAAGTCAATATCGTTAATTCGGAATGACTGAATCATTGACTGATTCATCCGTGTTCATGTGAGGAGATGCTGAAATACCACATCATTGGGGTGTTGGGGGGGCTGAGAACAGGTCTGAGTGCTTCTGGCTTAGAGCAGAGATTGGGTACAAGTATTTGTGCATACAAGTACCACACAGAGTGGAGTGAGACTATATAATTTTTTTTTTTTTCAAATGAATCCCATACAAATGTTAAATAGATAAATGCAGGGCCAGGCTCTCCCCATTGGAGGGAGCCGCATGGTTAAGTGCACTCAACGGCTGCTCTTCAGGCCCAGTCCATCCATGCAGTGATTCCCAGCAGGCATACCGCAGACCAACTGGACCATAAGAAATAAATATGAATTCCCACTGTTTTTAAATTAGGCTTTTTCCTTTGTAATACATTGGATGCCTCAGAGCTGTAACTAGAAGCCACTGGGTGCTGGTGCAAAAGTTGCCATGGCCCCCCATTGGCCATCTCCACTGGACACCTCCACAATGCTCCCAATCTCCACATTACCCTCACATTGCCCCCTCCCCCAGAGTCTGTTTCCTACCTCTCTGGTGGTCCAGTGGCATTGCAGGAGAGGTCTGTGCCTCCTTCTGCACAGACCTCTGTACTGACGGAGCTCCCGCGTGGCCCTCTCTTCAGTAATGCAGAGCACTGGGAGATGATATAATCTTCCAGCGCTCTGCATTACTAAAGAGCTGTAGAGGGTGCTCAGCTGCTAGAGGCCTGTGCCGAAGAAGGCAAAGACCTCAGCATGTTGCAGAGCGGGGGGGGGGGGGGGGGTGTCTCAGGGGGCGGCAGGCCCCTGGAGTGACTGGCTTGGTCGCAGGTGCAACCCCTATTTTTACTCCACTGGGATGCCTCACTAGCATTCAAGGGGTGATGTGATGTTGTCACCTATGGTACAGCTGGTTTGCCCCAGAATTCTTCCAGTCTTTCTTAGTACATCAGCCAGGCTGTTACATCTTCCTAAATACACTCAATGGGCTCTCGGTACGAAGCCACATTTGAGCCTAAATTACATTGCCGTTGAGTGTTATCCACTAGTTTTATCTCAAGAATAACCACTGAAGTCTATGAAGACATCTGTAGATAAAAGTCTTGATTAAGTTATCTAGTGAAATAGAATCCAGGCCTTGGTTTTCTCCATCGTTCACTTTATACAACAAGAACCAATTTGTAGTTTGGAAACTTTTCTATCCAAATAAGCAAGCCCATCTGGCAGCTAAACGGTTCTTGGCATAACCAATAACCAAACACGCACAGAAAAAGGAAATCTATTGACCTGAAAGATTTGGATTCCTCGTAAGGTGAGTCCAAGAATCAGCGAGGCATCGGTTTCTCTTTTATCCTTAGGAATTGGGGAAAAAGAGAGAGAATATTAATATTCATTTAAACTGGTTCTCTGTGTTTTAGACACCATGGTTTAGAGATCTATTTAGAACATTCATTTGTAAGCCTTGGTTCCTTAGAGATACCTGTTACTTAGGTTGACAATTGTCCTTGTACATTAGTTGAAATGTAAGAATTGTTTTACACAAAATGAGGCGCTACAAATTTTATGATGATGAATGTAGTATAAATTGTGTTTTAACCCTTTGAGTGCCAGAGGGGTATCCAGAATAGTACGTACGAACAAGAAAAAAAGCAAAGCTCTGTGGTCCTTAACGGCCACCCACCCGCTATATTGGGTGGTCATGAAGGAGTTAATAACTAATGACCAAACAAAATAATAATATCAAATATTTTACCAGGGAGGGTATATTCAGATTGTCTCCCATTTTCAAGCATGTTGTGGGGGTATAGATATTATTACCCAATTTGATGGTACTCATTTTATCTACCTCTGAAGGATGAAAGGCTGATTTGATCTTGCTGGGACTAGAACCTGTGACCTTGGGTTTGAAGAGATTCTACAGCTGGTCCATTAACCCCTTAAAGGGATAGTAATGTTTAAAAATGAAAGCAGCTCCAATTAATTTTCATAGTATTTGGGCCATGGAGAGTGTTATTTCAGTACTGTCAGAGTTGTAGTTCAAGAGTAAATGAATGATAAAGTATCCGCCTCCCACCCCTTTTACTGATGTAACACTGCTCACCTCAGATGTGGAAAGGTGGTGTCCAGATGGATCGCACACAGGGACAATCTTCAATCGTCCCTTGCTGTCACCTGTCCAGTCAAGTGACCAGATTCCACATCTGAGGGGAGGTGGCTTACACTAGGTAAAAGGGGCGGGAGGGGGATACTTTATCATTCAATTACTCTTGAACTAAAACTCTGACAGTATTGAAATACTATGAAGATTAATTGGAGCTGATTTTATTTTGAAACATTACTATCCCTTTAAGGACCGATGTGGTGTGCAACGCATTGCAACCCCCCCCCCCCCGTGGTCCTTAAGGGGTTAAAAGGGACAGTAATGTTTCACAAAAAACAGGAGCTCCAATTAATCTTCATAGTATTTGGGCCATGGAGAGTGTTATTTCAATACTGTCAGAGTTGTAGTTCAAGAGTAATTGAATGATAAAGTATCCCCCCTCCCGCCCCTTTTACCTAGTGTAAGCCGCCTCCCCTCAGATGTGGAATCTGGTCTCTTGACCGGACAGATCACAGTAAAGGACAATCTTCTTACTGTGATCATAAGGAAAACCATGCCCCCATTGACAGGTTTTTCAGGTTTTCCCTTATGCTCACTGAAGATTGTCCCTCTCTGTGATCCATCCCACCAGTCTTGCTGCTCTGAGGTGAGCAGTGTTACATCAGTAAAAGGGGCGGGAGAGGGATACTTTATCATTCAATTACTCTTGAACTACAACTCTGATAGTATTGAAATAACAATCTCCATGGCCCAAATACTATGAAGATTAATTGGAGATGCTTTTATTGTGAAACATTACTATCTCTTTAATCACTAATAAATTCTTGTTTGTCCTAATGGTGTAGTTGGCTTGTTCCAGAATCTACTTTTGTGTCTTCTTTGCAATGCATTGGACATCCCTCTGGCACTCAAAGGCTTATAACAATGTGAATTTGAGGAATTTTTACTTGTCTCCTATGGTGCAGTTGCTGTGATCCCAAATTGTTCCCCATTTGCTTGTGCGTGGCCAAATATGTATAAAGATTCATGTATTTTATGCAATGATTTAAAAATAATGCCGTTTTTCTATTTGCATCATTGAAAAACTCAACAGCTGTCGCTAAATGCCTGGGTAAATTAAGCACATTAAAAGCTATTACTTCTTTGCCCTACAATTTTCAAACACAATTGTATTACATTCACATTGCGTCTGGTCTGCTGTGCTTCTAACAATTAAGCAGAGCTGCCTTAGGCATAATGATTTTGTTTCCTAAAACTTGCTGGCTCCTTTCACTAACAAGGGCATTCAGGAGATCACTGTTGTGTTCCTTTTAATATTGACATTCGTTTTTAAATCTCATTCCCTGCATTGACGTTCAAGATAACCATTCCCCCAAAGACCAGTAAAGCCCTTCTTTTGCCAAGCAAGCAGGAATCACATTGTGACTTAACAGAAAGCACTCTGTCACGCACGCCATAAAGACCTTCAACTACTGCAAGTCAGGCATAAGATCATACCTGAGAACTTTTTTGTATAGTGTCCCTGGAGGGGACCCATGTGGTGCCGGTGGGAGGATATAAATTATGCTATTTGCTCTGCCTTTCCCTCCTCGATAGCCCATGATTTTAATCATTTGAATGCTTGGGAAGTCCGACACATGACCTCTAGAATTCAGTGGGTTAAAATCACTATTTAAATGGATAGTAATGTTTCACAATAAAAGCAGCTCTAATTAATACTCATAGTATTTGGGCCATGGAGAGTGTTATTTCATTACTGTCAGAGTTGTAGTTCAAGAGTAATTGAATGGTAATGTATCCTCCTCCCGCCCCTTTTACTGATGTAACACTGCTCACCTCAGAGCAGCAAGACTGTCCTGATGGATCGCAGAGAGGGACAATCTTCAGTGATCATAAGGATAAACCTGCCAAGGGGGGCAGGGTTTTCCTTATACTCACAGTAAGAAGATTGTCCCTTGCTGTGAGCTGTCCAGTCAAGAGACCAGATTCCACATCTGAGGGGAGGCAGCTTACACTAGGTAAAAGGGGCAGAAGGGGGATACTTTATCATTCAATTACTACTGAACTACAACTCTGACAGTATTGATATAGCACTCTCCATGGCCCAAATACTATGAAGATTAATTGGAGCTGCTTTTATTGTGGGACATTACTATTCCTTTAATTCCTTCAATGCGAGAGTGGTGCACACTGGGATTTTTTCCCCCTACAATGGAGCTTGTCTGCTCCATAATTCCTTCACTTTTCATTTGGACATACGGCCCATAGTGAGTGTAGATCAGTGGTTCTCAAGCATCTTTTGCTCAAAACACCCCTAACAAGCAGCTTGGAATTTTCAGATCACCCCTAAAGATTTAAAGTCAATTAATCAAGGAAATTAAAAGGGAGATTAAATACATAAATATATAGTTACTATGAGAGTTCATAATCCAGTGGCAAAAATTAGCATATTCTGCATAACAAGCTTCAATAAATATACTTTTGAAACTCTATATTCCCTTTTTTTGTCCTACGTCTGTAAGAAGAGTAGGCCAGACCATGTTCCCCATAGGAGGGAATAAATATCCACTTTTCATGTAAATGGAGATTTTAACCCTTATAATTGCTGGAGAGGTCCCCAAAGTATTGTAAAACATTGCATTGGAGAACTCTAGCATTCAGGGGTTAAAGAGAAAGTAATGCTTGAATCTTGAATTTTCATGCGCAATTCAACAAAATCATGAGCAAATCTATTCCCTAGTGTTTTTCACATGGGAAATAGTGATTGCGCACGTTTCCTGCATCGCACCACTAGTGATTTAGATCCATCCCTCACCTTGTATAATCTGTAGTAATGAACAGCAACATCTTCCAGCCTCGCTGATTCCTTAATATACATAAGATGTGCTTCAGACACAGTCAGTGCAAACTGGTCCCGGTGAATATTCGGAATGTGTTTTAAGATGTAGTCCTTACCTCTCTTCTTAATCACCTGCAGGGAGAAAAGTGTAAGTAGGGGATATGTAATCTTTTATACTCAATGGCTCACGCTGAGAAAATAGAAATGGATCGAGTTCCAGCTACTTATTAAAGCAATGACATTAACCTTTTAAAGATAAACATGCATACAAAATCCACTGCAAGGCTAATTCCATACATTACATTCCCCAGAGACCTGGTAATTCACTACAAAAAAATTCGGAGTCACTAGAGCAAATTCGGAGAGTTCCCAGGTATGCCAATTAATTATTCCTAAATTTATAGTTTCCTTGTAACTTGTGAATGGGCAAGCTGTCTCTCTCCAGGTATTGTTGGACTCTAGCTCCCATCATCCTCTGCCGGCCATTGAGCTGTAGTTCAACAATACCCGGAGAGCCACAGCTTGCCCACTTCCCTTTTTTTCAAGGAATAGTTTGCACCTTGGCATCAAAGTGTTTAAAGGGATAGTAATGTTTCATAATAAAAGCAGCTCTAATTAATCATCATAGTATTTGGACTTTGGAGAGTGTTATTTCAATTCTGTCAGAGTTGTAGTTCAGGAGTAATTCAATGACAAAGTGTCCCCCTCCCGCCCCTTTTACTGATGTAACACTGCTCAGCCAGATCAGAAGGGAGGTGCCCAGGTAGACTGCAGATAGGGACAATCTTCAATTAAGATAAGGGAAAAACCTGAAAAGCTTGTCAAGTGGGGCAGGGCTTTCATTGTTTTCACTGTAAGAAGATTGTCCCCTTCTGTTATCTGTCTGGTCTATGGACTGGATTCCACATCTGAGAAGAGATGGCTTACACTAGGTAAAAGGGGCGGGAGGGGAAACTTTGCTTGTGAATATCTCTTGAACTATAAAGGTTTGAGAGATAAAACGTATATCATTCTTCATGTTTTTTAATGCCTACAAAATAAAATAAAGTTAAAACAAAGTATTACTATCCCTTTAACATTACAGCAAGTCTTCTTGCCTTGCGGTATGATCAATGTAGTTAGGCTGTCTCTGCTAAGAGGAACACAGACACTGACAGCCGCTGCCTCCCTGTGGATTCATAGATGATAACTCTTGAAAACGATGGGACAGGAATATATTTAAACCATATTCCCAGGCTGGATCATTATGTCATTGCTAGTATCTCAGACTGAATTTAGTTCAGACACATCAGTGCATTCTTACTTAGACAGAGATTGGAAAATATCAACATTTGTATTCATTCTCCATTTCACATAATAAACGGATGCAGGCTAGCGCCACCATCAAACGTTACATGGGCCACTAAGTCCTATAATACAATTTGTCTCCCGCGTAGAATACCGATATTGTCACGTCGAGACTAAGGATTTCTGAAGTAATGCTGCAATTAGAATTTAATCTACAAGGCATTGAGATGTGATCGTGTGCAGAGTATTTTATATCCTACATTACATACAATGTTCTAGAGGCAATCAGGCCTTACAATTCAAATTACTATACAGAAGAAGGAACGGTGAGGAAAATATGCCTGGCAATAGTCTAGCAAAAACATCACACTTTAACTCCTTGGATACCAGAGACTGACATTTTGACTTCCTTTTTTTGCCGTTGACACTGAACGCTGTTACCCCAGGAAGTATTTTTTGATTCAGATGTCTCTTTAAATCAATATCTCTTGAGACGTTATGATTTTCAAATCCAGTGTTTTGAACTGGTTAATTGAATAGAAGGGGTGTGATCACAGCTTATAACCCCTTACTGCCTAGCAGGTGTGGCGTCCCTGTAACTCTTTGTGAATAAAGTTGTTTTTACGTAATTTGATAATCCATTTTTTTGTGCGGTCTTCTCTTCTTCGTTTGTTACTGTAGACTTCTCCAGCGCTGGATTTACATCTCTGGCACCGCTAGGTAAGGCACTTTAGGGGCCCTTAGCTCCACCCACGACCACACCACTTTTTCATCAAATGACCCCCAACACACGGTCCCATTCACTTTCCTGGAGCAGAAAATACCCTTGGTCTATAACAAGCAAGAACAAAAAAAGCTTTAACCCCTTAATTTGCTAGAGAGATCTCAAATGTATTGGTCTACAATGCCTTGGAGATCTGGGTATGAAACTGGTGCAGGGACACGGAGATTGCTCTGGCCACACCCACAACTCAGAATGTGGGTGTGGCCAGCTCATCTGAGGCACCACCCCTCAAAATCTGGCATTCTAGGCAGTTGCCTCTATTGCCTATCTGGAAATATCCATGGCATTGCATAATCCATGCGTTTAAAGGGAAACTAGCACCTAAAACTGATAAGGGATTATAGTGATGTAGTAACATGGCAGAGAGGGGACAATAGACATGTTTGTAGGCATGAGTGGGTTCTGTTCCTATGTAAATGAGTAGTAAATGCATCTTGTAGTACCATAAGGCTTATTCTACTGCACAGTAAAACAAGGCTACTCCCACACTGCTGGAAGATGTTCATTCAAAACTAGTGCTGTTCTTTTTTTCCCATATTAACCCTCTGAGCACCAGCGAAGTGTGTAAAACATTGCGAAGCATCAACAATACCACATGGTATCCATACAGTCATGCTAGTGAAGTGGTTCCCAACTCTGTACTTGGGGACCCCGAACAGTCCATGCGTTTAGTGTTTCCCTGCTTGTGTACAGGTGAGTTAACCCCTTAACGTCCAGTGACGTGTCAGGGCCGTCACTGCTGTTTTTGCCTAAAGGACCAGAGATAGTCCTTGGCACGTCACGTATATTTTTTAATAGGAGTGGAGACTGAAATTGACCGCTCCAAGACAGGAGCGGTCACTATCAGTTCTAGGGGTGCACTGAAATGAAAGTACCCCCCATGACATCCATACCCCCACCACCAGCATCAGGCCATCCAGTACCCCCCCATGACATCTAGAACCCACCCAGCACCAGGCCATCCAGTACCGTCCCATGACATCTAGAACCCCCCCCCCCAACTCCAGGCCATCCAGTACTACTGGCTTACCTGCGCTGGGTGGTGGTGGGCCTTCTGTGTGCTGCTGCTGCTGTACTGTCAGTGTCACTGCTGTGCTGGTCCTCCTGGTGAGTCTGGGTCCCCAGTAGTCCTTCTGTGACCTGTCCTGATCCTGCAGTGCTGCGTGTCCTGCTTGGTGCCAGCGGGCTCACGTGATGTCCTGTGGCGGGCTCTGCTGCTGACTGAGTCCCACAGTCCACCCCCTCATATCATCGCGCCGCCCCTGCGGGCTGTGATGACATCACTATGCATACTGCACAGACCAAATGGTCCCGTAGCCTGCGCAAAGAAGAGGAAGAGGCACACAGAGAGAAGCTGAATCGCTTGCTGCCAGACTAACAACTCCAGCAGTGATCCAGTCTGGACTCTGGCAGCAAGCGGTGGATAAGGAGATCTTCCGATTTGACTGGGCATTGTTGCGGGTTGTCGTGCAGTACAGCAGGTCCGTACTACATCACAGCAGTATATTACTGAGGCCTCAGTGCCAACGGATTTTTGGCCATTTTTTTATATTATGTTTTTTTGACGAAAATGCAATTTTCGGCTGAAACATTTCGGCTACCGAAATTTTGGTGCACCCCTAATCAGTTCTCCGTTCTGCATGCCAGAACATGTGATCAGTCATGCATTCCGGCACGTCAAACTTCGCTATGTAGTCCTTAAAGGCCCACCCCCGGGACCGCTGGTCCTTAAGGAGTTAATCAGGGGATCAATCATTTAATTACCTCACCTGTGTACAAACAGGGAAATCCTAAACACTGGAAATGTTAGGCTCCCCCTAGAGGAGACAGTAGAGAATCTCTGGTATAAACATTGGTGGGCAACCTGAGGGTGGCTGGGGATGATGGGAATTGTAGTCCTGAATAGCTGGAGCACCTGAGATTTCCTATCCCCAGTATATAGCAGTGGCTCCCAGACCTCTCCCCTGGGCCCCCTAACAGTTCATGTCTTTAGGATTTCCCTACTTGTACACAGGCGAGTTAATCAGGGGATCAGTCATTTAATTACATCACCTGTGCACAAGCAGGGAGATCTAAATACATGGGCCCATGTTTATTAACCCTCTGAGTGCCAGAGGAGTCGGAAACTCCTTGCTTTTGATACCCATCTGGCACTCAAAGGGTTAAAGCAAACAGGAGTAATTCTAGAGTAAACCAACTGCACCACAGGGGATAAATAAAAATTCCCATGTCAAAAGGAAATGGTATGATCCCTCAAATAAACACAAACGCACCTCTTGGGGAAAACAGGCCACAGCTTTATTTAAATACTTCCAATCACATTGTTCTTCTTCTTATTTAGCCATAATAATAATAATAATAATAATTAATCATTAACAGATAGTCCTTGCGAAACCACATTCTTTGAAACCAACCATGGCCATACTTCCCTGGCTCATGCTACGATCCCAACATTATTCAGCACTTACAGCTGAAGCCAACATTTTTTTAGCACTTACAGCTAACTCCCAAAGGAATTACCCCATTGACCATCCACATTAGCTTCAATGGGTAACCTCACCACCCACGACCTAAGTCTGGGGAAAACTCCCAAAGGATAAGTCCACATAACTTTACCGAATCCATTACCACTCTCTGAAAACCAGGCAAGGACTACCCGTCTCACTGTGACAAATGACCAAACACCACAAGCACACCATAATAGGGAGGGATGCTTCTTCATGTCCTCACTTCCCCTAAACACAGTCCACTTACTGTAGCAACCTTTAATATAAGCCCTTTCCATACTTCTCGACTAGCACACACTTTACCAATCCAGATCAACCCTCCCCATGACATTCTTCCCCTCCCTGTACTCTTCATTCCCTTCAAGGGAAGTCTTGTACTTGAATAGAGATTTTTAGCCCCTTGAATGCTACAGAGGTCTCCAGTGCATGAAGAGTTTGATATAATTCAAGGGGTTAAAATCTGAATTTAACATCAGGAGACGGTCCTGGCATGTCATGGAATTCTGGGATGGCTGCGCACCCAGCCCGGGTGGAGAGGGCTGGGATACTACTGGGCTCCTGCATTCTATGGGAGAGTTGAGCCACTGGCTACAGTTCTCCATAGAACACAATAGTAATAGTTTGAGCTGCAATAATTTTTGTATAAAGCAACTGCCAGCATTGGGTGTACCCTTGTTCAACACAGTAGGAAAAGCTGTACAACACAGTTTATATATATATATATATATATATATATATATATATACATAATAACTTTACTCATCCTTTTAAATTTGGAGACCTCTCTAGCATTCAACAGATTAAAAGATCCATTTAAATCAACGAAGATTGTTATTGAGGCCATGTGGTGCGGATGGTTTGTCCCAGGAATTTTTGTCTTTGTACATCTGTCCCAAAGACTGACGAGACATGAAAAACAAAAAATCAGATCACAAGGCATAAAAATGCTTTTTAATTGAGTCCTTACCCAAGGAGGGAAGTAAGCTTCTGGCTCAAAATATTTCCCATAATGCTTGTTCCTTTTGAAGTTGCCCAGATCGGCCTGTAGAGCGAAGGCCGCCAGCAGGAAGTAGGCCTCCTCTCTCTGCATGCACTGCGACTGTAGTACTTGTTTTCTCAGCTGCCAATAGTAATAATACCTTGCTGTTCTGTCACTGCAAAACAAGAACAGGGGGAGACGTAAATCAGACTGCATCTCTGCTTAAAGGAATAGTAACACTTAAAATGTAAAAAATATATATTTGTAGTATTTATCCCCCTGAGTAAAACAAGGGTACTCCCACTGCTGACAGGTGTTTTATTCAAAAGGTGACTTTTACTAATTAATCAATGATACAACATCTGGTGGTAGAAGTAATATAAAGATTCAGCCCTTAGTGTGCATGTAATATGAGGACTGGAGTGGCATCTGATGATTCCTATTGGCTGTTGTGATTTCACTTCTACCTGCACATCCAACAGGAATGAGGCTGCCACTGGCAACTTCACTTCCTGAAGAAGGTAGGACAAGCCACTTTGGGAATTGGGCAGTTAATGCTGGATGTTTATAATGCTGCTACTTTGAGGGCAAATTAGTAGCAGTTAACTAGTAAAGGACTGAACTTTTATTGCTTTTTGTTTTTTTTTATGTTCATTGCCATTTAACGAGACAAAGTGTTCCAAACAGAATGTTAAAACTTTGAATCAATTTTCTAAATCCGTGCTTAGCTACCTGAGACTACCTATCTGATGAGGATTACAGCTCCCATCATCACTGGGTGGCTGGGTATGATATGCATTGTAGTCCTAGGGTGACCACCTGTCCCTGATTACCCAGGACAGTCCCTGATTTTGAATGTGTGTCCCTTGTCCCTGATGACGACTTCCTGGGACAATAAAAAAATCCTGGAAAGAAGACTCCAGAGCAAAGAGGTCTAAACGCTAGAAGGAGAGCATCCCATTGCCTACTGTGACAGGAAGTGACACCTCTGCTGGACTACAAGAAAATGGCCTCCAGACAGATCGCTAAACACTAGAGAGAATGGAGCCTTCATCCTGATATCAAACAGGAGCTGCAGTACAATTTTGTAGTAGTATAAGGCTAGTCTAAGGCTTTCGGCGGTATGTACATTTACTTGTAGTCCACCACAGTCATAGCTTTCTGTCACAGCAGTCAAAGGGCAGTTCCCCCTCTAGTGTTTAGAACTCTGTGGTGCGCCAGATAAAGAGCAGGCAGTGTACTTATGTCTAGTGATGTACAATGACCTCTTCCGCATGACTGCACTAAAGCCGAGGACAAGTACTCTGCTACTCTCGTCTCTGCAGTGTCCCTGAATGGCAGACTGGATATGTGGTCACCCTATGTAGTCCTCGAGAGCAGGAGGGACTCAAATGGTCCAGCACTGCAGTAAATAAATCTCTATTTGGACCCATTTCACACAGGAGATAGAATGGTTGCAGTTCTCTCTCTCGTGTAATTTCGATCACCACCTTTGTTTCACAGCCAATCCAGATTCAGGACAGCTAGTCCGCGTGAGCGGCAGTCAATATCAATGGCTGGTGCCTGTGCAGGTTCATTTGTACAGTCTGTAATGAACACTGCAACAGCAACCACCACAAGCAGTCATGCAAAAGCTACTGCAAATTTATTGCATTCCTAAGGGAGCTCAGTAAAGTTGCCACTTTCCAGACACGGCAAATTCACGCTAGGCAACAGTTACCAGTGTGAAAAACCCACTTGTCCAGCATAGGACCTCTCTCTCAGTGGGCAACAGAACCAAGGCAGGATTACAGAGGTGTGAAAGGGGCCTTAAAGTGGAACTATCACCCCAAATAAAGCCCCTCCAAAAAAAATAATTATTCCTTTAGCAGTAAGTTTAGAAATAGTACTGTTATCCAGAATAAGTAGAGCATTATTAACCCTCTGAGTGCCAGAGAGGTATGCAAGGCATTGCAAAGCAATGCAGTGTGTACCCCTCTGGCACTTAAAGGGTTAAGAAATCCTAGTTGATCTGAGACTGACGGGCAGGCTTCTTGCTTTAGAAGCATTTGTCCGCCTTCACCGTCAGTCTATTCTTGTTATCTGAAGGTACAAAGCAGCGCCTCCTAGAGGAGACCGGGACGGACAGCACAGGCCCACAGCTGTCTCTAAGGCAAGATGTCTGCTCTGATGCCTGCCTGTTCGTCTCAGTCAAGTAGGATTTCTTAATAACGCTGTACTTATGCTGGATAATACTACTATCTCTATTCTTATTGCTATATGAATAATTATTGGGGGTGGGGCTTTATGTGGGGTGATAGTTCCACTTTAAGCGAAGTTAATATTTTTATAGCTGTAAATACAGCTTAGATTACATTTCAGTTGGTAAATATATGGTTGTGATGTATACAATATTTGGGGTATTTTGTTTTCCAAACAAAACAATTAGCTAGCTTTAAACAATGCCTTATATAGCAATATAGGCCAATAAGCTTATCAACTGTGCACTTTATAATATTTCTGTGTACTGTAGGTCAACTGTCTTTCAGTTTCCCAGCCCAATACCCTTATCTTATCCAAATATCAACATTTGAATGAAGGCTTTAGTCCTCTAGACTGTAAGCTCTCACGAGCAGGGCCCTCTCATCCTCCTTTTCTCCACATCTGATTGTACTATTTAATACCTCTGTATGTCTATTCCCAATTGTACAGCGCTGCGGAATTAGTTGGCGCTATATAAATAAAGAATAATAATAATAATAATAAATGTTATCACTTGATTTAGTGAACAGATTCCCGGTGAATCCTATGGAGAAATCTGTAGATAGAACTGTTGATAGACATGTAATCCAGGCCTACGCCGGTGGAATTTTATTAAAAGGCACAAAGACCTTTACATATAAAGATCTGTGATTACCGTAAAATCTCAGGTATAATACGCAGGTGTATATTATACCCAAGACTTTAGGGGAAAACAAGATTGCCTATGTATAATACACACCCTTGTTTTCCCTGTTACACACATTAAAACAAAATTACAAGTTTCCCTCCTTCCCTCCCCGCTTACCCATGGCCACCTCTCCCATTCTGGAGTCCAAATTCCACCTCCTGACAGGGTCCCAGCTTATGGCATGCTTGCATCCTCCGCCCGCTTCCAGCATGGCACTGTCAGGACCTCCTCTGCCCAGCCAATGGTAGTGTCCTCGCAGGGCAATACCATAGATCCAATGCGTATAGCTATAGTCATTGGATCTATGGTATTGCCCTTCAAGGACCACAACACTACCTTTGGCTGAGCAAAGGAGTTCCTGACAGCGCCATGCTGGAAGAGGGCATGCCGCCCGCTGGGACCCTGTCAGGAGGCGGAATTTGGACTCTTGTGTATAATACGTACCCCCACTTCACATAAGGTGAAGAGGGGTAAAATTGTGTGTATTATACATGAGATTTTACGGTATTACATGACTAAAAGATGGAACAGCAACTCGTATTTTAGCTTAATTTTCTTTCTTCGGTATTTCTTTTTGACCCTTTGAGTGCCAGAGGCATGTGCCCACCCCACTGGTAATCAAATTGTTAAAACATCAGCAGAGTAATATCTGTGTGTGATGATTCTGAAGTGCTGTTGAAATGCGCTGCACCCCCCCCGGTTGGGCACTTGGAGTTAACCCTTTGAGTGCCAGAGGGGTACGCATGCATTGCGTAACCCTCGGGCACTCAAAGGGTTAAATTCAGAAAGGAAAAAAATATATTCAGTTTGTCTGGATTTTCCTCCCAAGGAGTTAAGTTACCACATTTCCTGCTGAATGTGTACTTCATTTAGTTGATGAAATCCAGATGTTTGCTGAATTGCGCTGAATGCTGAGGACTGCAGCTTTCCAAAAAAATAAAGTCCTGGACATGTGACTACGCCCTTCAGCAAAAACATCTGCAGTGAAGTGGCAGTGACGTACATTGTCATGCTGGGGGGGAGGTCAGAGGGCACCGCGAATTATTAAAGGAAACCACTGTGTGTGCAAGAGGTCCAGAGAGACTTTACTAGCTAAGTGTCACAATTCACTTGGTATATGTGTGTAGGACAGAGGATAGTCAAATTGTCAGACTGGTTGGGGATGATGGGTGTTTTCATCCAACAACTGGAGAGCCAAATGTTGCCTTCCTTTCAGGGCCAGATTTACATCCTATGTGCCCTTAGCTCCACCCATGGCCACACCCCCACATGACCCAGCCTATAGTCCCGTCCCATCTACTCCTCCATGGCACAGGATATACCCTTATCCTTTAACATGCACATACACAAAAAAAAAACACTTTTAACCTTAAGGGCCAGAAAGATATATGGATACCGCTGCCACTCAAAGAGTTAACCCCTATGGTTGACACAGATGTCTCAACTGTATTGCTTTGCACTCTTCCCTAGAATCCCAGTGGTTAATAACAGCCAGTAAAAGGGGTAAACTGGTATAGGGGCACTGAAATTGTAGTAGCCACACCCACAATTCAGAATGTGGGTGTGGCCAGCACAGCTTAGGCACCTCTCCTCAATATCTGCCTCTCTACACCAATTGCTGTCAATCTTTTTTTTTTTTTTGCTTAACCCCTTAAGCATAATTATTTCACTGAAATGGTCTTCTACGTGTGCTTGCAAACCAAGCACAAACCAAGCACATGCAGAAGACCATTTCAGTGAAATAATTTTTTTTTATAGACGCGATATCGGCTCAGCTGCAGAGCCACCTGATGAAAATAAGACCGGATATCCCTGCAGTCAGTACAACTCTGACTTCGGGGAAGGGGGAGGGATGGGAGAACTTTGCGTTTTGGTTATCTCTCAAACCATAAAGGTTTGAGAGATGAAGCTGGGGGCAATTCAATTATTTTTCAAATATCTACAATATTGGGATTACTAATATTAAAGTATTACTATCCCTTTAAGCTTTTTATAACATGTAGCTGTGTGTTTTAAGTATTTACAGTTCTGTAGTTCAAAAGATATTCAAGCTGAAAGGATCCCCCTCCCACCCCTTCTGGCCTCGTCACTGATCCTCTCTGGTCTGAATGGAGAGCGGTGAGGGCCAATCTTCAGTAAGCAAAAGGAAAATCCTGCCCTCCCTCGTCAAGGGGGTACAGGGTTTTCCTTATATTTACTGTGTGAAGATTGTCCCTCACTGCATCCATCCGGTCCGACGACCAGATTGAAAATCTAAGGGGAGGCAGCCAGAAGGGATGGGAGGGGGATCCTTTCAGCTTGAATATCTTTTGAACTACAAAACTGTAAATACTTAAATACTAATGTTTCACAATAAAAGCAGCTCTAATTAATCTTCATAGTATTTGGGCCATGGAGAGTGTTATTTCAATTCTGTCAGAGTTGTAGTTCAAGAGTAATTGAATGATAAAATATCCCCCTCCGGCCCCTTCTACTGATGTAACACTGCTCACCTCAGAGTAGCAAGACTGTCTAGATGGATCGCAGAGAGAGAGAGAGACAATCTTCAATCAAGATAAGGGAAAAAGCTGAAAAACCTGTCAAGGGGGTCAGGGATTTCATTGTTCTCACAGTAAGAATATTGATCCTTGATGTGAGCTGTCTGGTCTATGGACTGGGGGCTTACACTAAGTAAAAGGGGCGGGAGGGCGAAACTTTATCAATCAATTACTCTTGAACCACAAGTCTCACAGTAATGAAATATCAATCTCTATGGCTCAAATACTAGGAAGATTAATTGGGGCTGCTGTTTTTGTGAAACATTACTATCACTTTAAACATAATGCTACGTAAAAAGCTTGTAGCAGAACTTTGATAGACATTACTATCCCTTTAACTGAGATTGGGTGGATCTATGGCAGGGATTTCCAGACTGGGGGTGGGGGGCTGTTTCAGTGCTGATATTTTCCATTGCTTTCCAACCAAACATTTTCAAAAAAGCAATTATGGGTAAGGCTGATTAAAAGAACAGTTGTAAATGGTACAATCTGCCATGTTTGTACCCATGATACATGATTAATTGGCAGAACGCCTATATTTGATTTGTAAATATTTCTGCGGCAATGAAAAGGATGTTTACTGAACAAAATAAATACAATATATATGAATAATGATAATACACACGTGTGCAAAGGGATACATTTATCATTTATGTCAATAAAAGCAGGAGGGGAATTGTAAGGAGAGGACCACAAACATACAGTAATATATAATAAAATATGGGTTACTGTAGGTCTACAGATAATTTCAAGCCACTCAATAAATAGGTCTTAGTTGAGATTGTGTGGTTTTAGGGACATCGGACATGTTTTAACCCTTTGAATGTTAAAGAGTTTGCGTAAAGAACCCTTTTAAATCAATATGAATTTTTATTTCTCTCCTATAACATGGTCAGTTTGCCTCAAATTAATTTAACTTTTGTGTGTGTGTGTGTATAAAGCCCTAAGCAAAGAATTGGGGTGCTCTCTAGCATTCAAGGGGTTAAATGGTAACTAAAACAATGGCAGAAACATCTATAGCAGCCAAAGGGTTCAGCTTTTTGACATCTGGCTGAAGCTGACACCCTGCTCTGTGCCAAGGGTGTAACAACTAGGAGAGGCGGCTAAATTGAGCCCGACGACGTCAAGGGATAGTAATGTCCAATAATAATTTTATATCGTATTGTAGATTTAAAAAACAATAATAAATTATGTGCAGAAAATCTCATTTCTCAAACCTTTATGGTTTGAGAGATATTCGCCGCTAAAGTTCTTCCCTCCCTCCCTTTCTCCTGATGTCAGCTGTAAAGCTGACAGCAGGAGATTCGAGTCGGCTGATTCAAGGAGGCTCTGCAGCAGAGCTGAAAGCACGTTATTTAAAAATAACTACTTCATTGAAAAAAATAAACTCTATGGCACAAATCCTATCTCTCAAACCGACAGCAGGAGATTCGAGTCGTGCCACTTGAGGAGGCTCTTCAGCAGAGCTGAAATCACGTTATTTAAAAAGAATGACTTCATTGGAACGGTCTCCAAAGTGTGCTTGCAAACCAGGCACACTTTGTAGACCTTTCCAATGAAGTAATTCTTTTTAACTAACGTGATTTCGGCTCTGCTGGTCCCAGGACTGGAATCTCCTGCTGTCAGCAGAGTGCTGACATCAGGAGAAGGAGAGGGAGGACTTTAAATGTGAATATCTCTCAAACCATAAAGGTCTGAGAGATGGGATTTGTTGCACGTAATTTATTTTGTTTTAAATCTGCAACATAGCAAAGTTATTATAGGGCATTAGTATCCCTTTAACCCTTTGTGTGCAATGCACTGGATACCTCTCTGACACACTCTGTTAAAGGGTCAGTAATGTCCCAAAAACAATGCTTAGAGTTTTGTAGAGCTTCAAAAAATAAACTCTATGACACAAATGCTATCTCTCAAACCGCTTATGGTTTGAAAGATATAGGCATTGAAAGCTTCCCCCCTCCCCTTCTTCTGACGTCAGCGATGTGCTGACAGCAAGAGATCCTGGTCTGGGGACCAGCCGGCGGCTCTGCAGCAGAGCTAAACTGCGATATTGGAAAATAATTACTTCATTGGAAAGGTCTACAAAGTGTGCCTGGTTTGCAAGCACATTTTGGAGACTGTTCCAATGAAGTAATTCTTTTTAAATAATGTGATTTCGGCTCTGCTATAGAGACTCCTCGAGTGGCACAACTCTAATCTCCTGCTGTCAGCTTTGAATGCCTATATCTCTCAAACCATAGCAGTTTTAGAGATAGGATTTGTGCCATAGAGTTTATTTTTTTAAGCTCTACAAAACTAAGAATTAACAAGGATGTAACTCTTATGATGAATACTTATATTGTAGTGCTTTCCCTGCCAAGTAAAACATAGGATCTCCCACTGTCCGGATATGCTTCAGTCAAAAGTAATCACAGAGCAAACTGCATTTTTGGATGTAGTACATTATGGCCTGTCCATTTTATGATGGCGCTGTTGCTATTTCAGTGCATGGAGAGCCTTGCAATGCTTTGGAGATCTCTCTCGCATTCAAGTGTTAAAATCCCCAATTCAATGAACAGGAATTTGGGGAATTTTAATATTCTTCCTATAGTGCAGTTGATTTGCCCTAGAATTAAGCCCATTTTAGCTCTGTGCATATGGCCCTTGGAAGTTTAGCAGCAGGAGAACTATTTTGCTTTATTTTCTCCTCCAATTTATGCTTCATAATCCTTAATCATTCTTACCTTATTAATCTACCATTTTCAACATAGTATTGCACTCGGAAATGAATGATCATCGGGGGACCAAACTGGTCAATACCCTGGAGGAGAGAGAGAACAAAAATTACATATACATTGTTTTTTTGAAATCTATATTATATTATATATATATCTTATATAATAATTCACTGAAACGTGTGTAACGACACAGTCATGCGCAGTAGAGACTGCTGCGCGTGCTGCAGTCATGTGCAGTACAGACTGCCCGCGCCGCGGCTGGACGCTCCGAAGGACCGGCTGGCAGTGACACTGTGGCCCATGTAACGGGCTCTTCAACTAGTGTATATATAATATACTAGGTTAAAGCCTGTCATTCGACAGGGTGTAGGTCATACGCATGGAGGTGGGGGAGGGGGACAGAGGTGGTATTGCAGTTATCCCCGGGCCGTGCCGCTCTACCGCTGCTTTTTCCTCCGCCGCCGCTGCAGACATCACTCTGTGTCCTTGCGTGTCACTCACACAGGGAGCGATGCATCCTAGCAAATTATATATATATATAGATATATACGGACACACACAATAGATAGTGAGTAAATGGCTGGTGATGATGGGAGTTGTATTCCAAGAGCAGGGGTGCCACAGACTTTCCACCCTCTGTCTAAACTAGGGATGGGCAAGGTAAAGCAATTCATTGCACATCCTCTGATTCTTAAAGGGATAGCAGTATTGTTTTAAATTAAGTATATCACAGAGTCTTCTTTATTGAAAATACAACAGTTTGCGCTATATTTAGTACCTTACTTTTATGTAGTTCTCCAGTTATTCAATATAGAAGGATTCCCCCTCCCACCCCTTCTGGCCACCTCCCACTGAATCCACATTCTGGTTCCAGCACCGGACGGATGTAGTGAGGGACAATATTCACTAAGTATAAGTAAAACCCTGTTCCCCTCGAAGGAGGAGGGCAGGATTTCCCTTTGCTTACTGAAGTTTGTCCCTCGCTGCATCCGTACAGACCAGACAGAGCTGAAGCAGTTATGTAGCCAGAAGGGGCGGGACGGGGATCCTTCTATATTGTATAACTTGAGATCTATGTAAAAGTAAGGTACTAAATATAGTGCAAACTGATCTATTTACAATAAAGACGACTTGGGGATATACATATTTTAAACATTACTATCCCTTTAACCCCTTAATGTCCGGCGGTCCTGGGACGTTTCCGTTCCATAAGGACTGCATTGAACCACGTAGACGCGCCGGTACACGTGACCTGTCGCGTGTATCGGCGCATCATTATGAGGCCTGATAGAGATCGCTCCGATCTTGGAGCGGTCAATTTCAGGCCCTATTTTTACTTACAACGCTCCCGGCAGAGCGCTGTAAGTAAAAAGTACGTGACGTACTATGACTGTCATCGGTCCTTGAGTATTTCAAGGACTGTGACGGTCATAGTACGGCACATGTCGTTAAGGGGTTAAGAAGAGACCAAGGAATTGTAATTATTCTTACAAAGGTAACAGGTATGTATTTATAATGCAGTGTACCACTGGATGATAGACACTTCTCACAATACATAAGAGAATGTTCTAGAACTCAGAGGTTTTTTAAGCATAGTAATATTTACAGGGAAAGTACAGTGTAGTATGGGAAATATATATCATGTAGGGCTTTTGTCTGTTAAGTACAATGTGGGGTACACTCACTGCTGAGGGATACCGGATTTAACCCTTTTAAGTGCCAGAGGTGTACGCAACACATTGCTTTGCAATGAGTTGCGTACCCCTCTGGCACTAAAAGGGTTAAAAATGATTCAGCACCACTCTAAAATCCAAGTCCACTAAAGAACAACTCTGAGCTGCAACAACTTTTTTAATTAAACCTCTCGCAACAGCAAGAGAACGATTTCAATATTATGTGATCATTTCCCCTTTAAAAGCATATTATTCTTATGCGAAAAGCCACGTTGTAACATTCACCTGTATATATGTAAATACTTCCAAACTAGACACAACAAGATACAGGTTATTCCTTCTGCCAGAAAATGTTACAATGTGTGCAAACGATACAATAACATGTCCTTTCAGATTAAGACAACTTGTTTCCATTTGTAAAACCAAAACAATAATCCTTATGTATTATGGAAAAGTGTAGCAGTTCTGGGCCAAAACAACTACATTGCATCTAAACAATCCCCTTAGAGCCCACTGTAATCCTGTGCCTCCTCCCTCCCCTTTTACTGACGTAACACTGCTCACCTCAGAACAGAAAGGTGGGGTCCATATGGATCGCAGAGAGGGACACGCTTCAGTAGGCATAAGGAAAAACATGAAAAGCCTGTCAAGGGGGGCAGGGTTTTCCTTATGATCACAGTAAGAAGATTGCCCCTTGTTGTGACCTGTCCGGTCAAGAGACCAGATTCCACATCTGAGGGGAGGTGGCTCACACACCTTCCAAGTGTCCCTCTTTAGGAGGGACAGTCCCTGTTTGAGATCCAAATCCCTCTGTCCCTCTTTCTCACCCTGATGTCCCTCTTTTTTTAGGAGATCAGACTGTGTATTAATGTATCACACTGCTCCACAGCAATAAAACGCACATTAATATTTCTGTAAATGTCAGTATATGTCTTATATAAATTAGTCTGTGTAAATAAAATACTTTTGTCTTGTTATAAATCATTTATTCAGTTACATAAAGAGGAGTCAATACATCATGAAATAATCTAAACATTCTTGGTAGTGTCCTGCACACCAGCCATGCCCTTGGTAGTGGTAGTGCCCTGCACACCAGCCATGCCCTTGGTAGTGGTAGTGCCCTGCACACCAGCCATGCCCTCAGCAACAGCAATTGGTCAATTGAAATGTTTGGTGGTATGGGCTTACACTAGATAAAAGGTGCAGGGTTTTCCTTATGATCACAGTAAGAAGATTGTCCCTTGCTGCAATCTGTCTGGTCCCAGGACCAGATTCCACATCTGAGGTGAGCGGTGTTACACTAGGTAAAAGGGGCGGGAGGGGGATACTTTATCATTCAATTACTCTTGAACTACAACTCTGATGGTATTGAGAATATTGAATATCCCACACACATTTATATTCATATTTATAAACAGGAGGATCAGAAACAAATCAGTTGGTTTTCTGAACTAATAGTGACAACAATGGAAGCCTTCAGCAAGAAACAGACAGATTTACGCCCTAAATATCTGTTAATCCAAATGGATTAAATACCAAGTGGACAAAGCATATGGCACATAAAACTAAAATAATCCCCATTACATGTGGTTTTACAGGGTTTTTTGGATTATAACTATCATTATCTTCAGCAGACTGGAACTGTGTACAATATTAACCCTTCAAGTGCCAGAGAGGCATCCAACGCATTGTGTTGGATGCCTCTCTGGCACCCAAAGGGTTATAGTGAAACTTTCACCTTATTTCTAGTTTGAATATTTGAAAACCGCATTAAATATTGTCATTTTAACCAAAATTCCATTCACATTTTTATTTAGGGGCAAAGTGAAAGTGAACTTTTCCTGGTACTGCACAAAGTTTCATTAGTATATAGTAAAATAGTAACATAGTAAATAAGGCTGAATAAAGACACAAGACAATCAATTTCAACCTTTGCCTCATACCCCAGAGATATGAGAATTTTATAGCTTTCCTGCTACCAAATAAGTTAGTCTTTATCTGACCTTCCTGATCTGCCTACTAATACACAGTATAACCCTGTATGTTCCCTTTTGAAAGAAATGTATCTAAGCGTCTCTTAAATGTATCCATTGTATCTGCTGTAACCACCTCCTTGGGTAAGGAATTCCACAATTTAACAGACCTTACTGTAAAAAACCCTTTCCTCTGCTGAAGTCTAAACCTCCTTTCCTCTAATTTCAAGGGGTGGTAACTGGTCACCTGATCAGGCCTTGGAATAAATATATGAATATGAAACCTAATTGAAACATTCATTAGTTTATAGAAACAAGTGTGAATATCACCCTAACTGTACATTTTCTGGTATTTTGGCTATCATGACAAATAGGCAAATTTTTTCAAATGTGAAAACTTGAATTAAGGTGAAAGTTCCAGTTTAAAGGGGATCTCTCACCTAAATACATGTAATGCTCATTAGTTAGAGCATTTATCTAAAACACTGAAAATATTGTTCACTGTATTAAAAAAACAGTTATATGCGCAAAAATTAAAGTTTAAAAAGTGTCCAGCAGCCTACTTCCAGCTTGCCGAACTTTGCTTACCAGAGGCAGCTCTGTCCCACTACCCATCATCCTCGCATGACGGAGGCTGTTTGTCACTAAAGTGGATCGATCGCATTGGCTAGATATCGATCTCTGCCAATGCGATCGCTCCACTTTAGTGACAGTATATTGAGTACAGCAAGGGAATTCCTCAGATGTGGAATCTGGTCTCTTGACAGGACAGATACAGCAAAGGACAATCTTCTTACTATGATCATAAGGAAAACCCTGCCCCCCCTGACAGGTTTTTCAGGTTTTTCCCTTATGATCACTGAAGATTGTCCCTCTCTGCGATCCATCTGGACAGTCTTTCTGCTCTGAGGTGAGCAGTGTTATATCAGTAAAAGGGGTGGGAGGGGAAACTTTATCATTCAATCACTCTTGAACTACATCTCTGACAGTATTGAAATAACACTCTCCATGGCCCAAATACCATGAAGATTAATTGCAGCGGCTTTTATCCTGAAAGATTACTATCACTTTAAGCATTACAGTCCCTTTACGTGTATTGAATCCATGTTCATTTTTAGAAGTCCGTGTTCCTTTAATGCCAACGGCAAAATTCCTCAGCAGTCCCAGCCAAGAATTATGTTGAACAAACACAGTTCTTCAACGGACTTACTTTACTGGCTTCTCTCTTCCACTCCTTGGGGCAGTATTTATACACCTTCTGTGAAAGCTCCATGTAAACATGTTCGTTGTCTGCGCAGAAGAGGAACAGAGAGAATGAAATGAATTTCATCTATTTATACAAATACTTTTTATATTAGACAATCCGGCACCAATAAAGTGCCCCTGAAACTAAACAGAAAAAAATGTCTCAAACGCTTACCCGCTTAGTTTGTTAATTAACCCTCTGAGTACCACGGAGGTATCCAACGCATTGCAGTGCGTTGTATACCTCGCTGGCACTCGAAGGGTTAAAGGACTGATATATTATATATATAATTTTTTTTTTTAATAAAACTTGTTATAGATCTCTTTTCTGCAGAGTAAAACACTGTTGCAAGACTTTTCATCTCAAACACCATTACAATGCAACCAAATCAGCAACAGTGCTAACTAGTGTCCACTTTGTTATATTACACTTTATAAGACAACTTGAGTCATAGACTAAAGCCAGCCATAGGAGCAGTACGGTTCACTTTTAAACAGTCACACTGAAAAACGCGTGATACAAAAACGTCACATTGTTTAAAAGGACAACATGAAAATCTTGCCTTGCATAAAAAGCGCAAGATTCTCATGTTGCCTCCTTATATGTTGCTGTATGTATCAGGAGGCGGATATCACTGGCCACGGGCCTTTCCTACATAACTGGGATGTCTAATTTTGCCCACAGACATCTCTCTCTGTAATAAGTGAAACTGTCCCCTCTGGCACTGAATGGGTAAAAAAAAAAAAAGCTCTGGAGTGAGCCAAATTCACCATAAGTGATGCACTTAACCCCTTGAACATAGGAGATCTCAGATGTATTGCTTTGCAATGCGTCGGAGATTTCTCTAACATGCAGTGGATCAACCCTATTTAAATCAATGGGAATTGTGGGATTTTCATGTTGTCTGCATTGGAAGACAAAGGCCACTGTTTTTTTCTCTTCTGTTTGGAGAGCCAGTATGAGAGAGCGATCACACTGACGGGCTCGCTGTGGGAGAGGCTGAAACGGACTGCTCTAATCTTGAAGCAGTCCATTTTAGACTCCGCCCATGATCACAGAGCACCTGCATGCGCACTTTCATCAAAATAAATTCATGACGTGCCAGGACCGTCACCGGACCTTAAAGGGATAGTAATACTTAAAATACAAAAAAAAATATGTTGTAGGGTTTATCCCCCTGAGTAAAACAAGGGTACTCCCACTGCTGAAAGGTGTTTCATTCAAAAGTTATTAATTTTCAAAGTTGAATTTTTTAGGTGCAATATCACAGTGGCCTGAAATTGTACAGTGGCGCTGTTGCTACATGATCCTATGGACAGCTCTGGTCAATTGACCATAAATCTCCATAGGATGGTGTAGCAACAGCGCCACTGTACAATTTCAGGCCACTGTGATATTGCACCTAAAAAATTCAACTTTGAAAATTAATAACTTTTGAATGAAACACCTTTCAGCGGTGGGAGTGCCCTTGTTTTACTCAGGGGGATAAACCCTACAACATATATTTTTTTACATTTTAAGTATTACTATCCCTTTAACACACAGACCATCATGATGATCCTTGCACGTCATTGGTCAATAAGGGGCTAGGAACAAGCGATCCTCCATAGATGCATAAATCAAATGATGACACCCCAGGGGGGTAATTACTAGTCTGCCCCTGCAGTAAAAGTTTAACTGTGTGCTATTCCATCTAGACAGCTGTTCATTAGTTTCACATTTGCATCTGTGATTTGAGTTTCAGTTGAAAGGCATGTCAGGATTCATTTCAATCCGCCGCTGTCCTGTGATTGAACACCAACATGAAGTCACCAGTCTGGCTTGTTTATGATGGCATTTTGTCCCTTTTTGTTTTTCAGGACCCAGTGAATAGAAATCTGCACGCTTGCTGTTAACGCTTCTCCAATCTGGCAGGAGGAATGTGAGCACTGAAGAATTTGACTGCTGCACAATCCATCGGACAGAGGCCAGCCTCAGCTGTCCTTGTACATCACGCAGGCCTCCACACATGGGCTTTTTTCAACCCATTGAGTGCCAGAGGAGTGCAAATCATTGCTAAAACACTTCCAAACACGATTATGAAATCCTTTGGGAATAAAAAAGTATCCTCCTCCCCAAATAATACAAAAAAACAGTTCTTTATTGTCTTTCTATGCAAGTGCAAAAAAGTATATGTACAATGAAGATTTCTATCAATTGCTGTTGTAGATATTATCTTGAAAATTCTGATGCAGTTATTGGCCTCTGGGGTCTGCAAGTCTTAACAGTTGCAAGCGTGGCATTTAAAAAACTTTGCTGCTGGCGTAAATTCACACCCCAGCCTCCAGGGACACTCTTGCTAAAATACTGGTATGAACAAATATGTTGTAACAGTTTCAGCTCTATATGCACACATTCCTTATCTCGATACAATAAAGGAAGTGTGAAATTGCATGTGCACTATTTCAGATAGCATATGGAAGCAATTCCCCAGTGCACTCTCCAGTTCCTGGTCAGGAAGCTGTATTCTGTGTGTCAGAATACAAAGGAAAATGGCCTCCCCCAGGGCTGCTGAAAGATCATGTTATGGAGGTATGGAAACATTTTACACCATGGCTGTTAAACATGCTGACATGGGCCAAATGCAGCAAGCTGGAGCCCAAGGTATGGCCATTCTGACGCTTTTAACACTTGGAGTGTCAGAGGGGTACGCAACACATTGCAAAGCAATGTGTTGCGTACCCTTCTTGCACTCAAAGGGCTAGCGAACTTTTTTTTACCTAGTTAGCTAGCACCAAAACTAACAGGCTACCTACTCACAGTTGATGTTGTGCAACTGGTTCCATTTAGTTTTCAAGAATAGTTTAGTTAGGTAAAGCGATAGTAATGTTTGTAATAAAGTAGATTGCTGAGCCTTCTTTGCAGGGACGTGCACAGACATTTTGGGGGGCACGGGCTCAAATGAAAAAAAGGGCACTTCTCATAATTATTTATTCAAAATATATATTTAAAAAAAGGGCACAAGGGCACTTTGGACAAAAAGGGCGGGTGCTCAAGCCCCCCTTGGTGTCTATGTGTGCACGTGCCTGCTTCTTTGTAGTAAATGTAACAGATTGCGCTATGTTTGGCTACAAAAGATATTAAGTGTAGAAGGATTCCCCGCCCACCTCTTCTGGCCGCCTCCCACTGAATCTGAAATCTGGTCCTGGAACCGAACAGCTGCAGAGAGAGACAAACTTCAGTAAGTAAGAATAAGGACAACTCTGTCCCCCTTGTCAAAGAAGAGAAGGAATTTCCTTTGCATACTGAGGTTTGTCCCTCACTGCATCAGTCCGGACCAGACTGCAGATTCAGCGTGACATATCCAGAAGGGGCGGGCAGGGGATCTTTCTACACTTAATATCTTTTGTACTACACAAAAGTAAGCAGCTAAACATAGTGCAATGTGTTATATTTACTATAAAAGACTCAGCAATCTACTTTATTACAAACTTTACTATCACTTTATATTCCAGGATTCTAAATGACCTGATCAAAACTGAGCAGTGGCCAGCAGTATAGAATTGTGCACTACTGTAACAATAAAGTTGATTAGACTTTTTTTACACTGATTTTATATTACTGCTATAATTCATCACTGGCATCTAAAAAAATAAATAAATTGTGACCCTCACACATGGATTTCTGATCATGTTGTCACCCACTTGAAAGTCACCACTTTACACGTACACTAGCGGTCAAAAGTTTTGAGACACCTCAATTTTTGCTACTTTAAGTTATGGTCATATAACTTGACAAAAACATTAGAAAAACATGTCAACATTGGGTATTTCTAAAATCAAGACAAATATTAAAATCTATTTAGCAGGGTTTTTTTTTAGCGTTTGTAGATGTGTGAACGATTTTTAGTGCCAAAGTAAAAAAAAAAAAGTGCATTTGTTACATTTGTTTCATCATATTTTATAAATTGTTTTACAGGAAATTTGATGAAAATAATGTTATATTTAGAAAGCCCATCTTATGGCAAGAATACAATATATAATATACTAGTGTGAAAGCCAGTGTACCCGGGCAAAGGTCCAGGTGATGTTAACCCTTTGAGTGCCAGATGGGTACGCAACCCTGGCACTCAAAGGGTTAAGAGGCCCGTCCTGCTGTGCGTCCCGTTGATGCAGTCATGCACTGTAGGGACTGCCTGAAAGCACAGAATGCTCCCAGCACAGAACTCCCAGCATTCCGTGGGTTCGGGCAGTCTCTACTACGCATGACAGCTTCTGACAAACATTCTTACCAAATTATTGTATAGGATGTGGGTACATTAAATGAGTAAGAGGAAAATTACAGCTACACACATACACAGTAGAAGTGTTAAAACAGAAGGACAATGGCTGTTTTAACACTTCTACCGTGTTTGTGTTTAGCTGTAATTTTCCTCTTACTCATTTAACCCCTTAATGATCGGCATGGCGCAATCAGTTAAGGACCACGGAGCATTTTTTTTTTTTTTGGTTCTTCCGGTTCCAGACTCCCCGAACGGCATGCAGCAGCAGGGGGAGCCTGGAATTCCATGACGGTCATAGTACGTCATGGGTCATTCAGTCAGATCGACCCGTGACGTACTATGACCATCAAGGGTCGTTAAGGGGTTAATGTACCCACATATATTATATACTGTTTTTCTTGCCATAAGATGGGCTTTCTAAAGATACCGTTATTTTCATCAAATTTCCTGTAAAACAATTTATAGAATATGATGAAACAAATGTAACAAATGCATTTTTTTTTTTAAGTTTGGCACTAAACATCTACAAACGCTATAAAAACCCTTCTAAATAGATTATAATATTTGTCTTGATTTTAGAAATACCCAATGTTGACATGTTTTTCTAATGTTTTTGTCAAGTTATATAGCAATAACTAAAAGTAACAAAAATTAAGGTGTTCTCAAACTTTTGACCGCTAGTGTACAGTTTGTCTAAATATTTCAACATGCTTTCTTTTAAAATCAACTTGTAATTTATTTTCTATGATCTTCCATAGATAGTGGAAACAGTGCTCATGAGCCTCTGCAGTGGGTGGCAAGAGGGGGGCACTTGCCCCCCTGGATAACCATAGGGCCTGGGGAGCATGTTATGGCTTTGCTGTCCCCTCCCCCCTCGAAACATTTCTGCGGATGCTTATGTCTGCAGCCCTACCAACTTTATAATGCCTTGGGTGATTTTAAAGGGATAGTAATACTTCGTTTTAACTTTATTTTATTTTGTAGGCATTAAAAAAACATGAAGAATTATATAAGTCTTATCTCTCAAACCTTTATGGTTTAAGAGATATTCACAAGCAAAGTGCCCCCCTCCTGCCCCTTTTACTGATGTAACACTTCTTAGCCAGGGCAGAAGGGAGGTGCCCAGGTAGACTGCAGAGAGGGACAATGTTCAATTAAGATAATGGAAAAACCTGAAAAGCTTGTCAAGGGGGGCAGGGATTTCATTGTTTTCATAGGAAAAAGAGTGTCCTCTTCTGTTATCTGTCCAGTCTATGGACTGGATTCCACATCTGAGAAGAGATTGTTTACAGTAGGTAAAAGGGGCGGGAGGGGAAATTTGCTTGTGAATATCTCATAAACCATAAAGGTTTGAGAGATAAGACTTATATCATTCTTCATGTTTTTTTAATGCCTACAAAATAAAATAAAGTTAAAACGAAGTATTACTATCCCTTTAAAGCAGAACTTTCATCACAATAATATAGCACCCCAAGTCATAATTACAGTAGTTAACAGCACTTCTCACTCCCACCAACTGACTGGCAGTTCATGTGACAGGAGGCACTTAAATCCAATAGCACTTACTCTCTCTGTGTCAAACCTACCTTCCTCTAGACTGTAAGATCTCACCAGCAGGGGGCCCTCTATCCCTTCTGTTCTCTACCTTTGATTGTACTATTTAATATCTCTGTATGTCTATTCCCAATTGTACAGCGCAGCGGAATTAGTTGGCGCTATATAAATAAAGAATAATAATATGTATAGACTTGTATTTTCAAGTATAATTGCGGCATTAGTGAAAACAGAACTTTTTAGGCAGACAGACAGCAGGGAACAGAGCAGACATCTTGCAGAACTGGCATCTCTGTCCGTCCCCTTCAACTCCACGACTGGTGAGATGAATGCCTTTGTGCCTTAACCCTTAGAGTGCCAGAGGGGTACGCAACGCATTTCTTTGCAATGCGTTGTGAACCCCTCTGGCACTCAAAGGGTTAAGGCACCGAAGGGACTGACAGTGCAGGCACAGAGAGCAGAGCGCCTACTGTAAGATCCCTGCCGGTGTCTGTCTGCCTAAAAACTGTATTTCTCACTAATGCAGCAATTATACTTGAAAATACAAGTAAGTCTATACATATTGCTATTGTAATTATGATTTGGGGCTCTATATATGATGAATATTCTGCTTTAAAAGAGCTATTGAAATCAGCTTTACTTATATTACTATTATTATTAATCTTTATTTATATAGCACCAACAAATTCCACAGCGCTTTAAAGTAGGGAGTAGACATACAGAGGTATTAAATAGTACAATCAAGTGTGGAGAACAGAAGGATCAGAGGGCCCTGCTTGTGAGAGCTTATTTAAAACTGTAGTTTATGAGACATAGCTTTAGGTATGTGTCACGGTTAGTAGAAATGAGATCTGGACAGGTACTGTTAGGAAACACAATTTTATTGAAAACAGACAATGAAATGGTAATACAATATATATACAGTATAAGCAACACACAACAGTGCAAGCAACGCTTTGCGGATAGAATGCTTCAGTGTGGTGCTGTACGTAGACCCCAGATAGGGAATGGTAGGCCTCCGCAGGTCCGCACCTGCACAGATTAACAAAACACGGAGCGAGATATCTGAGCCTCAGGTCCACACCTGAAGGTACCCCAAATGCTTGGAAGGCAACCAGGAATGAGTCTGCCAGAGCCACAGGCCCGCACCAGAATGGATATCAGACTATCAGAGGAAATGCAGAGAATAGTCAGATAGAGCCACAGGTCGGCACCAGAATGGATAGTCAGACAAGCCAAGGGTCAGTACGCAACGAGTAATCAGCCAGAGCCGCAGGTCCGCCCCAGAATGGTTATCAGACTATGCCGAGGTCATACACGGAGTGGATAGTCAGACAGAGCCAGAGGTCAGCACCAGAACCGGGTAGTCAGACAGGTCAAGGGTCATACATGTAGCAGGTAGTCAAACAAGCCAGGTAATACATAGGAACAAATGCTAGGAACTGCACTGGACACCAACGAAAGGGCAACTGAGCCCTGTGTCCAGGCAGTATATAAATGCCTGCCCCCAGGAACAGGAGGAGTCAGGAGTGGGTGACTGCCCCTTCAAATGGAGCGCACGTCCATCTCCCTGGACGTGCGTCTGTATGACGCTACCCGACAACGGCCGGGCCATCTATAGGGAAGCGGCTGGAGCCACGAGACAGAATGCGTCTGAGCTGCCAAGAGGAAGGCTGTGGCTGGCCTGCTGCCAGCGGATGCGGCCACATGAAAAGAGGTATGCCCTGCGGCGCTCGAGCGAGCCACCACCATCTATAACAGTATGTGGTTTTATGCAAATTAGCCAACACTCCCTGGTAGAAAGGGGCAGTTGGGAGGGAGAGTGGAATGTTATTATATGGCAAACGTGGCTGTGCAAGCCTGATTCACAATGTGCATAAACTAGCAAAGTTAAATATCTCAACTAATAGTTTTAAGTAAAAATGGCAAACAGATGTAGGTGATTTTGAAAGCTCATTATAAGGTTTTAGATTTACTTTAAAGGGATAGCAATACTTAATTATTACTAATCCCTATATTAAAGACATATTAAAAATACATGTATTGCCCCCAGTGTCATCTCTCAAACCTTTATGGTTTGAGAGACGATTGCTCCTAAAGTTGCCCTCTCCCTTTCCCTTCCCCGTAGTCAGCGTTCTAGCTGACAGCAGGGAAGCCTATTGTATGACTTTCAGGTGGCTCTGCAGCACAGCCAAGATCGCGGTAATAAAAAAAATATTTCACTGAAATGGTCTTTTATTTATTTATTTTTATTAACGCGATTGCGGCTCTGCTGCAGAGCCCCCTGATGATCGTATGACCGGATTTCCCTTCAGTCACCTACAACGCTGACTTTGGGGAAGGGGGAGGGAGAGGGCAACTTTAGGAGCAATTATCTCTCAAACCATAAAAGTTTGAGAGATGACACTGGGGGGAATACATTTATTTTTAATAGGTCTTTAATATAGGGATTAGTAATAATTAAGTATTACTATCCCTTTAACAACTACCAATGCTTCTTTTAATCCAGGTATGTGTAACTTGCAGTCTGAAGCTGATGGTGGACTACAAATCCTATCCTCTTCAGCTAACCAGTACCAGTTGAGGATGGAATTGTAGCCCAACAACAGCTGGAATCATGCAAGCTGTTCACTCCTTCTAAGAGCTTTTGTATGATGGGTCACAAAGGAGTAGTTTCGTTCATAACTAACCCCCATCCAACCAAAAGGACATTCCCTGGCCTCCAAACTAAGCCACTTGTTTTCTAGCCATTCTTCACCGCCAGAGCTGGATCATCCGTTATGGTAACCTAGGCTACTGCCTAGGGCCCGTGACAATACGAGGGGCCCTGTCTGCAAGTGATGGATCACAGACAGAGGTCCTGATGTTGCTGTCACTAACATCTTGTGTCAGATGCCCTTTTTGTTGAAAGAGCATCATTCAGTTGCTCAAACTTCGATTAGAGCCACAATGCCAGTACCTGCAGGCAACACTCTGTCAGAAGCACCAAATCAAGAATGTGGGGCCCCAATTAGGTACCTTGCCTAGGGCCCAACGGAGCTTTAATCCATCTCTGTTCACTGCAGTCTACTCAGGCTTTGTGAATCACATATTCTCCTTCTCCCTGTACATTGCAATGAAGAGGCCTCACCACCATTTACATTTGTCCACATGCAATTTTTTTTAAATATTACTACAAACATGCCACAATACAGAAAATGATAGTATGATATGTATAATCCCATGACACACGGTTTCTGCCCATTCATGTTTAAAGGGATAGTAATGTTTCAAGATAAATGCAGCTCCGATTATTCTTTATAGTTTTGGGCCATGTAGAGTGTTATCATTCTCTACAACGTGTAGTTCCAGAGTAATTGAATCATAAAATGTCCCCCACCCCCCCTTATACGTGTGTTAAGCTGCACAGCAAGACTGTCCGGATGGATCACAGCAAGGGACAATCTTCTGTTAGCATAAGGAAAAACCTGTCCTCCTCATTCAAAAGTAAGAAGATTGTCCCTTGCTGTGAGCTGTCCAATCAAGAGACCAGATTCCACATCTGAGGGGAGGTGGCTTACACTATGTAAAAAGTGCGGGAGCGAGATACTTTATCATTCAATTACTCTGGAACTACACATTGTAGAGAATGATAATAACGCTCTACATGGCCTAAAACTATAAAGAATAATTGGAGCTGCATTTATTTTGAAACATTACTATTCCTTTAAAGGGATAGTAATGTTTCATAATAAAATCGGCTCCAATTAATCATCTTTGGAGAGTGTTATTTCAAAACAGTCAGAGTTGTAGTTCAAGAGTAATTCAATGACAAAGTATCTCCCTCCCGCCCCTTTTACTGATGTAACACTGCTCAGCCAGAGCAGAAGGGAGGTGTCCAAGTAGATTGCAGAGAGGGACAATCTTCAATTAAGATAAGGGAAAAACCTGTAAAACTTGTCAAGGGGGGCAGGGCTTTCATTGTTCTCATAGGAATAAGTGTCCCCTTCTGTTATCTGTCTGGTCTATGGACTGGATTCCACATCTGAGAAGAGATGGCTTACACTAGGTAAAAGGGACGGGAGGGGAAATTTTGCTTGTGAATATTTCTCAAACCATAAAGGTTTGAGAGATAAGACTTATATGGTTCTTCATGTTTTTTTATGCCTACAAAATAAAATAAAGATAAAACGAAGTATTACTATCCCTTTAAGCCAATTTTCTTATTATGCATTCTATCAGGGTTAGAAAACTCCCCAAAGTCAAAGAGCCCAAGCTTACAAAATGCTATTCCGGCAGGTATTTTTGATATTCATCTATGTACATGGATCACTTCACTAGCTCCTACAAAAATCTGACTTGATCCCAAAATTTTGGTTTTTCACTTGGCTCTGAATTCAAATAGAATAACATATATTAAGGCTTAGTCTTTTACTATTATAATAGAAGTATTATAAATTTACAGCTGTAATTGTACAAGTCTATCCCAAGCTTGCTGTACGACCCCATGCATGAGATGACGTTGCCATTGGGAGCCCAATTTCTATTGGCTGTGCAGGTGGAGTGACATCCCAGCAGTCAATAGAAATCCTCAGCTGCCTTTCTAAAGCTCACTGGACCAGCTCTGTGGAAGAGAATCCCACAAGTGACCTGCATACTGAGGGCTTTACATTTATGTATGCATCTCTTTATTTATATGGTGTCAAAAAGTTTAAAGCGCAACTATCACGTAGATATAAGTGTCCCTCAATTAATTGTTAGTATAGTGGTAATCATTGAAATACTGTTATAATCTTTATTAAAGGGATAGTAATACTTCGTTTTAACTTTAATTTATTTTGTAGGCATTAAAAAAACATGAAGAATGATATAAGTCTTATCCCGCAAACCTTTATGGTTTGAGAGATATTCACAAGCAAAGTTTCCCCCTCCCGCCCCTTTTACATAGTGTAAGCAATCTCTTCTCAGATGTGGAATCCAGTCCATAGACCAGACAGATAACAGCAGGGGACAATCTTCTTCCTATGAGAACAATGAAAGCCCTGCCCCCCTTGACAAGTTTTTCAGGTGTTTCCCTTATCTTAATTGAAGATTGTCCCTCTCTGCAGTCTACCTGGGCACCACCCTTCTGATCTGGCTGAGCAGTGTTACATCAGTAAAAGGGACGGGAGGGGGACACTTTGCTTGTGAATATCTCTTAAACCATAAAGGTTTGAGAGATAAGACTTATATCATTCTTCATGTTTTTTTAATGCCTACAAAATAAAATAAAGTTAAAATGAAGTATTACTATCCCTTTAAGTGGCAGCATTATTTGGAATCATAAGTTCTTTTGAGACTCACCTCCAGACGACAGCACAGACAGACATCTTCCCGAGAGGGATCTATGCACCCGCTCTGTCCGTCCCTGCTTGTACCATGTGGTACAATGCAACTCCCCCTTTTGGAAAATAACCTATCAGTGAGGAGACAGGGTGGGACTTATGTTTCCAAATAATGCTGGCACTTAATAAACATTATAACGGTATTTCAATGATTACCGCTATACTAACAATTAATTATATCTGAGTGATCGTTCCGCTTTAAGCAGCCCCATCCAGTACTTTGTTACAATAAATAAGTGAGGATAAATTAAGTGTCAAAGTCACGGAAAGAGGTCCTGCTCCAAGGAGCTTACAGTCTAAATGGGTAATAGGAGACAGATAACGGGGTACGAGGGTGTTAAGTGCTGTAAGTTAACTCTTAGAGTGCCGGAGGGGTACGCTATCCATTGCAAAGCAATGCCTTGCACACCCTTCTGGCACTCAAAGGGTTAAAGTGCCGATTCTGCCAAAAGGCGGTGAATGGTGCTAGAATATACGTCCAGAGGTGGGGCTAGCAGTGATTAACTAGCAAAAGACTGGGCTTTACTTTGTGTATATATTTTTCAGGATGGTTGACCATTAACCCTTTGAGAACCAGAGGGGTACACAATACATTGCAAAGCAATGCATTGCATACCCCTCTGGCACTCAAAGGATTAACAAAACAGTAGTGATTAGATATTACTGCCAGCTCAATTTTTCAATATACATTTTTATAACGAAATGTACTTTTTTAAATTCTCTGTTTTGTTTTATTTTTATTAAGTCCCCCCCTCCTCTTTTTACATAAGTCATCATGCCTCCCCCCTCAGAGCAGCAAGCTGATCGGATGGATTGTGACGAGTGACAATTTTGTATCAGAATAAGGAAAACACTGCTTTCCTCCATCAAGGGGTGTCAGAATTTTCCTTAACACTGATATCGTCCCTTTATGCTATCTATCTGGTCAAGTGCACGGATTTCAAGTGATAGTAATGTCTATGTAAAATGACTTGCCCGAGTCTTCTGTATATTAAAAGGAACATATTGTGTAATGTCTATGCGCTTACTTCTTTGTAGTTCAAAAGTTATGAAGCACTGAAGATCCACCGCCCGCTCCTTTCTGTCCGCCGATCAGTGATCGGGTAGTGTGACTCGACGGCTGCAGTGAGGGACAAACTTCCTTATGTAAGTGTAAGGGAAATCCAGCCCCCCTTGATGAAGAAAGACAGGATTTCTTTTTGCTTACTGAAGATTGTCCCTCGCTGCATCCGTCCTGACCAGCCTGCATGTTCTGAGTGATGTGGGGAGAAGGGGAGGGCGGTGGATCTTCAGCGCTTCATAACTTTTTAACTACAAAGAAGTAAGCACTGAGACATAGCACAATATGTTCCTTTTAATATAGAGAAGACTCTGGCAACTAATTTTAAAGAGACATTACTATGCCTTTCAGATCTGAGGGGAGGCAGTGTGACATATGGAAAAGGAGTGGGAGGGGGAACACTTAATTAAAATAAAAAAAGACAACATTATTAGCATTTAGAAAGGTAGGTTTCATTATCAGAATATATACTGAAGACTCGTCATGATCAACATCTTATATTATTGTATAATATATGTGATTTGCAAATTGCAAAGCCTCAATACTCAGATTCCAGCACCTCTGCTGGGTATTTCTTAATTTTGCATACAAAGAATTTGAACTTCAAAATGTCAGTCAGAAATGACTGAAGGCTCCTGTTTATTGTGATGGGTGGTCAAGGTCAGAGAAATGAGATGGCAGACGGGCATGTTGAGACCTGCGACAGTTTGACCTGCATGCTGGAGGAGAGCAAGACTAATGAGCTATTGACATAAGGGTGGGCCCCGTCTGACATGCAGGTTATATTAACTTATTGCATACAGGAGGAGATGTGCAACCCATTGCCCTCCCCTCTAGAATCCTAACAGCCATATCTAGAGTACAAAAGAGGAGAAATTCTGGGGAATAGGGTGAACACATTTCGTTTCTGCCATTCAGAGAGAAGAGCGCACCACAGAGTTCTAAACACTAGTGGGAGAACTGCCCATTGCCTGCTGACACAGAAAGCGATGCCTGTGGTGGCAACAAGAAAATGTACATCAAGCTCAAAGTCTTAGACTAGCATTACACTACAACACAATTGCACTGCAGTTCCTGTCTTATATCAATGCTCAATTCTCTTTCTAGTGTTTAGAGGTCTGTCTGGAAGCCATTTTGTTGTAGCCCAGTAGAGACATCACTTCCTGTCACAGTATCAATGTGCAGTTCTCCTACTAGTGTTTAGAACTCTGTGTTCCGGAGTCTTCATTCCGGGACTTGGTATTGTCCCAGAATAGGGTTGTCCAGGACAAGAGACACATTTAAAATTCGGGACACATGGTCACCCCCTACTGGGGAAGCCAAATTCCTCATAGGGAACAAACAGAAATGTTCCCAAATTCCAGTTTACTTCAATAGGGCTATTAACCCCTTGAATGACATAATCTTGTTGCCAGGTTCATGGACAAACAGAGGTAGTTACCAGTTGCTCAGAACCCCCCCCCCAGTCCCTTGTGTTCTTTTGCATCTATCAAGTCAAAGTGACAACAAATTTACATACCCGATATGGAGGAATGTTTTGCTTCTGTTAGGTATATGACAATATTGGGGGGATTGATTCCCATGTCAGTTGTTGGACTACAATTCCCATCTTACCCAGCAGGCCAACGGCCAGCTGAGGATGATGGGAGGAGTTGTCCAACAACAGTTGGAGGGATGTAGGTTAATCATTCCTGGCCTATGTAAGCCAATTGCAATGGCTTCTGGGTAAAGAATTGCACATAAACAATTCTTAGTTTCTTTAGCCCATACTGTTATTTTTTTTTTTTTTTGGGAACCACTCTCTGAAAATCCTGGCATTGCCCCAGCGGTCGGGACATGTAATGGTGCTAATCTCCATTCTAGTTCTGGTGCCATTGGGCCGCACACTGCACTAATAATACATTATGTTGGCACGTGCCCCAGATCTTTTGGGAACCCAGCAACTATCCTGATCACGGGAGTTGCTCTTATGACTATATAAATGGAAGCAGACAACGTGGTTATAAAATACAATTATAGCAACATTTTATTTTGCTTGAGACGCCTCTAGTGCATTACTTATAGGATGTAGTGAAAAAGATCAATTCATAATTCAATAAATTGAATGAAAAATAAAGAAAAGTGGAGTATTTTGGGGCTTTAAAGGGGGTTGTTAATCTTCTGAATGCTTTGGAATTCATTAAGAGACTTCTCAAGGACTACAAGAGGTTAAAACCCCATTTAAACCAATAGAAATGTTTATTGTTCTTTATGATACAGCTAATTTGCCACAGAATTCTTCCACATTTCTTTATGACATATGGCCTACTGTGTGATGTCCTAAGGCATTTGTAAAAAAAAAAAAAAAAAAAAAAGGTGCAGCGCCCATAGGATCCGCCAGATCTATCACTTACTTTGTATCACACTGAGGCCAAAGAGATGACAGTCTTTCAACCGGAGGAGGTCACAGACTTGTTCAAGTAACTCCTGACATTGTGCTTTAACCTGCAATAGATCAGATAGCATTCAGCAATTGACCTTGTTTGTTAAAGAAATCATACACTTTGATGAACAAGCAACAGGCAAAGTTCCAACATGTCTACTGTATGAACAGCTGTGATGCATGTAACATTCTATGGCACACGTTCACCCAATCAGGAGAGAAAGCAGAAGGATTATCGGGCCAAGGCTCAGAGAACTCCATACCACCCAACATTTCAAATGGCCAAAGAGTGACACTTGTGTTTTAGGGGGTGTTGCTGGGGGCGTGGCTGGTGGGAGGAACATTACTAAGAATTTTTAGGTTACTTCATGACCTACTGACACCTCTTTGTGTAACTAAATAAATGATTTTTCATAAGACCAAAGTATTTTATTGACACAGTATGATTTATAAACACATATATCGATGTTTAAACAACCATTATTGTAAGTTTTATTGCTGTGGAGCAATGTAATACACAGTCCATTGGCTGACTGCCTAAAAAGAGGGACACCAGGGTGGAAAAGAGGGACAGGGGAACTTGAGTCTCAAAGAGGGACTGTCCCTCCTAAAGAGGGACACTTGGGAGGTATGGAGAACTCTAATACAGGGTAAGCAACTTTTGGCTCTCCATCTGTTGGGGACTACAACTTCCATCATCCCCAACCGGTTGAGGATGATGGGAGTTATAGTCCCCAGCAGCTGAAGAGCCAAAAGTTGCTTTTATTGGCAGATTGGGGACGATAGGAACTATAGAGCCAAATATTGATCACCCCTGCTCTAATACAACAGTGACAACATCACAATGAACTCAGATGACATTACATCAATATTCAAATCATATTATGGAAAAAACACCTGGAATTGTGTAACGTATGCGTCAAAAGACCAATATACCTTTATCATTAAAGGAAAAACCTGTGTTAAATGTTCCCTCCACCAATGGCATCTGTTTTATTCAAACATTATAACTGTTTAAACTCTCAGGAAGTGATGAAGCTTTTGCTTTCACATTCTGTGGAGAACTGTAGCCAGAGGCTCACCTCTCCCATAGAATACAACAATATAACTGTATGGACACCAAGTGAACTGGATGGGAGCTGTCTGGACACCAGAGCAGCATTATAAAGCCACAGCCCTAAGTTTTCAGAAACACACTGAACTTTATTGACAGTAGTAATAACAAACCACTAAACTATTTTCAGACACAGTAAACTTTATTACTAAATATAAATAATAATTATGGCATACTAAATTGTCTTCAGTTGTGATATAGATATTCTAGAGTGATGATTCCCAAACCAGTGGCTATAAAAGGCCTGTACTTAACTCCTTAATGACCGGCGATCTGGACTAGGGAGGCTATTAAGGACCAAAGCATTTTTTCACCCCTCAATGAATTCTGGGATGGCAGAAAGGCATGCAGCCGCGATGCCATCCCAGAATTCCATGACATGCCAGGACGTTACCGGTCCTTAACACCCGGGCCAGCGTGACGGTCCTGGCACATCATATGACATTAATGGGGATGGTATCGTGGCTGAATGCTTTTCTGCCATCCCAGAATTCATTGAGGGGGGAAAACATGCTTTAGTCCTTAATAGCCTCCCTAGTCCGGATCGCCGGTCATTAAGGGGTTAAGTACAGGCCTTTTATAGCCACTGGTTTGGGAATCATCACTCTAGAATATCTATATCACAACTGAAAACAATTTAGTGTGCCGTGATTATTATTTATATTTATTAATAAAGTTTACTGTGTCTGAAAATAGTTTAGTGGTTTGTAATTATTAATGTCAATAAAGTTCAGTGTGTTTCTGAAAATAGTTACTCTAAATGTCACTTATTTCACTCCTCATTCCCCAGGGGGTGGGCTAAAGAGACTTACAGAAAGCAATAGCATCCTTCCCTTCATCGCCCTCCTGGTGGTTTTAATGATTTTATCATGGGAGGGTTAACCTTTTAGCTTCACAGAGTTCCAATTCTAATTTTAAGCAGCAGAACTGTTATTAAAGGGATACTAATGTGTAATATGTAAAAAAATACATATTGTAGGGTATATAGGATTTTTTTTTTTAGGTGCTCTAGTCAGATGACCATAATCCTCCACAGGATGGTGTAGCAACAGCACCAAGGTATAATTTCAGGCCATTCATATACTGCCCCTAAAAAAAAATCATGTTTAAGCTGCAATAACTTTTTTAATAAAATGCCTCTCGGCAGTGGGAGTACACTTTTTCTACTCAAGAGGGCAGACTCTATGATACATATTTTTCTACATATTAAGTGTTACTATTCCTTTAAGCTGCCATGGCTTACAGTAAACTGCGGTCTCCTTGCTGTTGTTGCACTGTAAGTCCCATCGTTCTTAACTGGCCATTGTATAATTTATTGCATTATTTTCAAAAGATTATCAATGCATGCTATAATATTGTACCTTCTTATTTGAAAATATACTGCCAAGAAAAATATTTGATTTATGGATAGGGGCTTGCAAATTCCTGTACTGCCCTAGGCGTACACATTTCAACTAACATGCGCCTGCCAACAGTCCCAGATATGCAAAGACAGTCCTTCAATCTGACTCTCTGTCCCAGCTTTTAAATAAATAGTAATGCTTAAAAATGTGTTTTTTTTTTTTCCTTTTCTAAATGTATCTCCAACATGGAAGCACGTGACTAACGCACTGCATGGAGCCACATATATATATATATATTATATATATATATATATATATATATATATATAATCACTCTATAAAACCAAGTAGCATAACCCCTTAACGACCGACCAATCCTGGTCGTTTTTTTTTTTTTTTTTTGCTCATTGAATTTTGGGATGGTAGAGGGGCATGCAGCCGCGCTGCTATCCTAGAATTCTATGACATGCCAGGACCGTCACTGGTCTTTAAAGTGATAGTAATGTTTCACAAAAACAGCAGCTCCAATTCATCTTCATAGTATTTGGACCATGGAGAGTGTTATTTCAGTACTGTCAGAGATGTAGTTCAAGAGAAATCGAATGATAAAGTTTCCCCCTCCTGACCCTTTTACCTAGTGTAAGCCGCCTCCCCTCAGATATGGAATCTGGTCTCTTGACTGGACAGATCACAGCAAGGGACAATCTTCTTACTGTGAGAACAATGAAATCCCTGCCCCCCTTGACAGGCTTTTCCTTATGATCACTGAAGATTGTCCCTCTCTGCGATCCATCCGGACAGCCTTGCTGCTCTGAGGTGAGCAGTGTTACATCAGTAAAAGGGGCGGGAGGGGGATACTTTATCATTGAATTACTCTTGAACTACAACTCTGACAGAATTGAAATAACACTCTCCAAAGTCCAAATACTATGAAGATTAATTGGAGCTGCTTTTA
Organism: Rhinophrynus dorsalis; assembly: GCA_037306005.1. Classification (NCBI taxonomy): domain Eukaryota; kingdom Metazoa; phylum Chordata; class Amphibia; order Anura; family Rhinophrynidae; genus Rhinophrynus; species Rhinophrynus dorsalis. The sequence goes on along the minus strand of CM074728.1, from coordinate 94,734,865 downwards.
TTATGAAACATTACTATCCCTTTAAGTGCAGGGACTGGAGTGACAGTCTTGGCATCTCATGGGGCCTTAAGGGGTTAAACATTACCTATAGAGATTGACATCACGCTTAATACTGAAGAATGCATTTCATTTATTTTTTATAGCTTTACAATCTCTCTAACCCTTTAAAGACCAGGGGGATGTGTAAAGAATTGCTTCGCAATGGCTTGAACACCCCCTCTAGTCCTTAAACATGAATTTTAACTCCATGACTCATGTGGACATTTTTCTGGAGAAGCACTCCGTCTGCTGGTCATTAAATACATATATATATTTATTTTTTTACTTAATTATTTAAGGGCGACTCATTACTACCTGAAAGTTCCGCTTTAAACAGGGCTTTTAAAGGGATAGTAATACTTTATTATTACTATCCCCCTTGAGGTGTTCACTGGACCCTCCCATACTTTCAGTGTGCACACCTATGCACTTTGGAAGTACGGCAGTGCCCTGTGAGCACCTTAAGACCTTCACATGTCAGTAATGCATGTTCATTAGAAAAAGTCCTGCAAGTGAGGTACAGCAGCGGAGGAAGGGGCTGGCAATTGCATGTCACACGCTGCCATCTGAGTATACCTGGGGACTTTGACTTCTGAACTCACCGGAGGGGAGTCCTGTGGTGCCACTAGGGGGAGAAAAATGATGCAATAAATATCCAAAGAGGGTGGGGCTTAACATAGGTGGCCTGAGAAGGTGAAACAAGCTGGGGAAGGAGGAGAAGTGGGCGGGGAGTGGGCAGAACAGACTGGGAAGACTCAGAAGTGGGCAGAGCTTAATTACAAACTCCCCACATACGGCGAATTAGCCTCTGTCTTGGAGACCCAGTAATTAGAAGAAAAAACCTGAGTCTCCGAGGCAAATCTGGAAAGTTCCCAGTTATGCTCCTGAGGGAGTGAGGGGCGAGTGCCATGCTCATCAGAGCGTTGCACACCCTTCTGGCACTCAAACGGTTAAGGCGTCCTCTCTCTCCAAAATGAGGGCATTCACAGAAACACACATACACAAAAGAGCACCCAGTTATGAAGTGATTGACCTGTTAAAGCCAAGCACGTTCAGAGGAAGGAAGTTGGTGTTTCCAAGCAGGAGGTGCTGGGCCTGAATGAATGGAGGAAGGAGCGTGTCCTAGGCCTGTAATACAGGAGATACCATCTACAGCATCGACTTCACTGAGGATTCCATGATTGTTTTCTTCTGGTTTATAATCCTCAGACATGTACCGGCCTCCGTTCATTCAGACCCAACAGCAGCTTCCTTCCCTGAACATGCCGTGCTTTGAACTAGTTACATCACTACGTCCTGTGTGTGTTTATTGTGTGTGTGTTTATCGTGTTGTGATACATAACTTTCTGTGTGTGTAGTCACTTGTAATGTGAAAAATAATTGTGTGTATGTGTAGTCATTCATGATGTGAAACAACTTTGTGTGTCTAATCATTTGTGTTGTGAAACATAACTGTGTGTCTGTCTGTACAGTGTGTGTGTGTGTGTGTGTGTTTTAAGAAAAGGTGGCAACCCTAATGCAGGCAATCGTAGTGTGTAACAGCTCTGTGTGTGTGTGTGTTTTAACTCTGAGTGCTCTGGGATTTTAGGGAGAACATTTATTAACCGTTTGAGTACCAGCGAGGTATCCAACACATTGCATTACAATATGTTTAATACTTCTCTGACACTCATGGGGTTAAGTTCCCTCCCTCCAATCATGGGCATCCACAGGGGTTGAGGTGAAGGGGGCACTTGACCCCCTCCCACCCCTGGATAAATATAGGGGCTGAGAGGGCTGGCCTGGGGGCCTATTATGTCTTTGCTTTGCATCCCCTGGAAAAATGTCTGCAGACACCAGTCTTTTCCTTAGAATAGATTGTTGTACATTGTCCTACCATCCCTGCTTTTCTGAAGAGATACAGGGCAGAACAGGGCTCCTCCCCTTAGAAACACCTAGTGGGATTACCCATAAAGACTGATCTAAAAAGATTAAAAAGAAATAAATAGGTAAAAATGAATTACGTATTTACATATTCTGCATGTAAGTGCATAATAATAAATGAAAAAGGGGACTGACTGTTCTTTTAAAGGGACAGTATAGCATCAGGGTAAATTGGATTTTTAACTTAGGCAGTTACTTCACAGCTATGAGCAGGGGAGGGCTGGCCTGGGGGGCAGGGGGGCAATTGCCCCCTGGGCCTGTCATATATCTGGGATGATGGGCCACTGTTTTACTCAAGTTCCCGCTACACTAGTGATATCATATAGTGTACAATTGAAATGGAGCTACACTAGTGATACCACAGAGCTGCAATCCAAATGGAGATACACTAGGAGCATAACCTATTTCCCTTGTAAGCTCTACGGTTCCATTAATGTAGCTTTACTTAAATTGTAAGCTCTTTGGTATCAGTAATGTAGCTCCCTTTCAATTGTAAGCTCCGTGGTACCACTAAGGTAGTTCCATTTCAATTGTAAGCTCTGTATATCACCAACGTAGCCCCATTTCAGTTGAAAGCTATGTGACGTCACAGTATTTCACAACATTAATGCCAGTTTTAAAATTAACAAAAGTGATTGGGCTGGGACAGGGGCTGGGATGATAGTAATAATGGACCACTTAATTGCACTTGCCCCCCAGGCCACAAGTTGCCAGCCCTCCCCTGGCTATGAGAACAGAGATCCCATAGCTTAAAATTCTGACATTCCCTCTCCATTCTCCAGCAGATCTCCATGATCTGCAGGACTGAGTGACCAGCACTTCACTTGTGTGTCTGGAAGAGGAAGCAAAATCACTTTGCTCTTCATTGAATCACTGTGTCTACAAATCTGCAAACAATGGACCTCAATGGCACGGATATAAATCTCCCAGAGATGCTAAGTGAAACAATGGCATCACCCAGCCTTGCAGATTATGTAGATCTGCAGGGCTAAGGGAGAGAGAATGGCAGAGTTTTAAGGTATGGAAACTTGATTCCCATAACGGTAAGGTAAATTACCTAAAACAATTTCTCCAGGCCCTTTTCTGCTCCTTTAACCCTTTCAGTGCCAGAGGGGTACACAATGTGTTGAAGGCATTAAAGAAGCAGTAATGCAGTACGTGTAGCCAATAGTTAAACCTCCAGCTGCTGGAGACTACAATTACCATCATCCCCATCCAGCTGGTGGTTCAAAGACTGACTACTGCTTCATTATGATAACAATATATAGAGTAATGCTTATTAGTGTTGAGCGAGCACCCCGATGCTCGGGTGCTTGGGTGCTCTGACCGAGCACCCCCTGAGGCTCGAGTGCTCGGCCGAGCACCCGAGCCCCATTGAATATAATGTGGCGACACGAGCATTACACCAGGCACCCCCTGCTCTGATGAGGGGAGGGTGCCTGGTCAATGCCCCCCTTCATCTCCGCTATGCCCCCTTCATCTCCGAATGCCCCCTTCATCTCCGTAATGTCCCCCTTCATCTCCGCTATGCCCCCTTCATCTCCGCAATGCCCCTCTTCCACAATGTCCCCCTTCATCTCCGCTATGCCCCTCTTCCACAATGTCCCCTTTCATCTCCGCTATGCCCCTCTTCCACAATGTCCCCCTTCATCTCCTCTATGGCATAGAGGAGATGAAGGGGGACATTGTGGAAGAGGGGCATAGCGGAGATGAAGGGGCACATTGTGGAAGAGGGGCATAGAGGAGATGAAGGGGGACATTGTGGAAGAGGGGCATAGCGGAGATGAAGGGGGACATTGTGGAAGAGGGGCATAGAGTCTATGCCCCTCTTCCACAATGTCCCCCTTCATCTCCGCAATGCCCCCTTCATCTCCGCAATGCCCCCGTACCTCCAGTCCCTGGTGGTCCAGCGGAGCGTCTTCAGATCTGTGCCTCTTCCGGCACAGATCCCCGCCACCCGAACATGGCGGGCGAGCACATGGCGGTACTCGACGAGTACCGCCATGTGCCGAGCAGAGCGATGCTCGAGCCGATCCGAGCATCGGCCGAGCACGCTCGCTCAACACTAATGCTTATCTTACTGCCAGCAGATGCTTCAGTCACAAATTAATACAGCTCAAACTTTTTGTAACTGCAATTTTCTAAAATGTTCACAAGGCAGTACTATCCCCATCACTTCCCATCGAGAGCTGAAGTCTAAGATGTAAGCTCTCCCACAAAGTGCATTAACCTCTTGAGTGCCAGATGGCACTCAAAGGTTAAGGAACAAAATTTGCACTCTGAACACCAGGTGACGCTATTGCAAACAGTCTGATTAAAAAGAAAGAGCTGCATAGACTTTTGAATGAAGCATCTCCCATTTTAATCAACAAGAAAAGATCCAGAATATTTTTTTTTATTTGATAAAACTTTATTCTTTCATTCCTCAAAATATACTCACGTTTATAATGATGCTCAACGTATCATCATTGGGTAGGAAAACACAAACGCTCCGCCGGTCCTGCATGACTCTATTATTCTGAAAGCTCAGTTTGCTCATTTTGTTCTGGGCTTGTCTGAGGGTCACTGTGGTGCTCCAAGCCCTCGCAGACACCTCCGATTAGGACTGACCGACCACTTGGGATTTTCCATCATCACGTTATGTACAGGGGGATCTCGTCTACACGGGAATTATCTCTGCATAAAGAACAACACAGGTATCAGTCTGTAGTTCTCATTAACACTTTAACCCCTTAAGGACGGCCAATCGTGCATGCAGCCGTCACTTAAGGACCACGGACCATTTTTTTTTAATTTCCTGCTCCGGTTGAGGTCTCCCCGAGGACTGGAAGGCTGTGCTGGTCATATGCACAGGGAAAAAGTGGAGTAATTTTGGGACAAACCAATTGTGCCATAAGGGAATACATTTAAATTTCACTTGGGTTTTAATTAAAGGGATAAAGTAATTGAATGATAAAATATCCCCCCTCCCGCCCCTTTTACTGAAGTAACACTGCTCACCTCAGAGCAGAAAGACTGTCCAGATGGATCGCAGAGAGGAGCAATCTTCAGTGATCATAAGGGAAAACCTGTCAAGGGGTGGGGGTGCAGGGTTTTTGTTATGATCACAGTAAGAAGGTTGTCCCTTGCTGTGATCTGTCCGGTCAAGAGACCAGATTCCACATCTGAGGGGAGGCGGCTTACACTAGGTAAAAGGGGCAGGAGGGGGATATTTTATCATTCAATTACTCTTGAACTACAACTCTGACAGTATTGAAATAACACTCTCCATGGCCCAAATACTATGAAGATTAATTTGAGCTGCTGTTTTTGTGAAACATTGCTATCACTTTAAGGACCAATGACGGTCCTGACATGTCATAGAATTCTGGGATGGCAGCGCGGCTGCACGCCCCTCTACCAGCCCAGAATTCAATCATCCAATCATTCAATTACTCTTGTACTACAACTCTGACAATATTGAAATAACACTCTCCATGGCCCAAATACTGTGAAGATTAATTGGAGCTGCTTTTGTTTTTAAACATTACTGTCCCTTTAAGGATCCTAAACATCCTATATAATAATTCGCTAATGTATGTTTGTCAGAAGCCGTCATGTGCAGTAGACACGGCTGTGCGTGCTGCACTCATGTGCAGTAGAGACTGCCCGCATCACGACTGATACAGAGCGGGGAGCTCCGAATTCAGACTGGAGTACTCTCTGCGCACCTTCCTGTGACCCAGCATTCCCAGTAAAGTGCGCAGAGAGTACTACGGTCTGAATTCGGAGTACCTCGCTCCGTATCAGCCGCAATGCGGCAGTTCCTACTGCGCATGACTGCAGTGCCATCACTGACGAGAGGATCCGGCCACCAGTCGAGGTTGCTGGGTGGCACTGTGGCCTGTGTACACAGGCTTTTCAACTAGTTAACCTATATTTGGGGGGGGAGGCCTCCATTCACAATTCCACCAGGGGCCTCAGGGATTCTTAAAACTGCCCTGCACCAAAGCAAGCAACGGATCGAGAAAGGGGAAAGTACAGATACAATTCCATGGTAAACCAGGAACCGCAATAGATTTAATAGACCTACAAGTGCCTTGAAGTAATTTACTAAGCTACTTACACGAACATTTCTACCCATAATGCTGCTTATTTCAAGGGGAGGTGGTTTCCGAGAGTATTTTTTTTCCTCTCCTTCTTGTTAATTCATGATTTTATGCATTAACCCTTTGAGTGCAAGAGGGGTAGACAATGCATTGCGGAAGAAAGCATTGCATGGCCCGCTGGTCCATAAAAGGTTAACCCTTTGAGTGCCAGAGGGGTACGCAACGCATTGCTTTGCAATGCGTTGCGTACCCCTCTGGCTCTCAAAGGGTTAAACAAGGCACATCAGAAATGGTGTAACATTGTTTTGATGGTAATGGAAAGGCATAAGGGTATGCGTTACTACCGATGGCGGATTCCGTGCTCTGTCAATCACTCTCTCTAGTGCATACCCCTTGGTGCAGCTGCTGGTATTGGAGGAGAACTCCAGCTAAGATGCACTGGTAGAATCGTACATTGCCCCCATTGTGTTTGAGACCAATCTACCATCCAAGGGGATTAAGATAAAGACACTGTAAAGTTCAGCTTCAAGGAAATGTCAAATGAGGGGGTTTGTTTAATAATTGATCTAAAGCCTCAAATGACTGATTCTAGGTCTGCACTGATTAATGCTATTGGGATTTCTACAGAACAGTTTGAGGCATTAAACTTTAAGTGCCAGAAGGGTACACGACATATTGCTCTGCAATGCTTTGCATACCCCTCTGGCACCCAATGGGTTAAAAAAATCTGTTTAAAAATGCAATGCTATTTTATAGAAATGTGTCCCCTTTGTGTTTCTCGAAATAAGAAATAAAATTTAAAAAAAATGAATCTTCACAATTCCCTAGCTATTAAATATTATTGTGTGATACAATTTTTATTGATCCATTTTTATTTGGATCCTGCCTTGGATTCACAATGACTTGGGTTAAGGTTGAACAATGGGAGGCCCTCCAGCTGTTGGGTCACTCCCCATCGGGACAACACAGAGTCCCGGAATGGAGCAACAAAACCGGCACCCACAGCCTACCTACATAGTACAGCACGTACCAGTCCAGCCAGCCAATGAAATGTATTTGCTATATGGTCCTTATTGGCTGACTGAGCCAGCCAATGAGGACCATATAGCAAATACATGTCATTGGCTGGCTGGCTGGACTGGTGTGTGCAAGACAGCTGGGATGGCGCTGGTATGCTGGCACAGCGATGCTGCAAGTGAGACTGAGGTCTGAGTCCCATGGCTGAGGTCCCGCCGGCTGACACAGAGTTCCCACTAGGGTGACCACATGTCCCAGAATGGCAGATTGGAAACGTGTTCACCCTACCGTAAATGAAGCGAGAAGAAGAAACTTTAAAATATAATTACACAAAATCTACACCAATCAGATCATTGCCGATGGTATAGAGCGTTATTACAAAGTATAAGGAATAATCCAATGTTCATTTAAAGTGACACATTACTATCGCTTTGAAGTTTTCTGTAAATGCCCTGGATTCCCTTGTAGTAGAGTGCAGTGAGACTTCATTTCACCTCTCTCTGAATCACATGCTCTGTGGTGAGTGCAGGAAGCTTGCACACAATTACCACAACTTTCAACTAGGTTTCTACTGATGCAATAGAAGTCACTCACTCAGGGGAGGGCTGGCAATTTGTGGCCCAGGGGGCAAATAGATTTAAGTGGCCCATTTGTATTATCGTTCCAGGCCCCTGTTCCAGCCCACACCCTTTTATTAATTTTTAAAACTGGCATTAATGTTGTGATGTAAGTCACATGATACCACAGAGCTTACAGTTGAAATGGGGCTACACTAGTGCTCCACTACAAAGCTAACAGTTTAAGTCAAGCTTACCTAGTGATATTATAGAACTTACAAGGGAAATGGTTTATGCTACTACTGTAGCTCCATTTGGATTGTACCTCTGTGGTATCACTAGTGTAGCTCCATTTGGATTGTAAGCTCTGTGGTATCACTAGTGTAGCTACATTTACAGCACCAGTCGGGAGATTTAGTGAGATGCACTGGCCTACCAGCCCAGACATATGACCAGCCCAGGGGGCAATTGCCCCCCTGCCCCCCAGGCCAGCCCTCCCCTGCACTCTCTACATGTAATGCTGTCTCCTGTCACTGCTGTTGGCCCCTAATCCTAAAGATTCATACAGGAATAAACATGAAGACGATGTGGGTCTTAAAGGGATAGTAATGTTTCACAATAAAAGCAGCTCCAATTAATCTTCATATTATTTGGGCCGTGGAGAGTGTTATTTCAATACTGTAGTTCAGGAGTAATTGAATGATAAAGTATCCCCCACCCGCCCCTTTTACTGATGTAACACTGCTCACCTCAGAGCAGCAAGACTGTCCAGATGGATCGCAGGGAGGGACAATCTTCAGTGAGCATAAGGAAAAACCTGTTAGGGGGCAGGGTTTTCATTGTTCTCAGAGTAAGAAGATTGCCCTTTGCTGTGATCTGTCTGGTCAAGAGACCAGATTCCACATCTGAGGGGAGGTGGCTTACCCTAGGTCAGCAGTTCTCAACCTTTCTAGTGCCGTGACCCTTTGATAACATTTCCCAAGTTGTGGCGACCCCAACAGTAAAAATATTTTCTTTGCTCCTTCATCGTTGTAATTTTGCTACGGTTATGAATCGAAATATAAATATCTGGTGGTTTTAGGCGACCCCTGGCAAATTGTCATTCGACCCCCAAAGGGATCCCGACCCACAGGGTGAGAACCACTGCACTAGGTAAAAGGGGTGGGAGGGGGATATTTTATCATTCAATTACTAATGAACTACAACTCTGACAGTACTGAAATAACACTCTCCATGGCCCAAATACTATGAAGATTAGAGCTGCTGTGTTTGTGAAACATTACTATCCCTTTAAATTAGCAACTTACATGTGGTCCTTCACACTTCCTCTCTTCAACTGCAAAGAATATTACAACTACCAGTAGTCAGAGTTTGCTCACCGTAACTTGGTGCCCGAGTTTTTAGCTGTGCCAGTCCCGCAGTAAGACTCCCCCAACCCCCCATACAGACAGACAGAGAGGCCCCCGAGTGAAAATAAATAAAAAAGAGGCCGCCAGACTCACCTGTTTACACAAGTCTATGTATATTACATACCAGCTGTCAAACACTCCTACACTATTTACATTGTTCATATTGCTTTTTATCCAATATTATATCCAGTTTTTGATCTGATAGGCAACTGTATTGCCCATTGGATTCCATTAGGACAAAAGGTGCTAAAAGCTAAGAAAAATAATAATGGGAAAAAAATGATTTAACCAAGAATCCTTTTTGAGTGCCAGAGGCGTATGCAATGCTTTTCTCTCTCATTGGTGTTCCCAGAAGGAGAACTAGCGATGGGGCACTATCCTGTGACTGCTGCCCTTTAAAGGGCTGACATTCTAGGCCTGGTAGTTGGCTTGAATCAGAACTGCTTACTTTGGCTTTTTTGTATATAAGGCCCAATAACATTAACACCATGTGTTCATAGACGTAGCAAAATAGCTTTTGTCGTTTGTAACGACATTTCAAAGTACAGTGTTGTTGGGCTCATTAATATTTTCAGAGAATGTCAGCTGTGATCGGAAATATGTCATTTTGTCATTGAAGTACGATTCCTGGCAAATTGTCGTATGTAAGACAAAAATGTCATCTGTAACGAGAAAAGTGTCTTAACTAATGACAACAATGTTGGTATATAGGTATGGTAATTGTGCCTGTGTTATATTTCATTCAATTATTATAATAATAACTAGTGTAAAAGCCCGTGTACACGAGCCAAGGTCCGGGTGATGTTAACCCTTTGAATGCCAGAGGGGTACGCAACGCATTGCTTTGCTCAAAGGGTTAAGAGGCCGGTCCTGCTCTGCGTCCTGCCGCCAACTTAGTCATGCACTGTAGAGACTGCCTGAAAGCACAGAATGCTCCCACCACAGAACTCCCAGCATTCCGTGCTCCCAGCATTCTGTGCATTCGGCATTTCTACTGACGGCTTCTGACAAACATCCTAGCAAATTATTATATAGGATAATAACTAGTATTTATGTAGCAACTTTCTCCCAGTGGGACTCAAAGTGCTGTCAGCACACGCTCTTGGAATTAACTGAATCGGCAGCTGAATAATAGACGTTATTACCCAATCAATGGTACTCATTTATCGACCTCGGAAGGATTAAGCGGTGAGTTGACCCTGCCGGGATTTGAACCTGCAACCTTGAACAGGCTCTGTAGTCAGGGCATTTACCACTGAGCTGTCTCACCAGCTACCTCACTGACATAGGTTTCTTAGATTCAGAATCTTCACATTCCCTCCGCTTTTTTCTTAATGTACAAATTTTGTCATTTGCACAACATTTTTTTGTCGTTGTATACGACAAATTTTCTTTTCCTTTATACGACTCTGGAGGAGAGTTTAGCCTCGCCCTTGCACCGCCCCTTTGTCTGGCAATTCTGAAGTTGTGTTGTACACAACGGAGGTGTAACTAGAAGCCACGGGGCCCTGGTGCAATAATTGCCATGGGCCCCCTGACCACATTGGCCACCTCCACATTGCCCCCCATCTCCACATTGCCCCTCAGTCTCCACATTGCCCTTTCCACAATGCCCCCATCTCCACAATGCCCCCCAGTCTCCACATTGCCCCTAAATCTCCTACCTCCCTGGTGGTCCAGTGGCAGAGAACAGGTCTGTGCCTCCTTCTGCACAGACCTCTTCTCCCACGCGGTCCTCTTCAGTAATGCAGTAATGAGATGATGTCATCTCCCAGCGCTCTGCATTACTAGAGTGCTGGTCTGTCGGAGGGAATACTGATCTCCCTCTGGCAGACCGGCACTCTTGTAATGAAGAGCCCCAGCGCTCTGTATTACGTAATTGCAGGCGTCAGGCGAGGGGGTCACAGGGGGAGGCCGGGCCCCTGGAGTGATGGGCCCGGTCGCAGGTACAACCCCTATAGTTACGCCACTGCTTGTGCACAGCAGAGTTAATATGGGGATCAGTCATGTAATTACCTCACCTGTGCACAAGCAGGGAAATCCTAAACATGTGGCCTGTTTGGGGGTCCCTGAATATAGGGTTGGGACTCACTGGGTTAACCCTTTGAGTGCCAGAGGGGTAAGCAACGCATTGTTTCTGACGAAGCCATGTATGAGGCATGTATCTCAGTCTGAACAACCACGTTGCTCCCATAAGCTTAAAGCTAGTAATGAGCGATTCCTTCTTTTGATTTAGAGTGGGGGTGCTTTCATTTAGCAGCAATGTTGACAGACTACACAATGTATCTACCAACAGTAGATTAGAAACAGCTAATGCTCCATGGAAGTTTAGGCAGACAGCCTTCTAACAGTATCGAGCAGAACAGAATGATGGAGGATAGCACACAGATCTCTAGACAGCCATCATATCTGTGTAGCCAAGTCTCCTGTTAGGTTCTGTACATATTTTAAGATTTTCTCCAAAACCTCCCCTTTTTTCTTTGCTTTTTGTTTTTGTTTTGATTTTATTATAGATTCAACATAAGTGGCAAGCCGGTTTGTGCCCTGGGAATCTAGACATTTAATCTTATAAAGGATAAGTTTTATACAGCTTTCTATCCCAGGCCTGGGTATGTCAGAATTTGCATTCTGAGTAGCTATGGGGTGCTAGTTAGGCAGGGTTATCTCTCTTTCTTCTATATTTAATGCATTGCTTTGCAATGATTGGTACCCCTCTGGCACTCAAAGGGTTAAAGGGATAGTAAAGGTTGTTTATAAAAAAGTTTAATATTGTAGGTATTAAAAATATTAATGCAATGAGGTATGTCCCGTCTCTCAAACATGCATACCTCCCAAGTGTCCCTCTTTAGGAGGGACAGTCCCTCTTTCAGACCCAAATCCCCCTGTCCCTCTTTTCTACCCTGCTGTCCCTCTTTTTAGGACATCAGAGTGAGTGGTGTGTATATTAGTCTATCACATTGCTCCACAGCAATGAAATTCACATAAATGTTTAGTTAATCATCAGTATATGTGTTTGTAATTGAATCTGTGTAAATAAAATACTTTGGTCTTGCTCTAAAACATTTATTCAGTTACACAAAGAGGTGTCAATAGGTGACAAAGTAACCTAAAAATTCCCCGCCCACCAGCCACGCCCCTAGAAACACCACCTAAAACACAAGTGTCCCTCTTTGGCCATTTGAAATGTTGGGAGGTATGAACATGTATAGTTTGAGAGATATAAGCTTATAAAGTTCCAGAGACGTAACTAGAAGCCTCCGGGCCCTGGTACAAGAAGTGCCACGGGCCCCCCCATTGGCCCCCCTGACCACATTGACCCTCAATCTCTACAATGCCCCCATCTCCTACCTGGAGCTCTCGTGCGGTCGTCTTAGTAATGCAAAGCGCTGGGAGATGATGTCATCTCCCAGCGCTCTGCATTACTAGAGCACTGACAGGAGATTGTGGGCTCCAGGTTGAGGGGTTGCAGGGAGAGGCCGGGCCCCTGGAGTGCATGGGCCTGGTCGCAGGTGCGACGCCTATAGTTACGCCAATGTAAAGTTTCCCCCTCCTGCCCCTTTCAAAGACATCAGTGCTCTAGCTGACAGAAGGAGTTCCTGGTCCCAGGACCAGCCGGGGGCTCTTCAGCTGAGTGAGATAGCATTATATTGAAAGAAATACTCCATTGTAACGGTCTGCAAAATGTGCTTGCAAACCAGGCACACTTGGTAGACCATTCCAATGAAGTATTTCTTTCTAGATAACGCTATTTCGGCTCTGCTGAAGAGCTGCCGGCCGGTCAAATGACCAGAATATCCTGTCAACTACAGCTCTGACCTCTATGAAAGGGGCAGGGGAGGGGGGACTTTAGATGCTTATATCTCTCAAACTATACATGTTTGAGATATGGGACATACCTCATTGCGTTAGTATTTGAATACGTACAATATTACATTATTTTTTATAAACAACCATTACTATCCCTTTAAAGGCCCATTTAAATCAGTGGGAATTGCCATTTCTCTCCTACGGTGAAGTTGGTGAAGTCGATTTTAAATGGGCTTTTTTTATGTCACCTCTGTGGTGCAGTTTAGTGTACTGAATAGGACTCCCCCTGTTTTTAATAATAATCTTAACCCTTTAGAACCAGATGACAGCCCCCTGAGACTGCATAACCTGCACTGATATTCACTCTACAATTTATTTTAATTTTGATAGCAACACCGGATTCGTGGTTTGTTACCTAACCCCTTGATTGCCCAATGGGCGTGCAAAACAATTTGTTGCACACCCCTCTGGCACTCAAGGGGTTAGTTGATACATCTTGGCACCGCAGGACTCCCTTTCTGCATTTCATCCAAATAAGCCGACATCCCATAGAATATGAAAGTTCTCATCAGAATATTCATGATATCAACTTCAAAGAACGGATTGTTCAGCTCACCAGCTAGGTCCAATTCCACCTTAATGTATGGGAAGCTGAAGAACTGGAATCATCCAGAAGGAAACCAGCTGTACCACGGGTGAAAAAAAAATCCCCATTGATTTAACCCTTTGAGTGCCAGAGGGGTACGCAACGCGTAAATGGGGGCTTCTAATCCCTACAATACTAGAAAGGTCGCCAACTGTGCAGGCTCTTGCCATCTGTTTGACCACCTTGGTTGATAACGAGCTCAAATAGAACCTGTAAGATTGTGTCTCAGAGTCAGAAACACCAACGTTTCGGGTTCCGTGTTCTCATGTTCATTGAGGGCTATGGAGGCTGCATGCCGGCCAGTGAGACTGAGCTGTAAGACATCAGTGTCTCGGAGTTCAGTCTCTCATGGTATCCACAAGGGTTTCTATGCAGACTCCTGTTTTACTCCCGATTGACATACCTGGGAACCTTGATAACCACAATCCCTGGAGTATCAACTGCAGCTGGGAATGTGAGTGTCTACATAATGTGGCTTGCTGTATAATCATACTTGGGGACTTTCCTTATCTGCCCCAGCGACAGTTTTCAGACTGAATTACCAGGTCTCTGGGGACAGAGTCCAATTCTCTGTTCTTCCCACTTCTGCTCCTTCCCACTCTGTTCTGCTCACTTCCCATCCACTTCTCATCCTTCCCACCCCGTTCCTCCCACTTCTCCTCCTTCCCACCCTGTTCTGCCCACTTCCCTCCCACTTCTCCTCTTTCCCACCCATTTCTCCTCCTTCCCACCCTGTTCTTCCTATCCATTTCCCGCCCACTTTGTCAAACAGATGAGTAAGTCCTTCCCACTCAAGTAAGCCCCACCCCTTTTATGACACAAATCATGTCACTGACTTTCCCTGTCCGGCAGCACATGACTCAAAGACAAGTTCCCAGGTATGTGCATAATATAGGCGGAGTGGGTGGTGTTGGACTGTGAAAGGGTGGGGTTTGTGCTGAAAAGGAGTGGGTAATAGGCGGTGTTATTAGGGAACTCATTTACTTTTAGAGCTAGTTTTGTTCTCAAAGACTTGGTAATTAACTCAGAAAGCAGGAGTCACTGGGGCAAATAAGGAGGGGTCTCCGGTAAGTCCATTGGTCTTCCAGGTCTCACAATACAGTCCCGCTTTACTGCCAGGCCTGCTCCCGGGGGAATAGGACTCTTTGCAATTGATAGATGCTCTTTAACCCCTTGAGTGCCAGAGGGGTACAGAATGCATTCCGTACCCCTCTGTCACACAAGGGGTTAAGGAATACCAGGGATATCTCCAGATCTGTCCTGGAGACTTAAAGTGGATGTGTCACCTTATAAAGATTTTTTACTATAGCTTTTGTTAATACAGTAGTAATAAGAAAGCTGTTTTTTATGTAAGTACTTTAAAATATATACTATGTTCTGTGCTGTGCACTTCTGCATAATGTGCACAGCACAGCTTGTCTTCTCCTCCCACCTCCCTCCCAACTGCCCCAGGGAGCACGTTCATGCTTCCCTTTGGTTTGTTGTGAACAGCTTCTATTGTTATATCAAGCTCCGGTTAGCATTATACATAGGTTGCAACCTCAGTATGATGTGAACCAGTGCTTGATATAACGATAGAAGCTGTTCACAGCACACCGAGGGGAAGCGTGAACGCCTCCCTGGGCAGCTGGGAGGGAGGTGGGAGGAGAATTAGGCAGTCAAGCAGAGCTGTGCCCGTGATTCAGAGTGCTGCATTATGCTGACGGGCAAAGTTGAAGATAGTGTATCTTTTAAACTACTTACATAAGAATAAAACAAAACAAAACAAAAAAACAGCTTTCCTATGACTACTGTATTAACAAAAGCCATGGTAAAAAATGTTTATAAGGCGATACATCACCTTTAATTACCAGGAGAGTTAATTACCAGGCCACCGGGGACAGAGACTAATTCTCTTGCTTTGGTGAATTTCCTGGGTAACTCCACCTATTTCCCACCCATTCTAATATTAAACCTTACATTTCCTCCTGTCAATCCTGATTAAGCCCCACTCACCTGATAAGCCCTGCCTACTTCATAACGCAATTCTCATCATTCAGACATGCCCATTCCCAGCCCATGAGCCCTGTCCGGGGATGTCAAACAAGAAAGTTCTTAGGTATGGCAATATATGGGATCACAAGTGCATTGCACAATGAATCACTGAGAGTGGGGTCCCTGCCCTAGCGCTTACAATTTAAAATAAATTTGGCATATATACACTGTACACAAGTGTTAAAGAGCAAAACCTTCATATGGCTTTTGTGCAATGGTCTGCAATAATGGCAAACAAAAAAAAAAGACATTATGGAGGGATGGTGCTTTTTGGACAGAGCTACATTTACAAGACCCATCATAGTGGCATAACGGTAAGATCTTAGGCTTGCGTCATTGATGATATCCAGGACATGACAGTGCAACAATCCGATAAACAGTAGGCCTTATGTATCATGTCATGGAAAAGCAGAGCAATTCTAGGGCACATCAACTACCACAGGGGATAAATCAAAATTCTCACAGCTGTATTTAACCCATTGAGCACCAGACAGTGCTTTGGATACTTCTCTGGCACTCATAGGGTTAAATGCACTTTTCAACCACCTTGAATGCCAGCAGGGGAGGGCTGGCCGGTGAGGCAGGGGGGCAATTGCTCCCAGGGTCTGCCTTATGTCTGGGCTGGTGGGCCACTGCTTCACTTAATCTCTTGCTAATCTAGTGACGAATGAATGAATATGTTTATATAGCACCACAAGTGTACGCAGCGCTTTACAATTTAAGGGTTTAACCCCTTAAGGATCATTGCCGTGCCAGGACCAATGACGGTCCTGGCACGGCATGGAGTTCAGGGCTCCCGGCACGGCTGCACGCCGCTCCGGAAGCCCTGAACCGGAAGCAATAATAATAAAAAAATGCCCCATGGTCCGCAAGTGCCGGCCACATGTGCCGGTCATTAAGGGGTTAAACAATACAGGGTTACAGGTGCTTTGTAGAGTGAAACATTGGGTGCGAGGTCCCTGCCCAAAAGCTTACAATCTAAAGTGATACCAGAGAGCTTACAATTGAAATGGAGCTACACTAGTGATACCACAGAGCTACAATCTAAATGGAGCTACACCAGTACATAACCCATTTCCCTTGTAATATCTAAGGTATCACTAGTGTAGGTTTATTTAAATTGTAAGCTCTGTAGTATCAGCAGTGTAGCACCATTTCAATTGTAAGCTCTGTGGTATCACTTGCCTTAATTCACAACGTTACTGCCAAATTTAAAATTAACAAAAAGGACAGGGGGGGGCTGGGACACGCCAGACCTCCCCTGAATACCAGAGTGGTCTCCAACGAATTGTGTTTACTCTGTGGCAGTCAAGGTGGTTAACCCTTTCAGTACCAGAGGGGTACGGAACACATTGCTTTGCAATGCGTTCCATACCCCTCTGGCATTGAAAAGGTGAGAAACCTGATTTAAAGGTAATTTTGAGACTTGTAATTGACCCTGTGACCTAGATTGTTCTCCCTAGAATTGCACCCCTTTGCCAGTTTACATAAGGACCACTAATCAACCCTATGAGTGCCAGAGGGGTACTCAATACATTGCAATGTGGGTGTGTGTGTGTGCTTGTGTCGCTCACCCCTCCGGTAGGTACAGAGGTGCAGTTCTGGAGCAAACCAACTTCACTATAGGGGACAAATTAACATTTTCATTGATTTCAACAGGACATTTAACCCCTCAGTTGGTAGAGAGGTTTCCAACGCTTTGCTTCCCCGTGCAATGGAGACTTAAATCAATGGGGATTTTAGAAATGTTTATTTGTACCCCATAATGCAGTTGGTTTGCCCCAGAACTGCTCCTAAAGGTAGGAATCAGAAGTAACATTTCATGAGTCTGGCGTCCGCTCTGCATTACCTCTACACCCATGAGCTTCCCTCAGTTTTACTCCTGATACAGCCACGTAGATGAATTCTTTGCCAGTTCCAGTTAGTCATGGTCTGTGCGGTTAACACTGCAAATGGTTTAGCCCTCAAACAACATGGAGGCAAACCCCAGACTAATGGTTTCATAAACAAGCAATGTGCAATGCAGACACACCCCGGCCTCCGCTAAAGAAATCCATCACTGTGTATTACTGCCAGAATGAACATCATGGGACAGACCAAGTGGAACAACGTGTTCATTTGCACCATTACAAATGTCATAAAAAACCAAGTGGAACAATTCTGGGGCAAACTAAATGAACTATAGCGGACCAGAGCTGGATTAAGACTCTATGGGGCCGTAGGCAGAATCCAAAATCGGGGCCCCCCTCCTACAATCCTTTCTGGATTTGCCCACATTGTCCCCCATTGTCCCCCACCACCACCTTGGCCCCTATTGTCCACTTCCATGTTGCCCCCATTTTCCACCTCCTCAATGTCCCCATTATCTACCTCCATCTTGCCCACCTCTTTCCATTTTAATAGAATAATTAACAGACATGCAGATGTCTATATATATGTAGACAGTAGTTGATCATGGATATCTGAGGAAGGGTTGTCTAACCTCACCCACCCGAAAAGTTGTATTTAATTTGTTCTGCACTGAAAACTAAATAATATGAAAATGAGGCAGATTTTTTAAGAAATTGTGAAATTCTGGGGCAAACCAACAGCAAATTCAAACCGATACTGAAATAGAGATTTTAACCCTTTGACGCAATGCTAGCCTTATTAGTAATTTTGAATGTTATGTTACAACAACTATATCTTTTGGTTTACTGTACATTTTCATAGCAGGCTTGCGAAGTTGCACTAAACATACTGTTTCATTAAATTAAACAGTATGTTTCGTGCAAGCCTACTACAAAAAAGTACAGTAAACCAACAATTAAGATACTGTGATCGTAACATAACATCAAACATAGCATCAAACAAGTATTCAATGAGGGGCTTCAATAAGCAACATGGGGGTAGGTGATGCCTTTATAGACAAGAGACAGAATCTTGACTGAATCAGTTACTAAAATAATTAATCACAGTCCACGGTTTCTCTTCATGTTGCATGTAGTGTATGGGCAGGTGAGCGTGTGTGTGTGAGATTGTGTTTGCCTATGTGTATGCATCTGCGAGTGTGTATGTATGTGTCAAGTCTGCTTGAAAACAGTGTATGTGTGTGCATTTGTGTGTCTTAATGTAGGAGTGAAGATTTGCGTGTGTTTGTAGGCCTGTGTGTAAGTGTGTGTGTCTGCATGTAGAAGGGTGTGTGTGTCTGTATGAAATACTTAAAGAAAACATACAGAGTCACCTCCAAAAATAACCAGCGGGCAGGAGCTCCCCTGCCCTGGAGACCCGGTAATGCAGAGTCAAAAGCGGAGAGTTCTCAGCTATACATAGAGTGACAGGTGGACACGCCCATCCCTAGCCTAGCCCATCCCTAACTCCTTGATGGCCACCCAATCGGGCAGGGGGAAGACTTTAAGGAACACGGCACATTTTGCTCACTGCCTTCTGGGATCGCCATGCGTCATGCTGTGACTCCGTTATCCCATGATGTGCCAGGACTGTCACCTGTCTTAAAGGGATAGTAATACTTCATTTTATCTTTATTTTATTTTGTAGGCATTAAAAAAACATGAAGAACGATATAAGTCTTATCTCTCAAACCTTTATGGTTTGAGAGATATTCACAAGCAAAGTTTCCCCTCCCGCCCCTTTTACCTAGTGTAAGCTATCTCTTCTCAGATGTGGAATCCAGTCCATAGACCACACAGATAACAGCAGAGGACAATCTTCTTCCTATGAGAACAATGAAAGCCCTGCCCCCCTTGACAAGTTTTTCAGGTTTTTCCTTTATCTTAATTGAAGATTGTCCCTCTCTGCAGTCTACCTGGGCACCTCCCTTCTGCTCTGGCTGAGCAGTGTTACATCAGTAAAAGGGGTGGGAGGGGGATACTTTATCATTGAATTACTCTTGAACTACAACTCTGACAGTATTGAAATAACACTCTCCAAAGTCCAAATACTACGATGATTAATTAGAGGTGCTTTTATTATGAAACATTACTATCCCTTTAAATGCCGGACCACCATGACGGTCCTGGCACATCATTAGTCCTTAAGGTGTTAAAGATGGGGACTGTGACCCCTTGAATGTTAGAGAAGACTCTATTGCAATGGGAAGCAATGTTCTGAGGATCTCCCTAGCCTTCGAGGATTTAACCCTTTGAGTTCTAAAGGGGTGCCCAAAGCATTGCAGAGCAATGCACTGGACACCCTTAGCCTCACTGGCACCTGGGGAAATTGTATTTGTTCCCTATGATGCAGTTAGTTTGCATCAGAATTGTTCCAGTTTTCTTTGTGCGCCTGGTCCTTGATAACAAGACTTCCACTGTTCAGTACAACGTTCATTCACATCACTCACATATAATGAGAATCATGCTTTATTTCAATACACTTTGTAGAAAAGAAGTAACGCTAATTGTCAAATCTGGTTTAGATTAGAAAACGCGTGTATATTTAGATCAGAAATTCCTGTCGGTTTTTCATACAGACATCAAATAGCATGTACAACTATATTACCATAGGCATGGAGAGTTCAAAGATCCAGAGTCATTAGATCACCAGACATGTTCAAATAAAGTCAATTGAAATCATCTTCTTTGTAGTACAGTCCAACATAAAAAGTGTGTGGGTTACTGTAGACCATACCTGGTAAGTCTCTGCATCAGCCCTGGAGACTGGTTTTCAGAATAAATTACCAGTTATCTGGGGAAAGTGACCGATTCTGCAACTTCGTGATTTCAGATATAACCCCACTAACTTTCCAGTCTGTTCAGCCAACTCCTGCCCCATTCTGCCTACATATTTCATGAAAAATTCCTCCTTTCAACCATCCACCCACACCCACGTAATTAGGCCCCACCAAAACTATGACATGAAACGCGTTACTTGGACATTACAATCCTCAACTCTACAGTGTTTCTCTGAGGAATTGGGACAAGATGGTTCCAATGTATTCTGTATAGGGCCTTATGTTGCAAAGAAAATTGGAGGAATTCTGGGGTAAACTATTTCTGCTGTAGGGGAGAACTAAAACTTTTAATTGATTTAAATGGCAATTTTAACCCCTTGATTGGTAGAGAGGTCCTCTCTAGCATTCAAGGGGTTAAAAGCCACATTTAAATCAATAGGGATTTTTTAATTTTCCCGTAAGGTTCAACAGGTTTTCCCCCTAAATCCTAAAGGTTAATGCTCTGAATACCTCCAAACAATATATATAGATATATATATACATACACACACATATAGACACCTTTGGTCAAAAGATGCATCACTGTACCCTCTGATAGGTCAAGAATAGTGCAGTAAAGACAACACAGGCATGCTCAGATTAATTCAAGTTAGCAGTTTTTAAAAACTGCCTATATGTCATGTTAAAGGGATAGTAATACTTAAGAATTACTAATCCCTATAGTAAAGCCCTACTAAAAAAATGTATTGCCCCCAGTGTCATCTCTCAAACTTTTATGGTTTGAGAGATGAACCCTTCTAAAGTTGCCCTCTCCCTCCCCCTTCCCGAAGTCAGCTTTGTAGCTGACTGCAGGGAAATCGGGTCATAGATCATCAGGCGGCTCTGCAGCAGAGCCGCGATCGCGTTAACTAAAAAAAAAAACTTTCACTAAAATGGTCCTCTACATGTGCTTGCAAACCAAGCACACGTAGAAGACCATTTCAGTGAAAGTTTTTTTTTTAGTTAATACGATTAGGCTGTGCTGGAGAGCCGCCTGAAAGTCGTACGACTCTCTTCCCTGCAATCGGCTAGAATGCTGACTACGGGGAAGGGGGAGGGAGAGGGCAACTTTTTTTTTTTTTTTTAATTGCCTACAAGTGGAGATATTAGCCCTGCAAAATCAGGAACCTCTGCGCTCCCTGGTGCAGATGGGAAGTCATTTGGGACATACAGTCCCTCAGAATGCAAAAGTGCCCGGTTTTGCAGGGCTAATATCTCCACTTGTAGGCAATTTTTAAAAAAATACACCCAGCTCTAATGTTGGGTTAAATAGTAAAACTCAATGTAAAACTTTCATTTTAGGTGACAGTTCTGCTTTAAAGGGATAGTAATGTCAGAAAAAAAGTATTGACTAGATGGTAGATACAATGAAAAGAGAGTACTTGCACTTATTCATACCTCTCAAACCGTTATGGTTTGAGAGATATAGGAAAATAAAGTTCTCTGGTGCCTCCCCTTTCTGATTGACGAGCTGTAAAGCTGTTAGAAGCAGATTCAGGTCGCTTGACCAGATGCGGCTCTTCAGCAGCACAGATATAACGATATTTAAAGAAATATACTTCATTTAGAACGGTCTACAGTGTGTGCCTGGTTTGCAAGCACACTTTGTAGACTGTTCCAATTAAGTATTTATTTCTAAATAGCGTGATTTCAGCTCTGCTGAAAAGCCTCTGTCTGGTCAAATGACTGGAATCTGCAGCTGTCAGCTAGATGGCAGACTTGAGTAAAACAGCCAGGAAAAGGTAACTTTAGCAAGTTATATCTCTCCAACCATAAAGATTTGAGAGATAAGACTTACATAGATGTTAACCTTTTTTAATGTCTGCAATATTAAATCAACTTAAAATTAACCATTACTATCCCTTTAATCCTTTAAGTGCTTTTGAAATACTATGCATACCCATCTGGCACGCAAAAGGTTGGTGACATGTAATCGTTGTGTGTTATATGTAGGTGTAATTAACACATCCTATATTGATAAAATATTATTAAAGGGATAGTTACTTAATATGTAAATATATTTATATATATCTTGTAAGGTTTAACTTCCTGAGTAAAACAAGGGTACTCCCACTGCTGAGAGGTGTTTTTTTAAAAGTTATTGCAGATCAAACATGATTTGTTTTAGGTGCAGTATCTCAGAGGCCTGAAAATTTACAGTGGCACTGTTCCTATACCATCCTATGGACAAGTCTGGTAAGTTGACCTTAGACCTCCATAGGATGGAGCATCAGCGCCACTATAACATTTCAGGCCACCTAAAACAAATCAAGTATGAGCTGTAATAAATTTTGAATATAACACCTCTCAGGAAGTGGGATTACCCTTGTTTTACTCAGGAGGATAAACTGTACAATATATATTTTTTCCATATTAATCTTTACTATCCCTTTAACACCTAAATGATCTCCCGATCCACAGCAGGGCAGCTGTTAAGGGCCACAGTGCATTTTTTTGCAATGAATTCTGGGATGGCAGAGTGGAGTTCAGCCGCACTGCCATCCCAGAATTCCATGACTTGTCAGGACCAGAGTGGCGGCCCTAACACATCAAGGGCTTGTGATACTAAGGAGTTAATTCACTTAAAGCAGTGTTTCTCAGTTTTTTTTGTTCAGGTCTTAACATGCCACCTAGAATTTTTGGGACATTCCTAACATTATATATGTCATTTGTCAAGGGTGCTATGGAGGGTACAAATAAGTAATACATATTCTAATTAAGAGGCCCAAGAGTGACTAACACAAATGTACACATTGTGCATAAAAATGTCCTTCAATATACAACTGAACCTCACCATTCACATTTTGTAAACCCCTTTACAGAAAACAGGGGGCGCTTTAAGTGGATGTCATTAGCACACCAAAGTACCAAAGCACTATGGTTGAGAATCACCGACGTAGAGGTACAACTGTTTTTCCTTCGAGAATTTATTTCTGAAAAGAGATCTGTCTGAATATGACACTGTATGCTAATGAACTTCCAGACCGTAGTTAGCATACGGATCTGCACTGAAGAAGTTTCACTTCTCACAAATAAGTGTATAAATATCCCCCTAAACTCTGTATCTGCTGGTGTTCTGACTAACAAGCTCCATAGGCAACTTTGAAATGAAGTTTTAAAAATATGTAAACTTTTTTTTTATGAAAACCAATATGTTATAGAGCTATTTCTGCTGAGTAAAACAAGGGCAGCCCCGCTGCTCTCAGTTGTTTTATTCAAAAGTTATAACAGTTCAAATAATCAGTAGTGAATTTACTGTGTGTTTACTTCCTTATAGTTCTGACAGGAAGTGACCCAGCAGTTTCTATCACATTCTACTGAGAACTGTAAGTCACTGACTTTCTTCTCCATTAGAATATAACAAGAGAACTAATTGGAATTTGAACACTAGAAGGCTCTGCTAATAGGGTTGCCACCCAGCTGGTAAAAAATTGGCTTCTGTCCAATGTTAAGTCTATGGAGGGAATGCCATGGCCGGTATTTTTTTTAAGAAAAGGTGGCAACCCTATCTGCTAATGTAAATAAACGTTGGTTTAAACTGTAATAACTGGAAATCTGCATCTGTCAGCAATGGGAGCACCCTTTTGTTACTCTGCAGGAAATGCCCTACAATATATGTTTTTTTCTTAAAATAAAGTTTACTGCTCCTTTAATTGAAGATATAGCAGGTCAACTTTAAGGACAGTCCTCGTAAATCGTGGCCAGTTACCAGGTCTGAATTGCGCCAACAATAGGGTGACCACACATCCCGGAATGCCCGGGACTGTCCCTTATTGGAGGTCTGTGTCCCGCGTCCCGGGTCACCCCCACCGGGACAACAAAGAGTCCTGGAATTGAGTAACACGCATCAGTCCAGCCATCCAATGAAACGTATTCGCTATATGGTCCTCATTGGCTGGCTGAGCCAGCCAATGAAGACCATATAGCAAATACATTTAATTGGCTGGCTGGACTGGTACGTGTGAGACAGCTGGGGTGGAGCAGGTATTCTGGTGCTGCGAGTGAGTCCAGCGGCTGAGGCTTCCGCCGGCGCTGACCATCTTTCTGAGGCTGACACAGAGTAAGAGTTCCCACTGGGACAGCGCCGGCGGGAGCCCCAGCCGCAGGACTAGGGTGACCACATGTCCCGGAATGGCAGAACGGAAATGTGGTCACCCTAGCCAACAATTATCTTGCAGTCTCTGAACATGACATGAATCACTGACCAGACTAAAGCAAATATTCCTTCTTCTGTGTCATTAACACACTGTGTGAGGAGGAGACAAAGTTGAGATGCCATCTGAAAATGTGAAATGTGATTTGCATCCTCTCTCATAAATTAGCACATTAGATCAGGCTTTCACTTTGTAACTGACTATCAAACTGACACTATTTTTTTTTTTTTTTTTTTTAGAAAATATGAATAATCAGAAGTTACACTATTGATATTTTCCGAAAACACAGATCACAGCAGTTTCCCTTTTCACTGCTGACTGGAATCAGAAGATGTCACATTTAGCAAGTAAACATGAACATTCCCTTCAGCTCTGCCGTCTTGTGCAGAACATTCCCTTCAGCTCTGCTGTCTTGTGCAGAACACTGCCTTTAGCTCTGCTGTCTTGTGCAGAACATTGCCTTCAGCTCTGCTGTCTTGTGCAGAACACTGCCTTCAGCTCTGCTGTCTTGTGCAGAACACTGCCTTCAGCTCTGCTGTCTTGTGCAGAACATTGCCTTCAGCTCTGCTGTCTTGTGCAGAACATTCCCTTCAGCTCTGCTGTCTTGTGCAGAACACTGCCTTCAGCTCTGCTGTCTTGTGCAGAACATTCCCTTCAGCTCTGCTGTCTTGTGCAGAACACTGCCTTCAGCTCTGCTGTCTTGTGCAGAACACTGCCTTCAGCTCTGCTGTCATGTGCAGAACACTGCATTCAGCTCTGCTGTCTTGTGCAGAACATTCCCTTCAGCTCTGCTGTCTTGTGCAGAACACTGCCTTCAGCTCTGCTGTCTTGTGCAGAACACTGCCTTCAGCTCTGCTGTCTTGTGCAGAACATTCCAACGAAAAATGTGTTAACGCAAGGAATTCTCTCTCTCTCAGTCTGAACACGTAACCCTTGGAGTGCCAAAGGGGTGATCAAAGTAATTCTGGGGTAACTTTGGGTAGGCTATCCACCCCTTTAATTGTAGGCAGGAACAATTCTAGAATTGTATGCAGGGAGTGGAGCCTACCTTCCCTCCTTGGCTGCAGCTAGCCAACCAGCTCCAGTAAGATTTGCGACACTAACTATTGACTAGATAATGGAAGGGAAAGAAGACTCCTGTGAGCATGACCCCAAAGGACCCCCATGGTCTTCCAAAGGAGAGCCAAGCAGGGTCCCTTGACAGGGTGGGAGACCAGTAACCTGTATGGACTATGAGAAAGGGATTTAACAGGTAAGACTAAAATCCTCTTTTCTCTGTCGTCCAATACAGGTTACTGGTAACTTTGGGATGTCCAACCATTGAGTTTCCCAGAGGCAGGAAGTAAAGCAATGACCAGATGCAAGGCTCCCAAAGTCACCAGAGCAAATATGAACCATCAGATCAGAGATAGCCCAACAAACAAAGAAGTGTCAAGGGACACTGAACAGGGGTAACAACACCCCAACTGTTACACAGCACACTGAACTAGAGCCAACAGGGCTCAAAAGTGAAGGAAGCACCAAGAACCGAAGAAGATCCTAGACAGGGAAGACTGCCTCCAGGATCTTCCTCCCAAAGCTGGTGTCAACCAATGCCAGCACATCAGCACTGTAGTGCTTTGAAAAGGTGTGCACAAACGACCAGCTAGCAGTCTTGCAAAACTGATCAGCAGAGGCCTGAGGCGGTAGTCAAAATATCCCTGATCAGGCCCTCAGCTGAAGGCTCAGGATCAGCCTCAAAGGGGTCCCCAAAAAACTGAGAGAAGCAACAGCGGAACATTCCTCAACATCTGAATCCACCAGCAGTTCCTCCTCAGAGGAATCTGATACGTCAGGAACTCCCTGAGGTTTAGGAAGGGAAGACTTGATGGAGGAGGGGGTCTGCCAGGAATGGAAGACCCCCTTTAACTGAGCTGAGATCGCGTTAATGAAGAAAAAAATCCTTCACTGAAACGGTCTTCTACGTGTGCTTGGAATCAAGCACACATAGAAGACCTTTTCAGTGAAGGATTTTTTCTTCATTAACGTGATCTCGGATCTGCTGCACAGCCCCGGATGGTAGGTCAAGCACATGTAGAAGACCATTTCAGTGACTGATTTTTTTCTTCGTTAATGCGATCTCGGCTCTGCTGCAAAGCCCTGGATGGTCATACAACAGAATACTCCTGCAGTCAGCTAGAGTGATGATCTCAGAGAAAGGGGAGGGGGGGTGGACTTTGAAATCGATTTTCTCTCAAACCATAAAGGTTTGAAAGCTGTGATTGGGAGTATTAAAAATCTTTTTTAAGTTCTACAACATGGGAATTAGTAAAATTAAAGTATTACTATCCCTTTAAAGGGTGACTTTTCCCTAAACATAGGGGGATCTTAAATTAATCATCATAAGGACTAACCTGGGTAGGTGGCCGCCAGTTATTGCTAATTACTGTTTTTATTTGCAATTGCTCTGTCTGAGTCTACTGCTAGTTATTTCAGTTTAATAAAGGCTAGTGTCCCTTACCAGCCATTCCGGTCTACTGAAGCCCTTTGTTTGCTAAGCAAAAAGTGTGACACAGAGGCAGACTTCAATGATTGTTAATTGCAGGAAACACCAGATACGGTGCCCTGTATATATAGGGATAGATAGATATACTTGACTGCTATATGGGGGACCCTTACCTAAGTAAATTGTTAAACAAATTAAGAGCCACTTAATCCTAGGTAACAGCTATCCTTTAATTTGTTGAGCCTCTGATGATTGCAATTTGTGTGCTTGGAGAGGAGATCCAAAGATGAGATTTTTTTTATTTGTTTGCATTTTGAAGTACTTTGATGTCTGAGAACAAACAATCTAAACCCTAAGGGCTGAAGTTATCTGAGGTGATACAAAGTAACAATGAAATCAGAAGATCTCTACTTTTCATTATGTCTCAAATAATTAGAAAACATTTTATCTGATGACTGGGGAAGTTTAGCTCCAAGCATCAGATTGTTTTGATCAACTGATTGGATTAACTCCTTAGATGCTAAATGAGGGCTACAAAACAACAAAAGCAATTCATTAGAAAACTCTCTGTCATCCAATGGGTTTATATGTTTACTACATTTCAGGTTGTAAAACCTAAACCTGGTCATGTTTTAGAGGAAATAATTATAATGTTTTATATTATAGGTTTATACTAGAGCTCCCACTTTATAGTACAATAAGCAGTATAGTAAACACAATAGTATACAGTCAAGTTTTTTGGAATCTGACCAGTGTCCTGGCTAAAGATGAATGGGACTACTGAATGCCCAGATTTCTGTCATGTGATTACCGAATGCTGTGACTGGCTATCTGTCAGCCAATCACAGCTCTTACAGGCAGTATTAGGGCACAGACGCTAAGCCCTCTACATAGATTTCAGAGACAGAATGAATTCTGCGGCCTACACCATGTGTACCACAATGGGAATGGATGGACTCCGTTACACACATCCAAAAAAAGCTTTTAGTGGCTCCAAACGTATGCTGTCGGGGTACAGGCTTAGTAAAATCTGAGTGTTAATCCAATCTCTTCATGTCGGCCAACAGGCACAGCATGGGTTACCCCAGCCCAATATTGAAATAGCAATGTGTAGCAAACATGGATGTACTATCAGACAACTAAGCTGAGAGCGTAATCAATAAAAACAATCCTCTTTATTCTTCCATTTTAAAAATGTAGTATACAAGACATATAAAACAAGATTTACAAACATCTGGTCCAAGAGACACAGAACAGTCTACGCATTTCGCATTTATAACATTTATTCATGACTAAAGGGTGTGCTCCGCCTAGCCTAGCTCCCTAGCACTTGAGGGCTTAAAGGAGCAGTAACACATATTTTACAGAGCATTTCCTGCTGAATAAACAAGGTCACTCCCATCGCTGTCAGATGTTTTATTCAAAATTTATAGCAGTTTAAATAACCAGGAAGTGAATTTACTGTGTTTACTTCCTGATAGTTCTAACTGACAGGAAGTGACAGGCAGTTTCTATCACATTCTATGGAGAACTGTATGTCACTGACTTTTCTGACTTTCCTCTCCATTAGAATGTAACAGGAAATCTAATTAGAATTTGACCACTAGAGGGCACTGCTAATGTAAAAAAAACATGGGTTTAAACTGTAATAACTCTGGAAATATAAATCTCTCTGCAGTGGGAGTACCCTTATTTTACTCAATAGGAAAATCCCTACATTATATATTTTTTCATAAAAAAAAGTTTACTGCTCCTTTAAACCCAGCTATACACATTACCTGCAGTGCTGCTTTACCACAGACAAGCAAGTAAACACTTGTGCCGAGTTGAACGTGCTGTCAGCCAAATGTGGTTTTACTCCATTCTCCAAAAGCAACACAGATAAATCCTCAGTGTCTCTAGAGACGTGCACACAGATGGGTAAACACATTTCTCCTGTTTATTCTACTATAAGTATATGGATGATTAACCCTTTGAATGACAGAGGGGTACAAAATGCATTGCAAAGCAATGGGTTGAGCACGCCTCTGATACTCAAAGGATTAATCACTGTCCTATACTTCAGTAAAGATACTTAGCATTTAAAATGTAAATTAACCCCTTAGGTACTAGAGATTTCTACAAAACACTGAAGACAAGGAACATCTCAGGAGCCGGGACTCCTATAATTGTAACTTCTGGACTGTAAATTGTAGGGTATATCTGAAATAAATGTATGTAAATGGGCTCCTTTAATAGCATCAAAAATGCCTAGCCAACTCCTAACAATTCTCTCCGGCTCATAACATTCCAGTATTTTGATCACCACTGGGTCACAGCAAGTCTTCTAATTACAGTCTAGCTGAGAAAGGTGTGGACGCTACAAACGTGATGTTGGACACGACATATTTCACACTGAATGAGACCAACTGAGGAAGGTATTAAAGGGATAGTAATGTTCCAAAATAAAAGCAGCTCCAAATAATCTTCATAGTATTTGGGCCATGGAGAGTGTTATTTCAGTACTGTCAGAGTTGTAGTACAAGAGTAATTGAATGATAAAGTATCCCCCTCCTGCCCCTTTTACCTAGTGTAAGCCGCCTCCCCTTAGATGTGGAATCTGGTCTCTTGACCAGACAGGTCACAGCAAGGGACAATCTTCTTACTGTGAGAACAATGAAAATCCTGCCCCCCTTGACAAGTTTTTTAGGTTTTTTCCATTATGCTAATTGAAGATTATCCCTCTCTGTGATCCATCTGGACACCACCTTTCTGTTCTGAGGTGAACATTGCTACATCAGTAAAGGGGCAGGAGGGGGATACTTTATCATTCGATTACTCTTGAACTACAACTCTGACAGTATTGAAATAACACTCTCCATTGCCCAAATACTATGAAGATTAATTGGAGCTGATTTTATTGAGAAACATTACTATCCCTTTAAACCTACATAATGAACGGCTGCTGGACACAATACGGTCTATCTAGGCCGGGATTCAGCGTTAGACATAGCAGGGTCTGTATGGAGAAAGCCCAACTGTAGAAGACATGTCACATAAACATAACAAAACAAGGTGAAGTTAGACAAATCATGGCTCATATGAACGAGTCTAAGAAATGGTAATATCTTTGTTAGAAGGGTATTTTGAGCACAGCAGAACTCATGGTGAATAAGTCCAGTTCAGGAAGGTATGGATTCTTATTGACAATGCACATTGTATGTCCCATAGGCATAGCAGGGAATTCTCAAGGTTTGACCCAGAGACTCAGGGTTTTCACCCAAATCTCTGGGTCCCAGGATGAAGGGCCAAATTCTCAGGGTGATAGAGTTCTGTGTTACCTGTTTTATGATCTGCACCAATTAACTGCTTCTTTAGTCTCTAAATTGGTGCTATTTATATAGAAAGGCAGAGGGAGAAGTCCTGCTTGTCTTGTGTGTTCAGCATACCTGGGAACTTTTTACTTGGGGCTGCCCGGAGGACAACCCTCTAATGCCGATGAGGGTAGAGAAATGACTCGATTTGTGTCATTAAAAAGGGGTGGGGCTTAATCACGAGTGGGCGGGACTAATACACATTAAAAAAAAAAACATATAGAATACACTAGGGGAGGGCTGGAAGAGGGCGCGGAGTGGCAGGAAAAGGGTGGGATTGAGCACAAGTGGGCAGGGTTTCCCCACATCCGGAGACTCTGGCTTTGCCCCAGAGACCCGGTAATTCATTGTCAAACCCGGAGTCTCTGGGGCAAAACCGGAGAGTTCCCAGGTATGGTGTTCAGGCAGCGACATTGAGGAGTAATTGCTGCATCTCTAGGTTAGCACAAACAAGGATATCTCACCTACAATGTATGTTCTTGGAAGCTTTAAGGCTTCAAATATCACAGATCCTGGCATGAGATAATCTTAAAAATTCCCAGGTATGCGTTCCCAGGTGTGCCCATAGTTTTTGTAGTCAAAGAGAGGCACCTGTCACAGCAGTCAATGGCCCATTCTCCGTTTAATGTTAAGAATTCTGTGGTGGGCAGAAGAAAGATGACACATGACATCATTTTGTGATGTCATGTGACCCAATCCACATAGCTCAGCTACAGCCAAAGAGAAGTCCTTTGCCTCTTTTGTCTCATCAGTGCAGTTAAATCACAGAAAGGGAATCTAGTCGCCCTAGCCCAGGGGACGGCTGGCCTGGGGGCAGGGGGGCAATTGCCCCCTGGGCCGGTCATATGTCTGGGCCAGTGGGCCACTGTCTCATTGAATCTCCATCTTGTTGCTATAAATGGAGCAACACTAGTGATACCCATACCTGGGAACTCTCCGGATTTGCCCCGGAGACTCCGGTTCTGACAGAGCTTTACTGGGTCTCCGGGGCAGAAGTTGATTCCTCCGGATGTGGGAAGTTTCTATTGAAACTCTGCCCACATCTGCTTTTTCTGCTGCTGTTCCTCAGTCCCCAGCCTTCTGCGTGACACCTTTAAGTCCTTCCCCCCCACTCGCATCAAGCCCCGCCTCTTTTTGATGCAGTTAGCATCGCTTTTGTCACCTCCTGCTGAACAGAAGACTCCCCTCCGGGTAGCCCTCAACTGGAAGTTCCCAGGTATGGTGATACCACAGAGCTTACAATTGAAATGGTGCTATACAAATTATACCACAAACCTACAATCCAAATGAGGCTACACTAGTTACATAACCCATTTGCACTGTAAGCTCTACAGTATCACTAGTGTAGCTTTACTTACATTGTAAGCTCTGTAATATCAGTATTTTAGCCCACTTTAATGTGAGCTATGTGGTATAGCTTTACTTTACGACATTAAAGGGATAGTAATACTTCGTTTTAACTTTATTTTATTTTGTAGGCATTAAAAAAACATGAAGAATGATATAAGTCTTATCTCTCAAACCTTTATGGTTTAAGAGATATTCACAAACAAAGTATCCCGCCCCTGTTCAACCAGATCAGAAGGGAGATGCCCAGGTAGACTGCAGAGAGGGACAATCTTCAATTAAGATAACGGAAAAAGCTGAAAAACTTGTCAAGGGGGGCAGGGCTTTCATTGTTCTCATAGGAAGAAGATTGTCCCCTTCTGTTATCTGTCTGGTCTTACAACCAGATTCACATCTGAGAAGAGATGGCTCACACTAGGAAAAAGGGGCAGGAGGGGACACTTTGCTTGTGAATATCTCATAAACCATAAAGGTTTGAGGGATAAGACTTATATCATTCTTCATGTTTTTTTAATGCATACAAAATAAAATAAAGTTAAAACGAAGTATTACTATCCCTTTAATGCCACGTTTAAAATTAACAAAAGGAGGTGGGCTTTGAGAGTGGGCTCAAACGATAGTAGAAATGGGCCGCTTGATTGTATTTGCCCCACGGGCCACAAGTTGCCAGCCCTCCCCTGCCCTAGCCAGAGAGCGAATGGCTCATATAGAATACAGAAGTGCAGCTCAGGAAGGTATGAACTCTACGTAAGGAGGAGACAGTGCACACTGTATGGCTCATAGGAGTTAATCGAGCAGATGAAGATTTGAACTTTTCCTAGTTAGAAGATGCTGGCCACGTGTAAGTGAGTCTAGCATTGGAAGACTAGAACCAGAGCTGGGTTCTCCAACAGATTGAGTAGGCAACTGCCTAGGGCTCCATATGCCGAGAGGAACATCAGCTGCACTGGCCACACTCACGTTCTGAATTGTGGATCTGACCAGAGAAATTTCAGTGTCCGTGCACAAGCTTTAAACCCCTTTACAAGCTATTATTTAACCACTTGGATGCTAGAGAGATTGGGGATCTCTCTGGCAACCAAGTAGTTCAATCTTTTTTTTTTGTTCTTGCTTATTATAGCATATCTCCCAACATTTCAAATGTCCAAATAGGGACACTTTTTCTTTAGAGGTGTCACTGGGGGCATGACTGGTGGTTGAGGCGTTACCGAGAATTTTTAGGTTACACCTCTTTGTGTAACTGAATAAATAAATGATTTAGAGCAAAAGCAGAGTATTCTATTTACACAGACACTGACGATTATACAAACATTAATGTGAGTTTTATTGCTGTGTAGCAATGTGATACACTTATATACACACACCACACAGTCTTATCTCATAAAAAGAGGGACACCAGGGTAAGAAAGAGGGACAGAGGGATTTGGGTCCAAAAGAGGGACACATGGGAGGTATGTTATAGGCCAAGTGTATTTTCTGTGCCAGGAAATGAGACTGAGGTTGGGAGTCATGTGAGGAATGGGGGTGTGGCCAAGGGTGGAGTTAAAGTGGAACTTTCACTTGGTATAAAGTCACCCTCCAATAATTAAACGTATGGCTACTAGCTTCATAATACTTCTATTACCTATCAGAAGTGCCAGATTCTAAAGTAATCCTTAATCTTCGGAGACTGATGGCCAGGTTAGTGCAGTCTGCGCGCCTGCGCCGTCAGTCCCTTCCAGTTACCTTAAAGGGATAGTAATACTTAAAATGTAAAAAAATATATGTTGTAGAGTTTATCCCCCTGAGTAAAACAAGAGTACTCCCACTGCTGAAAGGTGTTTTATTCAAAAGTTATTAATTT
Organism: Rhinophrynus dorsalis; assembly: GCA_037306005.1. NCBI lineage: Eukaryota > Metazoa > Chordata > Amphibia > Anura > Rhinophrynidae > Rhinophrynus > Rhinophrynus dorsalis. The sequence goes on along the minus strand of CM074728.1, from coordinate 94,701,455 downwards.
TCAAAGTTGAATTTTTTAGGTGCAATATCACAGTGGCCTGAAATTGTACAGTGGCGCTGTTGCTACACCATCCTATGGGACCATAAATCTCCATAGGATGGTGTAGCAACAGCGCCACTGTACAAATTCAGGCCACTGTGATATTGCACCTAAAAAATTCAACTTTGAAAATTAATAACTTTTGAATGAAACACCTTTCAGCAGTGGGAGTACTCTTGTTTTACTCAGGGGGATAAACCCCACAACATATTTTTTTTACATTTTAAGTATTACTATCCCTTTAAGGTAACATGCAATGCCTCTTAGAGGAGACTGGGACTGACAGCGCAGGCGTTCAGACAAGATGTCTGCACTGATGCCTTCCTTCCGGTCTCCGAGGATTAAAGATTACTTTAGAATCTGGCACTTCTGAAAGGTAATAGAAGTATTATGCAGCTAGTCTCCATATATTTAATTATTGGAGGGTGACTTTATACTAAGTTCCGCTTTAAGGATGCCTAGAGTGGGATATAAATCCAGCCTTCATGGGAACTCTGCCTAATGACGCAGTGATGGTCACTGCATGGCTCATACTGACAGCCCAGCTGAGAGAAGCCTGAGCTCTACATGGGGAGGTGAAATAGAACATGATTTGACAGTTCTATTATCCGGACATAGGAAGTAACCTGATCCCGGGGCGCCCTTCACATTCTTTACATTGCTTATACAAATCTCCCAAGCTCAAGATCGTTAGATTCCAGCCAAGCCAATGTGCCTGTCTGTCATGGAATGGAAGGTCAAAGCCATTTGGAGCGAATCCTCAGAGAGGCAGAACAGACTAGCAGGGGCACACCGAACAGACAGATTTCTGAGTGGGACATTATTAGTTTTGCACATTCTGCAGTGCACTTTACATGTGATCAGTTCTAAATAATGAGTGGGGGGGAATAATGTGCATTAATCCCTTAACGACCCTTGACGGTCATAGTACGTCATGGGTAAATCCGACTGAACGACCCATGACGTACTATGACCGTCATGGAATTCCGGGATCCCCCCGCGGCTGCACACCGTTCGGGGAGTCAGATTCTTAAAAAAAAACAAACAAAAAAAAAAACAAAACCTCTGTGGTCCTTTAGTGACCACCGCATGCCTGCGCGGCCGGTCGTTAAGGGGTTAAAGTAATATAATTACTAAATAATAATAGTAGTAATACGTCTAATAAAGAGGAGGTCCGGGTCTTCTTTATACATTTTTTTAGCACGTAGCGCTATATTTCAGTACTTGCACTTTTGTAGTTCATGAGCTACTGAATCCGAAATGATCCCCCTCCTGCCCCTTCTGGCTGCCTCTCATTAGATCTGGAATCCGGTCGTGGAACTGGACGGATCACAGAGAGGGAGACTCTTCAGTCAGTAAGTATAAGGAAAGTTTTACTTCACTGACAGGGTAGTAGATAAGTGGAATAGCCTACCAGCAGAAGTGTTAGAGGTTAATACAGTGATGGAATGTAAGCATGCATGGGATAGGCTGTCCTGAACATAAGACAAGACTAAGGACCAAATAAGACTTGAGGTTTTTACAGTAGGAAAATGGGCAGACTAGATGGGCAGAATGGTTCTTATCTGCCGTCAAATTCTATGTTTCTGAGGGAAAGGGGTGGGAAGGAGATCCTTTCAGATTCAACAGCTCTTGAGCTACAAAATTGGAAGTACTGAAATAAAAAAAGAATAAAGACGACTCGGACCTCCACTTTATTAGCAGTATTACTATCCCTTTAAAGGGATAGTAATGTTTCATAATAAAAGTAGCTCTAATTAATCATCATAGTATTTGGACTTTGGAGAGTGTTATTTCAATTCTGTCAGAGTTGTAGTTCAAGAGTAATTAAATGACAAAGTATCCCCCTCCCGTCCCTTTTACTGATGTAACACTGTCCAGCCAAAGCAGAAGGGAGGTGCCTAGGTAGATTGCAGAGAGGTACAATCTTCAATTAAGATAAGGGAAAAACCTGAAAAGCCTGTCAAGGGGGGCAGGGCCTTCATTGTTCTCATAGGAAGAAGATTGTCCCCTGCTGTTATGTGTCTGGTCTATGGACTGCATTCCACATCTGAGAAGAGATGGCTTACACTAGGTAAAAGGGGCGGGAGGGGGAAACTTTGCTTGTGAATACTCCTGAACTACAACTCTGAAAGAACTGAAATAACACTCTCCAAAGTCCAAATACTATGATGATTAATTAGAGCTGTTTTTATTATGAAACATTACTATTCCTTTAAGTGAGGCTACACTAGTGATACCATATAGCTTACAATGGAAATGGGTTATGCTACTAGTAGAGCTCCATTTGCATACCTCCCATGTGTCCCTCTTTAGAAGGGACAGTCCCTCTTTTCTACACTGGTGTCCCTCTTTTTAGGACATCAGAATGAGTGGTGTATATAGTAATCTATCAAATTGCTCCACAGCAATGAAATTCACATAAATGTTTAGTTAATCTTCAGTATATGTGTTTGTAATTGAACCTGTGTAAATAAAATACTTTGGTCTTCCTCTAAATCATTTATTGAGTTACAGAAAGAAGTGTCGATAGGTCACAAAGTAACCTAAAAATTCCCCGCCCACCAGCCACGCCCCCGCAAAACACCACCTATAACACAAGTGTCCCTCTTTGGCCATTTGAAATGTTGGGAGGTATGCATTTGGATTGTACATACCCAAGTGTTCCTCTTTGAGACCCAAATCCCTCTGTCCCTCTTACCCACCCTGGTGTTCCTCTTTTTAGGAGACTAGACTGTGTGATGTGTGTATATAAGTGTATCACATTGCTCCACATCAATAAAACGCACATTAATGTTTATTTAAACTTCAGTATATGTGTTTATAAATTAGTCTGTGTAAATAAAATACTTTGGTCTTGCTCTAAATAATTTATTCAGTTACACAAAGTAGGCCAGTAGGTCATTAAATAACCTAAACATTCTCTGGTATTCCCCTCCCACTAGCCACGACCTCAGCAACACCACCTAAAACAAAAGTGTCCCTCTTTGGCCATATGAAATGTTGGGAGGTGTGATTGTAGCTCTGTTGTTTCATTTGTGTAGATCTATTTCTATTGGAAGCTCTGTGGTATCACTAGTGTAGCTCCATTTACTGCGACAAGTGGGAGATTAAGTGAGGCAGTGGTTCACAAGCCCAGATATATGACCGGCCCAGGGGGCAATTGCCCCCCCCCTGCCCCCTAGGCCAGCCCTCTCCTGATAGAATGTGTTACAATTAATAAATAAAATAAGAAAAAAATATTCAAAGCTTAAAGGTGATGTATCACCTCTATAAAACTTAGGTTAAATAGCTTGGCTATAAAGCGAATCTGACTAAAATTGTGTTAATTTTTTTTTTTTTTTTAAAGCTTTATTTTGTCAAAATGTAGAAGACCGTTTCAGTGAAAGATTTTTTCTTCATTATCGCGATCTCGGCTCTGCTGCAGAGCCCAGGATAGCTGTATGATAGAATACACCTGGAGTCAGCGAGAACACTGATCTCAGAGAAAGGGGAGGGAAGACTTTGAAATAGATTTTCTCTCAAACCATAAAGGTTTGAGAACTGTGATTGGGAGCATTAAAAAACTTTTTTTTTAAGTTCTACAAGATGGGGATTAGTAAAATTAAAGTATCACTATCCCTTTAAGCCTATGGGCAAAACTTTTTCTCATATGAATGTTCCCCTTTAACCCTCTGAATGCCAGAGGGGTACACCATGCATTGCAGAGCCATGAGTGACGTACTCCTCTGGCACTCAACAGGTTAAACTGTGCATCTGCTGGTCATTTGGCTTACATGATAAACAGACAGCTTCTAGTGGAGTTTTCATATGTCCAAACTTGAATACAAGGGGACTTGACCACGTTAAGCTTTTTTTTTAAGTCACATGGTAACAGACCGTTTTAGAATACTAAAGAATAGCTGCATTACAAGCAGTTAGGGTCTGGGATGATAGAAGGGACATTCAGGAATCTGGGATGATAGAAGGGACATTCAGGAAGACAATGCCTCCTCTCTTCTCATCTCTCTCTCTCTCACATACAGTTTACTGTGAAGACTGAACAGCTGTAGATATTTTTAGATCTTGGTAGCTGGTTTCTCAAAGTAATACCCCTTGGTGGTTGTTTCTTTTTCATATAATTTATTTATTTTACATGAAGGGCTCTTTCAGATGGGTGACAGAGTTGTCACAGTTCCCTGAGTAGTTCACTCACCCGTCTCTTGTGTTCCACAGCCAATCCGGAATGCAGGGGGAGTATGTTTTCCAACAAGCCATGGTGAATTCGAGCCAGTATTACTTGTTGGCAGCCACATGGGTTGGCCGTTCATTGGAGGTTTCTTAAATGGTCCCTAAAGTGCAGATAGTTTGCACCATAAATGCTGAAATTTAATATGGTCCCAAGTAACTATACTATTATACCTCCCAAGTGTCCCTCTATAGGAGATATTAGGGGTACATACTAAGTGTCCCTCTATAGGAGGAACAGTCCCTCTATGAGACCCAAATCCCTCTGTCCCTCTTTCCCACCCTGGTGTCCATGTGTTTAGGAGATCAGACTGTGTGGTGTATATATAAGTGTATCACCCTGGTGTCCCTGTGTTTAGGAGATCAGACTGTGTGGTGTGTATATAAGTGTATCACCCTGGTGTCCCTGTGTTTAGGAGACCAGACTGTGTGGTGTGTATATAAGTGTATCACCCCGGTGTCCCTGTGTTTAGGAGATCAGACTGTGTGGTGTGTATATAGAAGTGTATCACCCTGGTGTCCCTGTGTTTAGGAGATCAGACTGTGTGGTGTGTGTATATAAGTGTATCACTCTGGTGTCCCTATGTTTAGGAGATCAGACTGTGCGGTGTGTATATAAGTGTATCACCCTGGTGTCCCTATGTTTAGGAGATCAGACTGTGCGGTGTGTATAGAAGTGTATCACTCTGGTGTCCCTATGTTTAGGAGATCAGACTGTGCGGTGTATATATAAGTGCATCACCCTGGTGTCCCTATGTTTAGGAGATCAGACTGTGCGGTGTGTATAGAAGTGTATCACCCTGGTGTCCTTGTGTTTAGGAGATCAGACGGTGTGGTGTGTATAGAAGTGTATCACACTGGTGTCCCTGTGTTTAGGAGATCAGACTGTGTGGTGTGTATATAAGTGTATCACCCTGGTGTCCTTGTGTTTAGGAGATCAGACTGTGTGGTGTGTATAGAAGTGTATCACCCTGGTGTCCTTGTGTTTAGGAGATCGGACTGTGTGGTGTTTATATAAGTGTATCACCCTGGTGTCCCTGTGTTTAGGAGATCGGACTGTGCGGTGTGTATATAAGTGTATCACCCTGGTGTCCCTGTGTTTAGGAGATCAGACTGTGTGGTGTGTATAGAAGTGTATCACCCTGGTGTCCCTGTGTTTAGGAGATCAGACTGTGTGGTGTATATATAAGTGTATCATATTGCTCCACAGCAATAAAACTCACATTAATGTTTGTGTAAACTTCAGTATATGTGTTTATATATTAATCTGTATAATTAAGATACTTTGGTCTTGTTCTAAAACATTTATTCACTTACAAAAAGGAGGTGTCGGTAGGTCATGAAATAACCTAAATATTCTCTGTAATGTCCCGCCCACCACCCACACCAACCGCAACACTGCCTAAAACAATAGTGTCCCCCTTTGGCCATTTGAAATGTTGGGAGGTCTGTACTATGCACTCCATTTCTATGCAGGAAATACAATGAAATGTATAAAAAGACATCTAGCAACTCTCTATTGGTAAAAATTGAGGAACAGAGAAAGAGAGAATTACAGGAAATGGATCAACATCAGGAGGAAAATATCCCCAGTGAGCTGAGTGATTGTAGCTCTGTGGTATCACAGAACGGATCTTCAGTTATTCACTGGGAGATCTTTGAAATCTGGCTGTTACGCTATTATTTTTGGCAGAAGACATTTCCTCTGCCTAATGGAGTATGGGTAGCCGTAAGTGAATTGCCAAGTCTGAAAAAAAAAGCTGGTAGTCTTATATTACCATACCTTGGAACTTTCTAAATGTACTGAACCTGAGATCTTGAAAAAATTAACCCTTAATGCTCCCCATAATATTGCTTCTCAATGATAGCTCACTGATTGCTCTAATCCAGGGATGCTCCAATCAGTCTTCGAGGAGCCATTAACACAAAAAAATGTATTGATCTCAATGCTGGAACCTGAACGAGATAAAATGGACTTCTTTCCTTGCCTGACTAGTATAAATGGAACCAATTTAGAGACTAAAGATGCAGTGAATTGGCTCAAATCATATATTTGGTAGAACTGGACCATCTCACCATGCGATTTGAGTGAAAACCTTAAATTTCAGCAAGGGAGGGGACTGGCCTGGGGGCAACTGCCCCTTGGGCCTGTCATATGTCTGGACCGGTGGGCCAAAGCCTCAATCAATCTCCTGCTGGCTGCTGTAAATGGAGCTACACTAGAGATACCACAGAGCTACAACCCAAATGTAGCTGCATAAGTAGCATAAACCATTTCCATTGTAAGCTCTATAGTATCACTAGTGAGACTTTATTTAAAGGGATAGTAATGTTTCACAAAAACAGCAGCTCCAATTAATCGTCATAGGATTTGGGCCATGGAGAGTGTTATTTCAATTCCTGTCAGAGTTGTAGTTCAAGACTAATTGAATGATAAAGTATCCCCCTCCCACCCCTTTTACCTAATGTAAGACGCTTTTATTGTGAAACATTACTATCCCTTTAAACTGTAAGCTTCCGTGGTGTCACTAATGTAGCTGCATATCAACTGTAAGCTCTGTGGTATCACTTACTTCACATTAATGACAATTTTAAAATTAACAAAAGGGAGTGGGGCAGGACAGTGGGCTGGAACGATAATAGATAATAGCTTAATTGTATCTGCCCCCCCCATGCCACAAGTTGCCAGCCCTCCTCTGAGTTTCGGGATCAAACTCCTAGGGTTCCCAAGTACATTACAGGAATGTCAAACTGTGCCCTATCAGACAAGGCAGGTTTTGGACCAGACAGATGAAAAACGCTCTCATTAACCCTTTTGGTGCCAGAGGGGTATCCAACGCATTGCAAAGCAATGGGTTGGGTGGTTGTTAAGTGGTTAATCATTTTGAAAAAATTCAGAGAGGACATTAGGGTTTTCTGGTCATATAAGGTAAGTGTGTCTATGTGCATAAGTGGGGTCACCATTAGGTTGTGTTGTTTTCTCTTTAATACATTGGAAGCTATAGAGCTCTTCACAGCATTGCAAAGCAATACTAACAATAGAGGCCCGTCCGCCCCCCTGCGACCCCCTGCCTGGCGCACGCACCAAGTAACAAGCTGAGGTCTGTGCCTTCTTCGGCACAGACCTCTAGCAGCTGAGCTGTCCTCTTCAACACTCTAGTAAAGAAGAGCACAGGGAGATGACATCATCTCCCAGCGCTCTGCATTACTGAAGAGGCTCAAGCTGTATAGAGGTCTGTGCAGAAGGAGGCACAGACCTCTCCTGCCACGCTACTGGACCACCAGGGAGGTAGGAGATGGACACTGGGGGGGTCAAATAAGGGCTATGTGGAGGTGGAGATTGGGGGCAATGTGGAGATTGGTGGCAATGGGGGGGGCAACGTAGAGATTGGGGGCAATGGGGGAACAATGTGGTTGGGAGGGCCATGGCAATTTCTACACCAGGGCCCGGTGGCTTCTAGTTTCGCATCTGAACCAGTGGTGTCCGTAGAAATTATTCTGGGGCAATAAAAGCCATAATATGACCCCCAGGCCAGCCCATCCAGCCCCTTTGTTTATATGGAGGGGGTAATTATAGGGGGGGCAAGTGCCCCCCTAGCCCCCCTCCTCTGGACGCCCATTTTCTGAACCCATGGGTTATTCTATTTTTCTCCTACCCCATTTCGAATTTCTTATCATAACATGTGGCCCTCTGGATGTCTCAAGTGCCTCAAATGTGGCCTTTGGGGTCAATCTCGTTGCCTGTCACTGATCCAAGAGGTTACAAAAATAAACAAGAAACAGGCACATTCCTTAGAATCAAGCTTTATAACAGCCTGAGGGGCCTAAAGTACAGGCAGAACAGGGGCCTGAAGAGGCTCAAATCAGTATTAGAAAACAGCACAGCAGAAAATAAATCCTTGATTCTGCAAATGTGGTAACCACAGCTATAATCTGTGTATTCCATCTGGGGTCCCAGCGTTTACAGAAAACCAGCTGAGATCATCTCAATGTGAGAGTCACATACATCTCTGCATCTGTTACCAATTATTGTTAATGTAGAGCTGGCTTTCTAGCAACAATCACTTTTTCCAGATCTTATTTGATACACTTCATGTCTAGAGAAGAAATTAAAAAAAAAGAAGAAACTGTTCATTCCGTGCCAGGAGTTGTATTCCCTTGTGTGCTGGTGTGATCCGAGATGCACTGAAACTCCTATAGCATTCATAGTAACATAGCATAGAGACTAAAAAAAGACCTGCGTCCATCAAGTCAGAGGCCTAACTTGAAGCCTCTGGGCCCTGGTGCAAGAAGCGCCATGGGCCCCCCCTCGACTATATTTGCCCTCTCCAAAATGCCCCCATCTCCTACCTCCCTGGAGTGGCAGGAGCCCGGAGAGGTGTGTCGATCTCCCGCGCGGTCCTCTTCAGTAATGCAGAGCTATGGGAGATGATGTCATCTCCCAGCGCTCTGCATTACTACAGTGCCAGACAGAGATCGCGGGCGGCAGGCAGAGGGGTCGCAGGGGGCGGCTGGGCCCCCTGGAGCGACGGGCCTGGTCGCTGGTGCGACCCCTGCAACCCCTATAGTTACGTCACTGCATCGTTGGGGAAGGCAAAAAAAAAAAAGATTGAAGCCATTTCCAATTTAGCCCCAAGTGGGTAAAAAAAATACTCCTTCCTGACTGCAAAACGCAGTCAGATATTTCCCTGCATCAGCCTTCGATCTACATTGAAACCATCTGTCATAAATCTCAGTATTGTTCTGAGCTACAAAGGCATCCTTTTCTTTTTTGAAAGCAACTACAGTATACAGCTTCCCTTACTGCGAAAAAAGCTCTGCCTTTGTTTTAGTCAAACGTGTCTTTCCTCTGGTCTTAATGGATGACATCTTGTGGTTTTGCTCATCTAAATGAGTAAATAATTCTTCAAAGAGGAAGTCGTGCAGTTCTGGAGCAAACGAACTGCACCGTACTCGCCAAATAAAAATTCTAATTAATTTGCATTTTTCAAGGGGAACTCTCACCTCCAGTAAAATGCTTTTTATATGAATGTTCCACACCAATACATTTTAAATCTGGTTTTCCTTTTTTATAAAAATTCTGGAATTCTCCATCATCGTAGGAGGTGGTAACGGAGAGCAACTAGGGAGGGGGAAGAGGCTAAGAGCTGTACCGCAGCCTGTAGTGAATGGACTTTGCGAGCTTACATTAAGAAACAGACTTCTCCATCAATATAGCATTTTTTTTAAAAAAGAAAAACAGATGTAAAATGTATTGGCATGGGACATTTCTATGAAAAGCACTTTACTGGAGGTAAGAGTTCCCCTTTAAACCCTTGAACATTAATGGGATAGTAATGTTTCAAAATAAAAGCAGCTCCAATTAATCTTCATAGAATTTGGGCCGTGTTATTTCAGTACTTTCAGAGTTATAGTTCAAGAGTAAATGAATGATAAAGTACCCCTGATGTTACTGATGTAACACTGCTCACCTCAGAGCAGCAAGACTGTCCAGATGGATCGCAGAGAGGGACAATCTTCAGTGAGCATAAGGAAAAGCCTGAAAAACCTGTCGGGGGGGGGGCAGGGTTTTCAATGTTCTCACAGTAAGAAGATTGTCCCTTGCTGTGAGCTGTCTGGTCTTAAGACCAGATTCCACATCTGAGGTGAGCAGTGTTACACTAGGTAAAAGGGGCGGGAGGGGGATACTTTATCATTCAATTACTCTTGAACTACAACTCTGACTGTATTGAAATAACACTCTCCAAGGCCCAAATACTATGAAGATTAATTGGAGCTGCTTTTATTTAGAAACATTACTATCTCTTTAAGATAGGTCTCCAACACATTGCTTCACGCAGTGCAGTCCTGGCTTCACTGGGAGGCGTGCTCCTAGGTCTTTCCGATGGGGCACTATCCTGGAGATATTTGCCTTTTAGTATCTTTTAACCGTTTGAGTGCCAGAGGGGTGTGCAACGCATTGCAGAGCAATGCATTGTACACCCCTCTGGCACTCAAAGGTTTAACCTCGTGGACATTAGGAAGGCCTCGAATTCATTGTTTAGTTGGGTGTTTGGAGACCAATCTACAATTCATTGAGTTAACAACAAGTCCACCTTCTCCTATAGAGCTCTGCAGACTTGGAATAACCTACCCAAAAATCAAATCTTCTGCCAGTTTAAAATCCCCTAATTGGAATTGCTTCTTTGTGTTTAAATACAACACGGACTGTACATAAATTCTAATGTGAACTTTTCCCCTTGTATCTATCTGTACAAACTCGTTCACACGTTAGCTCAATATTTTGAATGTTGTTCTAATCTCAAGAGACTACAGAGCATTGTTGTAGTATCTCTATCTCCTAAAGAGGGACATTTGGGAGGTATGGATCCCTAATATCTCCTAAAGAGGGACACTAGGGAGGTATGGATCCCTAATATCTCCTAAAGAGGGACACTAGGGAGGTATGGACCCCTAATATCTCCTAAAGAGGTACAATTGGGAGGTATGGATCCCTAATATCTCCTAAAGAGGTACACATGGGAGGTATGGATCCCTAATATCTCCTAAAGAGGGACACTAGGGAGGTATGGATCCCTAATATCTCCTAAAGAGGGATACTTGGGAGGTATGGATCCCTAATATCTCCTAAAGAGAGACACTAGGGAGGTATGGATCCCTAATATCTCCCCTAAAGAGGCACAATTGGGAAGTATGGCCTGTGGAGCTGTTCTCATTGGTGATTTCATGATGCTTAAACGCAGCTGAATGCAACATACTGCAAATCAACTTTGTTCTTCCAATGAGTGCAGTGAAGGCAGAACTTTCACATGATTAAGATAGCTCCACAAAGCATAGTTACATTAGCGATATAGATAGATTTATGTTTCAAAATAAAACAAATTGCTTAATTAACAAAAAAAAAAAAATAACATTTTAACCAGGGAGGGCCATGGCAGGGGTATTGCAGGAAGTGCTCTCTGCGCCTGCGCTGTCAGTCCCTTCCGGTGCCACATGGTACAGTGGCAGTCAACCACCAATCCTGGAGTTGAAGGGGATGGACAGCACAGACGCTGAATAAATGATTTAGAGCAAGGCCAAACTTTTTGTTCACACAGACTAATTTAAAAACACATATACTGAAATTTAAACATGCATTAATGTGTTTTATAGCTGTAATACACTCTATACACACCACACAGTCTGATCTCCTAACAAGAGGGACATCAGGGTGATACACTTCTATACACACCGCACAGTCTGATCTCCTAAACACAGGGACACCAGGGTGATACACTTCTATACACATCACACAGTCTGATCTCCTAAACACAGGGACACCAGGGTGATACACTTATATACATACCACACAGTCTGATCTCCTAAACACAGGGACACCAGGGTGATACACTTATATACACACAGCACAGTCTGATCTCCTAAACACAGGGACACCAGGGTGATACACTTACGTACCCACCACACAGTCTGATCTCCTAAACACAGGGACACCAGGGTGATACACTTATATACACACACCACACAGTGTGATCTCCTAAACACAGGGACACCAGGGTGATACACTTACATATACACACCACACAGTCTGATCTCCTAAACATAGGGACACCAGGGTGATAGACTTCTATACACACCACACAGTCTGATCTCCTAAACACAGGGACACCAGGGTGATAGACTTCTATACACACCACACAGTCTGATCTCCTAAACACAGGGACACCAGGGTGATAGACTTCTATACACACCACACAGTCTGATCTCCTAAACACAGGGACACCAGGGTGATACACTTCTATACACACCACACAGTCTGATCTCCTAAACACAGGGACACCAGGGTGATACACTTCTATACACACCACACAGTCTGATCTCCTAAACACAGGGACACCAGGGTGATACACTTGTATACATACCACACAGTCTGATCTCCTAAACACAGGGACACCAGGGTGATACACTTCTATATACACCACACAGTCTGATCTCCTAAACACAGGGAGACCAGGGTGATACACTTATATACACACACCACACAGTCTGATCTCCTAAACACAGGGACACCACGGTGATACACTTCTATACACACCACACAGTCTGATCTCCTAAACACAGGGACACCAGAGTGATACACTTCTATACACACCACACAGTCTGATCTCCTAAACACAGGGACACCAGGGTGATACACTTCTATACACACCACACAGTCTGATCTCCTAAACACAGGGACACCAGGGTGATACACTTCTATACACACCACACAGTCTGATCTCCTAAACACAGGGACACCAGGGTGATACACTTCTATACATACCACACAGTCTGATCTCCTAAACACAGGGACACCAGGGTGATACACTTATATACACCACACAGTCTGATCTCCTAAACACAGGGACACCAGGGTGATACACTTATATACACACCACACAGTCTGATCTCCTAACAAGAGGGACACCAAGGTGAGACAGAGGGATTTGGATCTCAAAGAGGGACAACTGGGAGATAGGCAGGTGATCTGCATGGCAGCCTATGAGGCGCTGTTCATGCTGGCAACTTGGACGTTGTGCTACCCAAATCAATGGGACACCCACGTGGGCATCAGCAAATAATATATGGCCACCTATCAGCCATGCCTCTGCCCTCATCCACCATGGGCTCACAATAGGAATGTGGGCAAAGCAAAAAAACCCTAAAATGGACAGCCCGTTTAGTATCATATCACGACTATATTGCTGCTCTGTGCTAGTGTGTAAATTTTGTAATGAAAAATGCTCTCCAGTACATCCTTAAAAAGAAGAGAAATCTCAGTGCGTTCTTCCAGGCAAAACACTGTCTAAATAAAATAAATAAAGATTGCACAAGTCAGCAAGCTGTCGCTGGGGATCTTCATCATTGGTGTTGACTCAGCACCGACGTGTTACTTTACTGTGACATACATCCAATGTAAATCACTGAATGTTGATGTGACGTTAACTCTGGCAGTCACCGAACTGACTAATAAATCAGCTCTGCACAATGTGAACCGAGTCTAGAAGTGTCTGATGCTCTGTTTTACATATCTGCCACCAGGTACTGCAATTTAAGGGATGAGAGTGTGCTGACCTGTCTGATCTGTTGTTAACAACTTTATTGCTAGCTCTTTCTAGCATTCAAAGGGCTTAAAGATGTTAAATGGCAACTATCACCAGGACATTGCCCCATTGTCAGATCTGCCAATCAAATTGGGCCTGCAATGTAAGCTCTGGCAGACCAAGGCACTGAACAAAACATCGGTTTTGTTAAAGTGGAACTATCACTCAAATTAAAGTGCCCCCCCAAATCATTATGCACACAGTGATACAGATATCAATACTAGTATTATCCTGAATAAGTCCGGCGTTACTGAGAAATCAAACTTGTTCCGTGACTCACCAGCAGGCATGTTGCTGTAGAGGCATCTGTGCTCCTGCACTGTCAATCCCTTCCTGTATCTTAAAGGGATAGTAATACTTCGTTTTATCTTTATTTTATTTTGTAGGCGTTAAAAAACATGAAGAATGATAGAAGTCTTATCTCTCAAACCTTTATGGTTTGAGAGATATTCACAAGCAAAGTATCCGCCTCCCGCCCCCTTTACCTAGTGTAAGCCATCTCTTCTCAGATCTGGAATCCAGTCCATAGACCAGACAGATAACAGAAGGGGACAATCTTCTTCCTATGAGAACAATGAAAGCCCCGCCCCCTTGACAAGTTTTTCAGGCTTTTCCCTTATCTTAATTGAAGATTGTCCCTCTCTGCAATCTGCCTGGGCACCTCTCTTCTGCTCTGGCTGAGCAGTGTTACATCAGTAAAAGGGGCAGGAGGGGGATACTTTGTCATTGAATTACTCTTGAACTACAACTCTGACAGAATTGAAATAACACTCTCCAAAGTACAAACACTATGATGATTAATTAGAGCTGCTTTTATTATGAAACATTACTATCCCTTTAAGGTACAATGCAACTCCCCCTCACCAATCCTAGAGGAGTCTGGAACGGACAATCAGGTGCACAGATGTCTCTTTGGTAAGATGTCTGCGCTGATACATACCTGTGAGTCTCGGAACAAATTGGATTTCTCAATAACGCTGGACTTATTCATGATAATACAATTACTGATATGCGTATAGCTATTTGCATAATGATTAGGGGGGCACTTTAATTTGAGTGAAAGTTTTGCTTTAAACATTACAGGTTTTACGAAACTTACAAATTTATACAGGAGTCAAAAATTTAGTAAAGTTGATACCTTTATTGGCTAACTAAACAGATTCATTTGTGTGCGGTACATTGGGGTATCTTCCATGCTGATAACAGATGAGAGTTGGTATCTTGTTAATGAAATAACACGGTACCAACTCTCATCTGTTTTCAACATGGAAGATACCCCAATGTACCGCACACAAATGAACTGTTTAGTTAGCCAATAAAGGTATCAACTTTACTAGATTTTTGCCTCCTGTATTTCTACGGCTAACATGGTACCAACTCTCACCTGTTACAAATTTATAGTAATACCAAACTTACAGAATTGCTTTCCTCAACCCTAAAATAAAGAAAACAAGGTGCAAGGAGAGGTCCTACAAATAGAAAGCTCTAGAACATAGTATCCAACAAACAACTGTATATTAGTACTCACAGAGAGCTGTTATGTGCACACCAGTACCATACCTGGGAACTCTCTACGGTTTTGCCCCGGAGACTCCGGATTTCAAACTGAATAACCGGGTCTCCGGGGCAATGTGTGAATCTCCGTGTGGGCAGAGTTTAAGTAGAAACTCTGCCCACTTGTGCTCCATCCCGCCTGGTTCAGATTGGAGGCAGATTGCGGGCGCCAGGCGGAGGAGTCACAGGGGGATGCCAGGCCCCTGGATTGACAGGCCTGGTCGCAGGTGCGACCCCTGCGACCCCTATAGTTGCACCACTGCTTGTCCCTGCTCAAGCCACCAGGAAGATTTTCTTGTCCTGTAGTTTTCTGGACTTGATGTGTATAAAGAAGGGGAAAAAAATCTATGGCGTGCTCAAAAACATATATGTATATTTATTAAAAAATTATCTGAGTAAAAACAAATAACTATGTCTGATTCTAAGCAAACATCTGAAACAAAACATATATGATCATCACTCGTAACGCGTTTTGTGTCGTATAAACCCATCACTTCATCAAAACACGATGAACAAATAAACAAACCTTAAAGAGAAGGAAGTGGGAATTGTTGTATTGACTCCCCTCTCCTTCTCCCCTTATCCCCGTTCATCATAATGAAATGTATTGGGTATTATTTCCATAGTCTGGTAACCTTCTTTTGGAGGCCAATCGACAGAATGGAGTGTTAATCCTTTTTTTTTAAAAAAAGAAGGGAAAATATAGGACCTTTATGGAACATTTTTTTCCTCAAATATATAAGTTGTTTTATGCGGGTATTTGCGGGTTTTGGTTTTTGTGTGTTTTTTTTAAAGCCCTAACAGAATGTTGGAGAAAACCCAGGAATTAGTCATTTGGACATCCTGGTTATAGCATCACAACACTTGTTTACTGGTCTGTCATGGCCTCAAGCAGGATTTTAAACAATGAGGATCATTGCTGTACACAGAGGGGGGAAGATATTAAAAGAAAAAGCCATTTCCTGTGTCCTTCCTACTACTCTGCTGTTAGCTGTTCATTGATGCACGTGTGTCTCCAATTGCTGCTTTAACCCCATGAGTACTATATACAATAGCAAAAGTTCAGCCATTTTGGGGAAAATCAACTGTACCACACGGAAAAGGCAGGAATGGCTGCTCCCTTACAGCATATGTAAGACTCTATTTTAGTTCTCAAAAAAATTTTTTTTACATATGTTAGCATAAAGTAAATTGTATTTAAAGGGATAGTAATATCTACATTAAAAGGACGGTAATGTCCCCAAAAATGTTTTAAGTTATGTAGAGCTTAAAATATTAATCAAATCGCTCCAAAGCCTATCTCTCAAACCACTATGGTTTAAAGATATAGGGATTCAAAATTCCCCCCTCCCCTTCTCCTGACGTCAGTGTCTAGCTGACAGCAGGAGATACCGATCTGGGGACCAGCAGACTGCTCTGCAGCAGAGCTGAAATTGAGGTACTTAAAAAATAATTAATTCACTGGAAAGATCTACAAAATGTGCTTGCAAACCAGTCACACTTTTTAGACCTTTCCAATGAATTAATTATTTTTAAGTAACGCGATTCGGGCTCTGCTGCAGCGCCTCCTCGAGTGGTATGAATCGATTTCTCCTGCTGTCAGGGATAGTAATGTTTCACAAAAAAAGCAGCTCCAATTAATCTTCACAGTATTCAGGCCATGGAGAGCATTATTTCAATACTGTCCTAGAGTAATTGAATGAAAAAGTATCCCCCTCCCGCCCCCTTTACTGATGTAACACTGCTCAACTCAGAGCAGCAAGACTGTCCGGATGGATCTCTGAGAGGGAAATCTTCAGTGAGTATAAGGAAAAACCTAAAAAAACCTGTAAAGAGGGGCAGGGTTGTCATTGTTTTCACAGTAAGAAGATTGTCCCTTGATGTGATCTGTCCAATCTGTGGTAGGGTGACCACATTTCCCTTCTGCCATTCCGGGACGTGGTCACCCTAGTTGCCCCTTCATGCCCTACCTTGAGTCCCTGGTGGTCTAGCGGCATGGAAAGTGCTCTGTGCCTCCTCCGGCACAGAGCTGAAGCTCCCGCGCGCTGTGCTCAGTAATGCAGAGCGCTGGGAGATGATGTCATCTCCCAGCGCTCTGTATTACTAAAGCACTTGCCTCCAGATCAGGTAAGCTGCATTGCCGCCCTGGATGTCAGCCTGCAAGCGGTGTGCCATATCATGGACGCCGCGAGGGAGCGCTGATTTATGCTACCAAGCGCTCCCTCGCGGCATCCATGATGTGACACACCGCTTGCAGGCTGACATCCAGGGCGGCTTGGCTTCATTCCGGGACACTTCATTGTCCCGGTTGAAGATGACCCGGGACACGGGACATAGCCGGGACCCGTGGTCACCCTAATCTGTGGACCAGATTCCACATCTGAGGGGAGGTGGTTTACACTAGGTAAAAGGGGCGGGAGGGGGATACTTTATCATTCAATTACTCTTGAACTACAACTCTGACAGTACTGAAATAACACTCTTCATGGCTCAAATACTATTTAGATTAATCTGAGCTGCTTTTTTGTGTTACATTACTACCACTTTAAGAAAAATAATCCCATGATGTTGTTTTTTTAATGAACAAGCCATAAAGCGTATGGGTTTTGTAAGAACGTTTCATTACCCCAGATGTACATATGAAAACATTCCGTTTGGATTGAATGCCCTGAACCATCAGCCTCTTGAAAGGAAATGACTAAAATTCTTACACCGTGAAACACTATTCCCAGCGTTTAGTAATCCTACAAAATTCAGCCCGTGGCCAAAACAAATAGTTCATGCAATAAACATTAAATGAAAATGCAAGTCATAAGGGGCCTCCTTATTCATCAAGGTAAAAGGTGCAGTTCTGGAGCATAACAACTACATTGGTGGGGGAAAGTAAGCATTCTCTTTGCTTTAACCCTTTGCGTGCCCGAGGGTTATATAACTCCATAGCTGGGAACTCTCTGGATTTGCCCCACACACCCCGGGTTTGACTCTGCATTACTGGATGTGGGGAGTTTCTAATGAAATTCTGCCCACTTCTGCTCCTTCCCAGTCTGTTCCTCCCACTCTCCGCCCACTTCTCCTCCTTCCCCTGCCTATTCATTATAATTTTTCAGCATTTTATAAGCTCTGCCCTGCTTACAATTAAGCACCGTCCCTTTCTGATGCAAACTGCATAATTTTTCTCCCCAGCAGCACCACAGGACTCCCCTCTTTTGGGAGTCCACGATAAAAAGTTCCCAGGTATGTATAACACATTGTGAATGTGTTGGATACCACTTGGCCACTCAGAGGGTTAAATTGGGAAGTGTTACCCCTTTCTAATTCTCCAGAGCTCTCCAAGGCACTGCGTAGCAACCAGGGACGGATTTGCCAATAGGCAGAGTAGGCAACTGCCTACAGCTCAAATTTTTGAGGTGAAGGAGTCTCAGCTGTGCTGGCCACACACATACATTCTGAATTACTGGCCACACCAGTAATTCAGAATGTGGGTGTGGCCACACCAGTAATTCAGAATGTGGGTGTGGCCACACCAGTAATTCAGAATGTGGGTGTGGCCACATCAGTAATTCAGAATGTGGCAACACCCACATTCTGAGTTATGGGTGTGGCCATAGCAATCTCAATGTTCTTGCAGCAATTTTATACACTTTACTGACTATTATTTAATCCCTAGGATGCTATAGAGATCTCCAAAGTCAGGAAATGGTGGGTGGATCTGGGGGTGGGGATGTGAGGAATGAGGGTGTGGTTATGGGGGGAGCTAAGGGCACCTAGAATGCCTTGCCTTGGCAGATTTAAATCCAGCAATGCACATAGGTCTTTGGGACAATAAGGTTCCTAGGTAAGGATATTCCATAGCTCTGCACAAGTCACAAAAGAATAACAAGGGGAATTGGGTACCCTGCCCAGAAGAGAAGCCATTTTTACTTAACCCCTTAACGACCGTTGACGTGGCAGGACCGTTACACCTGTCCAGATGTTAAGGACCGGTGATGGTCCTGGCACATCATGGAAGACTGTGATAGCAGATCACGGAACACATAGGTAAAAAAAAAAAAAACTCAGTATGAAGATCCATACTATATAGCACAATAACTAATTCTTAGTTTAACAACCCTGGATTTGTAATACAGCTAGTACTGAAGGCCCATGTACACAGGCCAAACTGCCAGTCAGCGGCCTCGGCTGCTGCCACGAAGCCAGGGGCGGTGGGCCTTTCGGAGCACCCTGCGCCACATCAGCAGTGCCTCTGACTGGAAGCTGGCGCGTTCGTGCAGTCTCCACTGCGCATGACTGCATTGTTCGGGCAGTCTCTACTGAGCATGTACAGTTACACACACTGGGAGCTTTGCATCCTAGCACTTTATGTTACTTAGATGACAAGTTCTTAAATAGATAGCAATGGATTAAAATAAACTGAGGTCCAATTCAGCAGTATAGGTTTGTTATCATGTAGAGCGGTATACCTATCATGCCGGTCTGGATGGAGTGCAGCAAGGGACAATCTTCAACAAGCATAAGGAAAATCCTGCCCTCCTTCGACAAGGGGAACTGAGTTTTCCTTACACCTACTACATGAAGATTGTCCCTCACTGCACGCTGTTCGGTCAAGCGACTGGATCCCACATCCGAAGAGAGGCAGCATAACACAGGTAAAAGGGGCAGGAGGGGGATCCTTTCTAACTTAATAACTGTTGAACTACAACTCCAATAGGACTGGCATACCGCTCTACATGATGACAAAACTATACTGATGAATCGGACCTCAGTTTATCTTAGTCCATTACTATCCCTTTAAAGCAATTGATAATAAATTCATATACTGAGTGACATGTATGTGACATCAAGGAAGAGGCGGGCAGGTGCACAGACTCCAGACAAAGCCCCCCCCCCCCATACACACACACACACACACACACACACACACACACCGCTTCTCCATCTCCCTCCATAGGGTACAAAAGCAGCTGGGAGCACCCAAGCAATGTGTTTCTAGTTAAAAAGCATAAAAATCACTGTATTAAAGCACACTGCATATCCATGACCCTCTGAGACCAAGAGGTGTGTCCAAAGGGTTAAAGATCAGGGAAATGTGCAAATGTAGTGCATAACCCACAGGGGGGAATGGGGGTGGGGGTGTTAGGAACTATGGTGTGATAAAGAGGAGATACAATATCCCGTGTGATACATTCTCCAATTCCAGTATAACTCTATGGAGCCTATGTACTACTATATTTACAACTTGAGATATCACAGTGCACAGGTTCCCCAGAATACATAGGAACTGGAGAGTTTATCACACTGGAGAAGTTATCTCCTCTTTATCACACCTTAGTACATCTCCCCCTGTAGTCTATAACTAAAACTCTCCCATAGAATAACACAGTAACAGTAGAATGTATCACACTGGAGAAGTTATCTCCTCTTTATCACACCTTAGTACATCTCCCCTGTAGTCTATAACTAAATCTCTCCCATAGAATAACATAGGAACTGGAGAGTTTATCTCACTGGAGAAGTTATCTCCTCTATATAAAGCAAAAGAAACAAAGAACATAAGTGATTTACTGCAAGTAATTAAAAAAATATGTAAAATTTAAAGAGTTTACCCTATAATATCTTAACCACTTGAGTGCCAGAGGGGTGACGAATGCATTGGTTTGCAGTGTGTTGCGTACCCCTCTAGCATTTAAAAGGTTCAGGATTTGTCTCTCATTGTTAAAAGATTGGGGTCTCCTACATAAACAAATATTAACCCTTTGAGTGCCAGAGGAGTACGCAACGCATTGCAAAGCAATGCGTTGCGTACCCCTTTGGCACTCAAAGGGTTAATTAATAAATACAGAAGTGGCGACTCTGGGCTGATTCTATTACAGGTGCTAATTTTATCACTGCTTTTATCTCCAGGTTTTCCCCATAGACTTCAATGGGAAAATATTTGAAAAAAAAACTGGAGGTAACATTTATCTCCTGCAATAGAATCTGCCCCTTTATGCCTGAAGATCCCCATTTTCTTGGCATATCTGAAAAATGTATTGCTTGTTTTTGTTGTTTTCACCCTTCTCTGAACTTCTCAGGATCAGGTAAATCCAGCCCATCTCTTCCCCTTCCTCGCTATTTCTTCCTGTAAACCAGTGTCGTAACTATAGGGGGCGCACCTGCGACTGGGCCCGTCACTCCAGGAGCCCGGCTGCCCCCTGCGACCCCTCCGCCTGGTGCTCGCAATCTCCCTTCTGCACTCTAGTAATGCGGAGCGCTAGGAGATAACATCATCTCCCAGCGCTCTGCATTACAGAAGAGGACCGCGCGGGAGCTCAATGCGCCAACCCGTCTCTCCTGCCACTCCACTGGACCAACAGGGATTGGGAGGCAGGAGATGGGGGTATTGTGGAGATGGGGGGGCATTGTGGAGAGCCCGGGGGCCATTGTGGTCGGGGGGTGGGGAGGCCAGGGGGGCCCATGGTACTTCTTGCCCCAGGTTCCGGAGGGTTCTAGTTACGCCTCTGCTGTAAACCGCCTATTAATCATAACAAAGACAAAGCCACTGAAGTAAATGTATAGGGACATCATGAAGTCACAGGGCTAAGTGAAATTTCAGAAGGAGACATCATTGAATGTGCAGAGATTCAGGACACAATTCTATAGCAACATATGAAGACTGCTAAACTAATTATCATCAGTGGCGTAACTATAGGGGTCACAGGGGTCACATCTGAGACCGGGCCAGTTCACTCCAGGGGCCCGGTAGCCCCCTGCGACCGCCTGGCACCCGCAATCTCCCTCCGGTGCTCGAGTAATGCAGAGTGCTGGGAGATGACATCATCTCTCAGCGCTGTGAATTACTAAGAGGAACGCACGGGAGCTCCAGGGAGGTAAGAGATGGGGGCATTGTGGAGGGGGTCAATGTGGTGGGGGCCCGTGGCACTTCTTGCACCAGGGCCCGGAGGTTTCTATTACGACTCTGATTATTATCCTATATAATAATTCGCGAAAACGTGTGTAACAACGCAGTCATATGCAGTAGAGACTTCTGCACGTGCAGCAGTCATGCGCAGTACACACTGCCCATGCCGCAGCTGATACAGAGATGTATCAGCCGTGGCGCAGGCAGTCTCTACTGCACATGACTGCCCCGCGACTAGGGTGACCACATTTCCGTTCTGCCATTCCGGGACGTGGTCACCCTACAAAAGCCTCTTCATCGCCACATTGCCCCTTGTTGCCCTACCTTGAGTCCCTGGTAGTCTAGCGGCGTGGAAAGTGCTCTGTGCCTCCTCCGGCACAGAGCTGAAGCTCCCGCGCGCTGTGCTCAGTAATGCAGAGCTCTGGGAGATGATGTCATCTCCCAGCGCTCTGTATTACTAGAGCGCTTGCCTCCAGGAGATCAGGCTCAGCTGCATTGCCGCCCTGGATGTCAGCCTGCAAGCGGTGTGTCATATCATGGACGCCGCGAGGGAGCGCTGGTTTATGCTACCATGATGTGACACACCGCTTGCAGGCTGACATCCAGGGCGGCTTGGCTTCATTCCGGGACACTTCATTGTCACGGTTGGAGATGACCCGGGACGCAGGACATAGCCCTGAAATAAGGGACAGTCCCGGACATTCCGGGACCCGTGGTCACCCTACCCGCGACCGGCTGGCAGTGGCACTGTGGCCCGTGTAATGGCTCTTCAACTAGTATTATATAAACAGACACACACACACATACATACATATATATGTGTGAATAAAATACTTCAATGCATTGTACATCTCTGGCACTCAGAGATAAAACATACTAGTAGCCCTTTAACCTCTATGGGAGGTATTTACATCAGTGTAGTAAGATAAACCCTTCAGTAAACAAAAGCATATTATTAAGCATGTATAAACCCTATAATTTCATGCGATTCATAAAAAAATGAAACTGTATTACACTATATAAGGCTGTGCTTAAATGCAAACATATTATAAAGAAATGTACTAATTGTTTTCTTGTAGCGCTCATGTGTACAAGTAATTTTGTATTAGAGTCTAAGGAGTCGCGGGGAGGGGGGATTTCTCTTGATGAGATATACTTTAGAAAGGACAGTTGTCCTCTGTTTGACCTATTTTAAGGGAAATCATGGTAAAACCCCCATTGTATATACAATACAGTGTACATGATAAATCCTACCCCATCTTTAATGCAATAAGTTGCACACCTCTCTGATTCTTTAAGGGTTAATGGGAATAAAAAGTCTATGATTTATGTTGTAATACTTCATATCGCAACAATAACAAAGTCCTCATTTAAAACACTCGTATAATTAGGAAGGAATCTACAAGTCCAGCCATGGCCTCATTAACCAGTCATGATGTAGTCAAAACCACTGGATGTTTGCCTCTTAGCCAGACAGACATTACACATACTATAACTCATACAATTTCCTAAAATATGTCCCTAGGGAAAATAATATTTGTTGACAGGTGAGTTGCCTGATTACACAAGGAGACAGAGCAACGTATGGCTTGCCAGCTGTTGTTGAACTACAACTCCATGATTGAGGATGATGGGAGATGTAGAGAAAAACCAGAGACCACTTCACAGAGGCTTAACAAGAAGCCTCCGGGCCCTGATGCAAGAAATGCCACGGGCCCCCCCACCACCACATTGGCCCCCTCAACCACACTGACCCCCTCTATAATGCCCCTCAGTCTTCACAATACCCCCATCTCCTACCTCCCTGGAGCTCCCGAGCGGTCCTCTTAGTAATGCAGAGCGCTGGGAGATGATGTCATCTCCCAGCGCTCACTCTGCAATACTAGAGCGCTGGAGGGAGATTGTGGGCACCAGGCAGAGGGGTCGCAGGGGGTGGCCGGGCCCCTGGAGTGACGGGCCCGGTCGCAGGTGCGACCCCTATAGTTACGCCACTGCCACTACACCCCATCCCAAAATTATGCTCTGATTCCTACTGGACAAGACTGGACAAGATTCCTACTATGGACAATGGCCATAGTCTAAAACTAGAGGGACACAGGTTTAGACGTAATGTAAGAAAGTTTTACTTCACTGAGAGGGTAGTACACAAGTGCAATAGCCTACCAGCAGAAGTGGTAGAAGTTAATACAGTGACAGAATTTAAGCATGCATGGGATAGACATAAGGCGGTTCTTAACATAAGAAAAGACCAAGGACAAAATAGGTTTGAGGTTGTGTTTTTTTTTTTTTTTTACAGTAGGAAAATGGGCAGACTAGATGGGCCGAATGGTTCTTATCTGCCGTCAAATTCTATGTTTCTATGGTCAATGGAGGATGATGGGAATTGCAGTCCATAAATAGCTGTAAAACCCACTGTTTGTCTACCTGCAGCTTAATAACCTAGTTGATGAGATATAAATCCATCAAGCTCAACATTTGTCAGATCTCGTTTGTTCATTCAGAGGGGAAAAAAACCCAATCCAGTGAAGCCATTTTCAATTCCAATTTGTATATATATAAAAAAAAGAATCCTTCCTGATTTAACCCTTTCAATACCAGAGCGGTACACAACTGGATCTCTCCTTGGATCAACATTTTATTTATTTACAAAGTGCTTTACCAGTAAGAATACATTGACATTTCTCTCTTTTTTTTTTTTCCAAATATGCCCTGGAGAGCATTCACAATCAAACGTTACACATTTATACAAATATAAACAAACATAAATTACTAACAGATAGCTAAAAACATGACAATTTTATAGTTACTTGTTTTTAAACACAAAGAAGCTTCTAGTTTTTTAGCTTTTTTTTTTTTTTTTTTTTTAAAAACATGTTTTTAAAGCGGAACTATCATCATAATAACATTGCCCCCCAAAACCTTACTAACATAGAGATAGGCATAGGCATACTTTCATTAAGCTGAATAAGTCCAGCATCATTGAGGAAAAAACTTGTTCAGTAGGCATCAGTGGCACAGATCTTACAAGAGAAAATCTGTGCGCTTGCGCCGTCAGTTCCTTCCGGTGCCTTAAGGTACCAAGGAATGCCACTTCCTAATCCTGGAGGTGAACAAGACAGACAACGCAGACTCCAGATATCTTTTCTCCAAGATGTCTGCGCTGTTTCCTGCCGGGGCCTGCCGAATAAGTTGTTTTTCCTCAATAATGCGGGACTTATTCAGCATAATAAATGTATGCATATGTCTATATGTTTGTAATGGTTTGGGGGGCAATTTTATTTTGATGATTGTTCCACTTTCAAGTGGAACTATCACCCCACCTAAAGTTGCCCCCAAAGAATTACCCATCTGGTGACTAGCTGCTCAATAGTACTAGTCTCTACAATTATTACCTTGTTACTGAGAATTCCCACTGCTCCCGGGACTGACAGCCAGGAAACAGAGCAGACATCTTTGCACAGTGAGGTCTGCGCGCCTACACTGTCAGTCTCAGTCTGCTGTAGGAGTCATTACTTGGTACCTTAAGGTACCGGACGGGACTGACAGCGCAGGCATGCAAATGTCACTAGGCAAAGATGTCTGTGCTGTTTCCTGGCTGTCAGTCCCGGAGGCAGAAGGAATTCTCAATAACGAGGTAATAATTCTGGCGACTAGTACTATTGAGCAGCTAGTAGCCAGATGGGTAATTCTTTGGGGGCAACTATAGGCACGGTGATAGTTCCACTTTAAATACAGACAAGTTGTTATTTTAAGGGATTTTAAACAAGGAGAAGATCTGATTTTATTCATTTAGGCTATTCCAGGCTTTCTAAGCTCTGTAGAAGGCAGAGCCTATCGTCTATTTGTGTTGTAATCAACTGTCATAATGCTGTATATTGTTCTGAGCTAAAATGGTATCCAGTACTTTCAATAACATCTTTATTTGGATGCACTCATTCATTGTAGCTGAGGGTTGGCCCTCCTTTTGTTGACGGATTAACAATTCCCATCATCTGTCAGCAGCTGCAAGAGGCTGATGGGAGATGAAGTATAGCAAGGGCTGAAGGCCTTTACCTTTTCCAGCCCTGTTATTGCCTGTACTAAAATATCAGCTAGGGACGCACAGGTTGCCAAGATTCAGATTATGGTCATGCTGTTCCTTCCAGACATCTGAACATTTAAAACAACAATCATGCAGAATCTTTCACACCATGAATATGTGCAGGCTGATGTTCTAAGCAGTACCAATGGTGATGCCAAATGCCATTCCACCAGAGTTGAGATTCTGGTGGACCAGTCTCCCAGTCTTTTATCCATAATCAGCCTAATTAAAGTGAAGCAATTTTCCAACAAACTGTCTACACCAAATGAATATTCTCATACATTCAAAAGAAAAATTTAATTCCTTAAAGACCACGCGGTCCAGAGAGGGGGCGATCTGGAGGACAAGGGAACATTTTTGTTTCCCTATACATGGGAGTATTCAGTGATCGCAGTGCAATGTACAGCCTTCCTGCGATCACAAAAAGGGGGAGGGCTGGCAACTGTTGACCCGGGGGGGCAGGTAAAATTAAGTGGCCTATTCCTAATACCACTCCAGCCCAATGTCCCAGCCCACTGACTGTCTTTTGTTAATGTTATAGTTGACAGTAATATTATGAATTAAGTCAAGTGATACCCCAGAGCTTATAATTGAAATAGCAGTACACTATTGATATCACAGATATGACAATTGAAATGGACCTACTCTAGTGATACCACAGAGCTTACAACTGAAATGTAGCTACACTAGTGATACCACAGAGCTTACAACTGAAATGGAGCTACACTAGTGATACCACAGAGCTTACAACTGAAATGGAGCTACACTAGTGATACCACAAAGCTTACAACTGAAATGGAGCTACACTAGTGATACCACAGAGCTTACAACTGAAATGGAGCTACACTAGTGATACCACAAAGCTTACAACTGAAATGGAGCTACACTAGTGATACCACAGAGCTTACAACTGAAATGGAGCTACACTAGTGATACCACAAAGCTTACAACTGAAATGGAGCTACATTAGTGATACCGCAGAGCTAACAACTGAAATGGAGCTACACTCATGATACCACAGAGCTTACAACCGAAATGGATCTACATTAGTGATACCACAGAGCTTACAACCGAAATGGATCTACACTAGTTATACCACAGAGCTTACAACTGAAATGGAGCTACACTAGTTATACCACAGAGCTTACAACTGAAATGGAGCTACACTAGTTATACCACAGAGCTTACAATTGAAATGGACCTACACTAGTGATACCACAGAGCTTACAACTGAAATGGAGCTACACTAGTTATACCACAGAGCTTACAACTGAAATGGAGCTACATTAGTGAAACCGCAGAGCTAACAACTGAAATGGAGCTACACTCATGATACCACAGAGCTTACAACTGAAATGGAGCTACACTAGTTATACCACAGAGCTTACAATTGAACTTGGGATACGCTACTAGTGTAGCTCTGTAAATTCTGTTTACTCAATTTAAAGCAGCAAGTGGGAAATTGAGGGAGGCAGTGGCCCACTGCCTCAGATCCATGACCAGCCTGGGGGCGATTACCCCCTTGCCCTCCAGGCCAGCCCTGATAAACTTCCATGATGTACCAGGACCGTCACCGGCCCTTAACAGTCACACAGCAATGAAGGTCCTAGCATGTCATTGGGTGTTAAGGGGTTAAATCTCTTGAATGCTACAGAGAACTAAAACACATTCAGAAGTTTAAAAGCCCCATTTAAATCAATAGTAATTTTTATGTAATCCATATGGTTCTGCTGAATCCAGAACTGCTGCTCTTTTGTTTGGTACGTGTGGCCCCAAGCCTTAAACATTGATAACATTTACTCACAACTAACTATAGACCGCAGTACAAATCTGGAACACGGTATTACAACTTTTTTCATGCATCCTAATGAATGAGTGGCACAGTGTCATAGAAAATCACATGACTGTGCGTTATAGGTTTTCAGGTAATAAGACACTCATTGATTTCACTGTAAAGAAGCACTTCTGATGATTGCGTGGATAGTCATATTGCATCAGGAACTAATTCAGTACAACAACATGGAAAAGCTCAAGCATTTTTTTAACCCTTTGAGTGCCGGAGGGGTACGCAACGCATTGCAAAGCAATACGTTGCGTACCCCTCTAGAACTCAAAGGGTTAATGGACAAAAAAAAGTAGTACAATAAAATTATGCACAAACTTGTGACTTTTGTGTAGCAGTGAAATGCCAAAAGGGGGGGGGGGGAAGAGTTTTTATCGTTTTTTTAAATGCAATTTTGTATCAAGGTTTAGTTTTTTTCTCTCCAGCATCACTTACTCTCAGTATAAAAAAAAAAACCAAAGTTGATCCAAAAGCACAATTACTTGCAATATTTGAGTAATTAGCAAAATTTGACAGCAAGGAGATTCAGTTGGAGTAGGAGTTGAAGCATGATGCATCTGCCTGCAATGTGCTGCATGGATTGGTAATATCTACAGTCCCATACGACTCAATGACCCATAATTAGACTGGAGTTATTCTGGAGTAAGCCAACTGCACCATAGGGGGCAAATAAAATTCCTGCTAAATTAAATTGGGCATTTAACCCCTTGAATGTTAGAGAGAGAGGTCTCCAATCCATTGTGACACCTCTCTAGCGTTCAAGGGGTTAAACAGGTCTATTCATGTGCATGATAATTTAGAAATGTTTTTGCCCCCTACTGTGCAGTTGCTTCACTCCAGAATAACTCCAGTTTGCTTTTATAAATATGGGTCATTGAATAGTAAGGGACTGTAGATATTACCAATTTATGCAGAACATGTTGCAGGCAGAAGCATCATGCTGGAACTTCTACTCCAACTCCAAATTAATTATCTCACTGTCTTTAATAAGTATGGGTCAATGATACCAAGCTTAACCCATTAAAGATCAAAAGGTCCAGGGAGATGGGGTGTGCTGGAGTACTGGAGCATTTTTTTTTTTTTTTTTTTTTTTGACAGCATGCTCAGTGATCACAGCGTGCCACAATCACAAAATTACATGACGTGCCAGGACCGTTACCGGTCCTTAATGCCTACACAGTCGTGATGGTCCTGCCTGGCATGTAATTGGTCATTAAGGGGTTAAGCACTGGAAATGCTGTCTTGGAAACTGTCAGCAGCAACAAGCCCAAAGACAAGCACAGAAGATAGGATTAGCACCATTCCATTATGTACTTATATATATATATTTATTTATTTAGCCCCATATCTGGACACAGTGATTTACAGAAATAATAATACTAAAATACATATATATAGGATGGAGTTTAAGAGTATCACACTAAAATACTTTATTGCACCAGAGGGGTGTCCAATCCATCTCTTCAAAAAGAGTTGATGTGCCCCATTCTATTAAGTGTCTGAGAGTTAGAAGGGTGGGCAGCACATTGCCTTGTAACGCGTTGCCAACCCCTTTCGCACTCAAAGGGAAAATCAGTTTCTGCCCTCACTCCAACTTCTATTTCTGTGCTGTGTGAAAAAGAGATAGGAGGGTGGGCAATGTGTCTCCCCAACTGCTGCTGAACTACAAAATCCAATCATCCTCAACAGATGATGGGCGCTGTAGTCCAACAAAAGATGGGGAGCTAAAGGTTGCCTATATGTATTCCAAGCAAAAACAGAATGATGCTTACTTTGGATACCAAAGGGCAGGACATTTCACAGCTATTTCTATACCAGTGGTAGGCAGGGGTACCAGGCTATCCAGCTGTTGAGAACTACAACTCCTTTGGAGATTACAGGAGCTGAGTTGTAGCCTCTAACAGCTGGAGTGCCCGAGGTTGCCTACCCCTGTTCTATCAGATCCCAGTTCCATATAAAGAAGACTTTGCATGCAACATTCCAGAACCCTTACAAGACATGCTCACTTACATTAACCCTTGGTGTGAGCAGAACAGTCTGCATAGCCTCCCCAGACAGTGAGTATCCAAGATAAAACCAGTTAAGTTGCAGAGGAAAAAAAAGGGAAATTTCACGAAAGTTTTTTTCCAGTTTCTCCGTGTATCCAGCCCAGTGTGTAGAAGTGTCTCTCTCCCTGCCTACAGCAGAATGAGCACTTGCACACACTGTCTAGATCCTAGGAGCTGCACTCCCCTCCCTCCCCCGGCTCAGCCTCTCCCAGCACACTGGAGCTCAGGAATGAAAGCATGGACTTTTTTTTTTAATCCGCTTTATTGATAAGCAACAAAATGAACAAAGAGTACCAGTACATCCTTATTTGTATCCATTTTTTGAAACAAAACACACGTGTATCACCGGAGTCACCAACAACAATGTAGCATTGTAACTTTTCTATTGTATAGTCTAAAATGCCGTGTCCGAGAGGCAGTATTGTTATTAAGAAAAACAGCGATAGAACATCGTGCGCAATGGATTTTATTAACCCTTTAAGGTACAGAGGGGCAAGATATTGCCCACCCCTCTGGTTTTTAAAGGGTTAAGGATAAATAATGTTGTTGTTGTTGTTACAAGTAAGATTTGCAAAATACCCCAATAATCAAAATTTAACAATTTAAATTCCAAAGCACTCACGGCACTGAAAGGGTTAGTGTATATATATATATATATATATATATATATATATATATATTTTTTTTTTTTTATATTTTGGCACATATTTTCAACTCATTTTATAAAGGAGCTCACACATTGCAGAAAAAAGTGTCCCATTATTCATTTGGATGTTGTAAACGTAAATTTAATCAGAGCTAAAGCAAAATCTACCAAATGGAGAGACAACAACTTTAATACATGGATATATGTTATGGGGTAGTAGTCCCTTTCATTAACAGAGTAAAACAAGGGGGAGATTCACTAAGAGGTGATAAAGCATACCTCCCAAGTGTCCCTCTTTGAGACCCAAATCCCTCTGTCCCTCTTTTCTACCCTTTTGTCCCTCTTTTTAGGACCCCAGAATGAGTGGTGTGTATTACATTGCTCCACAGCAATAAAACATACATAAATGTGTTGTTAATTGTCAGTATATGTGTTTATACATTAATATGGCCAATTAAAATACTTTGGTCTTGCTCTAAATCATTTATCAGTTACACAAAGAGGTGTTGATGGGTCAAGAAATAACGTAAAAATTCTTGGAAATGCTTGCCTACCAGCCATGACCCCAGAAAGGCCACCTAAAACAAAAGTGTCCCTCTTTCACCATTTGAAATGTTGGGAGGTATGGATAAAGTGAAGATGACTTCTCCACTTTATCACTTCTCCAGTTCCTGTGTTATAATATGGAGCCTATGCACCAAGATTTCTTCAGCTATGGAGATCTTAGGCTCCATAGAATAACATAGGAACCGGAGAAGTGATAAACTGGAAAAGTAATCTTCACTTTATCACCACTTAGTGAATCTCTCCCAAGGTGTCCTTTTTAAAGTTATGGCCTTGCACATGCACAGTACTTTTTTACACAGAAAGTCATCATTTGTGAGCATATGCAGAGCTTTCCTTGGGCTGGATTCAAATGCATGAGATAAATGTTACCTCCCATGTTATAAAAAAAGTGTCCTATTGAAGCCTATGGGCATACCTGGGAACTTTCCAAATTATCTGGCCCTGAGATCTTTGGAATATTAACCCTTAAAGCCTCCTATAATGTAGATTTTATGCAATACGTACCTACTTGCTCTAACTCCAGGCCATTTCCAGCTGCTTTTCTGGTACAAATGACACCAATTTAGAGACTAAAGAAACATTTAATGGTGGCAAATCTTGTAGTCGATATCACAGAACTTTCTCACCCTGAGAATTTGGCTCTTCACCCTGAGACCCTGAGATTTGGGTCTAAACCCTGAGAGTTCCCAGGTATGACTATGGGGATACATGGAGATAAAAGCAGAGATAATATTAGCACATGCATTTAATCCAGCCCCTTGACTTGTGCAGCTCATACACAAACTATACCATAAATGATTTGATTGATAAAAATGTTCAAAAATGTCACACACGCCCAAATATTTTGGGTAGTTCAATTGATTTTGATGTATCAGGTGCACAAAATATGCTTGATCGATTAAAACTAAAAATAATAGATCAATCACTCAAATTGTGTTCCAGTGGTAAAATTGATTAAGTTTATTCTTTAAACATCAAGTGCATGCAGAAATCTTGATTGATCAAAACAGCACTGACCAATAAAAGATAAAGAATGCTTTGCCTTCTTTACCAATCAAAACAATACGTTTGAAAAACGTAGGACTTTTGCTGTAGATTTAACCTATGCAGTGCTTCTGAATACTGGACACACACACAAGCACATGGACAATCCTCTTTCCATCCTGCAGTGTTTACCAGGTGCCTGCTCTGTTCTCTACTCCCTCCAGCTATACACACACATCAGTCATTTCTAATGGCTGGCTGTCTAGCAGTGAGATGAATAATGTAATACAACTTCATAAACATAAGTTTAACCCTTTGAGTGCCAGAGGGGTGTCTAACTCATAGCAAAGCACTTGTAATGGGTCTTAGGCCATTACTGGAAGGTCGTTCCAGGCCTAAGAACTGCTGTCAAAAAGAACTGCTATGAAACTGCTGCCTTCCTTTTGAAAAGTAGGCAGGCCTCCCATTGGTGACCACTCATGGTGACATCTGACTGTTTAAGGTATTCTCTGTTATGTTGGGTAGGTGCCCTTCCCATTGGTCGTCACTTGTCCATCCACCCTGTCGCTCCTGTTCCCATTGGTTGTGGAGCCGGAGTGATGTGATTGAGTCACGTGTCAGACCCAGGCAGTTAAATCTCCTATTAAGAACAATAGCTGGGTCCAGATTGGTTACTGTGTCTTATCACCTGGATTCCTATTGGCTGGGGGTCAGAGCAGCAAGATTGAATTATGTAAAGTCTCTTTTGCTGTACAATGCCCCACTGTATGATGTTCCCAGTTCCATTGTTCTAACCACACACACCATGGTTCCCCTTTATTGTCCCATTGTGTCCCCTGTTTATACTTCCAATGTTGTATTGTATGTGGTTTCCCTGTAAAATGTCCCCGTCTCTGCAACAGAGTGTTAGTGCTCTGGAACTAAAGAAGCATCCTGTGACTTTATTCCTGAATGGTCTAAAGGGTCCCCTCTGACCCCATTCTTAGATGAGACGGTCCAGCTTCACCAACCCGGCTATCTGCTTGTAGCCTCCTTCAGGAAGGAGAACCCCAGAATGACGTCCCAGGACAACCCGGCATCTTGGATTTCCATTACAGCATTTTTAGGGTTAAACGACCACTGATATCTTCCTTCAAAGAATTAAAGAATCACTAAGAAACTCTAGATAACTTAATCTGTGCAGAACACTATGGGAATTATGGATGGCAGAGAATGACAGGAGTAAACAGGTCAGAAGCAGCAGCAACTGGGTGGCCTCACATTCCCTATTGTTGCCATATCCAAGTGAGGTTTGGCCTGGGGGGCAGAGGGGCAATTGCCCACTGGGCTGGTCATATGCGTGGGCTGGTAGGCCACTGCCTCACTCAATCTCCTGCTTGCTGCTGTAAATGAAGCTACACTAGTGATAGCACAGAGCTACAATCCATATGGCGCTCCATTTCCCTTGTAAGCTCCATTGTATCACTAATGTAGCTTTACTTAAATTGTAACCTCTCTGGTATCACTAATGTAGCTCCATTTCAACTGTAAGCTCTGTGGTATCACTGGCCTTACTTCACATGCCAATGCCAGTTTTATAATTAACAAAAGGGTTTTGGCTGGGCAATGGGTTGGAACACAATAGAAACAGGGTGGGAAGGAGGAGAAGTTGAAGGAATTGGGTGGGAAGGAGGAGAAGTGGTGGGGGAGAACAGGGTGGGAAGGAGGAGAAGTGGTGGGGGAGAACAGGGTGGGAAGGAGAAGAAGTGTGAGGAACAGTGTGGGAAGGTGAAGAAGTGGAAGGAACAGGGTGGGAAGGAGGAGAAGTGAAAGGAACAGGGAGGGAAAGAGGAGAAGTGTGAGGGGGGAGGGAAGGAACAGGGTGGGAAGGAGGAGAAGTGAGAGAAACAGGGTGGGAAGGAGGACAAGTGGAAGGAACAGAGTGGGAAGGAGGAGAAGTGGGAGGAACTGGGTGGGAAGGAGGAGAAGTGAAAGGAACAGGGTGGGAAGGAGGAGAAGTGAGAAGAACAGGGTGGGAAGGAGGAGAAGTGACAGAGGGGGAGGGAAGGAACAGGGTGGGAAGGAGGACAAGTGAGAGAAACAGGGTGGGAAGGAGGACAAGTAGAAGGAACAAGGTGGGAAGGAGGAGAAGTAGTGGGGGAGAACAGGGTGGGAAGGAGGAGAAGTGGTGGGGGAGAACAGGGTGGGAAGGAGGAGAAGTGGTGGGGGAGAACAGGGTGGGAAGGAGGAGAAGCGGAGGGGGAGAACAGGGTGGGAAGGAGGAGGAGTGAGAGGAACAGGGTGGGAAGGAGGAGAAGTGGGTTAGAAGTGAGAACAACAGGGTGGGAAGAATAAAAAAATCACCACAGCTGGAGAATCAGCCTCTGTCCCGGAGACGCGGTAATTCATTCTGAAACCCAGAGTCCCCAGAGCAGATCTGGAGAGTTCCCAGGTATGGCCACAAGTTGTGAGGTCTCCCCTGGCCCTGTGTCCTTCATGACTCCACCCCTCCCAGAAACTACCCTTAGCCCATAGGTGCTTAAACTTGTCTTCGTCCAAAATAACTGGTTTTCAGGATCTTCTTTTATGAACATAGTTGGATCAGCCTGTGACTCATTCATTCTAAAAAGATCATTCTTCTGTATACTTATGGCGCAATGTTTTAACCTTTTGAGTGCCAGAGATATATTGCATTGCACTGTTTTGGATACCTCTGGCACTCAAAGGACTGTTTTTATACATATGCCCCCTACAGTGCCAAGTAAACAGCGAACCTAAATATCAATGTAGAATTAACCCCTTAGATGCCAGAGAAGCTTGGTGACATCCCTAATATCTGGAGATAAACCCAGCGCACAACCATTTATGAATGTTTGACTTCAAGTTACAAAACATATTTTCTATTACCCAGAATCTGGGTATTCTGGATGGAAAAAATCCTCGTAAATGGAAAGTATTTATTCCTCGTGGGACAGAACAGAGTTAGAACAAAGTCCTCTGTTATCGCTTTACCCAAACAAACAAAGAATTCTGCTTTTGTTAACAGCCCTTTCAGGCACAGTTTGGTCCCTCACCCACAAGGAAGACCAATTAAAGTGCCTGAATATTTTTATTTTTGCTTTACATGTAGTTCAGGCTAGATGAATTCATTTTGGGGTTTTTTTTGACTGGGAGAGCAGTTAAATTTACTATTGTAGACATCAGATGTCCAATAGCGCTCATACATTTTCCATATACACACAGAGCAGGGAAATTGCTTGTATAATTTATTTATAAGCAATAATAAATTCCCCAGTGCTGAACAGTAGGCCGCCATGACCTAAAGCACTGTACAGTTATGAGACAATGAATGCATGGATGTTAAAAATAAAGGTAAAAAAGTTAACCCCTTCGAAGCTAGAGATATCTTGAATGCAGTACAGGAGGAAAATATAGTCAATTTGATACCTTTATTGGCTAACTAAGCAGATTTAGGATGCAAGCTTTCAAGACCTCTTAGGTCTCTTCCTCAGGCATGTTATCAGAGACCTAAGAGGTCTTGAAAGCTTGCATCCAAATCTGCTTAGTTAGCCAATAAAGGTATCATCTTGACTGTATTTGCCTCCTGCATTTCTACGGCTAACACGGTACCAACTCTCATGTGATGAATGCATTACACTCACAGAGTATATACAGATTTTCAGACGGGAAAAAAGTGGTGTATAGTGTGAGATCACTCTGTGTACGTCAGGGACCGCTGCACAGCTGCAGCGTTGAGTCTCATTGCCACAATTTTCACAGAAGTGGGCAGGGGACTTTTCCCCAGCAACACTACCTTAAACAAAAGTGTCCTTTAACCTCTTAATGACCCTTGACGGTCATAGTACGTCATGGGTCGATCTGAGTTAACAACCCATGACGTACTATGACCGTCATGGAATTCCGGGCTCCCCCCGCGGCTGCACGCCGTTCGGGGAGTCTGGAACCGAAACAAAGAAACAAAAATGCTCCGTGGTCCTTAAAGGGAGAGTAATACTTTGTTTTATGTTTATTTTATTTTGTAGGTATTAAAAAAAAACATGAAGAACGATATAAGTCTTATCTCTCAAACCTTTATGGTTTAAGAGATATTCACAAGCAAAGTTTCCCCTCCCGCCCCTTTTACCTAGTGTAAGTCATCTCTTCTCAGATGTGGAATGCAGTCCATAGACCAGACAGATAACAGAAGGGGACAATCTTCTTTCTATGAAAACAATGAAAGCCCTGCCCCCCTTGACAAGCTTTTCAGGTTTTTCCCTTATCTTAATTGAAGATTGTCCCTCTGCAGTCTACCTGAGCGCCTCCCTTCTGCTCTGGCTGAGCAGTGTTACATCAATAAAAGGGGCGGGAGGGGAATACTTTGTCATTGAATTACTCTTGAATTACAACTCTGACAGTATTGAAATAACACTCTCCAAAGTCCAAATACTATGATGATTAATTAGAGCTGCTTTTATTATAAAACATTACAATCTCTTTAACTGACTGCACAGATCGGCCGGTCGTTAAGGGCTTAACAATTTGAAATGTGGGGAGGTATGAAAATGTCATTCTGCAGCCTGTTGCAAAAAAAACAGTACGTGCGTCAAGTATTCTCTGATCATGATTAAGCATTATACACGCGAAACGCGTTGATCGGTGGAATGTATCTACTGTTTGCTGCTCCATAATTGAAGTCTCTCCTTGTAACATTTGTTGGCCAAGAATGGAGATACATTGTACATTTTTATCTTGATTACTATAACAAAGCTTTATTGGCTTGATCACTCAATATGATCTTGCTAACGGATGTGCAATTTTTTCTGGTTTTGTAGATCGTGTATTTTAACCCTTTGAGTGCCAGAGGGGTACGGAATGCGTTGTTTCTGGCACACAAAGGGTTAAGTTCTATCAAGGTATGCAAACGTTTTCTTGTCAATCCCTGAACTTTACCACCTCATTTTCCATATGATGGCAATAAATTTGCAACTTTAGTGTCCCTAAAGGATTTCTGTTTACCTCTGGTTTCTTTTGATTACTTTCTTTATAACAGTCTGAGCCATTAATGAGGAAAGTGCAAGGTGTTACTTAGGCAGACGCTAGCTGGCATCATTAGAACACGCGGTAATTAATATGAATTGCACTGTGTGGCAGGAGATTTATGAAACGAGTGCTGAATGTTAGTAAATGTTTACAGGACAACAATTGGTGAGAATCTCCGATTTCCCTTCTGTTCTTCCAAACAAAAGGTAGGCAACCCTTGGCTCTCCAGCTGTTTAAAACTACAAATCCAGCCAATGCCTGGTTGGGGATTATGGGAGTTGTAGTCCCCAACATCTGGAAAGCCTAAAGTTACCTTTCGCTGGTACAAAGTTTTCTAAGCAGCAATCAGCAGTTCATAATGTGCTGGCTGGTGAATTTAGGTGATAAAGTCGCTTTAAATCCTTGTCTGTTAACGCTTTCAGTATCATAGGGATATCCCAACCCTTTGAGTGTCAGAGGGGCAGGCACGTGCACACATAGACATCAAGGGGGGCTTGAGCACCTGCCCTTTTTGTCCAAAGTGCCCTCGTGCCCTTTTACCAAAAAAAAAAAAATAATAATAATTATGAGAGGTGCCCTTTTTTTCATTTAGAGCCCCTGACCCCCAAAATGTCTGTGCACATCCCTGCAGAGGGGTATCCAACGCATTGTGATACCCCCTGCCACTCAATTGGTTAAAGGCACATCCAAGGCATTAACTATTACTACTCAGGGGCAAATGCTTTAGACTTGAGAAAGGGAGGTTCTCCCGAAAGCTTGTCAATCTAAAATTCTGTTAGTCCAATAAAAAAGGTATTACAAGATACTTATTTTGTTTGTTATTTTACATCTACTCAGGGGCACATACTGTAAGGGTCATCCATGATCGTAAAGAAAAAGGAAAGCAAACCAAATGCATCATGGGAATATATATAAAAAAAATGTCTGTTCATTTAAAGCCCAAGAAGGGCTCCTGTAAGTGTATTACTTGTCATTTCTTAGTATTATATCCTATAAAAATAATTCACTAGGGGTGTTTGTCAGAAGCCGTCATGTGCAGTAGGGACTGCGTGCGATGCGGTGACTGCCCGCACTGCAGTCATGCGCAGAACTGACTGCCTGAATGCACCGTGGCTGATACGGAGTGGGGCACTCTGAATTTGGACCGGACTCCTCTCTGTGCGCCTTACTGGGACCGCTTGGTGAGCGGAGAGGCTCTGGGGCACCAGCCGAGGCTGCTGGGTGGCACTGTGTCCCGTGTACACGGGCTTTTAAACTAGTAGTTAATAAATGACTACACTTAG
This sequence comes from Rhinophrynus dorsalis, assembly GCA_037306005.1. NCBI lineage: Eukaryota > Metazoa > Chordata > Amphibia > Anura > Rhinophrynidae > Rhinophrynus > Rhinophrynus dorsalis. The sequence continues at coordinate 94,663,126 of CM074728.1, read as the reverse complement.
ATTATCCCCTTCTTGTTTTTATGGTATGTGCGCTGCTATTGAGTTACATCGAGTTCCAATTTGCAAATAGTGGACAAGACAACTATATATCTCATCCTGCAGCACTTTATTAAGAATGGAAGGACCGATCATCATTCCATCATCTTTATCTCGGTGTTCGTCTCATTTCATCTCCATATACATCCCATTTGTCTTAAACTACTGGTAATAATTCATTCAGCTTCTCACCTTGGACGTCATTTCATCACTAACTCATTTTTTTCAGTACTAATCCCCGACTGCCATTTCTATGCTAAGTGTTCACTTTCTATGAGTTTTTTTTTATTACATTACCGCTTTTAAAAAAATCACTATTCCATAAGATTCCTATTCTTATATTTGGGGGTCCAATTTTTTATCAACTTTTGCAGTACCGTAGCTCTTGATACACTATCTGATCGCCAACCTTATTTATTTTCATATATTATATTCTATATATAACTTATTTTGTGTTGTGTCTTTAACAATTAATTCACCTTTAATTCATTCGTTGACTGTTTTCTAGAGTGCTCACAGTACAGGGATTTTTGTATATTGTTGATTTAAATGTGGGGTTTAACCCCTTGAATGACAGAGAGCATTGTAGACCTCTCCAGCATTTAAGGGTTAAAAAAAACACATTTAAAGGGGAACTTTCACCTCCTCATTATCATTATTGTATCCCTTCCTTTGTGTCCCCTCTGTCCATTGCGGTCTTTCTTTTTGCCTACAAATCTGTTTAAATGAAGAAAAAAGATACTTGAATTTTGTACCTGATGACGTTAGCATCCGCACAGCCGCGCACCGTACGGTGCAGAAGACACTCCCACAGCCTCAGCTCCTTTCACTTGCCCCAGCATCCTCCGATGACGGAGGCGTTCTGTTAGTAAGCTGGAGAGAGATCTCATTGGCAGAGATCTATATCTAGCCAATGAGATCTCTCTCCAGCTTACTAACAGAACACCTCCGTCATTGGAGGATGCTGGGGCAAGTGAAAGGAGCTGAGGCTGTGGGAGTGTCTTCTGCACCGTACGGTGCGCGGCTGTGTGGCTGCTAACGTCGTCAGGTACACAATTCAAGTATCTTTTTGCTTCATTTAAACAGATTTGTAGGCAAAAACAAAGACCGCAATGGACAGAGGGGACACAAAGGAAGGGATACAATAATGATAATGAGGAGGTGAAAGTTCCCCTTTAAATCAATGGGGATTTTTATTTGGTCCTACACATCAGTTGGCTTGTTCCAGGATTACACATCTTTAAATTTATTGAATATGGCCCTTAATACCTAGAGTTCAATTTGCTGGACAACTCTCAAATAATGAAAGGGGTTAAAATCCCAACTGAAATCAATCTTTTTCTTAAATTGTACCCTATGGTGCAGTTGGTTTGCCCCAGAATTGCTCCACATATTCTTTGTTCTTCAGACACTTTGAAAAATGATCCTAATTGGTTCCTTCGCTGTGAAGTCTAAGATGCTATTACAAGACTATTGTCATTATGACATTTCTTCAGGCGGAACATTTATGCTTTAGTCACAGGTATCCCTGTGTTTACAGATTAACAAGTGTCTGTTCTTGTGAAGTTGGTCACCGTTAGGTCTATTTCACATGAGCGACTTCAGAGCAGCGTTGGGGGGGGGGGGGTGATGTTGCTTGTGCAGTGTCCAGAATGACAAAAAACAAACAGAAAAAAAAAAAGAATAATGGAAACGCTCCAATAATAATCCTTAAGTCTATTATTCTAATAAAAAAGTATTCCTATAATAATCAGCAAAAATGTCTTCTTTCCAGATTGCAGCTTCTTGCGTATGGTGTCTTCAGTTGCACCTTCATGCACCTGCATGCTCCTCTCTGTCTCAGACGCACCCATAAACCAATCCACGGCCATGGCTTAATAAGGACACCAGCTTCCTTCGCTCCTGTACCCATTCAGCTGAACGACTCTGGAGAAAGTCAGGCTCTCTGGCAGACTTTATGCACTACAGATTCCTCCTTTCTTGTTTTAACTCTGCTCTGTCCCTGGCAAAAAAACATTACTTTTCACAACTAATTAGCACTCACAAATCCAACCCCCGCAGCCTTTTCTCTACATTCGACTCCCTTCTCCACCCTCCATCTGCCTCCCACTCACACTCTATACAGGCACAAGACTTTGCCGACTTCTTCAAAGCCTAGGTAGACTCCATCAGGGGTAATATCCCACCCTGTATATACCCTCCTATCCTCCCTCATTCCCCTCCTGCCACCCTGGACTCCTTTTCACAAGTCACGGAGGAAGAATTGGCTATCCTCCTAACCTCCTCTCCCTCCACTACATGCACACTTGATCCACTCCCCTCTCACCTCATCCAGCCCCTCTCCCCCACACTAACCCCTATCCTATTACAGATCTTTAACTCCTCCTTTGCCACTTCTACATTTCCTGACGACTTCAAACATGCCATAGTAACACCCATCCTCAAGAACAACTCCACTGACAGTACCACACCCTCTAGCTATCGACCGATTTCTCTCCTGCCATTTGCTTCTAAGCTTTTGGAATGCCTAACCTACTCCCACCTGCTTGACTTCCTTAACACGCACAACCTGCTCGACCCGCTACAATCTGGCTTTCGCACTGCTCACTCCACTGAAACCGCTCTCACAAGAGTGGTCAATGATTTACACATTACCAAATCATAAGGTCACTATTCTATACTTATCCTTCTTGATCTCTCTGCTGCTTTTGACACTGTTGATCATGCACTTCTCCTCCAAATTCTTCACTCCTTAGGAATCCGTAACCTAGCACTGGACTGACTATCCTCATATCTAACTAACCGATCCTTCAGTGTCTCCTCTGCCACCTCATCATCATCTCCTGTCCACCTCTCTGTTGGTGTGCTTCAAGGCTCTGTTCTAGGACCGCTTCTGTCTTCTCTTTACACAATAACACTTGGCGATCTTATTAACTCCTTTGAGCTCAAATATCACCTCTATTCTGATGACACCCAGCTTTATTTATCTGCACTTCAACTGACTTCTGATATTCAGTTTAAAGTCACAGATTGCCTCTCGGCCATCTCAGACTGGATGGCTCATAGGCACCTCAAGATCAATATGTCTAAAACAGAGGTAATACTCATCCCACCCAGATGTGGCCCACTAGTGCCCTTCCAGGTGACTGTGAATGGCACTACCATAAATCCAGTATCAGAAGCACAGTGCCTAGGGGTGATAATTGATACATATCTCTCATTCTCTCCTCATATTAACGCCATTGCTAAATCTTGCCGCTTTCACTTGCGTAACATTGTTAAAATCCGTCCCTTCCTTTGCTTCTCCACAGCCAAAATTCTCACACAAGCACTCATCATTTCCCACATGGACTACTGTAACCTTCTTCTCTCTGGCCTTCCTGCATCCCATCTCCATCCTCTTCAATCCATACAGAATGCTACAGCATGAATTATCCTATTGTCACCTAGGTTTTTCCCTGCCCCACTCCTCCTCAAATCTCTCAAGTGGCTGCCTATAAAACTTCAAATCTATTTACAAAATTCTACTTCTCTCATTCAAAACTCTTCTCACTTCTACCCCTTCCTACATTTCCACTCTGATCTCCCGCTATACCCCATCCCGCCACTTACGATCAGCCAATAACAATCTTCTCTCAGCTCCTTTTGTGTCTACAGCCTTCTCACGTATCAAACCATTTTCTCTCATTGCTCCCTATCTATGGAATGCTCTGCCTCCCACTCTGCGCCACTACACCTCTCTGATGGTCTTCAAATCACGATTGAATCTACACTTCCTTAATGAACTTAAACATGTTACATGGCACTCACTTTGTATATTACTTAATTTATGTCCCCTATCCTAATTGGAACTCTGGCACTGTATCCAGCACTTGACCCCTATGTACTCTGTATGTCTCCCATTACCACTTTAGATTGTAAGCTTTCGGGCAGGGACCTTGCACCCAATGTTTCACTCTACAAAGCACCTGTAACCCTGTATTGTTTAAACCCTGAAATTGTAAAGCGCTGCATACACTTGTGGCACTATTTAAACATATTCATTCATTCATTCACCTTCGCAGTCTATAATACACATACAAACAGGAAAAAGCAGAAGTGCAAAAAACCTGAGAGCAGCAGTATGTAAGTGATAAATGCAAGCAATAGGGTTAGATGCACTTACAAAAGGATAACTTGCTAGAGTGCCCAAATCATATTAACGTTCCCTTCTCCGTCAGGAAACTCTCATAGTCTGATTTTCTTAGATAAGGATCCCAGTGATCGTACTGAATTACCTAGAACTGGCGATTTTCCTTTGAGGTAATTTAGTACGCCAGGACCGGATTTCCATTCCAGGCTCCCCTAGGCAAGACACTCTGGGCACCCTTAGCTCCCCCTATGGCCACACCCCCACTCCTCACATGACCACGTCACCAGTCTCATCCACTGTTTCGTGGCACAGAATATACCTTTGGCCTACAACAAGCAAGTACGTAAAAGCTTTAACCCCTTGGTTGCTAGAGAGATCTCACTAGCATCTAAGGTGTTAAATGATGGCCTTTAAAGGGGTGTATAAGCTACTGTATGGATGCACAATTGCTCTGGCCCCACCCACAATTCAGTATGTGGGTGTGGCCAGCACAGCTGTGGCGTCCCTCAAAATATGGAGCTCTAGGCAGGTGCCTAGTCTGCCTATTGGGAAATCCGGCCCTGCAGTACACTCAAGATACGGGAACACACCTGGCTGCAGGATAGTTTCTCCTCATCGTAATTAACTGCACACACACGAGTTAGCTGCTAAAACTAGAGTCTTGGGGTCAGATCTGGAGAGATGCCACCGATGCCCATTTAAATCAATGGGAATGTTTATTTCTTCCCTGTGGTGCAGCTGATCTGCCCTTCGCTGAGCTGAACAATAATGATACTAATACACTAAAAACAAATAATGGAACACACTAAGGGGACAAATAACACCTCCCAGGAAATGGGACTTTTAACCCCTTAAATGTAAAAGTCCCATTCCATACAATGGGAAGTGTGATTTGTCCGGTTAGTGTACATGGTTTGTTCAAGAATTAGTTTTTAGTGCATTGGTATCACTATTGTTCAGATCAGCTGCACCACAATGCACTGGAGTCCTCTCTAGCATTTTAAGGGGTTAAAAGTCTGATTCCAATCAATGGGAATTTGGGAAAGCTATCTACATGTTGCACTTGGTCTACTCCCAGGGGACGGCGGGCCTGGGGGGGGGCAATAGCTCCCCGGGCCGGTCATGAGCTGGTCATATGTCTGGGCCGGTAGGCCACTGCCTCACTCAATCTTCCGTTTGCTGCTGTAAATGGAGCTACAGTAGAGATAGCACAAAGCAATCCAAATCCAAATGGAGCTCCACTAGTGGCATAAACCATTTCCCTTGTAAGCTCTATAGTATCACTAGTGTAACTTTATTTAAACTGTACGCTCTGTGAAATTACTAATGTAGCATCATATCAACTGTAAGCTCTGTGGCATCATTTGCTTCACAACATTAATGCCAATTTCAAAATTAACTAAGGGGAGTGAAACAGGACAGTGGGCTGGAACGATAATAGAAATGGGTCACATGATTGTATTTTCCCCCATGCCACAAGTTGCCAGCCCTCCCCTGTCTACTCCAGATTTACTATAATTTCTGTTAGTACATCAGGCTCAGGGGGTTGTGTTTATAATATTGATATGCAATGTCCAGCAACAAGACCTATGCTCTACACGCAGGGAATCAAAGTAGACACCCTAAAACAGAAACCCTTTATAATGAGGCACACAACTCAAAACTGTAGCAAAAATGCAAAACTATATTTATTAGGTATATTACACAAATAATATATATTAAGGACTCACTTTAAAACATCATTAAAAACAAATAACAAATGAAGGGGTACACTGAAATGTCATATTACAGAGGAGACTCCAATATATATAATATGCATGTAACACACAGTATATACTCCATCACTGAGGAGAATCCCAATACTGGTCATATAGTCTAGTGCAGGAAATGTGGTGGATACAAGAGTAACACTCTCTGACACGTATATCTAACTCCCAAAAAATGTATATCCTATATAAAAATTCACTAGGATGTTTGTCAGAAGCCGTCATGCGCAGTAGAGACTGCCCGAACGCACAGAATGCTGGGAGGTGCAGGAATGCTGAGAGCACAGAATGCTGGGAGCACGGAATGCTGGGAGGTGTAGGAATGCTGGGAGGTGTAGGAATGCTGGGAGTTCTGTGCTTTCGGCCAGTCTCTACAGTGCATGACTGAATTGGTGGCAGGACGCAGAGCACGACTGGCCTCTTAACCCTTTGAGTGCATATCCCTCTGGCACTCAGAGGGTTAACATCACCCAGACCTTGGCCGTGTATACAGGCTTTTACACTAGTATATAAATAGTGAATAGACACATAAATCGTGTACTAAAGCCATATAATACAGACTATAAAAAATATATCGAAAAAATATATTCCACATACACTAGACACCCTACAATTGTGAAGTGCTCTGTGTTGAAAAATGTGAAGAGAGCAAATATCAAGTAAATAATCCAACCTCCGATCTCCGAGGCACAGAAGAATCAGTTACCCCTCCATACGATCCACATATCACAGTGGCTCAGTGGTTAGCACTGTTGCCTTGCAGCGCTGGGGTCCTGGGTTCATATCCCACCAAGAACAACATCTGCAATGAGTTTGTATGTTCTCACTGTGTTTGCGTGGGTTTCCTCCGGGTACTCCGGTTTCCTCCCACACTCCAAAAAAACATACTGATAGGTGAATTTAGATTGTGAGCCCCAATGGGGACAGGAACAAATATGAGTGTAAAGCGCTGCGGAATCTGTGTGCGCTATATAAATAAAAGATTATTATAGATTATTATATCCCGAAGAGTATTGCCACACAGGCTTCGTCAGGGGATATGACCTCGCTTTGAAAGTGAAACCCAGACCACCAGACTCTTCATCCTGAGGCCACTGTGATGCTCACAGCCCCAGGAATTTCCAGTGGGACACACCAGCATGTAAGATGATGAGATAGTGGGAAATGTGTTTGAGCAACAGTGCACATCATAAAGTAACCAGACTGGCATTATTTAACCCCTTGATCTCTAGAGGCATCTCTGTTGAAGAGGACTGGGTCTTCTTAATAAAATAACGGCATTAAACTTGTCACTCATTACAAGCTTGCATGCAGATACAAAAATGGAATGCAAAAAACAGTGCAGACATGCATTTGGATTTTGATTGTAGGCATCTAGAGATTCTAATGTGGAATAAATGGTATTTAGATGTGTGTAAGGGCTCTTTCATACTTACATTTTTAATGCAGCATTTTAAACACAATGAGAAAGCACACGCGTTAGGTACAATGGTTTTGTATGGGGCTGTACACATGGGCGATTCGTGCAGTCCAGTGTAATGCAAGTCCATTTTTATTATGAATTCAAACCACATTTTTGGGTGCAATATATTTATGCCCTGTCCATTTTATGGGTGTGCTGTTTTACTGCCATCTGTAGAAGGCTATATTATTGACAATACATTTGAGATGCTTCTAGCATCCAAATAATTAAAGGGTTTGTAATGCCCAAAATAAAGTTGATACTTTATTTTTGTAAAATCTAACATATAGAATTTGGAAAAAGTCTTATCTCTCATATCTTTATGGTTTGAGAGATATCCTCTGCTAAAGTTCCCTTCTCCTGATCTCAGCTGTAAAGTTGACAGAAGGAGATCCGTGTCGGCCAACACGAGGATGCTCTTCAGCAGAGCCGCAATAGTATGATTTAAAAAGAAATCCTTCTTTGGAATGGTCTAAAAAGTGTGCTTGCAGACCAGGCACACTTTGTAGACCGTTCCAAAGAAGTATTTATTTTTAAATCATACTATTGCGGCTCTGCTTAAGAGCCACCTGTCGGTTCCCAGACCAGGAACTCCTGCTGTCAGCTTACGTCAGGAGAAGGGGAAGGACAGGGGAACTTTAATGGAGGATATCTCTCAAACCATAAAGGTTTGAGAGATAGGACTTTTTCCAAATACTTTATTTTTGTAAAATCTAACGTATAGAATCAACTTTATTTTGGGCATTACTAACCCTTTAAGTGAGAGACATGGGGTCAGTGAACTGCAGAGTATTAAATATAATTTTAGCAATTCCCTTGCAATGGGAACTTGATATCAAACTTAAAAAGGACAAACTGATACAAAACCATTGCTGATGGTATATTGGAATAGTTAAAGGGATAGTAATACTTAAAATGTAAAAAAAATATGCTGCAGGGTTTATCCCCCTGAATAAAACAAGAGTACTCCCACTGCTGAAAGGTGTTTCATTCAAAAGTTATTAATTTTCAAAGTTGAATTTTTTAGGTGCAATATCACAGTGGCCTGAAATTGTACAGTGGCGCTGTTGCTACACCATCCTATGGAGATTTATGGTCCCGGGACCAGAGCTGTCCATAGGATCGTGTAGCAACAGCTCCACTGTACAATTTCAGGCCACTGTGATATTGCACCTAAAAAATTCGACTTTGAAAATTAATAACTTTTGAATGAAACACCTTTCAGCAGTGGGAGTTCTCTTGTTTTACTCAGGGGGATAAACCCTACAACATATTTTTTTTTACATTGTAAGTATTACTATCCCTTTAACCTTCTAAGTACCAGAGGTGTGTCAGAAACATTGTGAAACAATAGGCTGGGCCACTCTGACCAACAAAGGGTTAATTTTATATGTTCAAGTCATTAGACCCCATGGATGATATTAAGGTCTCAAATGAATTGCGAAGCTTTGAGTGGAGACCTTCAGCAATGAAGGGGTTAATCTCTCTCTCCCTGTACTATACTGTGTGACATGCTGGCAGTGGCACAAAGCCAAGCTTGGGCAGAGTTACATTTAGGTGTCCGTGGGTGAGATTTTGGCATATAATACCTACCACTTAAATGTTCAGTTAATTGCTCAATTCCATCTGGACTAACTTGCCTAGCACATAGTAATTCAGGCTCAATAGAAACACAGACACAAAATGGGCTCATTGTTATTAGAATTTTCAGAGGTCAAAAAATCTACTAATTAGATTTCCATGTACAACAGGATTCCTTATTGTGTACCATTTAAATAGAAAAATTATATTTCTATAAAACTAGTAGATTGGACATTAACCCCTTCCTTGCTGCATTTTGACCTCCCTCCCACTGCAAATACTTTCATGCTATTTTTGCTCTTTACAGCCAAGTGTCAATTTCAGTGATATTTTTACATAAAAGCCAAACATATTACACATCATTTTTCTCAGCAGAATTTGCACTTATGCAATATACCATTAGTTTGCTGGTTCCCCTTCTGCAGCGAAGAAAATCTACCCAGAATGCAAAAAAAACAAAAAAAAAACACTTTTTTTTGGTGTAAATTGTAATAACGTGAATGACAAACTGTGTGGAGGAGGACTTTCTATACTCTGCTGGCAAATTCATTTGGTTTTAGATTTGGTTCCTTTTCTTGTTACCAAAACAACAAAATCATGGCTTTACATGTAGGATTTCTTTTAAAAATTAGCAATTGAAAAATGAGGGACAACAATTTTTTTTTTTTCAAAAAAACACACACAAAACAAGTGAGAAAGAAACCTGTAACCCTGCACAGTTTATATATCTTCAAGATGTACACACAATTCCAGTTTCACAAATGGTTCATTTGTGCTTCTAATCTATCTCATAACTAAACTAGACTAGGCCCTGGGGCATATACATGTGTAGAAAAGGTAGAGATATGTTGATTTGTTTTTTCTTTTTCATTCTTTTTCCACTATTTCAAATATGATAAAATATTTGAAAACAGAGTAATTTCCTACTATATTCAAAAGCTACTGTCCTTCCTGGAAAAATGGCACTCACATTAAAAGGAGTGTGAGGAGCACTAAACTGCACCTATAACAGTCTGTGTGTTTTTTTACATATTTTGAAATGCGCATACCTGCGTGAACATGTTTATATCAGCTGCAGACTTGAAGAAAAAGTAGACAAGACATTCTATTTTCAGTATTAAACTACCAGCCACATCTACTACCCTAAGAAAAAGGGTACCCCAGTAATGTGGATAGACATATTGTAGTGGCACCAGGATCAATTAGAATTGCCCCAACCACAATCTGCCGGTTTTAATTGCTCTTTAAAATTACATGCCAACACTAAAATGGTTTTAACAAACACAGGTTTGACTATAAGGCAGATAAAGCAAAACATTTTGGAAAGTACACAGCCTGGTGCATCAAATGAGACTTCAGCTGATCTTTTAACTCTAGGTGGTATAAGCAAAATGTGTTGCTATAGGAAAAAAAAAAAAGATTGTTTTGTATTTTTACATTTCTACCACTTCAAAATGTCCTTCTGTATTCAGTAGGTAATACCCTCCCAATGAAAACAGTACTCCACTGGTATGGAGTAAAATATTTTAAGGTGGTACTAGAAACACTAAATTATAGAACATGTATGGTGATATTTATATTATCTCTCTCTCTCTCTCTCTCTCTCTCTCTCTCTATATTATATATATATATATATATATATATATATATATATATATATATATATATATATATATATATATATATTTTTTTTTTTTTTTTTTTAACTTCTCCTTTGAATTCATAGAGCCAAAAAAAGATAATATAGCCATGTGTATCCTAATTTGAAAGAGGGTAGAATCCTCTTTCAAATAAGGGTAATTTTGTTCTTTTGGGTCAGAGGAGCTGAGGTATTTTATTGCCCTCTCACACTACCCAAAATGTGAAATAATTATCAGTGACAGGTGATAACGTGATCTCCCGACATTATTACACTCTGGAAGAAGGGTCATCCCTATTTCAAATAAGGGTATAGTAGGGTGACCAAGTGTCCCAGATTGTCTAGGACAGTCATGGATTTTAAATATGTGTCCCATGCCCCGGGCAGACCTCTTCTGGGACAATACAAAGTCCCGGAATGAAGACACCAGAGCACAGAGTTCTAAAAACTAGGAGGAGAATTGCCTATAGATTACTGTAACAGGAAGTGATGCCTCTGCTGGGCTACAAAAATGGCTTCCAGACAGAGTTCTAACACTAGAGAGGGAACGGAGCTTTGACCTGTTCATCTAACAGGAGCTGCAGTGCAATTGTGTTGTAGTGTAATGCTAGTCTAAGGCTTGGTTATGATGTACATTTACTTGTAGCCACCACATGCACTGCTTTCTGTCTGAGCAATCAATCGGCAGTTCTCCCTCTAGAGTTTAGAATTCTGTGGTGCGCTGGAGAAGGAACAGTTTGTTCACTGATGTCCAGTGATATATAATGACTCCTCCCGCATAGCTACACTACAGCTGATGACAAGTACTCTGCTGCTCTTGTCTCCCCAGTGTCGCTCAATAGGAGAATTGAAATGTGGTCACCCTTAGGTATAGTGGTAGTTCTAAAAGCTGAAGGGTGAGATAGGGACTCTTTTAGATGCCCTCTTCTCAGCATCCTATTCTGGGTAAATGTTCCTTAAGTACTTAAAGGGATAGTAATGTTTCATAAAAAAGCAGCTCTAATTAATAATCATAGTATTTGGACTTTGGAGAGTGTTATTTCAATTCTGTCAGAGTTGTAGTTCAAGAATAATTCACTGACAAAGTATCCCCCTCCCCCCCACCCCTTTTACTGATGTAACACTGTTCAGCCAGATCAGAAGGAAGGTGCCCAGGTAGACTGCAGAGAGGGACAATCTTCAGTTAAGATAAAGGAAAAACCTGAGAGACTTGTCAAGGGGGGCAGGGCTTTCATTGTTCTCATAGGAAGAAGACTGTCCCCTGCTGTTATCTGTCTGGTCTATGGACTGCATTCCACATCTGAGATGAGATGGCTTACACTAGGTAAAAGGGGCAGGAGGGGAAACTTTGCTTGTGAATATCTCTCAAACCATAAAGGTTTGAGAGGTAAGACTTATATCATTCTTTATGTTTTTTTAATGCCTACAAAATAAAATAAAGATAAAACAAAGTATTACTATCCCTTTAAGTAGGGTGATCATGTGATCATCTGAAATTAGTACTCTCAATAACACCACTGTTTGAAAGAGAGGTATTCTCTCACTCAAACAAGGGCACTTTTCTACCCTGTAATTAGCGCCTCCCTGAATAAGCACAGGTGAGTTTAACCTTTTGAGTGTCAGGGGGGTATGCAACGCATTGCAAAGCAATGCGATGCGTACCCTTCTAGCAATCAAACGGTTAATTTCATTCATTTTTACTGAAGCACTTGTGCTCAAGCAAGAAAAATCCTCAATTCTTGGCCTTGTTCCTGTCCTCCTTTCGTTCCATCATGAAAAGTCACTTATCAGACCTTCAGCCCTTGGAGACTCCAACTCCTATCATTAGCTGCCATTAGCTGACTGGGGATTATGGGAATTGTAGTCTCCAGGAGGTCCGAAAGATTGTCTATTCCCGAATTAAATCTATTTTGTGGAACCCTTTGTATGTCTCCTGGGAATGCTGATGTTATGTCCTGGTTTGCCACAGTATAGACATAGTCCTCCTGAAGGCCCTCTCCTCCTTCAAAAGTTGGGTAGCACCCACCTGCATAGGTTCTCCCCCCTCACAGACAAGTCCAGGAGGTATGGGAGGTGAGGGAGGATAGGGTGGGACAGTATTATAAGGATAAAGTCTGCCCGGAGCCCTCCGCAGGTGCTCTTTAAACGAGGATCATTCTCTGAGTCTAGTATCTATAAGGATACAGGACAAAATTAACTCATCCTGTACCTTAAATCACAGGCCGCAATTTCATCCTTCATGGAATAGTTAAGCCCCTGGAAGAAGGCGGCTATCAGGGCCTCGTTATTCCAGCCTACCTCGGCTGTCTGAGTGCGAACCTCAATAGTGTACTCTGCCACAGTACAAGCGCCCTGGCGAATGGTTAATAGGTTCTTTGAAGCCAAGATCACACAACCTGGCATGTCAAACACACTTTTAAATGACTTCACAAACTCTGTGAAGTTATGCACAAATGGTTTATCAATCTCCCATAAAGGATTGGCCCATGCCAATGCCTTGCCTGTGAGGAGAGAGATAAGAAAGCCGACCTTACTGCACTCAGTTGGAAAAAATGCGGCACCATCTCCAAATATATGCCAATTTGGTTGAGGAACCCACGACACGATTCTGGGTCTCTCCCATACCACTGTGGAGGCTGAGTGGAACCAGACAACCTCTTGATCGTGCCTGCATCAGGATAGGTAGGAACCACCGGTGCCGAGGATCGAGGGGGGGGGAGGCCACCGTTTGTGAGTTTATTCGTTTGAGATGTGCAGTGCACTGCAACAAGGTCTGTAAGGCAAAAGACAATTGATCAATACGTTGATCCAGGATGCTTTGAAAAGCTGAATTACTGTTACCGTCCATATTCGTGGCCCTTGCGTACTATCACGGTTCCCAGGAATAAACCAGGAGTCAGTATGGTAAAGTAAAACAATCTTTTATCAGAATAATACCAGTAATGCACGTAAACAGACAACACACAGAGGGTGATCAAAGAGGC